>CAWUFW010008075.1:0-600000 GCA_963921515.1 Calotriton arnoldi | reverse complement strand
TGAGAGTGGCTGTATGGATGTGTGTGTGCTTGTATCAGTTATTGTATAAGAGCGTAAGAATGTGCTAGTATTTGTATGAGTAAGTGAGCTGGTGTGTGTATAACTGTATAGGTGAGTAAATGGGTGTGTGATTAATTTTTTGCATGACTGACTAGGTGTGTGAGTACCTCTATGGATGAGTGGCGGTGTGTGAGTGTTTATATAGGTGTATGAGTGCATATGATAGTCCTGTACTGAGTGACTGTAAGTATGAGTGACTGTACAGGTGAGTGAGTGGATGTGTGTGTAGACCTAAGAATCAGTGAGTGGGTATGTAGTTTTTGGTGTTGGAGTGTCTATGGTTTTGAGAATGGCAGTCTGTAATTTAGAGTGGGTGTATCAAAAGTTATATTAGGGTGTGAGAAGATGCATGAAATTATCACATGGATGATGTCATCAGTGATGTCATTTGAGATGTCATCAGTGATGTCATCAGTGATGTCACTGACCATGTCATGAGTGATGTAATATGTGACGTCATCAGCAGTGCATTGCGGGGCGCGAGTTATAGTTAGCTGAACTAACTATAACAGGGGAATTTCACGGGTTTTGTACGAGTGCAATGTCCAACTAACTATAACTGTCCCTAAAACCTATGGTTTTTTCAGTGAATTTCAAAGGTTTTTTAAATGCTAATTTCTAACTATAACGTGTCTGAAACCTATGGTTTTTTCAGTGAATTTCAAAGGTTTTTAAATGCTAATTTCTAACCATAACATGCCTGAAACCTATGGTTTTTTCAGTGAATTTCAAAGGTTTTTTACATGCTAATTTCTAACTATAACGTGCCTGAAACCTATGGTTTTTTCAGTGAATTTCAAAGGTTTTTTAAATGCTAATTTCTAACTATAAAGTGCCTGAAACCTATGATTTTTTAAGTGAATTTCAAAGTTTTTTAAATGCTAGTTTCTAACTATGCCAACAGAGGTAGGACATGTGAAGAAAGAAGAAAAAACGCACAGAAAGAAGCAAAAGATGTGCAGAAAGAACCAACAGAGGAGCAGAAAGAGGCCTTGTTGCAAAATCATCCTGTGCCCACAACTTTTTCAGACGGGTACTGGTGGTAACTGACTCTGACTAACCAGAGCCAGTGCGCGTTTGCACAGTGGTGAAGGGAGGGGGCCTGAGGTGACATGTGTGCAAACGCGCCCCATGGCGCTTTTAAGTTGCGGGATTAAGTCCCCTTGAATCCTGAGGGTCCCTGGGGCCCAACTAGCCCCCAGGTACCTACAGTTAGGACCACAGAGCTGAGTTGCAGAGAGGCGTTCCGAGGCCACGCACCTTTTTTCACCTCTCTGCAACGCAACTCTGTTGTGCTTACTGAAGGTACCTGGTGGGCTAGTTGGCCCCCAGGATTCAAAGGGAATTAACTCCCCAACTTAAAACGCACCACAGGGTGTGTTTGCGCACATGTCACCTGAGGCCCCGACCCCTCCCTTCACCACTGTGCAAACGCGCCCCGTGGCGCGTTTTAAGTTGGGGGATTAGGTCACCTTGAATCCTGAGAGTCCCTGGGGCCCAACTAGCCCACCAGGTACTTCCAGTAAGCACCACAGGCCTGCGTTGCAACGCCTGTAACAAATTGTGCAGTTGTGTTTAGGTAGTGAAGAGGGTTGTGCTGGGGGTAGTGTTTTAGGGTTTAGGGTAGTGCAGTGGTGTTTGTGTAGTGTAGGGGGTCATGCTGGGGGTAGATTTAGGGTTTAGGGTAGTGCAGTGGTGTTTGGGTAGTGTAGGGGGTCGTGCTGGGGTTAGTGTTTTAGGGTTTTAGGGTTTAGGGTAGTGCAGTGGTGTTTGGGTAGTGTAGGGGATACTGCTGGGGGTAGTGTTTTAGGGTTTAGGGTAGTGCAATGGTGTTTGGGTAGTGTAGGGGGTACTGCTGGAGGTAGTGTTTTAGGGTTTAGGGTAGTGCAGTGGTGTTTGGGTAGCGTAGGGGGTACTGCTGGGGGTAGTGTTTTATGGTTTAGGGTAGTGCAGTGGTGTTTGGATAGTGTAGGGGTTCGTGCTGGGGGACGTTTTTTAGGGTTTAGGGTAGTGCAGTGGTCTTTGGGTAGTGTAGGGAGTCGTACGGGGGTATTGTTTTAGAGTTTAGGATAGTGCAGTGGTCTTTGGGTAGTGTAGGGGGTTGTGCAGGGGGTAGTGTTTTAGGGATTAGGGTAGTGCATTGGTATTTGGGTAGTGTAGGGGGTCATGCGGGGGTAGTGTTTTAGGGTTTAGGGCAGTGCAGTGGTGTTTAGGTAGTGTAGGGGTCGTGCTGGGGGAGTGTTTTAGGGTTTAGGGCAGTGCAGTGGTGTTCGGGTAGTGTAGGGGGTCGTGCTGGGGGAGTGTTTTAGGGTTTAGGGCAGTGCAGTCGTGTTCGGGTAGTGTAGGGGTCGTGCTGGGAGTGGTGTTTTAGGGTTTAGGGCAGTGCAGTGGTGTTCGGGCAGTGTAGGGGGTCGTGCTGGGGTGGTGTTTCAGGGTTTAGGGCAGTGCAGTGGTGTTCGGGCAGTGTAGGGGGTCGTGCAGGGGGTGGTGTTTCAGGGTTTAGGGCAGTGCAGTGGTGTTCGAGCAGTAAAGGGGGTCATGCTGGGGGTGGTGTTTCAGGGTTTAGGGCAGTGCAGTGGTGTTCGGGAAGTGTAGGGGGTGGTGCAGGGGGTGGTGTTTCAGGGTTTAGGGCAGTGCAGTGGTGGTCGGGCAGTGTAGGGGGTGGTGCAGGGGGTGGTGTTTCAGGGTTTAGGGCAGTGCAGTGGTGTTCGGGCAGTGTAGGGGGTTGTGCAGGGGTGGTGTTTCAGGGTTTAGGGCAGAGCAGTGGTGTTCGGGCAGTGTAGGGGCAGTGCAGGGGGTGGTGTTTCAGGGTTTAGGGCAGTACAGTGGTGTTCGGGCATTGTAGGGGGTGGTGCTGGCGTTTCAGGGTTTAGGGCAGTGCAGTGGTGTTTGGGCAGTGTAGGGGGTCGTGCTGGGGCTGGTGTTTCAGGGTTTAGGGCAGTGCAGTGGTATTCGGGCAGTGTAGGGGGTCGTGCTGGGGCTGGTGTTTCAGGGTTTAGGGCAGTGCAGTGGTGTTCGGGCAGTGTAGGGGGTCATGCTGGGGCTGGTGTTTCAGGGTTTAGGGCAGTGCAGTGGTGTTCGGGCAGTGTAGGGGGTCTTGCTGGGGCTGGTGTGTCAGAGTCTAGGGCAATGCAGTGGTGTTCGGGCAGTGTAGGGGGTCTTGCTGGGGCTGGTGTTTCAGGGTTTAGGGCAGTGCAGTGGTGTTCGGGCAGTGTAGGGGGTCGTGCTGGGGGTGGTGTTTCAGGGTTTAGGGCAGTACAGTGGTGTTTGGGCAGTGTAGGGGGTCGTGCTGGGGCTAGTGTTTCAGGGTTTAGGGCAGAGCAATGGTGCTCAGGCAGTGTAGGGGGTTGTGCTGGGGGTGATGTTTCAGGGTTTAGGGCAGTGCAGTGGTGTTAGGGCAGTGTAGGGGTCGTGCTGGGGGTGGTGTTTCAGGGTTTAGGGCAGTGCAGTGGTGTTCCGGCAGTGTAGGGGGTCGTGCAGGGGTGGTGTTTCAGGGTTTACTGCAGTGGTGTTCGGGCAGTGTAGGGGGTCATGCTGGGGTGGTGTTTCAGGGTTTAGGGCAGTGCAGTGGTGTTTGGGCAGTGTAGGATGTCATGCTGAGGGGTGGTGTTTCAGGGTTTAGGGCAGTGCAGTAGTGTTTGGGCAGTGTAGGGGGCCATGCAGGGGGTGGTGTTTCAGGGTTTAGGGCAGTGCAGTGGTGTTCGGCCAGTGTAGGTAGTCTTGCTGGGGGTGGTGTTTCAGGGTTTAGGGCAGTGCAGTAGTTTTCGGGCAGTGTAGGCGGTCATGCTGGGGCTGGTGTTTCAGGGTTTAGGGCAGTGCAGTGGTGTTCGGGCAGTGTACGGGGTTGTTCTGGGGCTGGTGTTTCAGGGTTTAGGGCAGTGCAGTGGTGTGCGGGCAGTGTACGGGGTTGTGCTGGGGCTGGTGTTTCAGGGCTTAGGGCAGTGCAGTGGTGTTCGGGCAGTGTAGGGGTCGTGCTGGGGGTGGTGTTTCAGGGTTTAGGGCAGTGCAGTGGTGTTCGGGCAGTGTAGGGGGTCGTGCTGGGGCTGGTGTTTCAGGGTTTAGGGCAGTGCAGTGGTGTTCGGGCAGTGTAGGGGGTCATGCTGGGGCTGGTGTTTCAGGGTTTAGGGCAGTGCAGTGGTGTTCGGGCAGTGTAGGGGGTCTTGCTGGGGCTGGTGTGTCAGAGTCTAGGGCAATGCAGTGGTGTTCGGGCAGTGTAGGGGGTCTTGCTGGGGCTGGTGTTTCAGGGTTTAGGGCAGTGCAGTGGTGTTCGGGCAGTGTAGGGGGTCGTGCTGGGGGTGGTGTTTCAGGGTTTAGGGCAGTACAGTGGTGTTTGGGCAGTGTAGGGGGTCGTGCTGGGGCTAGTGTTTCAGGGTTTAGGGCAGAGCAATGGTGCTCAGGCAGTGTAGGGGGTTGTGCTGGGGGTGATGTTTCAGGGTTTAGGGCAGTGCAGTGGTGTTAGGGCAGTGTAGGGGGTCGTGCTGGGGGTGGTGTTTCAGGGTTTAGGGCAGTGCAGTGGTGTTCCGGCAGTGTAGGGGGTCGTGCAGGGGTGGTGTTTCAGGGTTTAGTGCAGTGGTGTTCGGGCAGTGTAGGGGGTCATGCTGGGGTGGTGTTTCAGGGTTTAGGGCAGTGCAGTGGTGTTTGGGCAGTGTAGGGTGTCATGCTGAGGGGTGGTGTTTCAGGGTTTAGGGCAGTGCAGTAGTGTTTGGGCAGTGTAGGGGCCATGCAGGGGTGGTGTTTCAGGGTTTAGGGCAGTGCAGTGGTGTTCGGCCAGTGTAGGTAGTCTTGCTGGGGGTGGTGTTTCAGGGTTTAGGGCAGTGCAGTAGTTTTCGGGCAGTGTAGGCGGTCGTGCTGGGGCTGGTGTTTCAGGGTTTAGGGCAGTGCAGTGGTGTTCGGGCAGTGTACGGGGTTGTGCTGGGGCTGGTGTTTCAGGGTTTAGGGCAGTGCAGTGGTGTGCGGGCAGTGTACGGGGTTGTGCTGGGGCTGGTGTTTCAGGGCTTAGGGCAGTGCAGTGGTGTTCGGGCAGTGTAGGGGGTCGTGCTGGGGGTGGTGTTTCAGGGTTTAGGGCAGTGCAGTGGTGTTCGGGCAGTGTAGGGGGTCGTGCTGTGGCTGGTGTTTCAGGGTTTAGGGCAGTGCAGTGGTGTTCGGGCAGTGTAGGGGGTCATGCTGGGGCTGGTGTTTCAGGGTTTAGGGCAGTGCAGTGGTGTTCGGGCAGTGTAGGGGGTCTTGCTGGGGCTGGTGTGTCAGAGTCTAGGGCAATGCAGTGGTGTTCGGGCAGTGTAGGGGGTCTTGCTGGGGCTGGTGTTTCAGGGTTTAGGGCAGTGCAGTGGTGTTCGGGCAGTGTAGGGGGTCGTGCTGGGGGTGGTGTTTCAGGGTTTAGGGCAGTACAGTGGTGTTTGGGCAGTGTAGGGGTCGTGCTGGGGCTAGTGTTTCAGGGTTTAGGGCAGAGCAATGGTGCTCAGGCAGTGTAGGGGGTTGTGCTGGGGGTGATGTTTCAGGGTTTAGGGCAGTGCAGTGGTGTTAGGGCAGTGTAGGGGGTCGTGCTGGGGGTGGTGTTTCAGGGTTTAGGGCAGTGCAGTGGTGTTCCGGCAGTGTAGGGGGTCGTGCAGGGGTGGTGTTTCAGGGTTTAGTGCAGTGGTGTTCGGGCAGTGTAGGGGGTCATGCTGGGGTGGTGTTTCAGGGTTTAGGGCAGTGCAGTGGTGTTTGGGCAGTGTAGGGTGTCATGCTGAGGGGTGGTGTTTCAGGGTTTAGGGCAGTGCAGTAGTGTTTGGGCAGTGTAGGGGGCCATGCAGGGGGTGGTGTTTCAGGGTTTAGGGCAGTGCAGTGGTGTTCGGCCAGTGTAGGTAGTCTTGCTGGGGGTGGTGTTTCAGGGTTTAGGGCAGTGCAGTAGTTTTCGGGCAGTGTAGGCGGTCGTGCTGGGGCTGGTGTTTCAGGGTTTAGGGCAGTGCAGTGGTGTTCGGGCAGTGTACGGGGTTGTGCTGGGGCTGGTGTTTCAGGGTTTAGGGCAGTGCAGTGGTGTGCGGGCAGTGTACGGGGTTGTGCTGGGGCTGGTGTTTCAGGGTTTAGGGCAGTGCAGTGGTGTTCGGGCAGTGTAGGGGGTCGTGCTGGGGGTGGTGTTTCAGGGTTTAGGGCAGTGCAGTGGTGTTCGGGCAGTGTAGGGGGTCGTGCTGGGGCTGGTGTTTCAGAGTTTAGGGCAGTGCAGTGGTGTTCGGGCAGTGTAGGGGGTCGTGCTGGGGCTGGTGTTTCAGGGTTTTGGGCAGAGCAGTGGTGTTCGGGCAGTGTAGGGGGTCGTGCTTGGGGTGGTGTTTCAGGGTTTAGGGCAGTGCAGTGGTGTTCGGGCAGTGTAGGCGGTCTTGCTGGGGGTGGTGTTTCAGGGTTTAGGGCAGTGCAGTGGTGTTCGGGCAGTGTAGGGGGTCTTGCTGGGGGTGGTGTTTCAGGGTTTAGGGCAGTGGTGTTCGGGCAGTGTAGGGGGTCTTGCTGGGGGTGATGTTTCAGGGTTTAGGGCAGTGCAGTGGTGTTCGGGCAGTGTAGGGGGTCTTGCTGGGGGTAGTGTTTCAGGGTTTTGGGCGGTGCAGTGGTGTTCGTGCAGTGTAGGGGTCGTGCTGGGGGTGGTGTTTCAGGGTTTAGGGCAGTGCAGTAGTGTTTGGGCAGTGTAGGGTGTCGTGCAGGGGATGGTGTTTCAGGGTTTAGGGCAGTGCAGTGGTGTTCTGGCAGTGTAGGGGGTCATGCTGGGGGTGGGGTTTCAGGGTTTAGGGCAGTACAGTGGTGTTCGGGCAGTGTAGGGGGTCGTGATGGGGGTGGTGTTTCAGGGTTTAGGGCAGTACAGTGGTGTTCGGGCAGTGTAGGGGGTCGTGCTTGGGCTAGTGTTTCAGGGTTTAGGGCAGAGCAATGGTGCTCAGGCAGTGTAGGGGGTTGTGCTGGGGGTGATGTTTCAGGGTTTAGGGCAGTGCAGTGGTGTTAGGGCAGTGTAGGGGTCGTGCTGGGGGTGGTGTTTCAGGGTTTAGGGCAGTGCAGTGGTGTTCCGGCAGTGTAGGGGGTCGTGCAGGGGGTGGTGTTTCAGGGTTTAGTGCAGTGGTGTTCGGGCAGTGTAGGGGGTCGTGCTGGGGTGGTGTTTCAGGGTTTAGGGCAGTGCAGTGGTGTTCGGGCAGTGTAGGGTGTCGTGCTGAGGGGTGGTGTTTCAGGGTTTAGGGCAGTGCAGTAGTGTTTGGGCAGTGTAGGGGGCCGTGCAGGGGGTGGTGTTTCATGGTTTAGGGCAGTGCAGTGGGGTTCGGCCAGTGTAGGTAGTCTTGCTGGGGGGGTGTTTCAGGGTTTAGGGCAGTGCAGTAGTTTTCGGGCAGTGTAGGCGGTCGTGCTGGGGCTGGTGTTTCAGGGTTTAGGGCAGTGCAGTGGTGTTCGGGCAGTGTACGGGGTTGTGCTGGGGCTGGTGTTTCAGGGTTTAGGGCAGTGCAGTGGTGTGCGGGCAGTGTACGGGGTTGTGCTGGGGCTGGTGTTTCAGGGTTTAGGGCAGTGCAGTGGTGTTCGGGCAGTGTAGGGGGTCGTGCTGGGGGTGGTGTTTCAGGGTTTAGGGCAGTGCAGTTGGGTTCGGGCAGTGTAGGGGGTCATGCTGGGGCTGGTGTTTCAGAGTTTAGGGCAGTGCAGTGGTGTTCGGGCAGTGTAGGGGGTCGTGCTGGGGCTGGTGTTTCAGGGTTTTGGGCAGAGCAGTGGTGTTCGGGCAGTGTAGGGGTCGTGCTTGTGGTGGTGTTTCAGGGTTTAGGGCAGTGCAGTGGTGTTCGGGCAGTGTAGGCGGACTTGCTGGGGGTGGTGTTTCAGGGTTTAGGGCAGTGCAGTGGTGTTCGGGCAGTGTAGGGGGTCTTGCTGGGGGTGGTGTTTCAGGGTTTAGGGCAGTGGTGTTCGGGCAGTGTAGGGGGTCTTGCTGGGGGTGATGTTTCAGGGTTTAGGGCAGTGCAGTGGTGTTCGGGCAGTGTAGGGGGTCTTGCTGGGGGTAGTGTTTCAGGGTTTAGGGCGGTGCAGTGGTGTTCGTGCAGTGTAGGGGGTCGTGCTGGGGGTGGTGTTTCAGGGTTTAGGGCAGTGCAGTAGTGTTCGGGCAGTGTAGGGGGTCGTGCAGGGGATGGTGTTTCAGGGTTTAGGGCAGTGCAGTGGTGTTCTGGCACTGTAGGGGGTCATGCTGGGGGTGGGGTTTCAGGGTTTAGGGCAGTACAGTGGTGTTTGGGCAGTGTAGGGGGTCGTGCAGGGGTGGTGTTTCAGGGTTTAGGGCAGTGCAGTGCAGTGGTGTTCGGGCAGTGTAGGGGGTCGTGCTGGGGCTGGTGTTTCAGGGTTTAGGGCAGTGCATTGGTGTTTGGGCAGTGTAGGGGTCTTGCTGGGGGTGGTGTTTCAGGGTTTAGGGCAGTGGTGTTCGGGCAGTGTAGGGGGTCTTGCTGGGGGTGATGTTTCAGGGTTTAGGGCAGTGCAGTGGTGTTCGGGCAGTGTAGGGGGTCTTGCTGGGGGTAGTGTTTCAGGGTTTAGGGCAGTGCAGTGGTGTTCGTGCAGTATAGGGGGTCGTGCTGGGGATGGTGTTTCTGGGTTTAGGGCAGTGCAGTAGTGTTCGAGCAGTGTAGGGGGTTGTGCAGGGGGTGGTGTTTCAGGGTTAAGGGCAGTGCAGTGGTGTTCGGGCAGTGTAGGGGGTCGCGCTGGGGGTGGTGTTTCAGGGTTTAGGGCAGTGCAGTGGTGTTCGGGCAGTGTAGGGGGTCATGCACGGCGTGGTGTTTCAGGGTTTAGGGCAGTGCAGTGGTGTTCGGGCAGTGTAGGCGGTCTTGCTGGGGGTGGTGTTTCAGGGTTCAGGGCAGTGGTGTTCAGGCAGTGTAGGGGGTCGTGCTGAGGCTGGTGTTTCACGGTTTAGGGCAGTGCAGTGGTGTTCGGGCAGTGTAGGGGGTCGTGCTGGGGCTGGTGTTTCAGGGTTTAGGGCAGTGCAGTGGTGTTCGGGCAGTGTAGGCGGTCGTGCAGGGGCTGGTGTTTCAGGGTTTAGGGCAGTGCAGTGGTGTTCGGGCAGTGTAGGGGGTCGTGCTGGGGCTGGTGTTTCATGGTTTAGGACAGTGCAGTGGTGCTCGGGCAGTGTAGGGGGTCGTGCTAGGGGTGATGTTTCATGGTTTAGGGTAGTGCAGTGGTGTTCGGGCAGTGTAGGGGGTCGTGCAGGGACTGGTGTTTCAAGGTTTAGGGCAGTGCAGTGGTGTTCGGGCAGTGTAGGGGTCCTGCTGGGGCTGGTGTTTCAGGGTTTTGGGCAGAGCAGTGGTGTTCGGGCAGTGTAGGGGGTCATGCTGGGGGTAGTGTTTCAGGGTTTAGGGCAGTGCAGTGGTGTTCGGTCAGTGTAGGGGGTCGTGCTGGGGGTGGTGTTTCAGGGTTTAGGTCAGTGGTGTTCGGGCAGTGTAGGGGGTCTTGCTGGGGGTGATGTTTCAGGGTTTAGGGCAGTGCAGTGGTGTTCGGGCAGTGTAGGGGGTCTTGCTGGGGGTAGTGTTTCAGGGTTTAGGGCAGTGCAGTGGTGTTCGGGCAGTGTAGGGGGTCATGCTGGGGGTGGTGTTTCAGGGTTTAGGGCAGTGCAGTGCTGTTCGGGCAGTGTAGGGGGTCGTGAAGGGGTGGTGTTACAGGGTTTAGGGCAGTGCAGTGGTGTTCAGGCAGTGTAGGGGGACGTGCTAGGGGTGGTGTTTCAGGGTTTAGGGCAGTGCAGTGGTTTTCGGGCAGTGTAGGGGGTCATGCAGGGGCTGATGTTTCAGGGTTTAGGGCAGTGCAGTGGTGTTCGGGCAGTGTAGGGGGTCGTGCTGGGGGTAGTGTTTTAGGGTTTAGGGTAGTGCAGTGGTGCTTGTGTAGTGTAGGGGGTCGTGCTGGGGGTAGTGTTTTAGGGTTTAGGGTAGTGCAGTGGTGTTCGGCCAGTGTAGGTAGTCTTGCTGGGGGTGGTGTTTCAGGGTTTAGGGCAGTGCAGTGGTGTTCGGGCAGTGTAGGGGGTCATGCACGGCGTGGTGTTTCAGGGTTTAGGGCAGTGCAGTGGTGTTCGGGCAGTGTAGGCGGTCTTGCTGGGGGTGGTGTTTCAGGGTTCAGGGCAGTGGTGTTCAGGCAGTGTAGGGGGTCGTGCTGAGGCTGGTGTTTCACGGTTTAGGGCAGTGCAGTGGTGTTCGGGCAGTGTAGGGGGTCGTGCTGGGGCTGGTGTTTCAGGGTTTAGGGCAGTGCAGTGGTGTTCGGGCAGTGTAGGCGGTCGTGCAGGGGCTGGTGTTTCAGGGTTTAGGGCAGTGCAGTGGTGTTCGGGCAGTGTAGGGGGTCGTGCTGGGGCTGGTGTTTCATGGTTTAGGACAGTGCAGTGGTGCTCGGGCAGTGTAGGGGGTCGTGCTAGGGGTGATGTTTCATGGTTTAGGGTAGTGCAGTGGTGTTCGGGCAGTGTAGGGGGTCGTGCAGGGACTGGTGTTTCAAGGTTTAGGGCAGTGCAGTGGTGTTCGGGCAGTGTAGGGGTCCTGCTGGGGCTGGTGTTTCAGGGTTTTGGGCAGAGCAGTGGTGTTCGGGCAGTGTAGGGGGTCATGCTGGGGGTAGTGTTTCAGGGTTTAGGGCAGTGCAGTGGTGTTCGGTCAGTGTAGGGGGTCGTGCTGGGGGTGGTGTTTCAGGGTTTAGGTCAGTGGTGTTCGGGCAGTGTAGGGGGTCTTGCTGGGGGTGATGTTTCAGGGTTTAGGGCAGTGCAGTGGTGTTCGGGCAGTGTAGGGGGTCTTGCTGGGGGTAGTGTTTCAGGGTTTAGGGCAGTGCAGTGGTGTTCGGGCAGTGTAGGGGGTCATGCTGGGGGTGGTGTTTCAGGGTTTAGGGCAGTGCAGTGCTGTTCGGGCAGTGTAGGGGGTCGTGAAGGGGTGGTGTTACAGGGTTTAGGGCAGTGCAGTGGTGTTCAGGCAGTGTAGGGGGACGTGCTAGGGGTGGTGTTTCAGGGTTTAGGGCAGTGCAGTGGTTTTCGGGCAGTGTAGGGGGTCATGCAGGGGCTGATGTTTCAGGGTTTAGGGCAGTGCAGTGGTGTTCGGGCAGTGTAGGGGGTCGTGCTGGGGGTAGTGTTTTAGGGTTTAGGGTAGTGCAGTGGTGCTTGTGTAGTGTAGGGGGTCGTGCTGGGGGTAGTGTTTTAGGGTTTAGGGTAGTGCAGTGGTGTTTGTGTAGTGTAGGGGGTCATGTTTTAGGGTAGTGCAGTTGTGTTTGGGTAGTGTAGGGGGTCATGCTGGGGGTAGTGTTTTAGGATTTAAGTTAGTGCTGTGGTGTTTGGGTAGTGTAGGGGGTCGTGCTGGGGGAAGCGTTTTAGGGTTTAGGGTAGTGCAGTGGTGTTTGGGTAGTATAGGGGTCGTGCTGGTGGTAGTGTTTTAGGATTTAGGTTAGTGCAGTGGTGTTTGGGTAGTATAGGGGGTCGTGCTGGGGGTAGTGTTTTAGGGTTTAGGATAGTGCAGTGGTGCTTGTGTAGTGTAGGGGGCGTGCTGGGGTAGTGTTTTAGGGTTTAAGGTAGGGCAGTGGTGTTTTTGTAGTGTAGGGGGTCATGTTTTAAGATGCAATGCTCCAATACCTGACCAGTCTGCACTACATAAAACTGCAAAAAAACTAAAAATAAAAAGTGTTTTGCACACTTTTGTCATTGGGCTATATGTGGGCTACATCTGGGTAATATTTGTGCTACATTTGGGCTCTTTTTTCACTGGTGGCCATCTTGGAAGACTTCTTTGTTATGAAGTTTCCTAATTTCTTCATTTACTGCGGTCTCCTCAGTAGGAAATGCTTTCCGTTTTTTACTTTGATTCCATCAAGAAGGCATTCAGATGTGTCTCACATCTGCCATAAATTCAGAATGTTAGCACTCTAGTTGCTCATTAGATCACTGGAGTAAAGCTACTGCTCACCAGGGAGTTAACTGGTAGTCTGCTGCTGGTATTGAAAGTGATTGTTTCAGTCTGCATGTCAGAATTTTCTAATGAAATAGAAGAGGATTTGAGATCTCACTTAAAACATGCCCTAATTTTTCTTTCTGCAGCACAAACCATAATTTCTATTTCAAAAAGAACCCCTCATATTGTTCCTTTTTAAATTAAATGTTTTAAGTGTTACCGGTTTATTCCAATCAAGATGGCTTCAGGTGTGCCATACTTTTGTCATAAGTTAGGCTGTTAGCGCTCTAGTTGTTCTTTAGAACACTCTGGGAAGCTGCAGTAGAACACAAAGGCATCAACTGACAGGCTGCTCCTGTTGAAATATAACAGGAAGATATTTGAGATCACACTTGAAATATGTCCTAATTTTTCTTTCTACAGCACTAACCATAATTTCTATGACAAAATGAACCCCATCATTTTGTTCCTTTTTAAATTAAATGTTTTAAGTGTTACCAGTTTATTCCAATCAAGATGGCTTCAGGTGTGCCATACTTTTGTCATAAGTAAGGCTGTTAGCACTCTAGTTGTTCTTTAGAACACTCTGGGAAGCTGCAGTAGAACACAAAGGCATCAACTGGCAGGCTGCTCCTGTTGAAACATAACAGGAAGATATTTGAGATCACACTTGAAACATGTCCTAATTTTTCTTTCTACAGCACTAACCATAATTTCTATGACAAAATGAACCCCATCATTTTGTTCCTTTTTAAATTAAATTGTTTAAGTGTTACCAGTTTATTCCAATCAAGATGGCTTCAGGTGTGCCATACTTTTGTCATAAGTAAGGCTGTTAGCACTCTAGTTGTTCTTTAGAACACTCTGGGAAGCTGCAGTAGAACACAAAGGAATCAACTGACAGTCTCTGCCCTTGTTGGATGTACATGTTTTACTGAGAATGTCAGACTTCATTCTCACATGAGTGAGAAAGATAATGTGAATTTACAGAAAATATGCTCTCATTTTAGCTTCTGGAGCACCTTCCAAACCTCCATGGGACAAGCATGAGAAAATAGTGTTCTCTCAAACATGATTCATGATATCCCAGCAGAAGGTTTTTCACATGGTAAAATCACCTTAGAATACACCACAATTCCTAAAATTAGTATGGTACCATCAACAAATAAATTCTAATGTAACTAAAGCCTGTTTTCACCCTTTATAGTTCTCCTTTTGGTGACCCTCAAAATCTTATATTCACTACAATGCATTTCAATGAGGTACTATCATTTATATTGGTCCCAAGATGGCTGCCAGCAATTCCAGGATGAAGTGCTGACAGCCAATCAGATCTCACGATGACATGTGTGGTTAGGCTCCGCCCAGATATATATGTGACTTTACTTTTGATTTTCTCAGGAACTACTGAACGGATTTACACCATTTAAGCAAAAGGCACGACACTGAACCAAGGGCTACCTCTTTGCCAAATTTGGTTTAATTCCGTTCAGCAGTTCGGGCTGTAGCTGCGACTAAAGGTTCCTATGGAAAAATGAATGGGGAAAACGCGTTTTGGGACCCCCTTTTTCTCGGCCCCCGCTTGACGTATCACCCCGAGACTTTCAGGATAGGAGCGGACCAGAGCGCCCCAACAAGTTGGAAACTTTCGCGAAGATTCGTCAACCGGCGCCAACGTTATTTCAAATAGAATGTCGCGGATTTCCTATGGATAATAGGTTTTAACTATAACTATCTACTGGCGACCGCCAGTAGATAATATATATATATATATATATATATATATATATATATATATATATATATATATATATATATATATATATATATATATATATATATATATATATATATATAATATGCCAAGGTGTATTAAAAGAATGAGTGGGTGTATGAGAGTCTGTATGGATGATTTAGTAGGTGCGTGACTGACTGTTTCAGTGGACGATTAAACGTGTCTTACTGAATGCATGGGTTAGTGAATAAACTGTGTGGATGTCTGTATCAGTCTGTCAGTTGGTATGTAAGCGGCTGCAAGGGTTAGTGAGTAGCTACATGACTGTCTATATGGGTTATTAATTGGAATGGAATGGAAAGAAAAGACATTTATAGAGCGCATGGCTACCCTTAAGCGTCCCAGCGCTATGAACTGACACGGAGGAGACAGAGAGCTAAGGAAACAGCGCAGTCTTTAATTGCTTACGAAAAGCCAGATGGTTGGAGACTGTGCGAAGGTGTAAAGGCAAAGAGTTCCAGAGTTTGGAGGCGTTGTAAGAAAACAGCCGACCACCACTTCTGGACCTCATAATCCTCGGGATCTCTGCTAAATACAGGTTATTTGACCGAAGATTCCTACTTGCTTTATAGGGGCGTATCATGGTTGAATTAATAGGCGGCCCAATCCCCTGCATAGACTTATGCGCCAGACATAGGGCCTTGAATCTAATGCGTTCCTGTACTGGAAGCCAATGGAGGGAACGAAGAGCGAGTTTTGCAGATTGTCTGTTGGTAGTTCCAGTCAGTAGTCTGGCGGCGCTGTTTTGAACCGATTGGAGTTTGGCGACTACTGAGATGGGGCGCCGAAATACAAAACATTCCCATTGTCCAGTCTAGAGAGTATGAGTGATTGGACCAGTACTTTTTTGCCTGAGGTTGGAGGAGGGGCAGAACTTTTCGGGCCATTCTAAGTAGGCCATAGCAGAGGCCTGCCGTCTTCCTAGCCTGCGTCCTAAAGCTCAGGTCCTGGTCCAACCATATACCCAGGCTCTTAATTTCTGACTTCGGGTCCAGGGCTGGACCCATGCAGGGAGGCCACATGGAACTGGACTTAAAACTCATGGTATTGCCCAGTAGCATTATTTCGGTTTTTCCTCCGTTAAGCTTGAGCTGGGATGCATCCATCCATCTTGAAATGTCCTCTAAACAGGTACAGAGGGCATGAGTTTTTTGGTCAGCTTGGTTTAGCCCCACCACCAATTGCGTGTCGTCGGCATAGGTTATCATCCGGATTCCATAGGGGGCTACAATGGCTGCCAGAGGGGCCATATAAACATTAAAAAGTGTGGGGCTAAGGGACGAGCCCTGTGGTACCCCACTCAGCAGGGAGGTGGGTTTAGATGCAATATTCTCTTCAAATACCTGAAAGGTTCTACCCTCCAGAAAGGAGGATAGCCATTGAAGTACCATGCCATCTACTCCTATACTCCTGAGACGCCGGATCAGGATCGAGTGATTCACCGTGTCAAATGCGGCGCTCAGGTTTAGGAGTAGTATGGCTGCCGCACCTCCTGAGTCCAGAATTTTCTTGCTTTCCTCTACCACTGCTAGTAGTGCCGTTTCGGTACTCTGGCATGGTCGAAAACCTGTTTGAGAAGAGTGGAGCAAGTTGTGTGTTTCAAGGAATCTGGAGAGGGTCTGATTAACATATTTCTCAGCTACCTTGCTTATTGCAGGCAGGAGGGATATGGGGCGATAGTTGCCCAGGTCTGCCGGGTCCAAATTGGGCTTCTTAAGTAGGGCTTTTACAATGGCTCCTTTCCATTTAATGGGAACTATTCCAGTGGACAGTGAGGCATTAATCAGATTTGTCATGTTAGGGGCTATAATTGAGGTGACCTGTTTCAGAATATTGAGTGGAGCTGGATCATTAGGGGAACCGCTCTTTACCGAGGACAACAGGGTGAGAAAAGTTTCCTGGGACAGAGGGGGAAAGGCCTCGAGCATGTATTCAGGGGGCAGGAGTAAGAGTCAGTCTGTCCCTTCGAGGGGTTACCTTCCTCCTCCTTACATGGGAGGGATTCCAAGATATGCTGAACCTTGGTGGTAAAATACTCTGCTAGTTTATTGCACCGTTGCCCAGAAGGGTCAGGGGCTGTTCGTGGGGCGGGGGCTTTGAGTAGTTTTTTGATAATAGAAAAAGTTTCTTTGGGCGAATTGGCAGCTGATAGAATCCTACCCTCGTAGTAGTAGGCCTGTGCTCTTCTTAGTTCTGCTTTATAGGCAAGGATGGCTGCCCTGTAGTCCAGCTTTTTGACAGGTAGAAAATCTTTCCTCCACTGTCTTTCCTTAACCTTGCAGCGCTGCTTTAGGGTGCGCAGTTCAGGAGAAAACCATGGGGAGTTGTGGGGCCCAACAGTCTTTTTTATCCTGGTCTTTGGAAAGACAGAGTTAAGTGACTCCTCAATCCAACTGCGAAAATCCTCGTTGGCTTTGACTGGGTCCGGATTCAAAATAGGTTTAGTCCTTTCCAGTTCCTGGGACCATTTCTCCAAGGGGAGCTTGTTCCATGGGCGACCGAGGGCCCAGGTAGATTGAGTCCTGGGTCTAGTAGTCTGAGGTGACCAAGAAAGGGTTACCAGGAAGTGATCCGACCACGGAAGTGGGACGAGGTCGGTCCCTATAAGGTCATCTAGATTGGAGAACACCGGGTCGAGAAGGTGTCCTTTGGTATGGGTGGCATGTTCGATTTTGGGGAAAATTGGAGAGACGTAAGGTCTCTGGCCAGCTCGACTGCATTTACAGCTCGCGGATCATCAAAATGGAGGTTAAAATCTCCAAGGATCGTAAAGTTAGCCGCCGAGCTGGCAAGGTTAACCGTCACCTCGAGTAGAGATTTATTGAAGGCTCCGATCGCTCCAGGGGGCCGATAGGCAAGAATGCCTGAGAGTGAGAGGAGAGAAGAAAATTCAATGATAAAATGGGCGTTCTCACAGTCTTCAAGAGGGTTCCCCAACAGGCGACAGATGAACTGTTCCTTATAAATAATGGCGATCCCGCCGCCTCTACCTGTTGACCGGTCTGTTCTTTGCATCACAAAGCCAGGGGGAGTGCTTGCACAATATCGGGCTCCGAGCTGGCGCTGAGCCAGGTTTCCATGAGGAACAGCACATCAGGGTCATAATCTTTAAGGAGCAACCAGATCTCCGCAGTATGTTTCGGCAGGGACCTGCAGTTAAGGAGTAGGATTCTGAATTGTGCCTTGGGTGAGGTGTGCTGTAGCCTATTGGGAGTGAGGTCGAGCTTACAATATGGGCATTGTTTAGGAAGTTTATCCGGAGGGAATGGATGACCACAGTTGGTCCCAGAGGCTTCGTTTAGTTTCTTGAGCTGGGAACTGGTGTAGATGTGTTGGGTTAAGGGGAGAGATGCAGGGGTTCTGGCCCCTGGGCCCGGCCGTGCCCGGACGGGCGCAGACGGGCTTGCCTTAGGCGCGCCCGCTGCGCACGTCCGCTGCGCGGTCGCGTCACAATGTGCATTTTATCGGAATCAAGCTGCGCCGGGAACAGCAACTAGACTGCTGCCCCGGCAATGAGTAATGCAGAAGTGCGAGTGCCCCGAGCCCCTAGAGCATTCAACACAGCTCTATCCCCCACACACAAAGAAAAATACATTTTTAAAAGATTAAAAAGTTATCAAAAGCTTAAAATCCTAGTAACAAGTTGCAACACAAGCACCCTGACCTGCAGACACACTCGATAACGCGAGTGCTCTGCCTCCGGCCTGTGTCAGATTCAGCGCGGTCGCGTCACAATGTGCTTTTTATCGGAATCAAGCTGCGCCGGGAACATTGGTTTTCTGTGTATCTGTATGGGTGCCTGAATGTCTGTGTGGGTGGGTAGGGGTGGGTGTGACTCCGTGCATAGATGTGTGAGTGGGTGATTCACTGGGTGTATGGGTTCAACAGTGTATCTGTGAAGGGCTGTATGGGTAGGTGAGTGTGTGTATAGGTGTGTTGGTGAGTGAATAGATGTCTCAGTGGTACATGTGTGAGTAGCTACATATGTGAAAGGCAGTATATGTGAGTGTTGGACTATATAAATGACTATATATGAGAGTGAGTGATTGTGAGAGTGTCTGTATGGATGAGTGTGTGCTTGTGTCAGTGATTGTATAAGAGAGTAAGTATGTGTTAGTATCTGTATGAATAAATGAGGTGGTGTGTGTATAACTGTATAGGTGAGTAAATGGGAGTGTGATTTATTCTTTGCATGACTCACTATGTGTGGGAGTAACTCAATGGGTGAGTGGCGGTGTCTCAGTGTCTGTATAGGTGTATTTATACATATGATAGTGCTGTATTGATGAGTGACTGCATGTATGAGTGACTGTATGGCTGAATGAGTGGATGTGTGTGTAGTCCTAGGAATCAGTGACTGGGTATGTAGTAACTGGTATTAGTGTGTCTATGGTTTCGAGAATGGCAGTCTGTATTTTAAAGTGGATGTATCAAAGGTTATATTAGGGTGTGAGGAGGTTCATCAGATTATCACGTGGATGATGTCATCAGTGATGTCATTTGAGATGTCATCAGTGATGTCACTGACCATGTCATGAGTGGTGTTATATGTGACGTCATCAGCAGTGCATTGCGGGGGTGCGAGTTATAGTTAGCTCAACTAACTATAACGGCCGAATTTCTCTGGTTTTGAACGAGTAAATGTCCAACTAACTATAACGTCCCTGAAACCTGTGATTTTTCAGTGACTTTCTAAGGTTTTATACATGCTAATTTCTAACTATAACGTCCCTGAAACCTATGGTTTTTTCAGTGAATTTCAAAGGTTTTTTAAAAGCTCATTTCTAACTATAATGTCCCTGAAACCTATGGTTTTTTCAGTGAATTTCAAAGGTTTTTTAAATGCTAATTTCTAACTATAACATCCCTGAAACCTATGTTTTTTTCAGTGAATTTCTAAGGTTTTTTAAATGCTAATTTCTAACTATGCCTACATAGGTAGGACATGTGCAGAAAGAGGAAGAAAGGCGCAGAAAGAAGCAAGAGAAGTGCAGAAAGAGGAAAGAGAGGTGCAGAAAGAGGAAGAAAGGTGCAGAAAGAAGCAAGAGAAATGCAGAAAGAGGCAACAGAAGTCGAGAAAGAGGAAAAAAAGGTGCAGAAAGAAAGAAGAGATGTGCAGAAAGAACCAAAAGAGGTGCAGAAAGAGGCCTACTTTGACTGTACCTTACAACAGACTCATACAAAGTACCCATATCACTAATCCTTCACCGAAGATGTCTTAAACCTCACTTTTCTCTTGAAGGTTCACTATTAATCGACTGCTCAGAATGTTAGGCCTACCAAATATAAAACAGCAATCCTAAGCATATCACTGTAGTAAGTCTGACCAAGTTTGTGAAGGTATGCATGCGTGTCTATGCTTTTACCTAGTGACATGTTAAATGAAAATAAACATACAAACACTTGAATACCTGTGTTTCAAACAGCATACTCTGTAAATTTGTGTAAAAAAAGGTGTATGCATTTCTTTCTGCTCACAATACAGGGCACATGAGTATTCAATAGTATATTTGAGGGGCTCTATATTACATATATACATAAGACATGTCTGCCTGTGCAACCGAATGACAGAGCAGAACTGAGAAAATTTGACCACCTATAGGAGAAGATACCCGCTTTTTAAGCTACCATCTTCAGATGCATAACACATGTAAGAATACATATACAAGTAGACATATACCTCAGTCACGAGAGCACGCAGACCTTTAAACTTGACAGCTTTCACTTCCCATTTGAGTACAGAAAGAGGCAAGAGAAATTCAGAAAGAAGCAAGAGAGTTGCAGAAACAGGTAAAAGAGGTGCAGAAATAGGGAACAGGGGTGCAGACAGAGGCAAGAGAGGTGCAGAAAGAGGGCAGAGAGGTGCAGAAAGAGGCAAGAGGGATGCAAAAAGAAGCAAGAGAGGTGCAGAAAGAAGCAAGAGCAGTGCAGAAAGAACCAACAGTGGTGCCGAAGGAGGCAAGAGGGGTGCAGAAATAGACAAGAGAAGTACAGAAAGAAGAAACAGAGGTGCAGAAGGAGACAAGTGAACTTCAGAAAGAGGCAAGAGAGTTGCTGAAACAGGCAAGAGAGGTGCAGAAAAAGAGAACAGGGGTGCAGAAAGAGGCAAGAGAGGTGCAGAAAGGGGGAAGAAGGGTGCAGAAAGAGGCAAGAGGAGTGTAGAAAGAAGCAACAGAAGTGCAGAAAGAAGCAAGAGAAGTGCAGAAAGAAGCAACAGAGGTGCAGAAAGAGGCAAGAGAGGTGCAGAAAGAACCAACAGAGGTGCAGAAAGAAGCAAGAGAAGTGCAGAAAGAAGCAACAGATGTGAAGAAAGAGGCAAGAGGGGTATAGAAAAAGACAAGAGGGGTGCAGAAAGAAGCAACAGAGGTGCAGAAGGAGGAAAGAGAAGTGTAGAAAGAGGCAAGAGAGGTGCAGAAAGAGGCAAGAGAAGTGCAGACAGAAGCAACAGACGTGCAGAAGGAGGCAAGAGAAGTGCAGAAACAGGCAAAAGAGGTGCAGAAAAAAGCAAGAGCAGTGCCGAAAGAACCAACAGAGGTGCAGAAGGAGGTAAGAGGGGTGCAGAAATAGGCAAGAGGGGTGCAGAAATTTGCAAGAGAGGTGCAGAAAGAAGCAACAGAGGTGCAGAAGGAGACCAGAGAACTGCAGAAACAGGCAAGAGCGGTGCAGAAAAAGGGAACAGGGGTGCAGAAAGAGGCAAGAGGGGTGCAGCAAGAGGCAAGAGAAGTGCAGACAGAAGCAACAGACGTGCAGAAGGAGGCAAGAGAAGTGCAGAAACAGGCAAAAGAGGTGCAGAAAAAGCAAGAGCAGTGCCGAAAGAACCAACAGAGGTGCAGAAGGAGGTAAGAGGGGTGCAGAAATAGGCAAGAGAGGTGCAGAAATTTGCAAAAGATGTGCAGCAAGAAGCAACAGAGGTGCAGAAGGAGACCATAGAACTGCAGAAACAGGCAAGAGAGGTGCAGAAAAAGGGAACAGGGGTGCAGAAAGAGGCAAGAGAGGTGCAGAAAGAGGGAAGAAGGGTGCAGAAAGAGGCAAGAGGGGTGCAGAAAGAAGCAACAGAAGTACAGAAAGAAGCAAGATAAGTGCAGAAAGAAGCAACAGAGGTGCAGAAATAGGCAAGATGGGTACAGAAAGAGGCAAGAGAAGTACAGAAAGAAGCAACAGAGGTGCAGAAGGAGGCAAGAGAAGTGCAGAAAGAGGCAATAGAATTGCAGAAACAGGCAAAAGAGGTACAGAAAGAAGCAAGAGTGTCTGAGTGTCTGTATAGGTGTATTTATACATATGATAGTGCTGTATTGATGAGTGACTGCATGTATGAGTGACTGTATAGCTGAATGAGTGGATGTGTGTTTAGTCCTAGGAATCAGTGAGTGGGTATGTAGTAACTGGTATTAGTGTGTCTATGGTTTTGAGAATGTCAGTCTGTATTTCAAAGTGGATGTATCAAAGGTTATATTAGGGTATGAGGAGGTGCATCAGATTATGACGTGGATGATGCCATCAGTGATGTCATCAGTGATGTCATTTGAGATGTCATCAGTGATGTCACTGACCATGTCATGAGTGGTGTTATATGTGACATTATCAGCGGTGCATCGCGGGGGCGCGAGTTATAGTTAGCTCAACTAACTATAACGCCTAATTTCTCTGGTTTTCAACAAGTAATTGTCCAACTAACTATAACGTTCCTGAAACCTGTGGGTTTTTCAGTGACTTTCTAAGGTTTTATAAATGCTAATTTCTAACTATAACGTCCCTGAAACCTATGGTTTTTTCAGTGAATTTCAAAGGTTTTTCAAAAGCTCATTTCTAACAATAACGTCCCTGAAACCTATGGTTTTTTCAGTGAATTTCAAAGGTTTTTTAAATGCTAATTTCTAACTATAATGTCCCTGAAACCTATGGTTTTTTCAGTGAATTTCTAAGGTTTTTAAATGCTAATCCCTAACTATAACATCCCTGAAACCTCTGGTTTTTTTCAGTGAATTTCTAAGGTTTTTTAAATGCTAATTTCTAACTATGCCTACATAGGTAGGACATGTGCAGAAAGAGGAAGAAAGGCGCAGAAAGAAGCAAGAGAAGGGCAGAAAGAGGCAAGAGAGGTGCAGAAAGAAGAAGAAAGGTGCAGAAAGAAGCAAGAGAAATGCAGAAAGAGGCAACAGAAGTCGAGAAAGAGGAAAAAAGGTGCAGAAAGAAAGAAGAGATGTGCAGAAAGAACCAACATAGGTGCAGAAAGAGGCCTACTTTGACTGTACCTTACAACAGACTCATACAGAGTACCCATATCACTAATCCTTCACCGAAGATGTCTTAAACCTTACTTTTCTCTTGAAGGTTCACTATTAATCGACTGCTCAGAATGTTAGGCCTACCAAATATAAAACAGCAATCCTAAGCATATCACTGTAGTAAGTCTGACCAAGTTTGTGAAGGTATGCATGCGTGTCTATGCTTTTACCTAGTGACATGTTAAATGAAAATAAACATACAAACACTTGAATACCTGTGTTTCAAACAGCATACTCTGTAAATTTGTGTAAAAAAGGTGTATGCATTTCTTTCTGCTCACAATACAGGGCACATGAGTATTCAATAGTATATTTGAGGGGCTCTATAACACATATATACATAAGACATGTCTGCCTGTGCAACCGAATGACAGAGCAGAACTGAGAAAATTTGACCACCTATAGGAGAAGATACCCGCTTTTTAAGCTACCATCTTCAGATGCATAACACATGTAAGAATACATATACAAGTAGACATATACCTCAGTCACGAGAGCACGCAGACCTTTAAACTTGACAGCTTTCACTTCCCATTTGAGTACAGAAAGAGGCAAGAGAAATTCAGAAAGAAGCAAGAGAGTTGCAGAAACAGGTAAAAGAGGTGCAGAAATAGGGAACAGGGGTGCAGACAGAGGCAAGAGAGGTGCAGAAAGAGGGCAGAGGGGTGCAGAAAGAGGCAAGAGGGATGCAGAAAGAAGCAAGAGAGGTGTAGAAAGAAGCAAGAGCAGTGCAGAAAGAACCAACAGTGGTGCCGAAGGAGGCAAGAGGGGTGCAGAAATAGACAAGAGAAGTACAGAAAGAAGAAACAGAGGTGCAGAAGGAGACAAGTGAACTTCAGAAAGAGGCAAGAGAGTTGCTGAAACAGGCAAGAGAGGTGCAGAAAAAGAGAACAGGGGTGCAGAAAGAGGCAAGAGAGGTGCAGAAAGGGGGAAAAAGGGTGCAGAAAGAGGCAAGAGGAGTGTAGAAAGAAGCAACAGAAGTGCAGAAAGAAGCAAGAGAAGTGCAGAAAGAAGCAACAGAGGTGCAGAAAGAAGCAAGAGAAGTGCAGAAAGAAGCAACAGATGTGAAGAAAGAGGCAAGAGGGGTATAGAAAAAGACAAGAGGGGTGCAGAAAGAAGCAACAGAGGTGCAGAAGGAGGAAAGAGAAGTGTAGAAAGAGGCAAGAGAGGTGCAGAAACAGGCAAAAGAGGTGCAGAAAGAAGCAAGAGCAGTGCCGAAAGAACCAATAGAGGTGCAGAAGGAAGCAAGAGGAGTGCAGAAATAGGCAAGAGGGGTGCATAAATTTGCAAGAGAGGTGCAGAAAGAAGCAACAGAGGTGCAGAAGGATACCATAGAACTGCAGAAACAGGCAAGAGAGGTGCAGAAAAAGGGAACAGGGGTGCAGAAAGAGGCAAGAGAGGTGCAGAAAGAGGGAAGAAAGGTACAGAAAGAGGCAAGAGGGGTGCAGAAATAAGCAACAGAGGTGCAGAAAGAAGCAAGATAAGTGCAGAAAGAAGCAACAGAGGTGCAGAAAGAGGCAAGATGGTTACAGAAAGAGGCAAGAGAAGTGCGGAAAGAAGCAACAGAGGTGCAGAAGGAGGCAAGAGAAGTGCAGAAAGAACCAACAGAGGTGCAGAAGGAAGCAAGAGGGGTGCAGAAAGAAGGAAGAGGGATGCAGAAATTTGCAAGAGAGGTGCAGAAAGAAGCAAGAGCAGTGCAGAAAGAAACAACAGAGGTGCAGAAGAAGGCAAGAGGGGGACAGAAAGAGGCAAAAGAAGTGCAGAAACGAGTAAAAGAGGTGCGGAAAGAGGCAAGAGGGGTGCAGAAAGCGGCAAGAGAGGTGCAGAAAGAGGCAAGAGAGGTGCACAAAGAGGGAAGAAGGGTGCAAAAAGAGGCAAGAGGGATACAGAAAGAAGCAAGAGAGGTATAGAAAGAAGCAAGAGCAGTGCAGAAAGAACCAACAGAGGTGCAGAAAGAGGCAAGAGGGATACAGAAAGAGGCAAGTGAAGTGCATAACGAAGCAAAAGAGGTGCAGAAAGAACCAACAGAGGTGCAAAAAGAGGCAAGAGGGGTGCAGAAATGGGAAGGAGAGAGAGGTGCACAAAGAGGCAAGAGGGGTACAGAAAGAGGCAGGAGGGGTACTGAAAGAAGGAAGAGAACTGCAGAAAGAAGCAACAGAGGTGCTGAAAGAGGCACGAAGGGTACAGAAACAGGCAAGAGAAGTGCAGAAAGAGGCAACAGAGTTGCACAAAGAAGCAAGAAGGGTGCAGAAAGAGGCAAGAGGGGTGCAAAAAGAAGCAAGAGAAGTGCAGAAAGAAGCAACAGAGGTGCAGAAAGAGGCATGCAGAAAGAGGCAAGAGTAGTGCAGAAAGAAGCAACAGAGGTGCAGAAGGAGACAAGTGAACTGCAGAAAGAGGCAGGAGAGTTGCAGAAACAGGCAAGAGAGGTGCAGAAAAAGAGAACAGGGGTGCAGAAAGAGGCAAGAGAGGTACAGAAAGAGGGAAGAAGGGTGCAGAAAGAGCGAAGAGTGTAGAAAGAAGCAACAGAAGTGCAGAAAGAAGCAAGAGAAGTGCAGAAAGAAGCAACAGAGGTGCAGAAAGAGGCAAGCGAGGTGCAGAAAGAGGGAATAGGGTGCAGAAAGAGGCAAGAGCAGTGTAGAAAGATCCAACAGAGGTGCAGAAAGAAGCTAGAGAAGTGCAGAAAGAAGCAACAGAGGTGCATAAAGAGGCAAGAGGGGTATAGAAAAAAGCAAGAGGGGTGCAGAAAGAAGCAACAGAGGTGCAGAAGGAGTAAAGAGAAGTGTAGAAAGAGGCAAGAGAGGTGCAGAAAGAGGCAAGAGGAGTGCAGAAAGAAGCAAGAGAAGTGCAGAAAAAAGCAACAGAGGTGCAGAAGGAGGCAAGAGAAGTGCAGAAAGAAGCAAGAGGGATGCAGAAATTTGCAACAGAGGTGCAGAAAGAAACAAGAGCAGTGCAGAAAGAAACAACAGAGGTGCAGAAGAAGGCAAGAGGGGTACAGAAAGAGGCAAAAGAAGTGCAGAAACGAGGAAAAGAGGTGCGGAAAGAGGCAAGAGGGGTACAGAAAGCGGCAAGAGATGTGCAGAAAGAGGCAAGAGAGGTGCACAAAGAGGGAAGAAGGGTGCAAAAAGAGGAAAGAGGGATACTGAAAGAAGAGAGGTATAGAAAGAAGCAGGAGAAGTGCAGAAAGAACAACAGAGGTGCAGAAAGAGGCAAGAGGGGTGCAGAAAGAGGCAAGAGAAGTGTGAAAGGAAGCAACAGAGGTGCAGAAAAAGGCAAGAAAAGTGCAGTAAGAGGCAAGAGAGTTACAGAAACAGGCAAAAGAGGTGCAGAAAAAGGGAACAGGGTGCAGACAGAGGCAAGAGAGGTGCAGAAAGAACCAACAGAGGTGCAGAAAGAGGCAAGAGGGGTGCAGAAATGTGCAAGAGAGTAGCAGACAGAAACAAGAGCAGTGAAGAAAGAACCAACAGAGGTGCAGAAAGAGGCAAGAGGTGTGCAGAAAGAGGCAAGAGAGGAGCAGAAAGAAGCAAGAAAGGTGCACACAGAGGCACGAGGGGTGCAGAAATTTGCAAGAGAGGTGCAGAAAGAAGCAAGAGCAGTGCAAAATAACCAACAAAGGTGCAGAAAGAGGCAAGTGAGGTGCAGAAGGAGGCAAAAGGAGAGCAGACAGAGGGAACAGGTGGGCAGACTGAGGCAAGAGAGGTGCAGAAAGAGGAAAGAGGGGTGCAGAAAGAGGCAAGAGGGATGCAGAAATTTGGAACAGAGGTGCAGAAAGAAGCAAGAGCAGTGCAGAAAGAACCAACAGAGGTGCAGAAAGAGGCAAGAGGGTACAGAAAGAGGCAAGTGAAGTGCATAACGAAGCAAAAGAGGTGCAGAAAGAACCAACAGAGGTGCAAAAAGAGGCAAGAGGGGTGCAGAAATGGGAAGGAGAGAGGTACACAAAGAGGCAAGAGGGGTACAGAAAGAGGCAGGAGGGGTGCAGAAAGAGGCAAGAGTAGTGCAGAAAGAAGCAACAGAGGTGCAGAAGGAGACAAGTGAACTGCAGAAAGAGGCAAGACAGTTGCAGAAACAGGCAAGAGAGGTGCAGAAAAAAAGAACAGGGGTGCAGAAAGAGGCAAGCGAGGTGCAGAAAGAGGGAAGAGGGTGCAGAAAGAGGCAAGAGCAGTGTAGAAAGATCCAACAGAGGTGCAGAAAGAAGCTAGAGAAGTGCAGAAAGAAGCAACAGAGGTGCATAAAGAGGCAAGAGGGGTATAGAAAAAAGCAAGAGGGGTGCAGAAAGAAGCAACAGAGGTGCAGAAGGAGTAAAGAGAAGTGTAGAAAGAGGCAATAGAGGTGCAGAAAGAGGCAAGAGGAGTGCAGAAAGAAGCAAGAGAAGTGCAGAAAAAAGCAACAGAGGTGCAGAAGGAGGCAAGAGAAGTGCAGAAAGAAGCAAGAGGGATGCAGAAATTTGCAACAGAGGTGCAGAAAGAAACAAGAGCAGTGCAGAAAGAAACAACAGAGGTGCAGAAGAAGGCAAGAGGGGTACAGAAAGAGGCAAAAGAAGTGCAGAAACGAGGAAAAGAGGTGCGGAAAGAGGCAAGAGGGGTACAGAAAGCGGCAAGAGAGGTGCAGAAAGAGGCAAGAGAGGTGCACAAAGAGGGAAGAAGGGTGCAAAAAGAGGAAAGAGGGATACTGAAAGAAGAGAGGTATAGAAAGAAGCAGGAGAAGTGCAGAAAGAACAACAGAGGTGCAGAAAGAGGCAAGAGGGGTGCAGAAAGAGGCAAGAGAAGTGTGAAAGGAAGCAACAGAGGTGCAGAAAAAGGCAAGAAAAGTACAGTAAGAGGCAAGAGAGTTACAGAAACAGGCAAAAGAGGTGCAGAAAAAGGGAACAGGGTGCAGACAGAGGCAAGAGAGGTGCAGAAAGAACCAACAGAGGTGCAGAAAGAGGCAAGAGGGGTGCAGAAATGTGCAAGAGAGTAGCAGACAGAAACAAGAGCAGTTAAGAAAGAACCAACAGAGGTGCAGAAAGAGGCAAGAGGTGTGCAGAAAGAGGCAAGAGAGGAGCAGAAAGAAGCAAGAAAGGTGCACACAGAGGCACGAGGGGTGCAGAAATTTGCAAGAGAGGTGCAGAAAGAAGCAAGAGCAGTGCAAAATAACCAACAGAGGTGCAGAAAGAGGCAAGTGAGGTGCAGAAGGAGGCAAAAGGAGAGCAGACAGAGGGAACAGGTGGGCAGACTGAGGCAAGAGAGGTGCAGAAAGAGGAAAGAGGGGTGCAGAAAGAGGCAAGAGGGATGCAGAAATTTGGAACAGAGGTGCAGAAAGAAGCAAGAGCAGTGCAGAAAGAACCAACAGAGGTGCAGAAAGAGGCAAGAGGGTACAGAAAGAGGCAAGTGAAGTGCATAACGAAGCAAAAGAGGTGCAGAAAGAACCAACAGAGGTGCAAAAAGAGGCAAGAGGGGTGCAGAAATGGGAAGGAGAGAGAGGTACACAAAGAGGCAAGAGGGGTACAGAAAGAGGCAGGAGGGGTGTGGAAAGAGGCAAGAGTAGTGCAGAAAGAAGCAACAGAGGTGCAGAAGGAGACAAGTGAACTGCAGAAAGAGGCAAGACAGTTGCAGAAACAGGCAAGAGAGGTGCAGAAAAAGAGAACAGGGGTGCAGAAAGAGGCAAGAGAGGTACAGAAAGAGGGAAGAAGGGTGCAGAAAGAGCGAAGAGGAGTGGAGAAAGAAGCAACAGAAGTGCAGAAAGAAGCAAGAGAAGTGCAGAAAGAAGCAACAGAGGTCCAGAAAGAGGCAAGAGAGGTGCAGAAAGAGGGAAGAGGGTGCAGAAAGAGGCAAGAGCAGTGCGGAAAGAAGCAACAGAGGTGCAGAAGGAGGCAAGAGAAGTGCAGAAAGAGGCAATAGTGTTGCAGCAACAGGCAAAAGAGGTGCAGAAAGAAGCAAGAGCAGTGCAGAAAGAACCAACAGAGGTGCAGAAGGAAGCAAGAGGGGTGCAGAAAGAGGGAAGAGGGATGCAGAAATTTGCAAGAGAGGTGCAGAAAGAAGCAAGAGCAGTGCAGAAAGAAACAACAGAGGTGCAGAAGAAGGCAAGAGGGGTACAGTAAGAGGCAAAAGAAGTGCAGAAACGAGTAAAAGAGGTGCGGAAAGAGGCAAGAGGGGTGCAGAAAGCGGCAAGAGAGGTGCAGAAAGAGGCAAGAGAGGTGCACAAAGAGGGAAGAAGGGTGCAAAAAGAGGCAAGAGGGATACAGAAAGAAGCAAGAGAGGTATAGGAAGAAGCAAGAGCAGTGCAGAAAGAAACAACAGAGGTGCAGAAGAAAGCAAGGGGGTACAGAAAGAGGCAGAAGAAGTGCAGAAACGAGCAAAAGAGGTGTGGAAAAAGGCAAGAGGGGTGCAGAAAGCGGCAAGAGAGGTGCAGGAAGAGGCAAGAGGGGTGCAGAAAGAAGCAAGAGAGGTGCAGAAAGAGGGAAGAAGGGTGCAGAAAGAAGCAACAGAAGTGCAGAAAGAAGCAAGAGAAGTGCAGAAAGATGCAACCGAGGTGCAGAAAGAGGCAAGATGGGAGCAGAAAGAAGCAAGAGAAGTGCAGAAAGAAGCAACAGAGGTGCAGAACGAGGCAAGAGGGGTGCAGACAGAGGCAAGAGAGGTGCAGGAAGAGGCAAGAGGGGTGCAGAAAGAAGCAAGAGAAGTGCAGAAAAAAGCAAAAGAGGTGCAGAAAGAGGTTAGAGGGGTACAGCCAGAGGCAAGAGAGTTGCAGAAAAAGGGAAGAGGGGTTCAGAAAGAGGCAAGAGGGGTGCAGAAATTTGCAAGACAGGTGCAGAAAATAACAAGAGCAGTATAGAAACAACCAAGAGAGGTGCAGAAAGAGGCAAGAGGGGTGCAGAAAGAGGCAAGAGAAGAGCAGAAAGAAGCAACAGAGGTGCAGAAAGAGGCAAGAGAACTGTAGAAAGATACAAGAGAGTTGCAGAAACAGGCAAGAGATGTGAACAAAGAGGGAACAGGGGTGCAGAAAGAGGCAAAAGAGGTGCAAAAAGAGGGAAGAGAGGTGTAGAAAGAGGGAAGAAGGGTACAGAAAGAGGAAAGAGGGGTGTAGAAAGAAGCAAGAAAGGTGCAGAAAAAGGGAAGAAGGGTGCAGAAAGAAGCAACAGAAGTGCAGAAAGAAGCAAGAGAAGTGCAGAAAGAAGCAACAGAGGTGCAGAAAGAAGCAACAGAGGTGCAGAAAGAGGCAAGAGGGGTGCAGAAAGAGGCAAGAGAAGTGCAGAAAGAAGCAACAGAGGTACAGAAGGAGGCAAGAGAAGTGCAGAAAGATGCAAGAGAGTTGCAGAAACAGGCAAAAGAGGTGCAGAAAGAAGCAAGAGCAGTGCAGAAAGACCCAACAGAGGTGCAGAAGGAGGCAAGAGGGGTACAGAAAGAGGCAAAAGAAGTGCAGAAGCAAGCAAAAGAGGTGTGGAAAGAGGCAGGAGGGGTGCAGAAAGAGGCAAGAGGGGTGCAGAAAGAAGCAAGAAAGGTGTAGGAAGAAGCAAGAGAAGTGCAGAAAGAAGCAACAGAGGTGCAGAAAGAGGCAAGAGGGGTGCAGAAAGAGGCAACAGAAGTGTGAAAGGAAGCAACAGAGGTGCAGAAAAAGGCAAGAAAAGTGCAGAAAGAGGCAAGAGTGTTACAGAAACAGGCAAAAGAGGTGCAGAAAAAGGGAACGGGGTGCAGACAGAGGCAAGAGAGGTGCAGAAAGAACCAACAGAGGTGCAGAAAGAGGCAAGAGGGGTGCAGAAATGTGCAAGAGAGTAGCAGACAGAAACAAGAGCAGTGAAGAAAGAACCAACAGAGGTGCAGAAAGAGGCAAGAGGTATGCAGAAAGAGGCAAGAGAGGAGCAGAAAGAAGCAAGAAAGGTGCACACAGAGGCACGAGGGGTGCAGAAATTTGCAAGAGAGGTGCAGAAAGAAGCAAGAGCAGTGCAAAAGACCCAACAGAGGTGCAGAAAGAGGAAAGTGAGGTGCAGAAGGAGGCAAAAGGGTGCAGACAGAGGGAACAGGTGGGCAGACTGAGGCAAGAGAGGTGCAGAAAGAGGGAAGAGGGTGCAGAAAGAGGCAAGAGGGAAGCAGAAATTTGGAACAGAGGTGCAGAAAGGAGCAACAGCAGTGCAGAAAGAACCAACAGAGGTGCAGAAAGAAGCAAGAGGGGTACAGAAAGAGGCAAGTGAAGTGCATAACGAAGCAAAAGAGGTGCAGAAAGAACCAACAGAGGTGCAAAAAGAGGCAAGAGGGGTGCAGAAATGGGAAGGAGAGAGAGGGGCACAAAGAGGCAAGAGGGGTACAGAAAGAGGCAGGAGGGGTACTGAAAGAAGGAAGAGAACTGCAGAAAGAAGCAACAGAGGTGCTGAAAGAGGCACGAAGGGTACAGAAACAGGCAAGAGAAGTGCAGAAAGAGGCAACAGAGTTGCACAAAGAAGCAAGAAGGGTGCAGAAAGAGGCAAGAGGGGTGCAAAAAGAAGCAAGAGAAGTGCAGAAAGAAACAACAGAGGTGCAGAAAGAGGCGTGCAGAAAGAGGCAAGAGTAGTGCAGAAAGAAGCAACAGAGGTGCAGAAGGAGACAAGTGAACTGCAGAAAGAGGCAGGAGAGTTGCAGAAACAGGCAAGAGAGGTGCAGAAAAAGAGAACAGGGGTGCAGAAAGAGGCAAGAGAGGTACAGAAAGATGGAAGAAGGGTGCAGAAAGAGCGAAGAGGAGTGTAGAAAGAAGCAACAGAAGTGCAGAAAGAAGCAAGAGAAGTGCAGAAAGAAGCAACAGAGGTGCAGAAAGAGGCAAGAGAGATGCAGAAAGAGGGAAGAGGGTGCAGAAAGAGGCAAGAGGTGTGTAGAAAGAAGCAAGAGAGGTGCAGAAAGAGGGAAGAAGGGTTCAGAAAGAAGCAACAGAAGTGCACACAGAAGCAACAGACGTGCAGAAGGAGGCAAGAGAAGTGCAGAAACAGGCAAAAGAGGTGCAGAAAGAAGCAAGAGCAGTGCCGAAAGAACCAATAGAGGTGCAGAAGGAAGCAAGAGGAGTGCAGAAATAGGCAAGAGGGGTGCATACATTTGCAAGAGAGGTGCAGAAAGAAGCAACAGAGGTGCAGAAGGATACCATAGAACTGCAGAAACAGGCAAGAGAGGTGCAGAAAAAGGGAACAGGGGTGCAGAAAGAGGCAAGAGAGGTGCAGAAAGAGGGAAGAAAGGTACAGAAAGAGGCAAGAGGGGTGCAGAAATAAGCAACAGAGGTGCAGAAAGAAGCAAGATAAGTGCAGAAAGAAGCAACAGAGGTGCAGAAAGAGGCAAGATGGTTACAGAAAGAGGCAAGAGAAGTGCGGAAAGAAGCAACAGAGGTGCAGAAGGAGGCAAGAGAAGTGCAGAAAGAACCAACAGAGGTGCAGAAGGAAGGAAGAGGGGTGCAGAAAGAAGGAAGAGGGATGCAGAAATTTGCAAGAGAGGTGCAGAAAGAAGCAAGAGCAGTGCAGAAAGAAACAACAGAGGTGCAGAAGAAGGCAAGAGGGGGACAGAAAGAGGCAAAAGAAGTGCAGAAACGAGTAAAATAGGTGCGGAAAGAGGCAAGAGGGGTGCAGAAAGCGGCAAGAGAGGTGCAGAAAGAGGCAAGAGAGGTGCACAAAGAGGGAAGAAGGGTGCAAAAAGAGGCAAGAGGGATACAGAAAGAAGCAAGAGAGGTATAGAAAGAAGCAAGAGCAGTGCAGAAAGAAACAACAGAGGTGCAGAAGAAAGCAAGAGGGGTATAGAAAGAGGCAGAAGAAGTGCAGAAACGAGCAAAAGAGGTGTGAAAAAAGGGAAGAGGGGTGCAGAAAGCGGCAAGAGAGGTGCAGAAAGAGGCAGGAGGGGTGCAGAAAGAAGCAAGAGAGGTGCAGAAAGAGGGAAGAAGGGTGCAGAAAGAAGCAACAGATGTGCAGAAAGAAGCAAGAGACGTGCAGAAGGAAGCAACAGAGGTGCAGAAAGAGGCAAGAGGGGAGCAGAAAGAAGCAAGAGAAGTGCAGAAAGAAGCAACAGAGGTGCAGAAAGAGGCAAGAGGGGTGCAGACAGAGGCAAGAGAGGTGCAGGAAGAGGCAAGAGGGGTGCAGAAAGAAGCAAGAGAAGTGCAGAAAAAAGCAAAGGAGGTGCAGAAAGAGGTTAGAGGGGTACAGACAGAGGCAACAGAGTTGCAGAAAAAGGGAAGAGGGGTTCAGAAAGAGGCAAGAGGGGTGCAGAAATTTGCAAGACAGGTGCAGAAAATAACAAGAGCAGTATAGAAACAACCAAGAGAGGTGCAGAAAGAGGCAAGAGGGGTGCAGAAAGAGGCAAGAGAAGAGCAGAAAGAAGCAACAGAGGTGCAGAAAGAGGCAAGAGAACTGTAGAAAGATACAAGAGAGTTGCAGAAACAGGCAAGAGATGTGAACAAAGAGGGAACAGGGTGCAGAAAGAGGCAAAAGAGGTGCAAAAAGAGGGAAGAGAGGTGTAGAAAGAGGGAAGAAGGGTACAGAAAGAGGAAAGAGGGTGTAGAAAGAAGCAAGAAAGGTGCAGAAAAAGGAAGAAGGGTGCAGAAAGAAGCAACAGAAGTGCAGAAAGAAGCAAGAGAAGTGCAGAAAGAAGCAACAGAGGTGCAGAAAGAAGCAACAGAGGTACAGAAAGAGGCAAGAGGGGTGCAGAAAGAGGCAAGAGAAGTGCAGAAAGAAGCAACAGAGGTACAGAAGGAGGCAAGAGAAGTGCAGAAAGATGCAAGAGAGTTGCAGAAACAGGCAAAAGAGGTGCAGAAAGAAGCAAGAGCAGTGCAGAAAGACCCAACAGAGGTGCAGAAGGAGGCAAGAGGGGTACAGAAAGAGGCAAAAGAAGTGCAGAAGCAAGCAAAAGAGGTGTGGAAAGAGGCAGGAGGGGTGCAGAAAGAGGCAAGAGGTGTGCTGAAAGAAGCAAGAAAGGTGTAGGAAGAAGCAAGAGAAGTGCAGAAAGAAGCAACAGAGGTGCAGAAAGAGGCAAGAGGGGTGCAGAAAGAGGCAAGAGAAGTGTGAAAGGAAGCAACAGAGGTGCAGAAAAAGGCAAGAAAAGTGCAGAAAGAGGCAAGAGTGTTACAGAAACAGGCAAAAGAGGTGCAGAAAAAGGGAACGGGTGCAGACAGAGGCAAGAGAGGTGCAGAAAGAACCAACAGAGGTGCAGAAAGAGGCAAGAGGGGTGCAGAAATGTGCAAGAGAGTAGCAGACAGAAACAAGAGCAGTGAAGAAAGAACCAACAGAGGTGCAGAAAGAGGCAAGAGGTATGCAGAAAGAGGCAAGAGAGGAGCAGAAAGAAGCAAGAAAGGTGCACACAGAGGCACGAGGGGTGCAGAAATTTGCAAGAGAGGTGCAGAAAGAAGCAAGAGCAGTGCAAAAGACCCAACAGAGGTGCAGAAAGAGGAAAGTGAGGTGCAGAAGGAGGCAAAAAGGGTGCAGACAGAGGGAACAGGTGGGCAGACTGAGGCAAGAGAGGTGCAGAAAGAGGGAAGAGGGGTGCAGAAAGAGGCAAGAGGGATGCAGAAATTTGGAACAGAGGTGCAGAAAGAAGCAAGAGCAGTGCAGAAAGAACCAACAGAGGTGCAGAAAGAGGCAAGAGGGGTACAGAAAGAGGCAAGTGAAGTGCATAACGAAGCAAAAGAGGTGCAGAAAGAACCAACAGTGGTGCAAAAAGAGGCAAGAGGGGTGCAGAAATGGGAAGGAGAGAGAGGGGCACAAAGAGGCAAGAGGGGTACAGAAAGAGGCAGGAGGGGTACTGAAAGAAGGAAGAGAACTGCAGAAAGAAGCAACAGAGGTGCTGAAAGAGGCACGAAGGGTACAGAAACAGGCAAGAGAAGTGCAGAAAGAGGCAACAGAGTTGCACAAAGAAGCAAGAAGGGTGCAGAAAGAGGCAAGAGGGTGCAAAAAGAAGCAAGAGAAGTGCAGAAAGAAACAACAGAGGTGCAGAAAGAGGCGTGCAGAAAGAGGCAAGAGTAGTGCAGAAAGAAGCAACAGAGGTGCAGAAGGAGACAAGTGAACTGCAGAAAGAGGCAGGAGAGTTGCAGAAACAGGCAAGAGAGGTGCAGAAAAAGAGAACAGGGGTGCAGAAAGAGGCAAGAGAGGTACAGAAAGATGGAAGAAGGGTGCAGAAAGAGCGAAGAGGAGTGTAGAAAGAAGAAACAGAAGTGCAGAAAGAAGCAAGAGAAGTGCAGAAAGAAGCAACAGAGGTGCAGAAAGAGGCAAGAGAGATGCAGAAAGAGGGAAGAGGGTGCAGAAGGAGGCAAGAGGTGTGTACAAAGAAGCAAGAGAGGTGCAGAAAGAGGGAAGAAGGGTGCAGAAAGAAGCAACAGAAGTGCAGACAGAAGCAACAGACGTGCAGAAGGAGGCAAGAGAAGTGCAGAAACAGGCAAAAGAGGTGCAGAAAGAAGCAAGAGCAGTGCCGAAAGAACCAATAGAGGTGCAGAAGGAAGCAAGAGGAGTGCAGAAATAGGCAAGAGGGGTGCATAAATTTGCAAGAGAGGTGCAGAAAGAAGCAACAGAGGTGCAGAAGGATACCATAGAACTGCAGAAACAGGCAAGAGAGGTGCAGAAAAAGGGAACGGGGTGCAGAAAGAGGCAAGAGAGGTGCAGAAAGAGGGAAGAAAGGTACAGAAAGAGGCAAGAGGGGTGCAGAAATAAGCAACAGAGGTGCAGAAAGAAGCAAGATAAGTGCAGAAAGAAGCAACAGAGGTGCAGAAAGAGGCAAGATGGTTACAGAAAGAGGCAAGAGAAGTGCGGAAAGAAGCAACAGAGGTGCAGAAGGAGGCAAGAGAAGTGCAGAAAGAACCAACAGAGGTGCAGAAGGAAGCAAGAGGGGTGCAGAAAGAAGGAAGAGGGATGCAGAAATTTGCAAGAGAGGTGCAGAAAGAAGCAAGGGCAGTGCAGAAAGAAACAACAGAGGTGCAGAAGAAGGCAAGAGGGGGACAGAAAGAGGCAAAAGAAGTGCAGAAACGAGTAAAAGAGGTGCAGAAAGAGGCAAGAGGGGTGCAGAAAGCGGCAAGAGAGGTGCAGAAAGAGGCAAGAGAGGTGCACAAAGAGGGAAGAAGGGTGCAAAAAGAGGCAAGAGGGATACAGAAAGAAGCAAGAGAGGTATAGAAAGAAGCAAGAGCAGTGCAGAAAGAAACAACAGAGGTGCAGAAGAAAGCAAGAGGGGTATAGAAAGAGGCAGAAGAAGTGCAGAAACGAGCAAAAGAGGTGTGAAAAAAGGCAAGAGGGGTGCAGAAAGCGGCAAGAGAGGTGCAGGAAGAGGCAAGAGGGGTGCAGAAAGAAGCAAGAGAAGTGCAGAAAAAAGCAAAAGAGGTGCAGAAAGAGGTAAGAGGGGTACAGACAGAGGCAAGAGAAGAGCAGAAAGAAGCAACAGAGGTGCAGAAAGAGGCAAGAGAACTGTAGAAAGATGCAAGAGAGTTGCAGAAACAGGCAAGAGATGTGACCAAAGAGGGAACAGGGGTGCAGAAAGAGGCGAAAGAGGTGCAAAAAGAGGGAAGAGAGGTCTAGAAAGAGGGAACAAGGGTACAGAAAGAGGCAAGAGGGGTGCAGAAAGAAGCAAGAGAGGTGCAGAAAGAGGGAAGAGGGGTGCAGAAAGAAGCAAGAGAAGTGCAGAAAGAAGCAAGAGAAGTGCAGAAAGAAGCAACCGAGGTGCAGAAAGAGGCAAGAGGGGAGCAGAAAGAAGCAAGAGAAGTGCAGAAAGAAGCAACAGAGGTGCAGAAAGAGGCAAGAGGGGTGCAGAAAGAGGCAAGAGAGGTGCAGGAAGAGGCAAGAGGGGTGCAGAAAGAAGCAAAAGAAGTGCAGAAAAAAGCAAAAGAGGTGCAGAAAGAGGTTAGAGGGGTACAGAACAGACAGAGGCAAGAGAGTTGCAGAAAAAGGGAAGAGGGGTTCAGAAAGAGGCAAGAGGGGTGCAGAAATTTGCAAGAGAGGTGCAGAAAGAAGCAAGAGCAGTGCAGAAAGAAACAACAGAGGTGCAGAAGAAGGCAAGAGGGGTACAGAAAGAGGCAAAAGAAGTGCAGAAACGAGTAAAAGAGGTGCGGAAAGAGGCAAGAGAGGTGCAGAAAGCGGCAAGAGAGGTGCAGAAAGAGGCAAGAGAGGTGCACAAAGAGGGAAGAAGGGTGCAAAAAGAGGCAAGAGGGATACAGAAAGAAGCAAGAGAGGTATAGAAAGAAGCAAGAGCAGTGCAGAAAGAAACAACAGAGGTGCAGAAGAAAGCAAGAGGGGTATAGAAAGAGGCAGAAGAAGTGCAGAAACGAGCAAAAGAGGTGTGAAAAAAGGCAAGAGGGGTGCAGAAAGTGGCAAGAGAGGTGCAGGAAGAGGCAAGAGGGGTGCAGAATGAAGCAAGAGAAGTGCAGAAAAAAGCAAAAGAGGTGCAGAAAGAGGTAAGAGGGGTACAGACAGAGGCAAGAGAGTTGCAGAAAAAGGGAAGAGGGGTTCAGAAAGAGGCAAGAGGGGTGCAGAAATGTGCAAGACAGGTGCAGAAAATAACAAGAGTAGTATAGAAACAACAAAGAGAGGTGCAGAAAGAGGCAAGAGGGGTGCAGAAAGAGGCAAGAGAAGAGCAGAAAGAAGCAACAGAAGTGCAGAAAGAGGCAAGAGAACTGTAGAAAGATGCAAGAGAGTTGCAGAAACAGGCAAGAGATGTGACCAAAGAGGGAACAGGGGTGCAGAAAGAGGCAAAAGAGGTGCAAAAGAGGGAAGAGAGGTGTAGAAAGAGGAAGAAGGGTACAGAAAGAGGCAAGAGAGGTGCAGAAAGAAGCAAGAGAGGTGCAGAAAGAGGGAAGAAGGGTGCAGAAAGAAGCAAGAGAGGTGCAGAAAGAGGCAAGAGGGGCGCAGAAAGAGGCAAGAGAGGTGCAGGAAGAGGCAAGAGGGGTGCAGGAAGAAGCAAAAGACGTGCAGAAAAAAGCAAAAGAGGTGCAGAAAGAGGCAAGAGGGGTTCAGAAAGAGGCAAGAGGGGTGCAGAAATTTGCAATACAGGTGCAGAAAATAACAAGAGCAGTATAGAAACAACCAAGAGAGGTGCAGAAAGAGGCAAGAGGGGTGCAGAAAGAGGCAAGAGAAGAGCAGAAAGAAGCAACAGAGGTGCAGAAAGAGGCAAGAGAACTGTAGAAAGATACAAGAGAGTTGCAGAAACAGGCAAGAGATGTGACCAAAGAGGGAACAGGGGTGCAGAAAGAGGCAAAAGAGGTGCAAAAAGAGGGAAGAGAGGTGTAGAAAGAGGGAAGAAGGGTACAGAAAGAGGCAAGAGGGGTGCAGAAAGAAGCAAGAGAGGTGCAGAAAGAGGGAAGAAGGGTGCAGAAAGAAGCAAGAGAGGTGCAGAAAGAGGCAAGAGGGGCGCAGAAAGAGGCAAGAGAGGTGCAGGAAGAAGCAAAAGACGTGCAGAAAAAAGCAAAAGAGGTGCAGAAAGAGGCAAGAGGGGTTCAGAAAGAGGCAAGAGGGGTGCAGAAATTTGCAAGACAGGTGCAGAAAATAACAAGAGCAGTATAGAAACAACCAAGAGAGGTGCAGAAAGAGGCAAGAGGGGTGCAGAAAGAGGCAAGAGAAGAGCAGAAAGAAGCAACAGAGGTGCAGAAAGAGGCAAGAGAACTGTAGAAAGATACAAGAGAGTTGCAGAAACAGGCAAGAGATGTGAACAAAGAGGGAACAGGGGTGCAGAAAGAGGCAAAAGAGGTGCAAAAAGAGGGAAGAGAGGTGTAGAAAGAGGGAAGAAGGGTACAGAAAGAGGCAAGAGGGGTGCAGAAAGAAGCAAGAAAGGTGCAGAAAAAGGGAAGAAGGGTGCATAAAGAAGCAAGAGAAGTGCAGAAAGAAGCAACAGAGGTGCAGAAAGAGGCAAGAGGGGCGCAGAAAGAAGCAAGAGAAGTGCAGAAAGAAGCAACAGAGGTGCAGAAAGAGGCAACAGGGGTGCAGAAAGAATCAAGAGGGGTGCAGAAAAAGGCAAGAGAGGTACAGAAGGAGGCAAGAGAAGTGCAGAAAGATGCAAGAGAGTTGCAGAAACAGGCAAAAGAGGTGCAGAAAGAAGCAAGAGCAGTGGAGAAAGAAGCAAGAGCAGTGCATAAAGACCCAACAGTGGTTCAGAAGGAGGCAAGAGGGGTACAGAAAGAGGCAAAAGAAGTGCAGAAGCAAGCAAAAGAGGTGTGGAAAGAGGCAGGAGGGGTGGAGAAAGAGGCAAGAGGGTTGCAGAAAGAAGCAAGAAAGGTGTAGGAAGAAGCAAGAGAAGTGCAGAAAGAAGCAACAGAGGTGCAGAAAGAGGCAAGAGGGGTGCAGAAAGAGGCAAGAGAAGTGTGAAAGGAAGCAACAGAGGTGCAGAAAAAGTCAACAAAAGTGCAGAAAGAGGCAAGAGAGTTACAGAAACAGGCAAAAGAGGTGCAGAAAAAGGGAACGGGGTGCAGACAGAGGCAAGAGAGGTGCAGAAAGAACCAACAGAGGTATAGAAAGAGGCAAGAGGGGTGCAGAAATGTGCAAGAGAGTAGCAGACAGAAACAAGAGCAGTGAAGAAAGAACCAACAGAGGTGCAGAAAGAGGCAAGAGGTGTGCAGAAAGAGGCAAGAGAGGAGCAGAAAGAAGCAAGAAAGGTGCACACAGAGGCACGAGGGGTGCAGAAATTTGCAAGAGAGGTGCAGAAAGAAGCAAGAGCAGTGCAAAAGACCCAACAGAGGTGCAGAAAGAGGCAAGTGAGGTGCAGAAGGAGGCAAAAGGGGTGCAGACAGAGGGAACAGGTGGGCAGACTGAGGCAAGAGAGGTGCAGAAAGAGGGAAGAGGGTGCAGAAAGAGGCAAGAGGGATGTAGAAATTTGGAACAGAGGTGCAGAAAGAAGCAAGTGAAGTGCATAACGAAGCAAAAGAGATGCAGAAAGAACCAACAGAGGTGCAAAAAGAGGCAAGAGGGGTGCAGAAATGGGAAGGAGAGAGAGGTGCACAAAGAGGCAAGAGGGGTACAGAAAGAGGCAGGAGGGGTACTGAAAGAAGGAAGAGAACTGCAGAAAGAAGCAACAGAGGTGCTGAAAGAGGCACGAAGGATGCAGAAACAGGCAAGAGAAGTGCAGAAAGAGGCAACAGAGTTGCACAAAGAAGCAAGAAGGGTGCAGAAAGAGGCAAGAGGGGTGCAAAAAGAAGCAAGAGAAGTGCAGAAAGAAGCAACAGAGGTGCAGAAAGAGGCGTGCAGAAAGAGGCAAGAGTAGTGCAGAAAGAAGCAACAGAGGTGCAGAAGGAGACAAGTGAACTGCAGAAAGAGGCAGGAGAGTTGCAGAAACAGGCAAGAGAGGTGCAGAAAAGAGAACAGGGGTGCAGAAAGAGGCAAGAGAGGTACAGAAAGAGGGAAGAAGGGTGCAGAAAGAGCGAAGAGGAGTGTAGAAAGAATCAACAGAAGTGCAGAAAGAAGCAAGAGAAGTGCAGAAAGAAGCAACAGAGGTGCAGAAAGAGGCAAGCGAGGTGCAGAAAGAGGAAAGAGGGTGCAGAAAGAGGCAAGAGCAGTGCAGAAAGATCCAACAGAGGTGCAGAAAGAAGCTAGAGAAGTGCAGAAAGAAGCAACAGAGGTGCATAAAGAGGCAAGAGGGGTATAGAAAAAGCAAGAGGGGTGCAGAAAGAAGCAACAGAGGTGCAGAAGGAGTAAAGAGAAGTGTAGAAAGAGGCAAGAGAGGTGCAGAAAGAGGCAAGAGGAGTGCAGAAAGAAGCAAGAGAAGTGCAGAAAAAGCAACAGAGGTGCAGAAGGAGGCAAGAGAAGTGCAGAAAGAAGCAAGAGGGATGCAGAAATTTGCAACAGAGGTGCAGAAAGAAACAAGAGCAGTGCAGAAAGAAACAACAGAGGTGCAGAAGAAGGCAAGAGGGGTACAGAAAGAGGCAAAAGAAGTGCAGAAACGAGGAAAAGAGGTGCGGAAAGAGGCAAGAGGGTACAGAAAGCGGCAAGAGAGGTGCAGAAAGAGGCAAGAGAGGTGCACAAAGAGGGAAGAAGGTGCAAAAAGAGGAAAGAGGGATACTGAAAGAAGAGAGGTATAGAAAAAAGCAGGAGAAGTGCAGAAAGAACAACAGAGGTGCAGAAAGAGGCAAGAGGGTGCAGAAAGAGGCAAGAGAAGTGTGAAAGGAAGCAACAGAGGTGCAGAAAAAGGCAAGAAAAGTGCAGAAAGAGGCAAGAGAGTTACAGAAACAGGCAAAAGAGGTGCAGAAAAAGGGAACAGGGTGCAGACAGAGGCAAGAGAGGTGCAGAAAGAACCAACAGAGGTGCAGAAAGAGGCAAGAGGGGTGCAGAAATGTGCAAGAGAGTAGCAGACAGAAACAAGAGCAGTGAAGAAAGAACCAACAGAGGTGCAGAAAGAGGCAAGAGGTGTGCAGAAAGAGGCAAGAGAGGAGCAGAAAGAAGCAAGAAAGGTGCACACAGAGGCACGAGGGGTGCAGAAATTTGCAAGAGAGGTGCAGAAAGAAGCAAGAGCAGTGCAAAAGACCCAACAGAGGTGCAGAAAGAGGCAAGTGAGGTGTAGAAGGAGGCAAAAGGGGTGCAGACAGAGGGAACAGGTGGGCAGACTGAGGCAAGAGAGGTGCAGAAAGAGGGAAGAGGGGTGCAGAAAGAGGCAAGAGGGATGTAGAAATTTGGAACAGAGGTGCAGAAAGAAGCAAGTGAAGTGCATAACGAAGCAAAAGAGATGCAGAAAGAACCAACAGAGGTGCAAAAAGAGGCAAGAGGGGTGCAGAAATGGGAAGGAGAGAGAGGTGCACAAAGAGGCAAGAGGGGTACAGAAAGAGGCAGGAGGGGTACTGAAAGAAGGAAGAGAACTGCAGAAAGAAGCAACAGAGGTGCTGAAAGAGGCACGAAGGGTGCAGAAACAGGCAAGAGAAGTGCAGAAAGAGGCAACAGAGTTGCACAAAGAAGCAAGAAGGGTGCAGAAAGAGGCAAGAGGGGTGCAAAAAGAAGCAAGAGAAGTGCAGAAAGAAGCAACAGAGGTGCAGAAAGAGGCGTGCAGAAAGAGGCAAGAGTAGTGCAGAAAGAAGCAACAGAGGTGCAGAAGGAGACAAGTGAACTGCAGAAAGAGGCAGGAGAGTTGCAGAAACAGGCAAGAGAGGTGCAGAAAAAGAGAACAGGGGTGCAGAAAGAGGCAAGAGAGGTACAGAAAGAGGGAAGAAGGGTGCAGAAAGAGCGAAGAGGAGTGTAGAAAGAATCAACAGAAGTGCAGAAAGAAGCAAGAGAAGTGCAGAAAGAAGCAACAGAGGTGCAGAAAGAGGCAAGCGAGGTGCAGAAAGAGGAAAGAGGGTGCAGAAAGAGGCAAGAGCAGTGCAGAAAGATCCAACAGAGGTGCAGAAAGAAGCTAGAGAAGTGCAGAAAGAAGCAACAGAGGTGCATAAAGAGGCAAGAGGGGTATAGAAAAAAGCAAGAGGGGTGCAGAAAGAAGCAACAGAGGTGCAGAAGGAGTAAAGAGAAGTGTAGAAAGAGGCAAGAGAGGTGCAGAAAGAGGCAAGAGGAGTGCAGAAAGAAGCAAGAGAAGTGCAGAAAAAAGCAACAGAGGTGCAGAAGGAGGCAAGAGAAGTGCAGAAAGAATCAAGAGGGATGCAGAAATTTGCAACAGAGGTGCAGAAAGAAACAAGAGCAGTGCAGAAAGAAACAACAGAGGTGCAGAAGAAGGCAAGAGGGGTACAGAAAGAGGCAAAAGAAGTGCAGAAACGAGGAAAAGAGGTGCGGAAAGAGGCAAGAGGGGTACAGAAAGCGGCAAGAGAGGTGCAGAAAGAGGCAAGAGAGGTGCACAAAGAGGGAAGAAGGGTGCAAAAAGAGGAAAGAGGGATACTGAAAGAAGAGAGGTATAGAAAAAAGCAGGAGAAGTGCAGAAAGAACAACAGAGGTGCAGAAAGAGGCAAGAGGGGTGCAGAAAGAGGCAAGAGAAGTGTGAAAGGAAGCAACAGAGGTGCAGAAAAAGGCAAGAAAAGTGCAGAAAGAGGCAAGAGAGTTACAGAAACAGGCAAAAGAGGTGCAGAAAAAGGGAACAGGGTGCAGACAGAGGCAAGAGAGGTGCAGAAAGAACCAACAGAGGTGCAGAAAGAGGCAAGAGGGGTGCAGAAATGTGCAAGAGAGTAGCAGACAGAAACAAGAGCAGTGAAGAAAGAACCAACAGAGGTGCAGAAAGAGGCAAGAGGTGTGCAGAAAGAGGCAAGAGAGGAGCAGAAAGAAGCAAGAAAGGTGCACACAGAGGCACGAGGGGTGCAGAAATTTGCAAGAGAGGTGCAGAAAGAAGCAAGAGCAGTGCAAAATAACCAACAGAGGTGCAGAAAGAGGCAAGTGAGGTGCAGAAGGAGGCAAAAGGAGAGCAGACAGAGGGAACAGGTGGGCAGACTGAGGCAAGAGAGGTGCAGAAAGAGGAAAGAGGGGTGCAGAAAGAGGCCAGAGGGATGCAGAAATTTGGAACAGAGGTGCAGAAAGAAGCAAGAGCAGTGCAGAAAGAACCAACAGAGGTGCAGAAAGAGGCAAGAGGGGTACAGAAAGAGGCAAGTGAAGTGCATAACGAAGCAAAAGAGGTGCAGAAAGAACCAACAGAGGTGCAAAAAGAGGCAAGAGGGGTGCAGAAATGGGAAGGAGAGAGAGGTACACAAAGAGGCAAGAGGGGTACAGAAAGAGGCAGGAGGGGTGCAGAAAGAGGCAAGAGTAGTGCAGAAAGAAGCAACAGAGGTGCAGAAGGAGACAAGTGAACTGCAGAAAGAGGCAAGACAGTTGCAGAAACAGGCAAGAGAGGTGCAGAAAAAGAGAACAGGGGTGCAGAAAGAGGCAAGAGAGGTACAGAAAGAGGGAAGAAGGGTGCAGAAAGAGCGAAGAGGAGTGGAGAAAGAAGCAACAGAAGTGCAGAAAGAAGCAAGAGAAGTGCAGAAAGAAGCAACAGAGGTCCAGAAAGAGGCAAGAGAGGTGCAGAAAGAGGGAAGAGGGTGCAGAAAGAGGCAAGAGCAGTGCAGAAAGATCCAACAGAGGGGCAGAAAGAAGCTAGAGAAGTGCAGAAAGAAGCAACAGAGGTGCATAAAGAGGCAAGAGGGGTATAGAAAAAGGCAAGAGGGGTGCAGAAAGAAGCAACAGAGGTGCAGAAGGAGGAAAGAGAAGTGTAGAAAGAGGCAAGAGAGGTGCAGAAAGAGGCAAGAGGAGTGCAGAAACAGGCAAGAGAAGTGCAGAAAAAAGCAACAGAGGTGCAGAAAGAGGCAAGAGGGGCACAGCAAGAGGCAAGAGAAGTGCAGACAAAAGCAACAGACGTGCAGAAGGAGGCAAGAGAAGTGCAGAAACAGGCAAAAGAGGTACAGAAAGAAGCAAGAGCAGTGCCAAAAGAACCAACAGAGGTGCAGAAGGAGGCAAGAGGGGTGCAGAAATTTGAAAGAGAGGTGCAGAAAGAAGCAACAGAGGTGCAGAAGGAGACCAGAGTACCGCAGAAACAGGCAAGAGAGGTGCAGAAAAAGGGAACAGGGGTGCAGAAAGAGGCAACAGAGGTGCAGAAAGAGGGAAGAAGGGTGCAGAAAGAGGCAAGAGGGGTGCAGAAAGAAGCAACAGAAGTGCAGAAAGAAGCAAGATAAGTACAGAAAGAAGCAACAGAGGTGCAGAAAGAGGCAAGATGGGTACAGAAAGAGGCAAGAGAAGTGCAGAAAGAAGCAACAGAGGTGCAGAAGGAGGCAAGAGAAGTGCAGAAAGAACCAACAGCGGTGCAGAAGGAGGCAAGAGGGGTACAGAAAGAGGCAAGAGGGATGCAGAAATTTGCAACAGAGGTGCAGAAAGAAGCAAGAGCAGTGCAGAAAGAAACAACAGAGGTGCAGAAGAAGGCAAGAGGGGTACAGAAAGAGGCAAAAGAAGTGCAGAAATGAGGAAAAGAGGTGCGGAAAGAGGCAAGAGGGGTACAGAAAGCGGCTAGAGAGGTGCAGAAAGAGGCAAGAGAGGTGCACAAAGAGGGAAGAAGGGTGCAAAAAGAGGAAAGAGGGATACTGAAAGAAGAGAGGTATAGAAAGAAGCAGGAGAAGTGCAGAAAGAAGCAACAGAGGTGCAGAAGGAGACCAGAGAACTGCAGAAATAGGCAAGAGAGGTGCAGAAAGAGGAAAGAAGGGTGCAGAGAGAGGCAAGAGGGGTGCAGAAAGAAGCAGCAGAAGTGCAGAAAGAAGCAAGCTAAGTGCAGAAAGAAGCAACAGAGGTGAAGAAAGAGGCAAGATGGGTACAGAAAGAGGCAAGAGAAGTGCAGTAAGAAGCAACAGAGGTGTGGAAGGAGGCAAGAGCAGTGCAGAAAGAGGCATAGTGTTGCAGAAACAGGCAAAAGAGGTGCAGAAAGAAGCAAGAGCAGTGCAGAAAGAAGCAACAGAGGTGCAGAAGGAGGCAAGAGGGTTGCAGAAAGAGGCAAGAGGGATGCAGAAATTTGCAAGAAAGGTGCAGAAAGAAGCAAGAGCAGTGCAGAAAGAAACAACAGAGGTGCAGAAGAAGGCAAGAGGGGTATAGAAAGAGGCAAAAGAAGTGCAGAAACGAGCAAAAGAGGTGCGGAAAGAGGCAAGAGGGGTGAAGAAAGCGGCAAGAGAGGAGCACAAAGAGGCAAGAAAGGTGCACAAAGAGGGAAGAAGGGTGCAAAAAGAGGCAAGACGGATACGGAAAGAAGCAAGAGAGGTATAGAAAGAAGTAGGAGAAGTGCAGAAAGAAGCAACATAAGTGCAGAAAGAGGCAAGAAAAGTGCAGAAAGAGGCAAAAGAAGTGCAGAAGGCAGCAACAGAGGTGCAGAAAGATGCAAGAAAAGTGCAGAAAGAGGCAAGAGAGTTGCAGAAGCAGGCAAAAGAGGTGCAGAAATAGGGAACAGGGGTGCAGACAGAGGCTAGAGAGGTGCAGAAAGAACCAACAGAGGTGTAGAAAAAGGCAAGAGCGGTGCAGAAATGTGCAAGAGAGTAGCAGACAGAAGCAAGAGCAGTGCAGACAGAACCAACAGAGGTGCAGAAAGAGGCAAGAGGCGTGCAGAAAGAAGCAAGAGAAGTGCAGAAAAAGGGAAGAGGGGTTCAGAAAGTGGCAAGAGGGGTGCATAAATTTGCAAGACAGGTGCAGAAAATAACAAGAGCAGTATAGAAACAACCAAGAGAGGTGCAGAAAGAGGCAAGAGGGGTGCAGAAAGAGGCAAGAGGAGAACAGAAAGAAGCAACAGAGGTGCAGAAAGAGGCAAGAGAACTGACTGTAGAAAGATGCAAGAGAGTTGCAGAAACAGGCAAGAGATGTGAACAAAGAAACAACAGAGGTGCAGAAGAAGGCAAGAGGGGTACAGAAAGAGGCAAAAGAAGTACAGAAACGAGCAAAAGAGGTGCGGAAAGAGGCAAGAGGGGTGCAGAAAGAGGCAAAAGAAGTACAGAAACGAGCAAAAGAGGTGCGGAAAGAGGCAAGAGGGGTGCAGAAAGTGGCAAGAGAGGTGCAGAAAGAGGCAAGAGAGGTGCACAAAGAGGGAAGAAGGGTGCAAAAAGAGGCGAGGGGGATACGGAAAGAAGCAAGAGAGGTTTAGAAAGAAGCAGGAGAAGTGCAGAAAGAAGCAACAGAGGTTCAGAAGGAGACCAGAGAACTGCAGAAACAGGCAAGAGAGGTGCAGCAAAACGGAACAGGGGTGCAGAAAGAAGCAACAGAAGTGCAGAAAGTGTAGGAGAGTAGGATCTGCTTCACATGGGTACCCCCACTTTTTGCTGATGCTTCACTGTTTTTCGACCTTAGTCTGGCTGGGGCCCTGCTAATCAGAACCCAAGCCTAGCTGCTTCCTCTTTAAAATGGTTTCCATGTGCCTTAGGCACATCTCTGATTGGAATCTGGAGTGCCCTTATAAGTCCCTAGTATATGGTATACTATGTACCCAGGGCATAGGTACCTCAGAGGCCTACCAGGGGATGCAGCATGTATTGTGCCACCCCTGGAAGGCCATCCAAACTGACACCACAGGTCTGCTACTGCAGCCTGGGTAAGGTGGTGCATGCACCCCTTACTGTGATATAGGCTACCTATATCACTACATACATACACACATATAAACCTATAAGTCACTCCTATGGCAGGCCTTATCAATCCTGAAGGCAGAGTGCGTGGTTCCTATGTGAGAGGGTGCCCCTGCATGAGCAGTGCCACTCTGCAGCATTCGGAGACCCTTCTCTGATGCTGTTTGTAGTGCAGCCCGACCATATACTCTTAAGCGCATTATAACCTTGCGTTAAATGCTAACTTTGGGATGGCTGCACGGAAACATGTCGTGTTTGGTGTCAAACATCTTGGAATACTACCCCCCCGCCAGTTCTGGCGGCGGGGGTAGCATTCCACCCTTCTAGAGGGAAAGACATTTACACACCGGTATGCCCGGTACTGACTTTCCAGAGCCCTGGCATCACAAAATGGATGCCGCTGCCACAGACACGAGTCTGGCCTCCTGCTGCTGACCGAAACTCCGGCAGGGGAGGCCTGGACAATAGGTTTCCTGTCCCAGGGAGGTGTAACCACCTCCCCAGACAGGATAGTGTGTATTGGGGCTGGGCGGGAGCACTCTCTGGTGCTTTGAAGTCCTGCACTGGGGGCACACTTGGTGTCCCTGTGCATACCCCAGTTCAAACCGGCTCAGGGGCTTCCAGCCCCTGCTCTGGCGTGAAACTGGACAAAGGGAAAGGGGTGTAACCACCCCTCTGCCCTGACCCTCCCATAGGTGGGGCCACAGAGTATGTCCAACCCCCTACCTTATTATAAGTAGGGGACCCCAGTCCTTAGGACTTTAGATTAACCTGGACGAAACTCTGACACAAAATCCTGGACCTTTGATGCTCTACTTCAAGATTAGAGGACTGAAGAATCTCCCTTGGGGTCAAGGAGTGACTCCCCTGCTTGGCAGGCACCAAAGAAGCAATTGTCCGGTCTGCATCGCTGAAGCTCCCGTCGGACGCCAAAGTCTTTGCATCACCAGAGGTGGATTTCCAGACTTCTCCGAGGCTGCCCTGAGTCTCCAGCAAAGCTGAGGCCTGTAGCTGTCGTGGGTAATGTGGAACTGTGACCCCTGGACACCAATCGCATTTGCAAGTGCATCCTCTTCTGGGTCGCCCACGAAGTCGTGCTTTGGGCCCCGAGTAGCCCCAGCCTCCAGCACCAACTGCACCGAAGATCACTGGCCTCCACTCCACGAGTGTCCTGTGAGCCAGCTCCACGTGCATCGTCTTGAGGCTCCTTTGCGGTCAATAGTCTGTTGGCTAGTAGGCCCTCCCGAAGGCCAATCTTTTTCTGCTTGGGCTCCCTGGTTGCTCCAGATGTGCCCTGACTTATCCTCACTGGGTGAGTCCCCCAGACCTTGCTGGTCTGCAACATCGTCCTTCTTCCATTTCCACGAGACTTGCCGTTGACAAGGCTTGTTGGGTCCAATCCGGTCGCCGACACCCCTGCAATCGACAGACATCATGGGATAGCTAGAATCCATCTCCTGGTTGTCGTCGACGCCTCCTGGACCTCGTGGCTGAAGAGTCAAGACGACTGTCAACCTACCTGAAGCACTCGACATCGGTGGGCATCTGCTCATCGCCTTCCTGGTCACTGGCTAGTGACCCAGACTCTGTCCCCTCTGCTTTCAGGTTCTTCAGATCTTCGATCCACCTTTGGATCCACCCGAACACTTTCGACTTGGTTGCCAGCAGCACTTTGCAGCAGATCGCCATAGAAAGCGACGACGAAACCCGACCTCGAAAGACACCTATGCACCCGGCTCCCTGGGTGAGGTAACTCGAGTACTCCGGTGCTCCCGTGGGTATTGACACTAGAACAGCCTAGTTCTCAAAGGGTTTGCTCCAAGTCCTCCTCTAAGTGTCCCTTTTCTTTTAAATTCTAATCGCGACTTTCCCCATAGAAGTTAACGGCGGTTCGCGGCTGTGTTCATACACTGCACGCGTCTCCCGTGGGTCCCCTGTGTCACTGCTTTGGGTGGTTCCTTGTGGTCCAAGCACTTCTACAGGCTCTAGGCCTTGTGTCTAGCTCAGTCGTGGTTCTTATACATCTTTATTGGTATATGGTTTGGTACGCCCCTGGGGCTCAAACGTGTATTTGTGCTATTACTGTAGATAACTAACTTATAATTTATGTACTTTGAACTCTAGCCTCATAAAGAGACTAGAGGGGTGTGTTTAGTAATAAATACATATATTTTGAATATATACCTGGTGTGGTCCTCTTTCATTTGGTCACTCAAGAGATTATAGACTGGTAAAACAAGCTGCTTTACATTCCTTCAAGACTTAGCCTGAAGGCTGCTCTCCATAGCTACCACTAGGATAGCTTTCAATAAAGGTTGTCTTTAACCTATCTCCAATAAGGGGTTGTTTGGACTGGTGCAAGGTGCCCACTATAATTAGTGGACAGCATATGCCAGGCCAACTTCTCACATTGGTGTGCAGCGTGTGGGATTCCAGCTTGCTATTGTTTTACCAGATAATCTCAATTGAATTGATCAACTGAAAACCACTAAGGGTACCTAAGGTACATATAAATCAAGCTTAGTAATACAGTAAGTTCTACTGAACTTAGAGTTGTGTGTTAAGGGATAGCACACCCTTTCTACAACTCAAGAGAGTTTAGTAGGCCACACTAGAGTAGGTAGTGCATACACCACACCTCACTAGTAATGTCTTCAAAGCCAGGACCCAGTGAGTCCTTGCCAGAAGCCAGTGGGCTTCTTCCTCCAAGTATGATAAACTCCCATTCTTGGAATTGAGAGCATTATGCAATACTAGGAAGTTGAAGGCAGGCAAAAGTGCCAGCACCCAACACCTTAGGGAGGTGTTACTAGCTGATGATCTCAGCAGGCCCCTAGGGTCTGAAGGGGTAGGCAAAGAGGGTGGGGCAGAAGATGAGGAAGGGGTCAGGGGTCAAGAAACCCACCCCCCCCCTCTGAAACTGGCCAGGAAGGTGAAAATGACCTTGTCCTGGAAAACCCAATTCCTCCTGTGGAGGAGGAGGAGGAGGGGGAGGATCAGACTGACCTCCCCTTTGTCCCCCCAGGAAGAGTTCTGAGTGTGCCCAGAAGGTCTAGGTCTCCTTCTCAGGAGTCTAACCACTCTGACACCTCAATAGGGACCTCTGTATCCTCTCATAGGAGGGAATCCTCTCATGAGAGGAGAAAGAGACTGATTCAGTATGAGCAAACTCAGCTTGAACTCAGGAAACAGCAATTGGCTATAGACAGGGAGTCCCTAGATCTCTATAGAGAGAGACAGAAGTTGGGACTAGAGTCCCATAGTGGCAGCAGTTTCCCCAAAGATAGGGAAAGGTCTTATGACCATAGAAACCTGAGCAAGATTGTCCCTCCCTACCAGAGTGGGGATGACATCCACAAATGGATAACTGCTCTAGAGAGGGCCTGTAAAGTACAGAGGGTCCCTCAGGAGCAGTGGGCAGCAATCTTGTGGCTCTCCTTTGCAGACAAAGGTAGAGACAAGCTCCTCACTGTTAGAGAGGAGGATGCTGATAATTACAAAGTCTTGAAGAGTGCTCTAATTGATGGGTTTGGCCTAACCACTGAACAATACAGGTTAAAGTTCAGGGATACCCAAAAAGCACAGACTCAAGACTGGGTGGACTTTGTTGATTGTTCTGCCAAGGCTCTGGAAGGTTGGTTATTGGGCAGTAAGGTATGTGACTTCACAGGATTGTACAATCTGATCATGAGGGAGCAGATTCTTAATAACTGTCAAAATCAGCTGTTGCATCAGCACCTGGTAGACTCTGATCTGACCTCTCCCCAAGAATTGGGAAAGAAGGCAGACAAATGGGTCAGAACCAGGGTGAAGCAGAAGGTACACAACCAAGGTGGTGACCCTAAGAAGCAAGATTCGAAAACCTCTGATAAGGGTGGGGAGAAGGGTAAAGATCAAAAGTCTTCACAAGGCCCCCAAAAATCTTCTTCAGGTGGGGATTCACAGTCTACCAAAGGGAAAGCCCAAAGAAAACCATGGTGCAAGGTCTGTAAGCAAAAGACCCACTGGACCAGTGATTGCACCAAGTCCAAAGACTCGACTCCAGCCCCCACCAATGCCCCTAAGGCACCTGCTCCCCTAGTGCAGTTACAGTTGGTGGTGGGACTACACAAGCCAAGGGTTTAGTAGGGTTGACCCTGGGTAAAGAGATGAGCTCTGACCTAGTCAGAGAACTCACTCAGGCTGTCCTAGTCTGTGATGGAGGCATGGATATGACCTCCTCTGTGAGTCCCAGTAATCTGGGCAAGTACAGACAACAGCCTTTAATCAATGGAAGAGAGGCTTTGGCATTTAGGGACACAGGGGCAAGTGTCACCATGGTGACACAAGACCTTGTGAATCCTGGGCAGATTATACTTGGTGAGATGTACCAAGTGACCAATGCTAGCAACGTCAGAACAGACCATACTCTGGCAGTTGTTAACTTCTCCTGGGGAGGGGTAACTGGCCTTAAGAAGGGTGTGGTAAGTGCAGACCTACCCGTTGAATGCTTGCTTGGCAATGACTTAGAAACTTCAGCTTGGGCAGAAGTGGAGCTCAGGACCCATGCAGAAATGCTGGGGATCCCTGCAGATGTGTTTGCTGTGACCAGGTCACAAGCCAAAATGTCTAGCACTGAACAGGCCTTGGATTCTGGAATAATGGACCAAGTGCCTTCCAAGAAGAGGAGTAGTAGGGTAAAGGCAGTGCCTTCCCCTTGGCTCAGAAGGAAGATCAGTCCCTTGAGGGGATGATCTCAGTCCTGAGGAAGGAACTGTCCCAGAGGAGCTTGAACCTGAACAGGTTGAGTTCTTGGGGACAGGGGGACCTTCCAGGGCAGATCTGAGCCAGGAGCAGCAGAGCTGCCCCTCTCTTGAACCCCTCAGACAGCAAGCTGCTGCTGAGGCTGCTGGGAAAGCTAGTGGTCCCCATACTGTGTATTGGGATGATGGACTCTAATACTCAGAGTGTAGAGACCCCAAGCCTGGTGCTACCAGGAGGTTGGTTATACCTCTGAAGTTCAGGGGCTTCCTATTGACCCTAGCCCATGATATTCCCTTAGCAGGTCACCTGGGCCAGAACAAGACTTGGGACAGAATTGTCCCTCACTTTCACTGGCCCCACATGTCTGAAGACACCAAGGAGTTTTGTCGCTCCTGTGTAACCTGCCAGGCCAGTGGCAAGGCAGGTGGCACTACAAAGGCCCCCATGATACCACTACCTGTGGTGGGGGTTCCCTTTGAAAGGGTAGGGATTGACATTGTTGGTCCCATGGATCCCCAAACAGCATCTGGGCACAGGTTTATCCTGGTGGTAGTGGATCATGCCACCAGGTACCCAGAGGCTATTCCCCTTAGGACCACTACAGCACCTGTGGTGGCAAGGGCCCTCCTGGGAATTTTCTCAAGAGTGGGCTTCCCTAAGGAGATTGTATCAGACAGGGGTGCAAACTTTATGTCTGGATACTAAAAAGCAATGTGGAAGGAGTGTGGAGTGACTTACAAGTTCACCACACCCTATCACCCACAAGGCAATGGTTTAGTTGAGAGATTCAACAAAACCTTGAAGGGCATGATTAAAGGGCTCCCAGAAAAGCTTAGGCGAAGATGGGACATACTCTTGCCCTGCCTTTTATTTGCGTACAGGGAGGTGCCTCAAAAGGAGGTTGGCTACAGCCCTTTTGAACTTTTGTTTGGTCACCCTGTCAGGGGTCCATTGTGCTTGGTGAAGGAAGGATGGGAGTTACCTCTCAAGCCCCCAAAGCAAGACATAGTGGACTATGTACTTGGTCTCCGCTCCCGGATGGCTGAGTATATGAAAAAGGCAACTAAAAACCTTGAGGCTAGCCAGGAACTTCAAAAAGCCTGGCATGACCAAAAGGCTGTACTGACTGTTTACCAGCCAGGACAGAAGGTGTGGGTGTTGGAGCCAGTGGCCCCAGCAGCTCTCCAAGACAAATGGAGTGGACCCCACACCATTGTTGAACAGAAGGGTGAGGTTACCTATCTGGTGGACCTAGGAACACCCAGGAGTCCCCACAGGGTTCTCCATGTCAACAGGTTAAAACCATATGTGGACAGGGCAGACATGGGCTTGCTCATGGCTACTGATGAGGGACAGGAGGAAGAGAGTGACCCACTCCCTGACCTGCTCTCACAGAACCCTGGTGATGGGTCAGTGGATGGTTTAGCCTTGGCAGGCAGCCTCACAACCCAGCAGCAGACTGATTGCAGACAGGTGCTCAATCAGTTCAGACACATATTCTCACTGACACCCAGTCAGACTACCTGGTGCATCCATGAAGTGGACACTGGGGACAGTCTGCCTATTAAAAATAAGATTTATAGGCAACCTGACCATGTCAGGGACTGTATCAGGACAGAAGTCCAGAAGATGTTGGATTTGGGAGTTATTGAACCCTCAGATAGCCCAATGGTGGGAAAAGAGAGATGAGGTTTTGTGTGGACTACAGGGGTCTCAATGCGGTCACTAGGACTGATGCCCATCCAATACCAAGGGCAGATGAGCTAATAGACACTTTGGCCTCAGCCAAGTATCTAAGCACATTTGACCTGACAGCTGGCTACTGGCAGATCAGACTAGCTGATGATGCAAAGCCAAAGACAGCATTCTCAACCCCTAGTGGGCATTATCAATTTGTGGTGATGCCCTTTGGTCTGAAGAATGCACCTGCCACTTTTCAGAGGTTGGTGAATACAGTCCTTACAGGTCTGAAGCCTATAGTGCAGCATATCTAGATGATATTGCTGTCTTTAGCTCCACCTGGGAGGATCACCTGGTCCACCTCAGAAATGTTTTGCAGAAAGCAGGCCTGACTATCAAGGCCACAAAGTGCCAGATAGGGCAGAGTCAGGTTGTGTACCTGGGCCACCTTGTGGGTGGAGGCCAGGTTCAACCACTGCAGAGCAAGATCCAGACCATCATGGACTGGACTGCTCCAACTACCAAGACTCAGGTGAGAGCCTTCTTAGGCCTGACTGGGTACTATAGGAGATTTGTCAAGGGGTATGGGTCAATAGTGACACCCCAGAATGACTTAACTTCCAAGAAAATGCCCAAAAAGGTTCAGTGGACAGTTAGCTGTCAAAAGGCATTTGATGACCTGAAGCAGGCCATGTGCACTGCTCCCATTCTACAGAGTCCTGATTACTCCAAGAAGTTCATTGTTCAAACTGATGCATCTGAATTGGGGGTAGGGGCTGTACTGTCACAATTGAATGATGAAGGTCAGGATCAGCCAGTAGCTTTTATTAGCAGAAGGCTGACCCCTAGAGAGAAACGTTGGTCAGCCATTGAGAGGGAGGCCTTTGCTGTGGTCTGGGCTCTGAAGAAGTTGAGGCCATACTTGTTTGGTACTCACTTCCTTGTTCAAACAGACCATAAGCCCCTCTTATGGCTAAAACAAATGAAGGGTGAAAACCCCAAACTGCTTAGGTGGTCCATTTCCCTACAGGGGATGGACTTCACAGTGGAACATAGACCTGGGAGTAACCATGCCAATGCAGATGGACTCTCTAGGTACTTCCACTTAGAACATGAAGACTTAACTGGGCAAGGTTAGTTTAATGTCCCTACGTTTGGGGGGTTGTGTAGGAGAGTAGGATCTGCTTCACATGGGTACCCCCACTTTTTGCTGATGCTTCACTGTTTTTCGACCTTAGTCTGGCTGGGGCCCTGCTAATCAGAACCCCAGCCTAGCTGCTTCCTCTTTAAAATGGTTTCCATGTGCCTTAGGCACATCTCTGATTGGAATCTGGAGTGCCCTTATAAGTCCCTAGTATATGGTATACTATGTACCCAGGGCATAGGTACCTCAGAGGCCTACCAGGGGCTGCAGCATGTATTGTGCCACCCCTGGAAGGCCATCCAAACTGACACCACAGGTCTGCTACTGCAGCCTGGGTAAGGTGGTGCATGCACCCCTTACTGTGATATAGGCTCCCTATATCACTACATACATACACACATATAAACCTATAAGTCACTCCTATGGCAGGCCTTATCAATCCTGAAGGCAGAGTGCGTGGTTCCTATGTGAGAGGGTGCCCTGCATGAGCAGTGCCACTCTGCAGCATTCGGAGACCCTTCTCTGATGCTGTTTGTAGTGCAGCCCGACCATATACTCTTAAGCGCATTATAACCTTGCGTTAAATGCTAACTTTGGGATGGCTGCACGGAAACATGTCGTGTTTGGTGTCAAACATCTTGGAATACTACCCCCCGCCAGTTCTGGCGGCGGGGGTAGCATTCCACCCTTCTAGAGGGAAAGACATTTACACACCGGTATGCCCGGTACTGACTTTCCAGAGCCCTGGCATCACAAAATGGATGCCGCTGCCACAGACACGAGTCTGGCCTCCTGCTGCTGACCGAAACTCCGGCAGGGGAGGCCTGGACAATAGGTTTCCTGTCCCAGGGAGGTGTAACCACCTCCCCAGACAGGATAGTGTGTATTGGGGCTGGGCGGGAGCACTCTCTGGTGCTTTGAAGTCCTGCACTGGGGGCACACTTGGTGTCCCTGTGCATACCCCAGTTCAAACCGGCTCAGGGGCTTCCAGCCCCTGCTCTGGCGTGAAACTCAACAAAGGGAAAGGGGTGTAACCACCCCTCTGCCCTGACCCTCCCATAGGTGGGGTCACAGAGTATGTCCAACCCCCTACCTTAGTATAAGTAGGGAACCCCAGTCCTTAGGACTTTAGATTAACCTGGACGAAACTCTGACACAGAATCCTGGACCTTCGACGCTCTACTTCAAGATTAGAGGACTGAAGAATCTCCCTTGGGGTCAAGGAGTGACTACCCTGCTTGGCAGGCACCAAAGAAGCAATTGTCCGGTCTGCATCGCTGAAGCTCCCATCGGACGCTGAAGTCTTTGCATCACCAGAGGTAGATTTCCAGACTTTACCGAGGCTGCCCTGAGTCCCCAGCAAAGCTGAGGCCCGTAGCTGTTGTGGGTAACGTGGAACCGTGACCCCTAGACACCGATCGCATTTGCAAGTGCATCCTCTTTTGGGTCTCCCACGAAGTCGTGCTTTGGGCTCCGAGTAGCCCCAGCCTCCAGCACCAACTGCACCGAAGATCACTGGCCTCCAGTCCACGAGTGTCCTGTGAGCCAGCTCCACGTGCATCGTCTTGAGGCTACTTCGCGGTCGCTAGTCTGTTGGCTAGTAGGCCCTGCCGAAGGCCAATCTTTTGCTGCTTGGGCTCCCTGGTTGCCCCAGGCGTGCCCTGACTTATCCTCCCCTGGGTGAGTCCCCCAGACCTTGCTGGTCTGCAACATCGTCCTTCTTCCATTTCCACAAGACTTGCTGTTTCCAAGGCTTGTTGGGTCCAATCCGGTCGCCGACACCCCTGCAATTGACAGACGTCGTGGGACAGCTCGAATCCAGCTCCTGGTTGTCGTCGACACCTCCTGGACCTCGTGACTGAAGAGTCAAGACAACTGTCAACCTACCTGAAGCACTCGACATCGGTGGGCATCTGCTCATCACCTTCCTGGTCACTGGCTAGTGACCCAGACTCTGTCCCCTCTGCTTTCAGGTTCTTCAGATCTTCGATCCACCTTTGGATCCACCCGAACACTTTCGACTTGGTCGCCAGCAGCACTTTGCAGCAGATCGCCATAGAAAGCGACGACGAAACCCGACCCCGAAAGACACCTATGCACCCGGCTCCCCTGGGTGAGGTAACTCGAGTACTCCGGTGCTCCCATGGGCATTGACACTAGAACAGCCTAGTTCTCAAAGGGTTTGCTCCAAGTCCTCCTCTAAGTGTCCCTTTTCTTTTAAATTCTAATCGCGACTTTCCCCATAGAAGTTAACGGCGGTTCGCGGCTGTGTTCATACACTGCACGTGTTCCCCGTGGGTCCCCTGTGTCACTGCCTTGGGTGGTTCCTTGTGGTCCAAGCACTTCTACAGGCTCTAGGCCTTGTGTCTAGCTCAGTCGTGGTTCTTATACCACTTTATTGGTATATGGTTTGGTACGCCCCTGGGGCTCAAATGTGTATTTGTGCTATTACTGTAGATAACTAACTTATAATTTATGTACTTCGAACTCTAGCCTCATAAAGAGACTAGAGGGGTGTGTTTAGTAATAAATACATATATTTTGAATATATACCTGGTGTGGTCCTCTTTCATTTGGTCACTCAAGAGATTATAGACTGGTAAAACAAGCTGCTTTACATTCCTTCAAGACTTAGCCTGAAGGCTGCTCTCCATAGCTACCACTAGGATAGCTTTCAATAAAGGTTGTCTTTAACCTATCTCCAATAAGGGGGTGTTTGGACTGGTGCAAGGTGCCCACTATAATTAGTGGACAGCATATGCCAGGCCAACTTCTCACAGAAAGAAGCAAGATAAGTGCAGAAAGAAGCAACAGAGGTGCAGAAAGAGGCAAGATGGGTACAGAAAGAGGCAAGAGAAGTGCAGAAAGAAGCAACAGAGGTGCAGAAGGAGGCAAGAGAAGAGCAGAAACAGGCAAAAGAGGTGCAGAAAGAAGCAAGAGCAGTGCAGAAAGAACCAACAGAGGTGCAGAAAGAGACAAGAGAGGTGGACAAAGAGGCAAGAGAGGTGCACAAAGTGGGGAGAAGGGTGCAGAAAGAGGCAAGAGGGGTGCAGAAAGAAGCAAGAAAGGTTTAGGAAGAAGCAAGAGAAGTGCAGAAAGAAGCAACAGAGGTGCAGAAAGAGGCAAGAGGGGTGCAGAAAGAGGCAAGAGAAGTGCGAAAGGAAGCAACAGAGGTGCAGAAAAAGGCAAGAAAAGTGCAGAAAGAGGCAAGATAGTTACAGAAACAGGCAAAAGAGGTGCAGAAAAAGGGAACGGGGTGCAGACAGAGGCAAGAGAGGTGCAGAAAGAACCAACAGAGGTGCAGAAAGAGGCAAGAGGGGTGCAGAAATGTACAAGAGAGTAGCAGACAGAAACAAGAGCAGTGAAGAAAGAACCAACAGAGGTGCATAAAGAGGCAAGAGGTGTGCAGAAAGAGGCAAGAGAGGAGCAGAAAGAAGCAAGAAAGGTGCACACAGAGGCACGAGGGGTGTAGAAATTTGCAAGAGAGGTGCAGAAAGAAGCAAGAGCAGTGCAAAAGAACCAACAGAGGTGCAGAAAGAGGCAAGTGAGGTGCAGAAGGAGGCAAAAGGGGTGCAGACAGAGGGAACAGGTGGGCAGACTGAGGCAAGAGAGGTGCAGAAAGAAGCAAGAGCAGTGCAGAAAGAACCAACAGAGGTGCAGAAAGAGGCAAGAGGGGTATAGAAAGAGGCAAGTGAAGTGCATAACGAAGTAAAAGAGGTGCAGAAAGAACCAACAGAGGTGCAAAAAGAGGCAAGAGGGGTGCAGAAATGGGAAGGAGAGAGAGGTGCACAAAGAGGCAAGAGGGGTACAGAAAGAGGCAGGAGGGGTACAGAAAGAAGGAAGAGAACTGCAGAAAGAAGCAACAGAGGTGCTGAAAGAGGCACAAAGGGTGCAGAAAGAGGCAAGAGAAGTGCAGAAAGAGGCAACAGAGTTGCACAAAGAAGGAAGAAGGGTGCAGAAAGAGGCAAGAGGGGTGCAAAAAGAAGCAAGAGAAGTGCAGAAAGAAGCAACAGAGGTGCAGAGAAAGGCAAGAGGGGTGCAGAAAGAGGCAAGAGGAGTGCAGAAGGAAGCAACAGAGGTGCAGAAAAAGGCAAGAAAAGTGCAGAAACAGGCAAGAGAGTTACAGAAACAGGCAAAAGAGGTGCAGAAAGAGGGAACAGGGGTGCAGACAGAGGCAAGATGGGTGCAGAAAGAACCAACAGAGGTGCAGAAAGAGGCAAGAGGGGTGCAGAAATATGCAAGAGAGTAGCAGACAGATGCAAGAACACTGCAAAAAGAACCAACAGAGGTGCAGAAAGAGGCAAGAGGTGTGCAGAAAGAGGCAAGAGGGGTGCAGAAAGAGACAAGAGAGTTGCACATAGAGGGAAGAGGGGTGCAGAAAGAGGCAAGAGAGGTGCACATAGAGGGAAGAGGGGTGCAGATAGAGAAGAGAGGTACAGAAAGAGGTAAGAAGGGTGCAGAAAGAGGCAAGAGGGGTACAGGAAGAAGCAAGTGAGGTGCATAAAGAGGCAACAGAGGTGCAGAAAGAGGCAAGAGTGGTTTGCACACCATTAGTATCAATTTAATACCCACATTTAGCAATAAGTAACATGTGACCATTCTAGGTTTGCAAAGGGCCGTCTGCCTTACTGTAACACTTGTCACTGCATTTTTGGTAGCGTTTGAGTTGTTTGAGCAAGAAACAAGTTTTTTTTGTTCAAATCTGCAGATTATGCAGCAGATGATGGATTATATGGCAAATGCGGAAAATGTATAATTGTGCGAAAGTCGGTGCAGCCAAACAGTTGCATAATTCCAGTGGCCCTGCTCATACCTCTGACTAGGTCCAGAAGTGCTCCTCAGTGGTTCCTTCTTTTTTTTGTCTCATTGAGTTTATAGTTTAGCTTCTATGGAAACCTGAGGTTTCCACTCCACAACACAGACTATCATACCACATAATTACTCTCCATAACACATAATCCCACTCTACATAATTCCTATACACTAAATACCATATACCTTCTATCCACATCAAAGTCAAAGACTATCCACATAATTTCACTGCACAATATACCACATAATTCCACTACACACAACGTACATCCTCTCCATTCCAAAAAACATTAGTAAAAAACTTTTACATTCACAACGTCAATAGCTCTAAATCTTGTAAATGCGAGACCTATTACATTGCAAATGCTTCTTTAACTGGAGTCGCGTTTGCAGAGTGGTGCAGAAAGGGTGCTGGGCCTCAGACCAGCACTCAGGAATTCCGCTGCGTAGGACTTACAGGCAGTACCAGGAGGGCTTCTTGGCCCCCAAAGTCCCTCAGGAGTAAAGTGGACTTCATCCCCCAACCCGTAGTGTGCCAGGAGGTGCGTTTGCAGAGTGGTGGAGCAAGGGGGGCATGGCCTCCGAAGACCTCTTAGCAATCCCACTGTGTGGGACTTACTGGAGGTAACAGGAGGGGTAGTCGGCCCCTAAGTACATCTTTGGGTGCCAACTACCCCTCCTATTACCTCCAGTAAGTCCCACACAGCAGGATTGCTAAGTTCTAATAGCAGGCCATGCCCCATTAGCCCACCACTCTGCAAACGCGCCTCCTGGCGTGCTCTTGGATGGGGATTGAAGTCCCCTTCACTTGTGTGGGTACTTAGGGGCCAACTAGCCTACCTGAATCCTCCAGTAAGCCCCATACAGTGGGATTGCTGAGAGGTGGTCCGAGGCCATGCCCCCTTTCTCCACCCCTCTGCAAGTGCGCCTCCTGGCATGGTCTGGGTTGGGGGATGAAGTCCCCTTGCTTCTTGAGGGTCCCTGGGGGCCAACTAGCCCTCCTGTTACCTCCAGTAAAGCCCACCCAGCTGGATTGCTGAGAGGTACTCAGAGGCCACGCCCCCTTTTTACACCACTCTGCAAACGCGCCTCCTTGTGCTCTCTGGGTTGGGGGATTAAGTCCCCTTGCCTCCTGAGGGTCCCTGGGGCCAACTAGCCCAGGGGGCACCCCGGAACATTGCCGGTGCCAAATCAATAGGCTGTGCCTGCCTTCACACAAAGAACTTCACACTAGTCCATTGTGCCTGCAGCCAGACTGGAGCCAGGGCAGGGTTAGGCAGGATATTTCAACTACTTCAAAGAGAATCTCTAGAAACGTCTCCATACTTTAAAGAAGGCACCAGGTCAGGTATAAAATTAGGACCCTCAGACCCACTCTTCAGTTCACTTTCTGCTGAACGACTCTCAGAGGACTGCCTGCTGCTGTGGCCTCCTTGTACTTTAGAGGACTGCTTTGCTGCATCTGGAATGACTACTCTGCTGCCTGAAGCCTGCCGTGAACACTCAGAGACCTGCCCTACTACTTGAGCCCTGTTCCACTGCTTGAACCCAAGACTACCAAAGTGACTCCAAGTGCTAGTTGGCTGGCCTCCTGATCAGAGCCTCACAGACAGAAAAGAGTACAATCAATCAATTAGGGAATTGTAAGCGCGCTACTCACCCGTGAGGGTCTCAAGGCGCTGAGGGGGGGGCCGCAGATCTGTTTAGCTGAAGAGCAGGGTCTTGAGGGTCTTCCTGAAGGTGTTCAGGGAGAGGGCACGTCTGATGTCTGCCAGTAGCTCATTCCAGGTCTTGGCTGCAATGTGAGAGAAGGATCTTCCCCCTGCTCTGGCTCTGTGGATGCGCAGGGTTTCGGCCAGTGCGAGGTTGGAAGTTCGGAGGTTTCTTTTGGGTACGTGGAAGTTGATTCTGTCATTGAGGTATTTGGGTCCGTTGTTGTGTATGCATTTGTAGGCGTGAGTGAGGATTTTGAAAGTGACTCTTTTCTCCATGGGGAGCCAGTGGAGACTTCGTAGGTGTTGGCTGATGTCTTCGTGTCGGGGGATGCCGAGGACGAGTCTGGTGGCGGTGTACAACCATCTTGAACCTGTACCCAGCCTGAGTGAGTCTTGATACTCCAAGTGGTTCCTCTCTAGCTCTGGACCCTTGGAAGTGGTGTTACGGGTGCCCAGATAGCCAAAGTCCAAGAGTTGGGACTTGGAACATTTTTGGCTAAAAAGTGCTCTGAGAACAGATAGAAGATCAGGACCTACCTGCTCATCGATCTGCCCATGGTGCATTGCCTGCTGGCCTGACTTCACAGCAGCTCACATTGCATTCTTCGCAGCAGCAGCAAATCCTCTTCAGCAGTCCTTTGCAGAAGAAGCATCCAGCCTCCTGGAGCCCTCGTTGGCTACAGCTTGCAGCTTCGTCTTGCTGGAGGTTTTCAACTTTCAAAAAAGAGACTTGGGGCCTGATTAGGAGTTTTGCGGTCCTTTGGACCGCCAAACCTGTGATGGCGGTGCAGTGGCAGTAGGGAACCACGGCACCAGTAGTTTAACTGCCATGTTACGAGTACAGCAGTCGGACCGTGAGTGAACTGCCGCACCCGGCAGAGATCCGCAATCCCTGTGCTGGTGCGGCAGTCTTGAGGCAGCAATATGCTGCGGTCCCACCAAGCATATTACACATTTCCTAACTGCAATCCTAACCATAGTGTTGAGACCGCATTTGTTAGGGTGGCGGTGAGGAACAAAGGGGCCCTACAGGGCCCCACTGTGTGCATGCACCCCCTTTCCTGCACGGCATGGACTTCAGAGTCCATGCCGTGCAGGAAAGAGCTTTGACATTTCCATTGCAGTGCTTTTTTGAAAGGCACTGCTGCGAGAATGCCAAAAGACCACCTGCCGGAGTTTGGCGGTGCGGGAGCAGGGCTGTGGCATGTTGCCCCACCCCCGCACTGCCAAACTCATAATCAGGCCCTAAGTCTGAACATATAAATCTTCACTTCAACTTTGTCCAGTGGCTCCCCGACAAGGATGCATCCTCCTCGAACACCGCCTGCAGTCTTGCCCGCAGAACTTTACCTTCTCAGACATTTTTCCACAGAATGTCTTTTAAGTCTGAAGGTAAGTGCTGACGGGCCCAATCCACCTCTTGTATCCAACCCATGCTCCATCACGTCAGACATATTTATCAACTTTGGCCTGGTCTCGCATGACTAGATGTCCGCTGTTGGCACTTTAATCTTATAGGTGCTAGTTTTTACTTTAAATTTAGAAGCTCATAACTCTGGTTCTACTGATTAGATTTTGTTGCTTTGTTGTTTTGGTGTCACATAATATATTCAAATGCACTCTATTTTTCTAAATTGGTGTGAGATTTTTATTGTGTTGTGTTTTCATGTTTTTACTGTTTGTGTACTTCACCAATACTTTACACATTGCCTCTAAGTTAAGCTTGACTACTTTTGTGCCAAGCTACCAGAGGGTTAAGCACAGGTTAATTTAGTGACTTAGGGCCCGATTCACAGAACTAACTTAAGACAAAATCCTAAACTTACTACCATATTGGTATTCACAGAAGGCACTTACTCATTTTGGTATTCACAGAAGGCACTTACTTACTCATTTTGAGTAACTTACTCATTTTGAGTAACTTACTCATTTTGTGTAACTTACTCATTTTGGTATTCACAGAAGGCACTTACTCATTGAAGAGTAAGTGCCTTCTGTGAATACCAAAATGAGTAAGTTATTAATTTTTAGTAAGTTACTCAAAATGAGTAAGTTACTCAAAATGAGTAAGTAAGTGCCTTCTGTGAATACCAAAATGAGTAAGTGCCTTCTGTGAATACCAAAATGGTAGTAAGTTTAGGATTTTGTCTTAAGTTAGTTCTGTGAATCGGACCCCTTGTGGTTTACCCTGACACCGATTGTGGCTGTTGCTTGATCAGGATCTCCAGCACACTGAACCAACAACCCAATTTCTCTCAATCCGTATTTCTTCTTGCTTTGATCTCATTAATCAGCAATACTACCATCAAGAGTACATGGGTGGGTATGTGTGTGTTGGACTGGCCCTTTTTGCAGGGTTATTCCCAAATGTTTTGCCTTCTTCCTTCTGTTATTGTTTGCTTTAGGACTCTGGGCACTTAACCACTGCTAACCAGTGCTAAAGTGCAAATGCTCACTGTCTGAAATGTATTGGTGATTGGTATATCCATGATTGGCATATTTGATTTTCTAGTAAGTCCCTGGTGAAGTGCACCAGGTGTGCTTAGGGCCTGTAAATCTAATGCTGCAAGTGGGCCTGCAACACTGATTGTGTCACCCACATGAGTAGCCCTGAACACCTGTCTCAACCACTGCAGTGTATGTGAGTGCAGTTTTAAACTGCCATTTCGACCTGGCAAATGCACCCACTTGCCAGGCCCAAATCCCCACTATTTTACTACATGTAAGTCACTCCTAAGGTAGGCCCGAGGCAGCCCCATGGGCAGGATATAATGTATTTAAAAGGTAGGAAATGTACTGGTGTGTTTTATATGTCCTAATAGTGAAATACTGCTAATGTTGTTTTTCGCTATTGCAAAGACTGTCTCTCCCATAGGGTAACATGGGGATTGTCTTGAAATATCTTGCAAGTGTAATTTCACATTGGGAGCAAATAAAGATGTGCAGTTTGGGGTCCCTGAACTCATAATTTAAAAATCCATATTTTAATGAAGTTGATTTTTAAATTGCGTGTTTGAACATGCCACTTTAGAAAGTGGGTATTTTCTTGCTTAACCATTCTGTGCCTCTGCCTGTCTGTAGAATACACATCTGGGTTGGCTGAGAGTTGGGCTCTTGTGCATTCATTCTAGACAGTCACTCAAATGGAGCCGAGGTGAGGTGTACTTTGCATATCCTGATGGGCCATCACCAGGCTGATACGCCTTCCTGAGCTAGAGTGGTGGGAGGAGTTGTCACTGACACCTGAATAGGACTGTGCCTGTCCTCACACAAAGCTGTTAGAGGGACACCCTACTGACTCTGGAAGGGAATGACAGGGATAGGTGTGCCCCTATGGAGGAAGGCCTGGTAGAGAAGTATGAAGACACCCCAGAAGAGTGTGGGTTGAGTTTCAGGGACAGGCAGATACTGTCACACCAGTCTTGGGAGGGTTATGGGGTACTTTTTCAAGGCTCTAGATGGTTGGGTGAAGGATAGTATGGTGAACACATGTGAGGAGCTGGACAAATTGATTGCTGGAGAGCGTATGTTCAGTCACAGTTTTCCAGAGCTATACCAACACCCGGTGGAGTGTGAGTTCTCTGACCCCAGGGAGCTTGCACTGGAGGCAGGCCTCTTGGCAGATGCCAGAGCATCAGATTCTGAAGAGGCATTGGGGAGTAATCCTAAGGGGGGTGGCTCAGGTTTTCTCCTTCAGAGGGAGGGGAAGGGTTGCAGTGACCCAGCAGGTCTCAGTGTAGTGGGTGGGGGAGAGGCAAAGGGTCCCATGTCCTTTCTAAGAGTAGGAAGAGGGTTGGGAGTGAACAGAGGCCCAGGGTACCCTATTTCTAGCCCCAGTGCTTGGATTTCTCTCAGAGGGGCCACAGGCAGGGGCACCTGGTCTGTACCAGGAGACCATCCACTGATGGGAGTCCCATAGTGTCAGGAGAACTCTAGGCGGTGGCTGCCACAAGTGTCCCACCAGTTCTGGTGTCTGGCAGTAAAACTCTGAAGAGGAGGGTGCAAATGTCCAGATAGAGGGGTGGGGGGAGACAGTCCCCAGTAGGAGGACCAGTGGGTCAGGGGCTGCCCACTCTGAGGTCAGAATACCACCCCAGGAAGGACCCATGGTGATGCCACTTCTGGCTTGGGAGGGCTTCACGCTCTGTCAGATGGACAGGAGTAGGGAGACCTGCACGAGGCAGACTCTCACACAACAAATGGAGAGTGTGTTTCCCTTGAAGGGGATGCACTCCCCTGGAAGTCCTGGCTTGCTAGGCACATGCTCAGCGTAAAGGTACAGATCCTGGGTTAGCAGCCCTGAACTGGTGGGAGAATTGTGCAGGATGGGTGCCATGAGCGCCCTGCCAGTTCTGGCATCTGGGGTACCACTCCCAGAAGGAGGGTGCAGACCCCCGAAAAGGGAGACAGGGGGAGGAGGGACTCGCCCCTGACTACTGTTCATCCTAAGGGTTTAGACCCTGGGCTGGAGGACCAGTCTCAGGATACCACCCCTGAACTGATGGGAGGGAGAGTGGACCAAGGGGGCCAATCCCCTAGGGCTACCACCCCCCACTCTGAGAAACCACAGAGGTTAGAGAGACCTGGACAGCCTGAGGCCTGGCTCTTGTCACTGACAGCAGTCAGTGGCCACTGTGGGTTGCTGTCCTCATGGACAGAGTTGCCCTTGGGTTGGGGGCAGAAGTCACACACCGGGGCTGGAATGAGCCACATCACTGTGTTGGCCATGGTGGTACTGTCTGCCTACTGGGATACCTCTGTAAGCAAAGTAAAGTTAGGTGCTGCACAGATGGGAACCACAGGTGAGGAGAAGGATTTCCCATGGGATAGCTAAGTGGGCCCCGTTCTGACAGATTTCAGAGAGGCGTTGAACTGGAACGTTCCTCTGCTATTGTGGGCCAGGGCCCATGTCCTAACTAGGGAAGTCCATCAAGGTATTGATTAGTCTACCTTGGTTTTAAGCTGGTAGGGGGTTGTGTTAGACCTGGCCCTTTTTGCAGGGCTATCCCCAGACTTTTTGCCTTCTTCCCCTTATTTTTTCTGACCTGTTTTTAGTTACATTAGGACTCTGGGCACTTTACCACTGCTAACCAGTGCTAAAGTGCATATGTTCTCTGTCTAAAATGTATTGGTGATTGGTTTATCCAAGTTTGGCATATTTGATTTACCAGTAAGTCCCTAGTAAAGTGCACCAGGTGTGCCTAGGGCCTGTAAATCAAATGCTGCTAGTGGGCCTGCAGCACTGATTGTGCCATCCACCTGAGTAGCCCTGCACATCTGTCTCAGGCCTGCCATTGTAGTGTCTGTGAGTGCAGTTTTAAACTGCAGTTTTGACCTGGCAAGTGCACCCACTTGCCAGGCCCAAACCTTCCCTTTTACTACATGTACTTCACCCCTAAGGTCGGCCCAAGGCAGCCCCGTGGGCAGGGTGCAATGTACTGGTGTGTTTTGCATGTCCTAATAGTGAAATACTGCTAATTTCATTTTGCACTATTGCAAGGTCATTGACACCTGAATAGGACTGTGCCTGTCCTCACACAAAGCTGTCTCCACCCCCCTGTAGTTTGTCTGGACTTAGGTCAGGGAAAGGCAGTTCCTCGTGCACTACAAAGATTGTCCTTTGAAGTTTGTCTACTTCAAAGCCAGAAAGGGGTAAAAGCAAAGACGAATTATGATGGTGTTGTTAAAGGAGGTAAGGACCGTTAGGTGTGTCACACTGAACTGGAAGATTTCTTCTGATCTTGGTGACCACTAGGAATGGTGTTTCATCAAGAATTAATTTGAAACTAGATTCTGTTATGGTACATTTTCTGCTTTCAGTGTGTGAACAATCACTGCATGTCTTCACAGTTCTTTTCACCAATTAACCACCATTTCTTTGCTGTGATTGAAGGATGTTGTGAGGTGGATTGTTCTTTTGTTATTTCTTGCAATAACTTCTTATGATTTCCTTCCTTCAAAGGTATTGTGAAGCAGTGTCCTGCCCAACTTTTACTCTGGATTGTCGCTTGGATGTCTACTTCACCATTTGTGGACTGGAGACCACCATCTTCCAAATGTTAGTGGCCTCTGTGTCTGCCTTCTCCAATTTTGCCATTTACTTTCCCAAAATGCTATTTTTTCTGATTGTAATACATTTTGCTTCTGGATGAGGGAGGAAACCCATTCCAAGCAGCAACTACAATTCTTGCTAAGGTGAAGTCATAAGCAAACCCTAAATTAACCTGTGCTCAACCCTCTGGTGCCTTGGCTCAGGCTTAACTTAGAGGCAATGTGAAAAGTATTTCTGCGACACTTCAAACAGTAATAAAATGAAACACAGCACAAGAACAATCCCACAGAGCAAAATGTAAGAAATGATTTATTGGCTCGATGCCAAGGAACTTAACAACCCTGATAAGGGAAGAATCACGGAGGAGTTCTTCCAACACAAATACCATAGAAGCCTAGAATCATATATGGATACCATTCAGGTCCCGAGAGACAGGTCACTGTACATCCAATTCAGGTTTGGCACCCTCCCAGTTCGTGAATTCACCGCAAAATGGCTTCCACCCTACCGCACCACCACTGAATGCCCCTTGTGCGGCTCGGAAAAGGAGAGTGTTGCCCATTTTCTGTTCGCATGTCCCGCACACGCTAGCGCTAGATCCAGGTGGCTCATGCCCTTATGCAAACAACTAGGCATCCTAGATCACAGAGTTGCTTTACGCATACTGAATTCGGAGACAAGCACTTTGTATGCCTGTGGAGCCGTAAAATTTTTGGGATGCGCATGGTTAAGCAGGTGCAGGGCTTTACAGAGGGCAGCTACCTCCGCCGAAGAGTAGTTGACGATTCCGACGGGTAGGGCTAAGGAGCCTTAGCATAGAACATCTGAGTTTGGTTCTGTTTAGTACTCCTACAATTGTATTTATTTTAAACTGTATTTTACGGAATTTAGAATCACGAGAAAATAGCTTTATGTTTTAACGGTATTTGAATTTTATCTATGTCCTTTTATCGACTGTATGTATTTAAATCCTTCTTTCATCTTTTATTTCTATTTTGATACACCTGATGAATTGGTCGATGCTTTTATGATATTTATATCGAATAAAGCTATTTTGACTGAATAAATGATTTAAGACTAAAACGACAAAAATCCTATCAGTAGAACCAGACATATGCAATTTTAAAACATTAAGTAAAAATAGCACCAAAAAGTACAAAGTGCCACTCACGGCCATCTGGTCAGGCGAGACAAGGTGAAAGTCACAAGATCAGGGCGACCGTGATGGTGCATAGGCCAGATACAGGAACCAGGTTAGTCCGGCTAAAAGAGTTGCCTTCCCAGTCTTGTGTAAAGAGTTCTGTTCGCAGTGGAACAGGAGAGTGTTGCGAATGGTCATCAATGTAGCTCGAAGTCGTCACTGTAGCACGAAGTTCCTGTTGTTCCTGTTGCGAAGATCTAGCGGTGGACTGCCACCGCTAGATCTTCGCATTGGCAGTCACCGAAAGCTGTCGATGTTGTAGCACGAAGTGCAGATCTTGCTCAGCCGGAGTCATTGGCGGTCGCTGTAGCGCAAAGTTGGGCTTGTTGGAACTGCACATTGACAGGCAGCAAATGGTGCAAAATCTTGGCACAAATGGGCCCATTCTGGTTCGGGAGCTCAGCTGCGGCCACACCAATGGTCAAGGACCTGAGGGGTACCACTTGGGGGTCAGGAACTCACTCCAGCAGAAGACAGAAGGGCTCAGGCAGGTCCAGGCAGCAGGTTCAAGCAGCAGGTCAGTGTAGGAATAAAAATTATGCTCTTGTATTGTTTTACATAAGTTAGCATTCGCAGCGCCATTTTGTGTACAGGCGCCGTTTTGTATCATGATCGAAACTAATCCTTTACCGTTTCAGAGAAACGGCCTTCTTTAGGTTATGTTTCTTCGGAGCTGAGCTTTGTCACACTAATGAATACACTGTTCTTATTAGCACATACCTTTCCTCTGGATATAAGCCTTCTCCCACTTGTCTAGTGGCGGGTACAGGCAGAGTAACCTTAAGAGATAGATAATGTGTGCCCGGCCTCAGAATTGAAACTTACTCCTTTGTGATTTACTGTCCAGCTGCTTCGCTCTGGAAAATTCCATTGTAGGCGTGCCCTCCTTGATTCTGAAATGTACATAATGTATCGTTATGCACTCCTTAGCGGCTGGGCAGATTGGGCTCCGCTCTGAGTGTACTCTGAATGAACGATTATTGGTATGTATTCTCCACTGTCTGACCGACTCTTCGTTTGGTATGGAAGGCTGAGAGGTGGTCTTGTGTGACCCAGATGACCCGAATTGGGTCATTTCCTCCATCAGCTAGGCAGTTGCAGAGAGCTTCTGGAGCCTGTTATGTCCAGGTAGCTCAGAACAGGATGTCAGCTGGTGTCACTTCAGTCTGGCATTAAGGGTGCAGGTCAAATCTTCCTCCTCAGCAAGCAGGGCAGCAGGTAGCAGAGCAGAATAATAGCATGGCAGCCCTTCTGGCAGCAAAGCAGCACAGTGGTACTTCTTCTGTAGCATCCAGCGGTCCAGGGGTATAGTGAAGAGCTGAGTCTAGCAGTTCAATATTTATACCTGGTGCCCACTTTGAAGTGGGAGATGGTTCTGGAGGATTCCAACCCCCTGAGGTGTCCGGCATCCCCTTCATCTTTGCCTGGCCCCAGATTGTCTGGAGTCACAAAAGACTAGTGTCAAACCCTTTGTGAGAGTGTCCAAGCAGAGCCTTTGTGATGTGCAATTGTGGTGGGTGACAGCTCCCCCCATCACCTCCGAGAGCTCCATCCTGCCATCAGCTGTTTTACCTTTATAGAACTGTCTGGGAGCAATACACAAAGACCATTTTCAGAATTCTGACTTAAAATCTGACTTTACGATTAAAAAGGGCTTTCAATTACAATTCTTTAGACACCAAACTCGAACTGTCCACCTGCTTCTAGTTGAACGTTACCACTTATTAGATGTAATGAGGAAACCCAATGTTACCTTATCGGAGAGGTAGGTCTTGTAGCAATGAGAAACTAATTTTTTCACTAACAGGACTTCTAAAACTAAGTACATGTCCAACTTTTTAAATAAACTGCACCATGCCCTATGGGTTATTTTGGGGCCTATGCAAAGGGTGACGTGTTAGAAAGGAAGGTTTGGGCCTGGCAAAAGGTTTACTTTGCCAGGTCGAAATGGCAGCAAAAAACTGCACACATTGGGGCATATTCACAACAAACAGCGATAATTATCGCTAAGCTAGGTTAGCGTGACTTTTTTCATTGCTGCGTAACGCCGGAAATTATCGCCTTGTTAGCGGCGTATTCACAACACGCCGCTAGCAGGTGATAATTTCCTGTACCGGGTCAAAAGCCAAGCGATAAGATCAGCGTTACGGCGATAAATATTCTCACGCTAACGTGTAAAAAGTGGCGATGGTCCAATTAGCAATCCAAAATGGATCGCTAACCAGCGCCAGGCTTGTATTTCCCAAGGGAGGTGGGAAAAATCACTATAAAACACCCGCTAAGCAGCCCAAACACCAAAAAAAAAAAAAGCTGGAAGTGTTGAGAGAAGCCATGGAGGAAGCTGGACCAAGCACAGAGGCCAACAACAACCCCACAATCACCCAGGAGGACCAGCCAGAGACCCAGGGGAAGTCCAAGGAGAAGAGGAAGAGGAAGACGCGGTTCAGTCAGCAGGAAAACCAGGTCCTGATTGCGGAGGTAACCCAACACCAACAGCAACTTCTTGCCAGCTCCACTGTGTCATTGGCAACCAAAAATGCTATATGGCAGTCCATCGTGTCCAAGGTGAATGCTGTCGGAGAGGTGAGGAGGACAGTGGACGATTGCAAGAAGCGCTGGCATGATGTCAAGCGCAAAACCAAGTTGAAACTTGCAGCTTACCTGAAAGCAGCAATGCAGACTGGAGGTGGGAGTCCAGCACCATAGGAGGAGCTGGATCCGTTAGAGGAACAGGTGTCCGCTGTCATCAGCAAGGAGACGGTGGTTGGAGTTCCGGGACAGGATACTGCTGAACAGGAGCAGTCATAACAGCAACAGGGTGAGTACCAACCAGGGACTAGGGGGACGGGGGATGTGGGCCCAATGGCACCCATGCACAAATAAATACATTGCAGTGCACACCCACAATGAATGCGGAACTTGTCACAGATTCCCTTGGCCAATATGGCATAGACACATAACACCCTACTCAACCAATAAATTCCAAGATACATATTGGTGGGCCCACAGACCAGGAAATGTGCTCTGAAAAGTCAAACAAATATAGTCCAAGTAACATTTCACACCACACAATAAGGCCTACGTGAAAGAGCAAAGGCACACATTTATTTGAGATGCGGCAGGCTGTAAAAAGGCCCTCCCACCTCAACACCATGCATATGCATGTTCCCATATGTTTGAGTTGTGTGCAAGATTGTGCATGTGCATCAAGGGTGACACAACTGCACATATACAGTCTTGCACACAACGCAGACACACGTGCACAGTGCTGCATGTCTGCTGACATTGGTGGTGGCATGCCCACTCAGGCACATGATCAGTCACACACACACTGCATCCCCATCCCCATGTTTAGTATCAGAGAGATGTGGCCCTGTGCAGACGATATGTATATGTGTGCTGATGAGGAAAGGGTGCCATGTAGACATCCTGCCACATCTCCAGTAAATGTGTCTGCCTGCTTGTCCATGAGATGCAGTCCTGTGCACACATTGATGGCTCGCAGTGGGAGTGCTGCAGAGCAGTGGTGCGGTGTGGGGGAGGGTCCGTATGGGGGGTAGTGGAGTTGGACACACGACGGGCTGGAGTTAGGTAAGTCCATAAATAAATCTAACTCTGTACCTTGCGCTAGCTGCATTGCCAACTCTGCGATGCAGCAAGTGCAAGGTAACTACTCAAAATCATTTAGTCACTAACCTAACTCCAGCCCTCGTATGTCCAAATCCACCACACCCCATCCTGCCACTCTCCCTACCTGCACCACTGCACCACACCAATGCCTTGCAGCACTCCCACCGTGAGCCGTCACTGTGTGTACACCAGGTGAGAAACCATCTATTGAGTCTGCATACTAGAAACACATGCAATGTCACGAAAAAATGAGCAAGCAGCCTACTGGCTCAAAGGTGCACATCCCACAATGCACACAAACAGCAGACTACACACAAAACACAATGTAATACAATGAGCAGGGCGGCAATGCCTACAACACCACAGTGCATTGACAATGCTTATCAGGAATGTGTCAACAAAATATGCACTACATGACTTGTCTGTGAGCCAGACTCACAGAACTACAATTTCCCTGTAAAGAAGTAAGACAAACAAAGTATGACTACAAGCAGGGATAGCAAAGTTGCAACTAATAATGACAAATAGCCAAATGGCACACTCACCCCTTAGGCCAATTTGCACACCTACACACTCAAGTGTACACATATGCCATACAGAAAACACCATTCAACATCAGTCCTGGGGTGAGTTGCACATCACAACATAATGTGCATGTAATCCTATATGTTTGTTAAGTCAACGGTGTCAGTGAACAAATATGCAGTCATGGTAGATAACACCCACACGCAAAGCCATGCATTGAATAATCTGAGGCAGGACAGCATGCACCATCCATGTGAACAGCTGCGTGGCACATACACGAACACACATCACCCTGTCATTTGCAACTGTTGGTAGGCTGGTGGTTACAATGTCTGAGCACCACAATACGCAATAGGAAATCCACATCCACAAATCCAGGCCCACTTACACACTGCACGTGGTGTCACCGTTGAGGGTAATGTGTGTTGACACTGTCTGTCCATCCAGCAACAACAATAGAAACTCATGCATCACCATACTCACAATGGGTAAGCCAACAGGAGTGCAGTAAGCAATGCATGCAAGACAAATCACAATAGACAAAGCGACCTGGATGCACATGTGTACAGCATTCTGCAGGACACATATAAACAGCAAATATGCCTTAGTAGCCAATGTGCATAAACGGGGCCCTCCTCACCCATAACTAATCTCGCCACTAGCACATGCACATGTGCACTACCCAGCAAAGGTGCGGGTCTGTGAGCCACACTCACAAGGCAAGTGACAGTGCATGATGTATAGCATGCCCGCCCCCCAAACATCTCAACATGGTGCAGGCCACGTCACTGAGGCGGCTGAGTGTGGACCACATCCTTAAAGGAGCAGGTCATACTCTGACACATCCTCGTGTACATACAACCCCTGATGTAAACAAGACATCTGCTGACAAAAAATGGACAAGTGTCCCAAATCTGTCAAAGACACATATATACCCCAGGTTGCTACATCTCTGTATTGTAAATGCACAGAAGTGAAGGCTCACTGCCTGAAAGGGATAAGGGGTATTAATAATTACGCTGAATGTGCGAGTATCCCACAATGTAGCGCACACACATCTAAATCAGAGCTCGTTAACATTGACTACAATGTGGGGCAAATTGCATCACTTCCCCAACTGAACAGAGGACACAATTGGTCCTGCTTCTGTGTGTAAACTTGCCAATCACATTTGTCATAGCTGTAAAATGTTAAATGACAATGTACAAGTACAAACTCTAATCTGTGACGTAGTAAAAAAGTCTACAACCCACAAAAAATAGGCATCTCCTCCCAAACAGTCACAATGTACATTGTCATGCAGTCTGCTTGTAAACACATCCAATGCATGATCACACATGAAACACACAGCTAAAATGCATCTCCCCTTTACATTGCAGAGGGAGATACAGCACCTCCTGAACAGCAGCCTGTCCCACTCTTCACTGATGAAGAGGAGGAATTCGCCACCATCAACACGGACACCCTCCAACAGCTGCTAGACTCCATCAGCACCCCATCTCCAGGAGCAGGGTGACCCAGCTGCATTGTGCAAACCCCACCCCGTGCACAAACCACACAGCAGCAAGCACCTACCACCACAGCTGTCTCCCAGGACCTCCCGGACCCACACCTGGCATTCCAACGCCGTGTGTTAGAGGTCCAGCAGGAGATGGCTCATCAGGTGTGGGTGGGGTTTGACAGCCTGGCGGCCAAACTTGATTTCGTAAGTGGGTGTCTGAGTTCCATCCGGGACCACCTCAAAAACATCACGGACACACACAGTCCACTCAATGCTCTCCAAAACTCCCTGGCTGCCATCGCTGGAGTCATGACTCAGAGACAGGAACAACTGTCCAGTCAGGGTGGCTCCAGTGATGGCAGCCAGGAGTTGGCCTGCATGCGGAGGACAATGGAGAACATGGAGCGGATGCAGGCGGAACAAATGGCTGGCACAGCTGCACACCAGCGAAATGTAGCTGGCATTTTTCATGCCCTGCAGATCATCATCACTGCATTGCTGCAGCAAGGCCTGGCGCAGATGAATGCTGCTGCTGCTGCTTCTACATCCACATCTCCGCCCCCTGATGTGTTAGTGCCTCACAGTGCTGCAGCCAATATACCACCACCCACATGTGAGGCACATGACACATCAGAGGACGAAGATGTGGATGATACTGCCTTTTTGCAAAGAAGGAAGTGGTAGCATCCATCCATGCCAAATGGCCAGTTACAACCTGGTTCTGGGCTCAGCATCATGCCCCCTAGTATTACCTTCCACTGTCCCACGAAACACTATGTGACACTCACCTTGGACCTCAACATGGACTGCCATAATATTTCCTGGTTACCAATGACACAGCAATTAGCCTGCCGACTGAACTCTTCCTCATCCTTTGGACTTCTCAACCCTAAAGGACTCTGTCTGGCCCTCCACTGGGCATCAATGTAATGTGGGGATTGCATGGCCAAGTACTGGTCCAGTCTCCAACCATGTCGACGGACATTTGAATAAATATTTCGAAGTCACACAGTTGTCTGTTTTCCATCACCAATCCAGTATAGCAGTCTGTCAAAATGTAGGAGCAGCGAATCCAACTGTAAGTACACCCAGGGAAATGACACAAAAGTACACTTTTCACTGTGATCCAGATGGGCAGTGAGATGAACGGGTATGTGTGAACTAGCTGTGCCCCCATTGCCCCAATACAACAATCTATCAAGATCCCAACTTAGGCCAACATCCATGAAGGCAATAGGAATGTGTGTAAATAATTCAAAGTCTGTTGCAGGACACAAGTAGTGTCCCCCGTCAGTATTGCAAATCGAATATCTATTGGCATATCTGTTCACACTCTACAGGGTGGACGAAGCCTGTTGTGATGGTGCACATTGCATGTCACATCCCAAGATGATGCACACCACATACACATTGATGAAGATACCTAAGGGCAAATGTCTACCCTCCACTAATTGAACCACAATGTCTGCCTCAGTGAAGTAGAGATAGCTATAGGGACTCACACCAAAAAGTAAGGCGTCAGTTAGCCCCTTCCTGTGGACGGACGATGCTTACTGACTTTTGAACACTCACTTGCAGTGACCACTGTGAACGGATAGGGTAACGTGACAATGGATGTGTGTTGTTCTGCACTGAGCATACAGTCAGAAGCAGAGAAAATGTTAAAAGGGTGGCATCACAATGGGCCAATGCCAAAAGGTAACAGCTGGGAGAAGTGGCCTTACACTGGCACTACAGGGAGCAATTCAACATTTCCCCACCTGTGTGCAGCAGAACTGACTGCACGTACAAAGAATTGCACACTGAATAAATCATGACATCATAGTTTTTGAGATTCATCAAAAGCATGTATGAGAAGTAAAGTCAGTACATCTAACTGCAGTACACCTCGATGCCAGTTGTGAATACTTGAAAACGCCAACTCATTACTTACTCTCAGATGACTTACGTGAATCATGCCCACTGGACTGCCATATGCACTTTTCAATTGACCCACGGAAATACTCATACTGGCATGTCCTTGAGGATCAGCCTCCATGCACAGGAACCTGTAAATAACATGAATCTGACAGATTTCCACTACGCAGCAAGTGTGCCAAGGTCTGTGCATTGTAGATGGACTCTGTGCAAGGAGCATGTGAGATGCCGGGCAATGACGCAGTCTGTGGTACCCTGCGCATACATCCATCTCCATGATCGATAACAGTAGCTATCACAATCTCCTCTCAATGCCATGCCACTACGTCGTGTTGTAAAAGGCCAACAATGTGCTGGACAACTCCGTGAGTCACACTTAAGATGTAGGACTTCACGAACGACTGCCCCTAGACTAGGCCGTAATTCCTACTTGCCCCACTGTCATCCATGCAAGTTTACTGTGCTCACATCTAAGGTATCCTGTCACAAACAATCATGACCACACTTACACATTCAACGGAGAGTCCAGTGATGAGATTACATGCATACCATCCAAAAATTAACACTCAACCATATCACCACTGACATAAGTGCAAGCAGAATGGCTAAATAGTGAACATTTATTATAACATTAACAAAATCATCTCTACTAAACTATCTACATCCATAACTACTACTAAGATGAAATAAACTAACTAGAATGAAGTGAACATGTACCTAAACTATCTACCCTAACTAATCCTAAACACGCAAGACATATCAAAAACATCAACCCCCCTCCCACCCTTAAGGCACATCAAGAAACAGGACAAAGACATCTAAGCTATACAGAAACTAACTACACATTTAAGCTACACAAATATATTAATTTTTTTGCATAATTTTTTTTATATTTTGTAGAAATACATCAACCCCCCACCCAAAGGAAAAGGAAACTTATCCCCAAATACTATACTATGATAAAATCTAAAACTATCTTAAAATCTAACACTAACTATACTTAACCTAAAACTACACTACCTAACACTTAAAATACTTACATAACACTAAATGAACTATGAGATAAAACATTGGGGGAAGGGAGAAGAGGGGGATGGGGCACAACGTGGCCAGACACTATGGTATCCCCAGGTGTTTATTAATGTCCGAGAGTTGCCTTGTCTGCTCTGCCATTTCCCTCCTCAACTCTGCCAGCATCACGTTATTGTCCATGATCACTTTTTTTTCACGGAGAGTAAATGACATCACCTGATCCGGTAGTGCAGGTGGGATTTTCCCTTGTTTGGGGGTAGTAGTAGGGGGATGGGACACAGACGGTACAGGCTGGGATCCACCACTGACGCCAGATGGGCCTGCTTTGGGCTGTGTGCCACTGGGTTGGCCACGTATTGAGACCCTGGACAATGCTTTCCATGTAGCAGCCGCACGTTCCTCCTCGCACCTACGCGCCATGTTGCGGTACCCTTTGCTGACTTTCCGAATGTGTTGGTACCACTCCTTCCTCACCTGGAAGGCGTGTGACTCCGCAGGCGTCATGTTGTCTGTAAAATATGAACAAGGTGAAATTGTGAGTCATTCATACTATGTCAATGTACTTCATTCAAATACATAATACAAGATCACTTCAACATGGGTGCCTACACTCTGAAGTAACTATGTGAAGTCAGAGAGTGAGCATGAAAACTAAAAGTGGGATCCTGGATCACTGACTACATGCTGGGGAGACTGACATAACAGTGCATGGCATGGGACATGTACTGTCACAACCAATTCAAAATGACAGGGGGATATTTACTAGGAAGTGGCGGGGAGAGGCGTTATGCTTCTTGGCTTAACGCCTCTCTCGGCCACTTTGTAAACGCAAGGCTGCACCATATTCACAAGGATATGTTGCAGACTTGTGTTTCCCCCTGCGATAGCGCTAATTTTCACAACTTCGCAACAATGCAGGCACCCTTGCACCAGAGTGCAAGGGAGTCTGCAAGCAGGGATGTATGTGTATGCACAGGCAGGTGTCCCTTACTGCACATGTACAAACTGAAAATGCCAGTTTGGGACTTACATGTGTGCTGCTTCATGCAGCAGACATGGAAACCCGTTGGGTGGCTGAACACTGACTTGTACATGAGGTGCTGTACCTCTCTCCACCACTAATTCACAATAGGTGACGCAATGATTTTTGAAAGTGTGAAACATCCTGTACTCTAAATTGTCACTCATGCATGTCCTTGATCCGCTAATATCACACCGTATTAAATCTAAATACTCAGGCACTTACAACACAAACTGTTACAATGCAAACACCATAGTGACGGCACCCTGGAGTCATTACGGTTTTAGTGTTGTCATGTGTAATGTTTCCTCACAGATAGCATTCAAGAGGCATGAATTGGGAAGATATTATGGCATTGCAATAATTGCAGAGCTAAAGCATGCCTGAGAAATGGATGTGGAGTAATGTCAAAAATTGGGACAGATGAGCTTGTACACCTGATCCATAGTCTGACATGGAATGACCCCAAGGAGACAGCTTGACAACACCATTGCAGTGGCCAAACATGGCGATGAGATTCAGAGGGCCTTCTTAGCTAGGTGTTTGGTGCACATGCCATTTATATGCTTGGTGCAAAGATCTGCAGTGTCACTTATGCGAAGCTGTCATGCAGCATACCTACTAAATCACAGTGCAGACCTGTGTCTGAGCACGCTCGGACTGCAAACCACTGCCTACTTGTGCATGATCGTGCACACTTGCACTGTCATCTCACTCAAGGATGTACATGCATTCCATGTCTGATGATACTCATCTGCAACACCACTTACATGTCTCCTCTCCTATCAGTGCGCTCTTTAATCCACATGCATGTGCTGTTGTGACCGAAACCATAGACCCAATCACCATTTGTATCACCGACTGAGCATGTGCAAAGTTACAACTGGGAGACAAATGCATAGCTCCACCTTCACTTACCGATTTGGACACACTTCTGTCTTCCACAATACATCATAACGTGTATTTGTGAAGCGCACGTTCACACCAACTATGTATCTTGGCAATGAATGACAGATGTTTATTGTTACCCAACTCAATGCTTCTCATTTTATCAACCGCAGAAGGCTGAAAGGCTGTGTGGACCATCAGGGAATTTAACCTGTGACCATGAGGTCAAACATAGGCCCCTGCAGTGGATTCTTTTGTCCACTGAGCCACCAGATATGGCACTGTAGTCATGGTACATGTGCTACACACCCATACTGCAAACTACAACGTTGGTCATTTGACCAAGACAGTCATCACACAGCACTGTGACGATATATGATGTTCAAACTCACCAGTGGTGTGTGGGTCCTTGAATCTGTCTATGTCCCCCCGTGTGATTATTGGTCGTCCAGCAGTGAGACAACGAAAGTAAAATGTGTTGGTATCAGACGATAAATCACACAGGTCATATTCATCATACAAGTCATCACCATAACATAAAAAGCTACATTACTGTAGGGTTCTACTTCATGTTGGCTATGTGATTGTGTCTACTTTGCATGCCATTCACACAAGACCTGTGAATGCTGAGTCGGGCCAAACAAGACAATAATCTTAGCAAACCTGCACATACTAGTTGTGTGACACATTCACAAGGCCCCATTTTTACACAGAACATGATGTAATACATGCTCTGTGTACAAATGCATGGCTGCAGATCGCACACGGCAGTTTCAGATCGCACACGGCAGTTTCACAGATGTTGGTGGTGTCTGTCACTCTGGAGATGTCTTATTTACTTAGAGCATCTGTCCCAATCTCACACATTGTCACACAGAGACTATGTTCAAGGGCAGCGTAGGTAACGCACCACAGTTAATGATGACAACAATTTTTACACTTCCTCCAGGCCAGCACACAGGTCACAGTAACAATGCCTTTGGATTGTTCATGCACAGTCACCCTTCCTGGACACAGACAATATTAATCCTGCACGCGTTTTTAAACATGGACAACAGTGTGTCCCACACTGCATATAGGTTTATTTCTTACAGTGTTCATGGATAAATGTACACTTTTGACTTACCACACTGTAGGCAACCCATGATTCCCACGTAGTCCAACAGGTCACCCTCCCGGGCAATGCTATCCTGCCAGCGGTGCTTCCACTGGCGCACAGTGCGGTCGACTCCATATACGCGCTTCATCTGCGCACGCACATGCTCCCACCTCTGCTTTGCGCACACTGACGGGGTATCCGGTCAGGATACGTCCTCCCCTCTCCAGCATCAATGGCAGGAAAAACTTGATCATCCAGAGGAAGCCACCCAAAGCCCCCTCGGACATCCTGCCCTCCCTGCTCACACCCACCATCTCCCTGCACACACCTAACGCCACTTGAAAATAAATGTAAATGACCCTGGTTTATAACCCCTAAAACTACAAATAAAGTTAGCTACCCCAATACAAACGCCCAACAAGTTTGAGAACAAAAGACAATAAAACACGTAAATACAGGGACACAACACTTCACAGGGACACAATCGACAGGACACAGCAACACTCTCCAACTCTCAAAACTGCAGCACACACCACCAAACACCTCCAACACTCTCCACAATCACCAGCAATGTGCTCAAAAGTGAAACAGAAAGTGCACAGCACTCCTCCATGAGACAGGAAGCATGCTGACATCACTTCCTGTGTATTTGCGGCCCGTTTTTGACTTAGCGATTAAATTCTTCACGCAAATAGGATTTTGGGTGACATTCCGTATGGGACGCGCTCACCTCTATTCAAGCCAGGCCGTGAGGGGAACAGCATCTCCCCTTTTCTCCTCACTCTTCGCAAGCCGTGAGGGGAACGGCTCACCGACCTAAAATCGCCAAGGTCCCGCCGTGAGGGGAACGGCCCAGGGACTCCAAAGCCCAGCAGGCAGTGCTGGACGCCAGCTAATTACGTCATCGCGGCGCCCGGAGGCGCGAGAAAAGGCGAGCCAGCCTTCCGCATCGCGGGACGCGCTCACCTCTATTCAAGCCAGGCCGTGAGGGGAACGGCATCTCCCCTTTTCTCCTCACTCTTCGCAAGCCGTGAGGGGAACGGCTCTCCGACCTAAAATCGCCACGGTCCCGCCGTGAGGGGAACGGCCCAGGGACTCCAAAGCCCAGCAGGCAGTGCTGGACGCCAGCTAACGACGTCATCGCGGCGCCCGGAGGCACGAGTAAAGGCGAGCCAGCCTTCCGCGGCGCGGGACGCGCTCACCTCTATTCAAGCCAGGCCGTGAGGGGAACGGCATCTCCCCTTTTCTCCTCACTATTCGCAAGCCGTGAGGGGAACGGCTCTCCGACCTAAAATCGCCAAGGTCCCGCCGTGAGGGGAACGGCCCAGGGACTCCAAAGCCCAACAGGCAGTGCTGGACGCCAGCTAACGACGTCATCGCGGTGCCCGGAGGTGCGAGAAAAGGCGAGCCAGCCTTCCGCAGCGCGGGACGCGCGCGGGTCGTGCCCGGGCCATGCCCGGGCCAAGGGCGGGCCCGTCCTGCACCCGTCATTGCCAGGAAGAGGCAGGGCTGGGCCACCCCCCTTAGCTGCAGCACCACCCGCACCTGCACCACCAGCGGGTAAGGCTTCTACTTTACAAGGGGTGCTGCTCATTGAAGCACCCACCCAGTCTCTGTACGGGTGAACTGTTGCCTTTACATGTTTCCCGCTTCTTGGGTATTGGAGTCTAAGCGAACTGCAGTCTACACTAAATCTCCAAACAAGCACTGTACCAGAGGGGGCCCAGCATCTTCCATTTGACTTACTTAAACTATATCCGCACATAAAACTAAAAACCGAGGACCTCAAACTGCGGATGCTGGCTCATGCATGTGGAGTATATGAGCAAGCAAGGACAAGTTTGGTTGTTGTGTTAATCTGTGGTGAACTAGGAGACAGGCGCCACCTGTTTCCCCTTGTTGTACCCAGCCATCCCTAGACCCAACAGAGGATAGTATCCACTACCTGCTTGGCGTAGGGTGTTGAGAACTAGTGCGGTGGGAGTGGGGTGTAAGCACGGCACCAGGATACAGAATGGGGAAAAGGGCAGGGCCCGCCAGAGCCAAAACTACAAACACTTCGTCATTGCCCCCAACCTCCATAGATAAAATGTTGCAGAGGGCCATAGGCGTGGTTGACACCGAAATAGAGTTAACACAAAGGCGGTTATCATACACCCCTGAGTGATTTCCCCCACTGGATGGTGCGACCACTCTGCCAAGCTTACCTCAGATACAGCTTAATGCCCACTCCCCATCACCTCCTCCAGATGCCCCTCACAAGAAAGCTGTGTGCAAATGTAGAAATAACACTAGTATCCCCAAGATAGGAAAGCGCAAACAAGCATCTGAGGCTGGCGCTAAGAAAAATAAATTCTGTGAGGGCACTCCAGCTAGCCAGGAGGGAGGGGAAGAGCAGGATCGACTTGAAAGTAGAGTACGATCTGACGGTACGGACAAGACATACCCGTGCTGGGCAGTAAATTTAATGACAGATCTACAGAACAATCTGACGGCCTTTATTGCAGAACAACTGGCACCCCTTGTAAGCCGTTTGGATAAACTGGAGAACGTGCTGACTTTAGTGGAAGCTAGAATAACTGAGCCACAATCTAATCCCATAACTAATTGGAGAAAAGGGTTGGACATAGGCTGCCAGGTGAACACCGTGGGTATCACAACCCTCTTTAGGCCGGAGACACACGTTGAAGAGGGCCCCCACTACCAGCGACAAAACAAGGGTACAGAGTGAGTGCATGCGACAGAGAGGCAGAAGTGGTAGTCATAAGAGTAGCGCCGAAACTAGCTCAGCACCGAGTTGTCCCTGGGCTAAACCCAGTCCACATGACCAAGCCTTGAGGAGCATAGAGAGTAGGCGACCTGTAAATCATCACAATGAAGGGAGACAAGCAAGTTTATGTACAAATCTGCCCAATATAAATCTCCGCCCCGCCTGTTCCCCGTAAGTCGCTATAATGACTGGAGTCCCACCACTCGAACCTAATGTAAAGGAAAGCCACCTTGAGCTAAGAAATAAATGCCTGTTCTGGCTTGCAAAATACAAACACTTTGACTATGCCAGAGCAGGGGAAATTATATTGGTTCGAAGAGTGGGGTGGGTGGGTAGCTATCGGAAAAGCGAACCGGGTGAGTGTGTAGTCATTAATTTTAAAAATCCGACTACAGTCTCTAACTTACTCATTCCCACTTCCAACTGTCATACCTCCCCAACAGGAATGAGTCTGCACCCTTTGGACTTTTTCTATCCTTTACAGCATATAATGCACAGAGGTGGTGTAGCACCTCTAATCGTAACCAAGGAGCAGGGGCCTGTATATAAAGGGAGTCGGGTTGTTCATGACAGGCCCCACCTGTATAATATCCCGGTGAATAACAGGTATGACACGCTGGAGGAGGTAGATTGACTGGGAGAGGGGTCTTTAAAGGGTAAGATTACGTATGGGGAAGGGCATGCTCGCAAGGGCCTTGAGTGGGGCTACCATCAAACAACTGTGGGCGGTGGAATAGGCTCTCCCCATTGGAGCGATCACCTGGGAGCAAGGACACAGAGAAGTGGGGACCGTGATGTTGTAGCTCCTATCGCGGTGGGGGATACTAATAAAGATGCCAAAACCAGCGGGGCAATAGTTAGATATAGCATGGCGCACCCAGGCGAAGCTCCCTCCCCCTGTGTACCAGACCCCAAGGTAGTGGGAAGGGATTCAGGGGGTGGCATTGGACCGAGGATTTTATCATGGAATGTGGCCGGCCTTAAAAACAAATTGCCATGTCAAGATTGGGGCGATTTTATCAAAAAACACGATATTTGTATTTTTCAGGAGACATGGGCAAGGGAAGACTTCCATCGGATGGGATTCGCCTCCTTTAACATCTTGGCCACAATGGGTGGAAGGGGGAGACCCTCTGGTGGCCTAACCATCTGGGTGGGTACTCACCTAGGCTGCAGAGCTGAGCAGTTGACAACATCTTCAAATGATATCCAGTGTGTTCTTCTAACATTTCCCACGAAGGCCAAAATTACCCTAATCAATGTGTATTCCCGCCCCGTTAAAAACGGCCAAGAGTCTGCCACCATTGGCCACCTGGGACTCTTTATTCCAACTCTGGACCCGGGGGTAGGAGTGATCATAGGGGGGGATTTCAATTGTCAATTTGAACCCCTCACTGATTCAACTTACTCTGTCCCTACGGAAGAAGACCTTTACTGGTCCATACCCGACCCTCAGATTACCCCCATTAAAGTGTGGTCCCCCTTGGTATTGCAGCTTAATTCACTCATTCTGGCTCATTCAATAAGGGCATGTAATGGCCGGACTAAATCTGACCGGCCAGGACAGCCGACATTTAATAGAGTAGGACAAGCGTCGCTCCTAGATTATATTATGGTGGAAACCAAGCTGTGGGGAAAGGTCCTGGACTTCCATATCTTACCCAGGCAGGATAGTGACCATAACGCACTGATCCTGACCCTAAAACCTTGGAATTCTGGTAACTCCAACCCCCTACCTTTCCAAACCAACGTGAATGGCACAGTAACTCCATCTAATAATAGAAGGAAAATTAGATGGAGTAACATCCAAAATTCTCCTCATAGGCTAGCGCTAGTATACCATCTGGCAATGCCATTGATAGCTAAAATGGGGGAGGTGGTACAGGTCGAGGGTTCCACCCTGAACCTATGCAAGGTGGGTGAGATACACGCTGAGCTATCCCTGAAACTGGCTGAAATATTTTTCCCAGTGGTGCGCAGGAGGGAAAGCAATAGAACTAAACGTTCATGGTTTAATGACAAGTGTCGAAAGGCCAAGCAGGATCTTTTGGACGGGATTAAGGAGAGGGATAGGGCCCAAGTCAAACTTACCAGGGCTAGATATAAACGTATTGCCCAACAGGAAGAAAAAAAACTGGGAAATAGACAGGTGGGAAACCCTTAGAAGTGCCCTGAGTGAGAAAGATTTGAAAACCTTTTGGGCAATAGTGAGCACAGGGGAGAGGGAGGCAAGACCAGCCTTTGAGCCGAACATTGCGTCTGAAGTCTGCGAGAGCCACTTTGGGGCACTCTATTCGAACAAGGAAGGAGGGATTGACAACTATGACACTCCTAGTCCAGTTTGGGAGTTCGATCATGAGGGGGCCCCGGAGATTACTAGGATGGAAGTGGAATTAGCCATTAACAAGCTTCAACGTAACAAAGCCCCAGGTCTAGATAAGTTACCGGGGACCTCTTCCGGGAGAACCCAAAATTTGGACTCCATACTTATGTGCTCTATTTAATTCAATCTTGAAGGGCATGGACCCCCTGATACCTGTGCCGGGGCTGAAATAGTCCCTATGTTGAAAAAGGGCTGCCCCTGGGCGTAGTCGCGCTACGCGAAGACGTCGAAGCGCTACGCGAGCTACGTGTAGCTACGCGAACGTGCGTAGCTGCTTGTCGCGCCCGTTCGCGATGTGTTTTTCTTCTTCGGGAACGCGTTGTGCGTGTTCGGGATGCTGTTTGCGTGCTCGGGGGAGAGTATCTCGCGAACTTACCCATGCGGTCGCCTATGGGTGCGGCCATCTTGTTTTTCACTTGTCCCGCCCGTTCGCGACCCCTTATTTCCTGTTCCGGGTCGCGTATAGCGTGCTCGCGATGCGCATTTCATGTTCGGGAACGCGTCGTACGTGTTCGCGACGCTTTTTGCGTGCTCGGGGAGAAATATCACGCGAACTTACCCACGCGGTCGTGATGGGCGCGGCCATCTTGTTTTTCACTCTATGCTATGGTTCTGGGCCTGCTTTTCTATCCTCCCTCAATCTTTGCAATCCTTAGTTTTTTACACTGTTTTTCAATTTTTCTTTATTTCTTATCTATCTCTCTCTCTGCCTAAGTCTATATTTTGCATTTTTTTCTACTTTTTACTGTGTTTTTTTTACTTTTCGACTGTTTTATAGAACTTTCTTCTTTAAGCTCCTACTTCTTCCCCTAACTTTATTTTTCCCTTCTAACTTTTCTTTTCCGCCTCCTCCCACTCCAGAACCATGGTGAAGGGTAGCAGCAGCAGTAACGGCTCGAAGGGCAAGGCGCGGCAGACTGCGCCCTGCAGGGGTGCAAGCCCGCCAGCTTTTTAGTGAGGCGGAGGTGGCCGCCCTTGTTTTTTTGTTCAGCGCCACCTCCCCTTGACCTTGGCAGCAGGCGGCAGGCCAGGCTCCGGGTACCCTACCCAGGAGCTGCCACCGCCGGTGGGCGAAGGTGCGCCGGGCAGTGTTTCGCTGCTCAGGCGTCCGGCGCACCCATAACCAGCTGGCACACCGGTGGTCAGACATCCTGGACCGGGAGCAGGACCTGTTGGACCTGCTAGGTGTCGAGGTCGTGGGGCTTGGTGAGTAGCTAATATATATAGTAGTATAAGTATTGTGATTTGTGTATAATTTTTTACAAATAACAAGAATACTGCTGCTTACATTGCAGGTAAATTACGTTTCAAAATCTTCTGTGATTGTAGGACACAGGTGCTGGGCGCTACTCTTACTTGTTTGCAACTTTGCGCTCGCCTGTCATTATTAAGTAAGAGTTTACTTTAGAGAACTTAAGTTAGGTAATGCTATTGTTAGAGAGACTCTAGTCCTTCCTTTGTCCTCCTGTCAAATAGTGGTGGATGGATTGATACTAGGTTTAGTTACTATTAGTTTATAATTTTTGAGCGGTCTGCGTGACGCATCCTCTGTCACTGAGTGCTGCTTACCCCAGTCCTTAGTAGAACCTTTTGTAGTTTGTTTAGTGAGTGGTAGGCTTAGCAGTGTCAGTCAGCAGCAGAACATCAGACGCAACCAACCAACAATTTGCTGTATGCATTATGAACCAATTTATGCATGTGTCCTGTCCTCCTTCTTATCTATTTATTTATTTATTTATTTATTTTATTTTATTTAAACAACTTCTAGAGCGCACAAATACCCTTGGGTGTCTCGGCGCTATGGACTGTAAAGATTAGCAGAGGACTGGTTGCCTATTGTTCAAAGAGCCAAGTTTTGACCTGTTTCCTAAATGATAACAAGGTAGGACTGGTCTTAATTTGTATGGGAAGCGAGTTCCATAGTTTAGCCGTAGCCACTATAAATCTTCTATCACCCCAGTTAACTTTCTTGGTTCTGGGGATGATCAGAAGGTTGACATCTGCTGAGCGCAAGGCTCTACTGGGCGCATATGCTAGAAAGGCTTTTTTCAGGTATTCAGGTCCTGCATCATGCACTGCCTTGTAGGCGATACAAAGCGCCTTAAATTTAGTTGCATTTTTGAGGGCTAAAAAAAATGGAAATGCAGACTTAATGAACAATTGGCCCGTCTGGAATAGGTGGGCTAGGTCAGGTGGTACTTAGGCTTAGTTAGTGTTCTGGATTTTATTTGAATCAATCAGAATGGAACACTGAATTAGTGTTCCTAAATAAGTAGACTGTCCATGAATCCCGCAAGCCAGTAGTCGATCGGATTAGATAGGTCAATTTTATTGCAATTTTTGTTTCCTAAAACGTTTATTGAGCGTTTTTTTAGATAATTTATTTGTTTCACAGCAATCATTAATGTTTGTGTCTTTCTTTATTATATCTTACATGATCACTGATCTGCAGCACCCAGGGGCAAAAAGACGGGGTCCGAGTCGGCGGGACAACCACCAGAGGACCGCTCCTCTACCGAGGGCCCTGCTGCTGGTCCTAGTAAGTCCTCCAGTGGTTAATATTAACAATTATATTGCCCTAACTTTTACTGCACCTTATTTTTTCCGAACTATTAATTCTGGTTCCACTCCCTAATTCTATTTTTTACAAAAGATTCTTTGATCTTGACTTGACTATCTGTTTCTAAATTCTGGTTATCCCCGCCTCTAAGTTCTAACTGCCTCTGCTATGAATGTCTGTACTACTACTATTAGTCTGTCGCTAAGCTTGCCCAGTTTGCATTGGCACTCTTTATTTTACGGTTTTGAATAAAACTCAGATTGACCAATAGCTCTAGCCACTGAGTCCAGTCCTTTCGGTTGTCCTCTTCTAGGCTTCTTAATCTTGAGGCTTTGACAATTACCACAAACAAAATGCCCAACCAGATATTTGACTATTTTTGATAGGATATAGTACATACTACTACTGATGTGGGGATTCTACACAGCCACATGCAGAACTATGCACAAGAAAATAGGATGTTGGTGATGGGAGGTTGGAACTTGGACCTTCCTCACACCTCAGTCAGAAGTGAACCCACAATCCCCTGAACGACTAGCTATAGTGTCTCATTAGGTCCCCGAACCCCCACCCGAAGATACCCAATGATTACACAACCCAGAACAGATAGCACCCTTTCGCTCACTCACTCGTGTAAGTCCACCACCACCACCACACCAAATACCACAGAGTCTATGTGTAAGTTCAAAAGGTTTATTTTCAACTAACAAGCTCTGTATGTTGTTCTATAAAATTCAGTGTAATCCAGCCAGCTCCAACAGCAAAATGCATAAGATTAAAACAATAAACATTGTTACAAGTGCATGATGGTATAAGACAAAAGATCTGTGCGAATTCTGGGAGACTCCTCACCGTAGAACGTAGAATTACTGGTTACATGCATCATTCATAAGCTCTGCAAATCTCTGGTTCGTAGAAGGGAATCTTCTGCCTGAGAAAAATGGTGCGCGTTAGATAGTATAATGCAAGCATTTCTCAGTCCTGCCAAAAAAGTGTAACATGTTACTTATGGCTAAGCAATACGGACTAACCGCACTCCATAACAAAGTGGCTTGTTTTTCAACCTCTTGTACGCAACGCTCAGACAGTAGCTGTATGAGCTCATGTGGGCTCAAAAAGGCGTCTTACTGTTACTGCACAACAAGCTGCGAGGTAACATGCGCAAAAGACATGAAGCGAAAAATGGTTGCATGGCTCAGGCTAACTTTGCAAAGAGTAGAGTATACATAACATTACTAGTGTCTACTGACTCTACTCTAGTACCCGATTTGGACTAGTGAATGTGATGTATATGTATGTATTAACTTTTTTTTCAATCTTGCTAGTGAAAACGAATAAATAGGGGGAGGTGTACAGGCATCAAAAAATGTGTCATGTTTTTATCTAGGCGTACTAGCGACCACCAGTGCCGGCGGGGCCAGCGGCGATTCTACCATTCCGGAGGGGGCAGGAGATGCGGCACCTGCAGGAGCTACAGGGGGTGAGCCAGCAGCAGTGGCGGGCGGTGGTAAGTTATATTCATTACTTATTGACATTGCACTTGCTGGAAGGGTGTTGACTTCACTCACTGTACTGTTGTTGAGACTTATTAGGTATGAAGTTGTAGTGAATACAACGGTTGAAGAAGACACCCTTTACTTAGCATTAGCAATGCAGTAGCAATAGCATTACCAGCGTGACTTGATTAACCAATGGCCTCTTCTATCTGACTCCAACTCAGCTGTGAAAGTTTTATGGAGGAGACTAAAAGTCAGATCAGATGACCTTGATGGATGTGTTGAACAAAAATGGAAAGAAGGGTGGAAGGAGGAAGGACGGGCGAGATTTAATATGAAGACTGGCAGAGAAGGATACGTTGGAAGCATGGATAGGTGGCTGATAGGAATCAGATGCATGTGTTGTTGAAGGATGGGTGGAAGGTGAAAGAAGAATGGATGCCTGCCTGGGTGGGCGACACAGTATGGGTGGATACTGTGGATAGCAAGAATCATCAGCGGTGTTTGGGTGAAACTCAAAGCCAAGGCAAGCAACGGAGTGAGTGGATGCATGGGTTGTTGTTGGTGAAACAAAGTAAGGTTTGTGGAGAGATTAAGAAGAATGATAGACATTTACTTAGAATGGATGGATGCCTGTATGTATTCATCATAGACAGCATAGGTGGAGACTGTCACGGGATGCACAGTCTTAGTTTTAAGGGAATGTAAAAGAAACCGCGCCAGAGTAGCATAGCCGATGTGGGGAGGGGCAGGGTGGGGGTAGTAGTAAACAATGTATTACGCAGCCAAATACAGGTAACTTTACTGTAAACATAAAAATAAATAAAGCAAATTTCATTGTGCGCACTGCACCGCCAAATGCGATGCAGTGCGCGCAACAAAATTTGTTTTATTTATTTATATGTTTACTTACCTGTAATTGGCCGTAATCCATAGTTTACTACCCCCCACCCTGCCCCTCCCCACATCACCGCCCGGCAGCAATCCCCGAGTCCCACCACCGACCGCTACTGACCTTATGTCGTCGTCCCATATAAAAGCAATGATCATTGGATCAGATATATAATCTGCCTTTTTGTAGTAGCCAGGGCACTGTGAAAGTGAAATTGACCAATTGCCCTTCATGTAACAGAGAGAGTATGGCCAGTGCCACCCGTAATAGAAAAATACGAGCTTCCCCACCTGCAGACAGTAGTAAATCAAACTAACGTGAGTCTGCGTCATGACTCGTATGTTTGTCTTGGGTGCAAGCATAGATGACAGAGCTGGCATGCCGGCTACAACCAGGTTATGTAATTTCGCTAAACTAGAGATAAGAAGAAGACTGGTGTACTGTGTACTGGAGTCCATAGTGCTAGTATAATGCCTGAAAGTCCCACAAATGTTAGAGGCCGAGGAAGTGGGAGGATAGATAGATTATTACCACAAATGTTATGTACTGTGCTTCTTGCTAGTGCTACTGTGCCATTAAGTGTTGAATTAATTTTGTGTTACTGTTTTGCTAAGAGTACTGGTTACAACAATATTCTTTTTCTTTCTTGATATAGATAGTACTCCTTCCCAAGAAAAACCATCCCGGAAGGAGTTGGCAGCCAGGGCCTGGCGCCGTAAACTGGTGGCCATCTGTGAGGAGTACCGGCGGCTGGTGGCTCAGGCGGAGGAGGCGGAGGCGGCAGCAGCTGCAGCCTCGTCCGATGCCCCGGGCCCCAACCAGGCCCCACCTCCAGTGGTATGGTACCACGGTCTGGCAGCCGCCCGCTGCCACAATTCTCTAGCAGCCAGCACTGCTGTCCCCCACCCTGGATGCCACTGCAGGGCATTTCGCCGCAAGATTCTCCTCCGGGTGTCACGGCTAGAGGAGCAACTAGAGGAGCGTGTCAAAATACTGGTGGATAAACACCTAAAAGCCCGCCGAATATAACAACTATAGGACCCTGTTGCATTGCCCCTTTTTTATTCCTTTTGTTGGTGGGTGGGAATTGGGCGTTGGGGTTTCTGGACATTCTTTGGACTTTTTTCGTTTTGGACATTGGTTGGGGTGAGGGAGAGGGGTGGGTCAGGTGTGGGATAGTTTATTTTTGTTAGGGTAATAAATTATATTTATACTTAAACATACAATGTTAATGGTTTGTGGGGGTTACTGTTTTACTGAATTAACGTCACATGGTTTCCTTGCTGCTGCAGGGCCGCAGCCAGTGTTTGATTTAAATAATCTGCTGATGATGTAACACAAACAGATAGATGCGGTACCCCTCACTGAGTTATTTGTCCTACTAGTACTGTCAGTCTCTCCTCCTAGTCCATTATACCTCCCACCAAACTTAACTTACCTGTGATTGATGATGATTACGTTCGGCACAGCGATGGCTGCATTGGTTTCCCAAGAGAATGGAGAAGATGCCATGGTTGTGGTGGTAGTAGTAGAGTAGACACTGGCAGTAGCATTTGCAAAAAAATAAAAAAGAGACAGTCACTTGCCTGAGAGCGACTGTGGGAGGAGTAGTAGAACGAAGTAAAATACAGTACAGAAGAAGACTGCCAAACAAACAATATTGCATTTGCAACTGCTAAAGTCAAATGAAACATAATGGTGGCGGGGACAGCCTAGTACAAGAAGTTACAAACTGTAGTTGTGTCGAGTGAGTCACTTAACTTAACACAATCGTAATTCGTAACCTTTACTGCTGTGTGGTAGGAGTTTGATGATGAATCCAATCAATGCCGGCAATTAATTATGATGTACTATTAGCCGGTGACGGTCCCTTTGGAAAAAAAATTGGTTTGGACATAGACTGAGCATGGGTGGGCAAGCAGAAGAAGCTCTCCTCGCCCTGCCTTGAAATTGAATTAGTGTTGCTTTCACCACATCTGCCCCAGCAAGCGTGTGATCAATTGGTGTACATTTTATGTAGTCACATCACACCTCAATATAAATCACAGCCCGGGGGAAGAGGGTTAGAGTTTGATGAATGGATGGGAAGGGGGGTTTGGGGAAAGGTTTGAGAAAGAAAAACAGTACGCATGGACAACAAAAGCAAAGCGCAATCTTGGCAGACGACCATGATCTTATCCAAAAAATCTATAAAGGGAGAAAAAGGAAATGCATGCATGATGATGAAGATAACTTGATGGTTAATGAGTAGTACTTACTAACTCCTACTAGACAATTAGACAGTACAGGGCAGCAGTATATTCTACGCAATTTGCCTTGCCTGTAATATGCCCTCAGAGACCCAAATTCCATGTTGTACTGGGCTTACTTTTAAAGATAGCAAAGAAAAGTAAAAAATAGTTGTAGGGATCAATTAGCAAACAAACAACAACACACAACACACAGTCGTAATGATTGAAGAGAAAAAAGGATTCCAATTAATTAAAAGATGAATGATGAATGATACTAAAGTTACTGTATTATCCTGGTCAAATTGTGGAGTTGAATCTCGTCCTTCCTCTTGGTCCTATCTTCCATGGACGCTCCGCACATCAATCTTGCTGGCCTTCCTGATGTGGATTGGTAAGGTAAATGTGAGTTGTGTCTCCCAGTATAGCACAGGGTAAAGGCCGGCCTGTAACGTCTAGATGGAAAAACAAAAGGGGTATTGAAAAATCAATGAATAAAAAAAAGCATCAATTACGGTGGAGTCCAAGAAGAGAAGAGAGAACACTTTCAGACTGAGGCGGCTTGGATATATATCGTGTATATTCTGTTTTAAGCTACAACAACAACAGGACAGAACAGGCCCACCACAGCACCAGCCCGTGACCCAACCTCCATTTACCTTAATTTTTGACAGAGCCAGACAAAAGGCATATACAGCAACCTAGCATTTTCAAAATTAAGTGACTAAATCAATGCGCCGCTGTCAGTCATATGACTACACTCGACTCCACCACTACATGGACATGTAGGTCTGCTGTGTTTACTTTCTTGTTGAATTGTTGTGTTTATGTTTACCTTATGCCACTTCATGAAACGCAGTTATTCCTTCAATCATCTCCGATCCAACTGACTGACTCCGTGCAAAGATAGTATGGTCATCATCATGGTGTGGTACGTGTTGTCCAACTCCAACTCAGCCTGTAGTGACTCCGATTAAGTCCATATTCCATATTAAAAAATTGCAACAGATATTGGCTTGCACCTGCAGTAGTAGGAGTACAATTTGGTTATTAAACAACAAGAAGGGAAACATTGACTGTCACTTGAGTCACTTTCACTTTGAAGATTAACTAGTAGAGTAGAGTTCGACTTCATGCACCTCATCAACACAACAAACAACAGCAATCACTCAGAGTCTGCAAGCATCCAATGCATTCCATCATTACCTGTCTTGCTCTTCTCTTTGGCTGTCAGATCATCAGATGCCTAGTTCTGACAGGTGTGTGTTTTTTTTTTAACGGGGCAGTGGCCTCATCATTACTCCAGTCCACATTCATTTTGAGTGTTAGTCGCTGTTTCGGTTTTTGTCTTATTCATCTGTGGCACTTTGTCAGAGTTTAAGTTGCTTCACATGGTCAGCACTGTGATGATGGGCCGCGGCCTGGGTAGCGCTCATTGCTGGTCAATTGAGTTTGCACAAATGTCAGCAAGTGTCTTCGAAGAGTCTTGTCTTTCTCTGCCAAGTACCTTCTGTCCTGACAGTGAGGAGCTTTGGATGCCTGCCGAGGCTGTAGCCTTCGGACAGTGATGAGTTTACTTTTGGATGCCTGCGCAAGTTCTGACAGTGAAGAGTTGTGGATGCCTGCAGAGGCGGTAGCCTTCGGACACTGATGAGTTTCGGCTCGGAAACAAAACGGAGGATAGCTATAGTCACGTTTCACTTCTTATGGAGAGACTGTTAAAGGCAACATTTCTTGTACTCCAATGTCTGGCTTGATGGAAATGTACTAGGGCGAGACAGGAAGATGAAGCAGGACTCTGAAGAGTGGACAGTTAAATGCACAGACGTGCAACTCCAATAGGGAAATAAAAAGAGAAGACGGTGGTGATCGATTTGTTGTGATTTGATTTGAACCAGAAAGACAGATACACAGACAAATAAAGGAAGGAAGAAAGTAACAATTTGAAAGCCTAGTTGTCTGGGAAGAGGAGCTCGTCCTCAAACTCTGGTGGTCCGGACAGAAGTAGGTCCTGTAACCCACTACTTACGTCATCCAAGTCGCTCTCCTCTTCCTGCTGTGATTCACGTATTTTGTAATCCGGTGGTATAAAGTGCTGATTCATTTTGATCATGGTTAACCTCTCCACGCTTTTGGGCGAGAGACTGGTCCTTTTCAAAGTTACAATGGCACCAGCAGCACTGAAAACACGCTCAGAAGAGACACTTGCGTCAGGGGAAGCCAGATACTTTATCGCCAGCCTGCTGAGCACTGTCCATTGGCTTCTTTTCCCATACCAATACACCAATGGGTTTTGATCAATGAAGACCTCTGTTGGGTCATCCAGATAGGCCTGGACCGTCCGCTCAATGTTCAGGAGTGCTCCGATGTGCTCGGCCTGTTTTGCCTTTGCATCAGCACTGGACTTACCATACCCCTGCCGTAGAAACCAATCAGTTGTCGATTGTACTGTGGATGATCCTGTTCTTGCTGTTGTTGATGTTATTGTTGGTGTAGGTGACTGCTGGGAGGCAAACGCACTGCCCTCAGGCTCCGAAGTAGAACTTGACTGTGGATGCCCTGTAGTACTTGTTATGGCTGGGGTGGGGGGCCTGTAATTAACAGCCGTTCGTTTTTGAAAATAGTGGCTTCCTCAGCTATCAAAGTTTTGTAGTTGGCAACATCCACTTCCGAAAAAGGAATTACTGCCTTACTGTTCAGAAATACTTTGTACCGTGGATCCAAAATTGTGGCACTAATGTAATGTTGTTGTGACACAATGTTATTTTGAATCCTTGTATTTGCAGATAAGCGAGCGGCTAAGGTCTCCGCCAAATGATATGCGTCTTGTTTGTCATCCACACCTGCGTACGTTTCAGACACCTCCTTCAGCTGTTGCTCTAGCATGTGCAACAATGGGATAGCTTGGCCCATAGTACAGTCCTCCCTGCTGACTTCACGTGTGAAGATTTCAAAAGGAAGTAGCATCTCAGTCAGGCATTTAATGAGGTCCCATTGACCCATCTCAACGGTCATGCCTCTCACAGTAGGTTCCCCTAATCTTTGCATGACATAAGCATTGAGTGGTATGTACAGTTCAAACAGACGATCAAGCATGTAATAAGTTGAGTTCCAACGTGTTGGCACCTCCTGGATGAGCGCTTTGACTGGCATTTTATGCTCACGTTGAATGACCCTCAGCTGCTTCCGGGCTTTAAAAGAATGGCTGAAATGTGTGCATATTCTTCTGCAGGTGGCCAGTAAGTTGCTGACTTTGGATTCATTTTTCAAAAAGTCTTGAACAACAATGTTAATGCAGTGTGCCAAACACGGGACCCTGAAATAGCCACCATGGCCTTAACTACATTACTGCCATTGTCCGTGGCAACAAAACCAATCTTAAGCCCTCTTGGGCGCAGCCACTCAAAGACCTTGGTGTTAAACTCTTCCAAAATGTTTGCAGCAGTATGAGATTTCTCCATGGCAAACATGGCTACAGTTGCATGTTTGCGAGTGGCATGAAAAATCTCAGCAGCGTCAACACCAGCAGATATCTGTTCTCTAACCCCCGCAAAAGAGATCCAGTGTGCAGTGATGCACATGTAATCTGTGGCTTGGCAACTGGTCCACATGTCTGTTGTCAGGTGGATACTGTGAACAGCACTCTGCTTCAAGGCTTTTCCAAGCAATTCCAGCACGTCGTGATGTAGTGCTGGAACAGCAACTCTGGCAAAATAGTAGCGGCTGGGAACATGCCATTTTGGGCAGATGGTTGACACAAATTCCAGAAAACCCACCCCTTCAACAAAAGAAAAAGGGAGAAGGTCCAGTGCTAACATTTTAGCCAGCTTCGCATTGTACAAACGTGCTATTGGGTGGTTGCGTTCGTACTGCCCCTCCCCCCCAAACATGCTGATAATGGTAGGCTGCATGGTTTTCCTTTCTCTTAGGCTCAACAACGCACTTATTTGATTGCGGTACTCCTTGGTGTCTCAGGCTGACTCTTACTCTTGTGCCACTGAGATGTTGCTGAAGATGTGGGTGACGTTAACACTGCACTGCTGGGGTCAGGGACACCTTGTGTACCACTACCAGAGAGAATGTCTCCCTGTCCTTCCTCTTCCACCGTGATCGGATCTTCTACTCCTTTATCCCCACCAACACCAATGGTAGCAGTTTTTATGCCGCGAAGGTGGTCCTCCCAGCTGATCAAGTGGTGTTTTTTCAGATGGGTCATTTGGCCTCCGGTACCATAGTTTGTACCAAGCTTACCACGACTAACAGAGGTATTACAAATGGAGCATATAGCAATGTTCTCCTCCTTTTCGCTAACCGTAAAGAAGTCTCAAACTGGGGAGCTTAACTTTTGCCTCCTGCTGGAGGTGCCACTTCCAATGCCGGATGAACTGGAGGGTGTGTGTTGAATTTGACTCTGTGCTGCTGTACCACTACCTACTTCTACTGAGGTGGTGGTTGTGCTGGATGTAGGTCGCTGCCGGGCCTTTGCTAATGCAAATATGGAAGCTGTAGGTCGTGCTGGTGTTACCTGTGGAGGTATGCGTGCTACATCCCTCGCAGCGATTTTGGATAGGGTAATAATGTTGGTCTCCATCTCCTCGGGGCCGGGAGTGATGTTCGTGATGACTGGCTCATCATCATCATCATCCTGCTGTTTTACCTCGACCTCCATAAGTGTAAGGCTTTCTGGAACCTTCCTTTTTCCTAGCTTGGTCTTGGGACGTGGCTCCCTCTCAGACTCAGTTTGTGGCTTACAAGTGGCATCTAGATCATCAGAAGGGGGGCTTGGCGAAGAACTTGATGGACTACCCCTCCTTTTCCTTGCTGGAGATTTGGAAGACAATGGATCTTGTGAATGAGTGGCTTCTTCTTCTACCTCTGCATGAGGCTCAATTTCCTGAACTGCCCCTACTTCGGAAGGAACAACAACTACTATTGCGGGCGGTGGTTGCGGCTGTTGTTGTTGACCACTTATCTGCTGTGTTTCCTCCTGCGTTGATTGGGTACTACTTTGAGATAGCGATAAGTTTATCTCAGGCTCAGCATCACTGCTTTCCACCATTAGGCTGGCTACCTCTTCCAGACTCATGTGCTTGGGCCTGGGTTGGTGGGTTGGGCCCACTGATGCGGAGGTGCTGCCCCCAGCTTGCACCCTGGACACCGCTGCTGCAGGAGTAATTTCTTTTTCCCCAAAAAGATATCGGGTGGCACACCAGACTTAAGTGTCACTTCCTTCTTCTCAATAGCAACTTTCTTGGTACTGGAGGACCTGGTACCTGCTTTCTTTGGGCCCATCTTCTTCAGATGTCGGCAGCACTCAGTTGCAGAGATGTCTGGTCAGGTCACACGTCACGTTGTGTACAGCAGCAGGATGTCTGTCTGGAAGTGCAACGGGCAATGATGACACACCTCCTCCTCAGTCTTTGTGCACCTAAAAGCAAAAAAGCCAGAATAACATCAGTCAAACGATAGCACAAATCAAACAAATATAATATAGAACTTAGTGTGTGGTGGCCTCAATTATTACATTTTAGAAACTCAGTGAACAACAACAGTGTAGCCATTTATGAGACTTTGACAACAAGGCCAGGGCTTTCCTGGCTACTGTGTAGTGTGTACACTCTGGTAGAATAAGAATAGTAAAGAACAAAAACTAAAATGTAGTGGAGCATGTTTGGCCTAAATTTGTGCATCACGTGGGATGTATGCAGCATCAGGGAGCTGCAGCTGGCAATGGGGATGGATTTGGAAGCAGTAAGACAAGAGGAACAATGGAAAGACACGCAGGCCTATGTGGCAAAAACAGCACACTACTAACTACCACCACAAAATGGCCCCCAGCAACATGGTGGCTCACAGGCACAAGGCACGGCAAACAATGAACTCAAGCAGGCCTATATATGGCCAGACAAAGGATGCCTGATAAAACACACACAGCTTTAATGCAAAAACTAAAATCCACATGGCTAAAAACAGTTTGGAAAGTTAGACAACCACTACAACAACACATAATTATAATTACACACGCAAAATAGGCATTTATTTAACACACCCAAAAAGTGAAATAGACCCTCCAAAAAAAAACACATTTTGCAATTCAATGCCATCCATGGCCTAAATGATGTCAAAATTCCACAGACAACACTGAAACAGTTTTTATGCACCCATGATGACTACCTCTGGGCCTACTGGCAGACTAGGCCGCAAGCTTGGAGGCCTATGGCAAAAGCACAGTGGCTGGTCCCACAAAATGGCCGCCACCACATGGCCAGGCCACCCAACAACTTCCTTCCTCATGAAAAAAATTGTAAAACAGAAAAAAAGTGACTCCTTGCTCACCAAACTACATCTAAATGACAACCTGAGGAGTTTTTTGTGCAAAATGAACTAAATCATCATTTTTGAGAAGGTTTTATGCTGCTCGAGAGATATTCTTTGCCAGATTGTAAATTCTGCGTGTTCGGCATCGCGATCGTCACAAAAAGTCGTTATCGCGCGCGCGAAAACTTATATTGAGCGCGCAAAGAAGATAAAAAGTGTAAATCCGCGTTGTCGCGCAGTGCGGAGTTGCCCAAAGTCCGCGAGCTGAACGCCCAGGGTTACCTACTGGCTGAAAAGGCCTATTTATTTAACACACACCCAAAAACTGAAATACCACCCCAAAACCCACATTTTGCAATTCAATCCAATGCCATCCATGGCCTAAATGATGTTACAAACTTACAATGCAACAGACAACACAGAAACAGTTTTTATGCACCCATGAGGATGACTACCTCCGGGCCTACTGGCAGACTAGGCCGCAAGCTTGGAGGCCTATGGCAAAAGCACAAAATGGCCGCCACCACATGGCCAGGCCACCCACAACAACAAGAAAAGGAACTCAAGACAGACAATGCAGGCCTATGGCAAAAGCACAATGCCTGGCTTTACAAAATGGCCGGCACCCACATGGCCAGGCCACCCAAAATAACAAGAAAGTGAAGACAAAGGACAGGACCAGGAAGTTGGAGGCTCTGGGCAACTTCCTTCCTCTTGAAAAAAATTGTAAAACAAAAAAAAGTGACTCCTTGCTCACCAAACTACATCTAAATGACAACCTGAGGAGTTTTGTGCAAAATGAACTAAATCATCATTTTCGAGAAGGTTTTATGCTGCTCGAGAGATATTCTTCGCCAGATTGTAAATTCTGCGTGTTCGGCATCGCGATCGTCACAAAAAGTCGTTATCACGCGCGCGAAAACGTATATTGAGCGCGCGAAGAAGATAAAAAGTGTAAGTCCGCGTTGTCGAGCAGTGCGGAGTTGCCCAAAGTCCGCGAGCTGAGCACCCAGGGTTACCTACTGGCTGAAAAGGCCTATTTATTTAACACACACCCAAAAACTGAAATACCACCCCAAAACCCACATTTTGCAATTCAATCCAATGCCATCCATGGCCTAAATGATGTTACAATTCAACAGACAACACAGAAACAGTTTTTATGCACCCATGAGGATGACTACCTCCGGGCCTACTGGCAGACTAGGCCGCAAGCTTGGAGGCCTATGGCAAAAGCACAGTGGCTGGTCCCACAAAATGGCCGCCACCACATGGCCAGGCCACCCACAAGTTCACAACAAGCATAAGCCAAGGGGAACAAAGAAAAGACATGCAGGCCTATATGGAAAAAGTAGCACACTACTAAACTACCACCACAAAATGGCCCCAAGCCACGTGGTCACTCACAGTCACAACAGGCCATGGAAAACAATGAACTCAAGCAGGCCTATAATAATATGACCAGACAAAGGAGGCCTGCTAAACAACACAGCTTTAATACAAAAATGCAAAAACGAAAATCCACAGGGCTATGAAAGGTTGGAAAGTTACACAACAAGCACACACACACATCCAACAAAGGTATATATTTATATTACACCAAAAAAGTGAAATACACCCCAAAAACCACATTTACCAATTCAATCCAATGCCATCCATGCATGCCCTACATGATGTTTAAATTCAACAGACACCACAGAAACATGCACCCATGGGTACCTCTGGCTCTGGGCCTACCGGCTGAAATTCCAATCAAAGAAAAACAACTAGGCCCCTACCGAAACTACAGGCCACAACAATAAATTTTAAAAACGATGGAAATCCCCCAAAAAATGTAGGTACAAACAAGCCCCAATCAAACAAACAAGTACACCAATTCTCCAACTTACTTGTAAAATCTCAAATCCAAAAGTCCTCAAATCCAATCCAATGATATGATGCAGCAGACAGACACAAAAAGTGATCCTTCCAGCTCCAAATCCAAATGAAAGTGAACAGCACATGGACAAAGCACTGGGAGGAGCCTGCTGGACAGGAACAGGAAGTTTGAGAATCAGGGGCACTTCCTTCCTCTTGGAAAAAAAAGTAAAAAAGGAAAAAGGACTCCTTGCACAAAAATCTACAGCCAAATCACAATCTGAGGAGTTTTTTGGAGCAAAATCATCATTTTCGAGAAGGTTTTATGATGCTCGAGAGATATTCTTCGCCAGATTGTAGTTTCTTCGTGTTCGGGATCGCGATCTTACCAACACTGCCGCCGGAAGTCAGATCGCGCGTCCGAATGACGTGTTCGCGTTCGCACACTCTCGCGGGATCGTGCGGCCAGATTCCAAATCTTGTGGCGCCCGCGAACAGATAGGAAGTCGCTTCGGCGAACGCAGAATCACGGTAGGTCGTTATCGCGCGCGCGAGAACGTATATTGAGCGCGCGAAGAAGAAAAACCGCTACGCTACGCCGCAATCTGCGTAGTGCTCGGTAACTTCGCGTTCTACGCGAATCGCGAAGTTACCGAAACTCCGCAAACTCCGCGAGCGTAGCGTAGTTCACCGCCCAGGGTTACCTTATACCCTCTAATTACAGACCGATCAGTCTAATTGACATCACACAAAAACTGTTCAGCCGGGTACTCTTGGACTGCCTACAGGGATGGATGGAAGAAGAGCAAATCCTAAGTCCCTTCAGGCTGGTTTTAGAGCCAACATGTCAACCGTGGACCAGATATTTCGATTACAACTATTATACTGGAAAACGGTGACTGTTGAGGGGGGTAGTCTTTATTTAATAATCGTTGACTTAAAGTCGGCTTTCGACCTTGTTCCCCGGACAAAATTATGGAAAGTGCTCAGCGACCTCGGGATCCCACCATATCTTCTTAATGTCATAGTGAGGCTCCACACACAAAATTTTGCCCAGGTACGATGTGGAAAATATGGAGAACTTACTGCACGTTTCCCAGTCCATAAGGGGGTACGGCAGGGATGTGTCCTAGCCCCCACCCTATTCTGTCTTTTTATTAATGGACTTATTGACCACCTCAGTCAAATCAAGGACAATGATGCCCCCAAGTTAGCCTCTGGCAAGGTCCCAGCGCTAATGTTCGCTGATGATACCCTGTTACTTTCAAAAACTTCAATGGGTATCCAGCGCGTTCTTGATGGCTTCGCCTATTTTTGTAAAGCGCGTGGGTTGGAAATCAACTTGGAAAAAACTAAATATATGGTTTTTAACCCACCCAATTCGACCCGCCCAAATCCCTCATTACACGAGACACCTCTAGAGAGAGTGAAGATCTTTGAGTATTTGGGTGTGACCCTGTCAGAGAAGTTCGAATGGGGGCCGCAGGTGGCCAAAGCGAAACTTAGGCTAATCCAGACAGTGGGAGGTATGATGAAACTACATAGATCCTCGACCTATAAACCAGCGGCCCCTGTGGTGGAAATCTACAAAGTACAAGCAAGGAGCGCCACCTTATATGGGGCGGAGCTCTGGGGGCACACTGTTGTTACTAATTTGAAGATGGTCGAGAATAATTTTAGGAGGCAGCTAATAGGCCTACCCTGTAGTACCCCCCTTATTCCCCTCAGGATGGACTTGGGTATTTTGCCCATAGATGAAGAAATTGCCCTGAGACCCATTACATACTGGAGACGACTATGGGTGACTCCGGAATTGTCAGTCTTGAGGGACGAGTTGAAAGAGCTTTTATCTAACTGTGCTACACATAAAATTCCGTGGCTCTGCCACATAAGGGATTCCCAAGCTAGGTAGAGTGGACCTGTGGAGGACTCCTGAGGTAGTGTGCGTCAGGGTCTCCAGGTTGGAGTTAGTTAACCACTACAGAAAGACCAACCTGTTGGCTATACACAAAAGTTCCTCTCGTGGTCGCCTAACCACAGAGTTCCTGCAAATTAAAGATCTATACAGCAAGGAACATTTCCTGGACTTCATCTACCCCCCCATGGCTAGAAAATTGTATATGCAATTGCGAATAGGGACTTTACCATTACAAGCATACACTAGCAAATGGGGTAAAGAGTACTCGGGTGAATGTCCTGCTTGCAAGTACAAAGAAGAGACTGACCTACATGTAGTGCTATTTTGTCCAGCTTACTTGCCAGCGCGCAAGTATTGGTTAGTCCAAGTATGTAAGAATTTAGGTTTTGTCCACTGTGTAGAAGCGTTCAGAATCCTAAAGTATGACACCCATCCACCAATTGTTTTCGCTGTATCGCGTTTTTTAAACTCCATGTGGCACACTCGGCGGGCCTTTTTAAAGTAGCCTCCCCTGGGGAATCAGTGTGTTCGACTTATACAGACAGAGTAAATGTGTAGTTGAGCCTAGGGGATTATTATTTCTGTTTATATATATATATATTTTTTTAATCTTGTGAATAATCCTTTTTTAAGATCGCAGCTTAGTATGCGAGGGTTGTTTTTATTGTGTTTTTAAGGTCTGAAAAATATCTTGCACAATTTTATACCCCTAGCGAGATCTGCATTTACTGTTGTGTAAGTTGACACCTCTGTGTAAAAAAGATAGTTATGAGCTGTTGAATTTTTTATCTCATGTGTTATGTTTTATTGTAAACTGTGCTTTTATGGCCCATGAGGCCAAAATAAAGTTAATGAATGGTATGGGCCAATATGTCTTGCGAGGTATTTTCCATTGTTTGCATGATAAAAATGATTGCATTGTTGCAAATGCATGCAATTTTGCACATTAAGTGCACCTTCTTACACAGATGAATCATATTTAATGATCTATCATTGATAGTTACAAATTCTAACATGTTAATTATGATTTACCCCAAATGACACCCTAATATTAATAATTTACCCCAAATGACACCCTAATATTAATAATTTACCCCAACTGACACCCTAATATCCATAATTTACCCCAAATGACACCCTAATATCCATAATTTACCCCAAATGACACCCTAGTATTCATTTTATACCACAAATGACACCCTAAAATTGAGAATTGCCACAAAAGGACACCCTGATAGGCATAGTTTACCACTATTCAGATCCTAGATGTAATTATTATCCACATGTGACACTTGGTACATTTGAGTTTCTAAATACATTTGACACCCTGACTTGTTTAGTTTATGACTTCTGTCACACTGATCAGCATATCTGTTCAGAGGTGACAGGTCCACCATCATTTTCTATTTGAGATGTTGGATGTACTCATGTAGATGATAAACATGCACACAGGGTATGTGTGTATTATTTTATTCTTTATGTATACTGTGCTTTGGTTCAATTTGAGGAGATATATGATTGGTAAGGACAGTCACGATGTGACGTGCTCATGTGAAGAAATTGTCTATGATTCGTCTCCTTCGGGCTGTTCCTGCTGCAATAGCTTTGGGGTGTGCTCCACCTGCCTCATCTTCCTCATCATCCTGAGCATCGTACGGTGCATCTGGCACTTGGATCCATGGGGCATTGGTGCTTACACATATATTGTGCAAATATCATCAGACTAGGATTCTGAGATCTAATCACCAAGTACTTCTTGCCACTCCTCGTTTCAAAAAAGCCAGATTGGGTGGCCGGTCTTTTACGGTAAGAACTGCCCATCTCTGGAACTCCTTACCCGAGTTCATAAGGAAGGCCAATTCAGAATTGGTCTTCCGCAAACTCCTAAAAACTTGGTTCTTCAGCCTTTCCTAGCACCTGTAACTCCTGGCAGTGTACCTCCGTCTTCTGCTTTCCGCAATTAGCGCCGGGACACCTCCGTTGGAGGTAGCTGTGAGCTCTACAAACTTCAAAATAAATAAATAAATAAATACACAACATGCTATGATCATCTTGCAGACATTTTCTGGGCTGTACAACAGTCTTCCACCTGTGATGTCAAGGCAACGGAAACGTGACTTAAGCACACCAAATGTGCGCTCCACAATGCCCCTGGTGCGTACATGGGCCAAATTATACTGCCTCTGGGCCTGGGTGTTGGTGGCTCGGAGGGGTGTCATCATCCATGGGGTGAGTGCATAGCCTTGATCACCTGTAACATGTAATGGAGAGATGTGTGCATTAGTAGTTATGCATGCTGTGTGGCCACGGTTAATATTTTTGTGGTGTGTGATTGTTGCTAGTTTGTGATTGATCTTTGCCCTCGGTGTCTTCTGGACAATTGACCAGCATCAATGCAAATTACCTTGCCTACAAGATGCTCTTACCTGCCCCCTGGCATATTCACTTGTGTGTGCTGCACTGTTGCGTTACTGCCACTCCAACAGTGCACCAATGTATGCACATGTCCCTGGCTCTCATACCATCTGGCGCTGCCACACATCCGCACTACTCACAGTCAACACCAGGAGAATGTTTATATGGCAATGGGCCACAACAGACACGGCTCACGTTCTGTTGGGCTGCTGCCGCTGCCACTATACATTCCACAATGCACAAAACATGCTTTTTCAGGTACAGGCATGCCACAAGGCAACAGTCTGCCGCACCCTCATCTGCAGGGCACACAGAGGGTGTGAACACTTAGCATTCACCATCAACGTCATCACACACCATGTCATCTACTCCATAGGCTACGTACTCATCCATGATCATAGACTCCACCTCACATACCACAAGTACTCAAAATCCCTTTAGCTCTGCCAGATGCTTGCTAACATCGAACTGAGACAACTCTTCTCAACACTGATCCACAAGGCAGGGCACACCTTTGACACCATCTTCACATGTGGAAACTGCGTCCACTTCATCAACACCACTCAATGCCCATGTTGTGACCAGCACAGCGAACAGTTCCTCGTCATGTGTCACCATGACACACAAACACACAGCAGGTGCCATGCAGACTTACAGGAGCTGGGTCAACAAGGATCTGTTACTTTCCACCATCAACAGCAACAGCCACACCGCAGCAGGCAACACCAACAGCGCAGTCAAGATTTTTGTAACATGTATAGACTAATGCACATACACACTTGCCCCAATATGCAACTCCAACATACAGCATGCTATGAATGCCACATCGTTGACATACAACATCAAAGTTGACAGATGCATCTGCAGACGCCTGGAGTAGAACTTTAGCTAAAGGAAGGTGAACATTGGACATCACCACCTACAAGGATACCTAGCTCATACTCTCCCTCAAAAAGGCACCCCCACACACCAGACTGGTGTCGCAGGGATTATTGCTGCAAGTTGCTACATGGATCTTCAACAGATGGTGGGTGCTCTACAAAGAGGGGACATTAGTCCTCATCCTCCTGTCCACACCATCAGCATTTGGCAACACCTGGTGGGCCACCATCTTTGCCAGCCAAACCCACAACAACTCTAGGTACATAGGCATCATACTTGACTCCTCCCTCTTCATGTACAAACAGGTCTACGCAGTGGCCTGCAGATGCTTCAGCAGGCTCTGCATCATCCATGCTGCCTTCGCATGCTTCACACCCCACATCATGTAGGACAGTCAACAACGCTGTCTTTGACATCATGCTGGACAACGGGAACACAATATATTCCCACTTGGACATGTCTTTGCTCTGCACAATCAAGACTATCCAGCACTCCACTGCCACACTCGGCCTTGTGCACATTATTTCTTTGTAGGTCGATTACCTACATTGCACATACTTGGTTGCCACCTCTCCCCACATTTGCTGATGTGTGGCGGAGGGGCTATGCCTTTGGTGATGGTTTGGCTACATGGCTGGCCCCAGTTTCCACAGCTACTTGCGTTGTCGTGTCTGTTAGGTGGGCATGTTAATTGGCATGTTGTGTGTGAGTTTTGAACGTGTGCTTTCTCACAGTTATGTGTACTTTGATTGTGTAGTTGAGGTGTGTGTTCAATTAGTACTTACCAATGAGAAGTGCATTTCCATATGTGCCATCCTCAAAGCGCTGATTGATTATGGACTGGCGAAATATGTAGGAATCATGCACACTGCCTGGGAACTTGGCTACAACATTGGTGAACATGCCCCGGTGATCCACTATTGCCTGCACATTGATGGAATGTGTGTGCTTTCTGTTGCGGTATATGTGTGCAGTGTCAGCAGGAGGCACAAGTGGGACATGTGTGCAGTCGATTGTCCCCAACACATGCGGGAAGCCAGCTATGGCGTAGAACCCTTGCTTGATCTCCAACTGTTCCTGCGCAGTATTGGGGAAGTGAAGGTGTTGTGGTATCAGGCTGTTGATGCCATCCAATACAGTTGTGAGGAACTTTGACAGTGATGGCTGTGAGACTCCTCCGACTCTGGCAGTTGTTGGTTGGAATGTACCAGAGGCCAACAGGTGCAGCACAGCCAGCAGCTTTATTTGCGGAGGGATGTTGGTTATCCGCTGTGTTGGTGCCGTCAGCCAGTGGGCTATCAGTGTCAGGATGCAGAGGATGGCTGTCCTTTTGAGCCTGTAGTGGGCTATGACATCCTCTGGCATTAGTTCTGTGAGGCTGATGCGTCTGCGATTGACACGCTGTCTTATTCTGCGCAGCCTCGGCGGTGGTCCGTGGGGGGGTGGCAGTGGTGGTGCTTGTTGTGGCCTTCTTGGTACTCCAATCTGCATGATTAGTACCTCCATGGCATCGGTGGGTGTTCAAATGAGGCTCTGGGATAGTTTCCCTTATATAGAGCTGATTTTCACCCCTGTTAAGACCTGATTTTTTCTGGTCTTAAGTTCCTGCAGCTAACGTGCCTTAGCGACAGTTTTTTTATCGCATCGCCGGTCAGGACCATCGTTATGATTAGGGCGATGTGGTGTTAGCGTGACTTTTAGCAGGGGTACGCCTACATTGCATATCATTAGCGATAAATATCGCTAACATGTTCTGCGATGTTGAAATCGGTTGCTAACGCTTAAAATATGTCGGTAATGGCTATTTACGGCAGCTTGTGAATATTGCGATAAAAATATCGCCGCTTTATCGGCAAAAAAGTGCCTCTAAAGCGGCGATGTTGGCTTGTGATTATGCCCCTTAGTCTGCTATGGCAGGCCTGAGACATGTTTAAAGTGCTACCTAAGTGGGTGTTGCAATTAGTGCTGCAGGCCCACTAGTAGCATTTAATTTACAGGCCCTGGGTACATATAGTACCAGTTTACTAGTGACTTGCAAGTAAAATTAAATAAGCTAATTGGGTATTAGCCAATTTTATTATGCTGAAGGAGAGAGCACAAGCACTGTAGCAGTGGTAAAGTGTGCAGAGTCCTAAAGCCAGCAAAAACAAAGTCAGCAAAGACAGGAGAATTGAAGACAAAGACTTGGGGGGGAAACCATGCTAAGCATGTCAGGTCCAACACTGATGATCACACCTGTTTGCATGTCAGCCTGGTTCTCCTCATTTCGGCATGGCTGGGACCATTGTTTGGGACCTCTAATGGTTCCTTTTTCTTTTTAGCTCATTCTTGATCAAGACAGGTGGCTTTGAATTGCCCCTTTAAGATATGAGAGCATCTTTAGCTCTCGGCTGCCTAGGCTTCCATCTGCTTCATTCTTCGAATAAATTGACATAGTCTTCAAGGAGTGTGTTAATTGTGACCAGATCATCATTGTTGGAACATCAAGGTTTTATGATGATTATAATAGCCATTCTGCTACATAGAGACTTTCTACATTGGCCCATATGGGTCTTGTTCTCGTTCTGATTTCACATGCTCCTACATGTGTTCGCTCCTATTCTTTACATTATTTGTCCCCTCGCAACAGGATTGTCAGTGGGGGATTGTAGTGTGCTGCAGATGATTTTAGAATTACAGAAGGAAACCACTGCTCTAAGGATAAAAGGATGCAATCAATTATTCAGTTGGACTTTCCCATACTGCAGGGGTGTAAGTGCTGACCAGAAACCTGTATTCAAGGTGCAGGTCATTCCTAGTTTAAAGAAGACTGTCTTCCAGAATCTGTTCTATTAGAAATGGGGTTTCTAGTTTGCAAAGTTATGCACCCTGTCCAAGCAGGAACCACCACTCTAGTCAGGGTAAGCTAGATCCACACTAAAAGATAACCTGTGCTCACCCTTTGGTAGCTTTGCACAGAGCAGTCAGGGCTATGAAAACACCACAAAAATACTTCAAACAGGGTTAGAAAAATAAATAATATTTGTTATGAGTAAAAGAAGACCAAAACAACAAAAATCCAATAAGTAGAACCAGAGTTATGAATTTGTAAAGATTAAATCAAAATATAGTGCTCAGAATCATAAAGCACCAACCGGGAACATCTGGTTATGCTAGACCAGGGTAGAGACAAAGTTCAGGCTGACCAAATTGGAGGGCAAGTCGGTTACAAGAATCACGCAGGTTCAACTGAAAAAGTGCCTTGGATGGAGAAAGCGTCAACATCGAGGACCCGATACGAGGAGCACAGGAGGCGAGGCGTCGTTATCTATCCTGTGGATGCAGGCAACGTTTTGGTTCCGATCTGCGAAGTCAGTGAAGCCTTGTCGACGAACCCCTTTGTGATGCAAGAGATGCGTCATCGTCGAGCTGCTCAGTCCTTCGTGGTCAAGCTATGCAGTCTGTTGAAACAATGCTGTCAAGCAGCAGCTGCATCGGCGTCGATGGGCGATGCGTCGGTTCAGATCAGCGCAAAGTTGTTGATGCATAGCTTCTGCTGGGACAGCATAGAAACAAGCCCTCCCAAGGGCCCAGACCTGGATTGGCACCACTTGGCAAGAAGGACTCACAGATGACAAAGTCCAGGTGCTGTTGCAGGGTTGGAGGAAGTCTTTGATGGCCCAGATGGACCCTGAGATTGCAAAGCAGGGGGCAATCCAGCACGCCATTGGAGTCACTCTGAGTTAAAGTGAGATGGGTCCGGTCCTTTTTCTCAACAGGCAGTGGGTAGCAAGCTGATGCCAACAGGCAGCACATCAGAGGAGAAAAGCAGTTCTTTTAGAGCAGCAGACCAGCAGAATGGCAGTCCTTGTAGCAGCACAGCAGTCCTTCCTGAGAAGCTTCTCCTCAGGTGTACTGTTTTGGTAGGGTCAGAGGCCAAGTACATATACCCAGTTGTGCCTTTGAAGTTGAGGTGACTTCAAAGAAGAGACTTTGAAGTGCACACAGGTCCTTTCTTCCTAGCCCCGCTCCAGACTATCACTAGGGGGTAATCAGCCCTTTGCGGGAAAGAGGACAATGCCTAGTCAGGTATATATGTCAACTTCCCCCCTCCCTTCCTGCTCAGAAAGAGCCATCAGAATGCAGATGAGGTTGCAGCCACACCTAAACTTCCTCTGTTTGGGGCTGCCTCGAGGGAATGCACAAAGGGCCAGATGTAAGACCAGTTTTTGCGTGCGCAAACGGGTTAGCCACCCGTTTGCGCACGCAAAACCCTACATGGCCATGTACAAACACTATTTTGCGAGTCGCAAAAAATTGCGAGTCGCAAAATAGTGTTTTGCGACTTGCTATTAGGAAGGGGCGTTCCCTTCCTAATAGCGACTCTCTAGGCATGTATGAATGTACTGCGACCGCAATTGCACTTGCAATTTACCGCCCTCTTCAAGAGGGTGGTAATGGAGTCGCAAATGGGAAGGGGTCCCCAGGGGACCCTTTGTGACTGGCTCTAAAAATATTTTTTAAGGGCAGGCAGTGGTCCCAGGGACCACTACCTGCACTTAAAAAATGAAACGAAAACGTTTCATTTTTTTTTTTTTTAAATGCATCCCGTTTTTCTTTAAGAAAAACGGGCTGCATTTTAAAAAAAAAACACTGCTTTATTGACAAGTAGTCCCAGACATGGAGGTCTGCTGAGCCCAGCAGGCCACCATCCCAGGGAGAGCCAGCCATTCTGTGCTAGCCCGGGTCTGGCGGCTCAGTGTACTAATGCATCCACTGAAGGAGCCTGTGTTCAACCTCATGGTCACAGGTTCAAATCCCAGCGGGTCCACTCAGCCTTTCATCCATCTGAGGTCAATAAAATGAGTACCATTCAGTTGGGTAACAATAAACATCTGTTATTCAGCACCAAGATGCCTCCGGGTGAACGTGCGCTTTACAAATACACATGTTATGTTATGTTATGTTATTCCCAATGGAGTTGCAAATTGCGAGTGGCTCATTAATATTCATGAGCCTCGCATTTTGCGACCCCATTGGGAATCTCAATCAGTGTCTCTGACACTGTTGTACATTCCAAATTGCGACTCGCAATTTGCGAGTCGCAATTGAGCGCAAATTGCGAGTTGCAATTTGGAATGGTCGTACATCCGGCCCAAAGTGTAGCTGTCACCCACCCCAGGTGTATATTGGAGACAGTCTTTACCAGTAAAGAGGATTTATCAATGCCATTCCAAAGATATAAAAATGACGAAGCTACTCCGTTCTAATCAGGAATTACAGTTTAAGGAATTCCCAATGCTAGCCTATGAGAGAAGTAGGCCTCACAGTAGTAAAAATGAATTTGGGTGTTTGTCACTACCAGGACAAGCGAAACCTAACAGTACATGCCCTACCTTTCACTTACACAGCACCCAGCCCTATGGGCTACCTAGGGCCTACCTTAAGGGTGACTTACATGTAATAAAAAGGGAGTTTAAGGCTTTGCAAGTAATTTTCAATGTCATGTGGAAGTGGCAGTAAAATGCACACGCAGGCCTTGCAATGGCAAGCCTGAGACAGGTTTGAAAGGCTACTTGTGCGGGTGGCACAATCAGTCCTGCAGGCCCACTAATAGCATTTAGGTTACATGCCCTGAGTATATGGTATACTACTTTACAAGGGACTTACAAGCAAACTAAATATGGCAATTGTGTATATACCGATGTTAACATGTTTTGCGGAGAAGCACATGCACTTCAGCACTGGTGCTCAGAGTCCTAAGGCCATCAAAAGAATCAGCAAAAAGAGGAGGTAAGCAGGCAACATTTCAGGGGAAGACTGCTCTAAGGATAAGAGGTCTAACATGTCCCTTTTGTCCTAAGCTCGAAAAAAAAAATTTTTATGTTGTTGTATAAGCTTTATTTCGACAACTCGTGTCATAAAAGCTATAAATAGCGCCAATTATAGTAAACGAAGAAGTATAAAAATAGACAGTTCATGCAGCAGCTTATTACAATAACATACAAACAAATGATTTATCATGATTCACGGCTACAGCGAAAGAGCAATATAAAATTCAGCAGATCAGTGTTTAAAGACAATTGGCACAACATTACAATATTAACATGTACTTAAAACGGTGTGGAAGGGGAAGGAAGAGCGTCACAGTATTTTCACACTTGAAACCTCTTTGGTTAAACCTAATGCACAATGCCCAGCAGTCCTTTTAATTGCTTTTTCAACCCTCTCAGGACAGAATTGCAGAGTAATTATATACAATAAAGTGCATGTGCGTAGCAATTGAAGGAAACATGAATTACCATCCGATAGGCCCTTGGGCAGCTGTGTATAAAAGTCATCCTGCTAGATTCTGTGACGTTCCTATCTGAGCCTTCCTCCTTATAATCCACGTGCCCAGTTGCGGGAAACATCCTTTACCACAAAACCATTACAACGCAGTATGGTTACATCGTGGTTTTCACAACGCAAGTCGTTACATCGACTTGCACTGGAGGGCGCTCTAGACTAAGGAATAGTGTGAATTACTATTCCAACACCTTCCCTACTGTACGTAGACTGGAGTTGGAATAGTAATTCACACTATTCCTAAGTCCAGCGCCCTCCAGCGCAAATCGATGTAACGACTTGCGTTGTCAAGACCGCGATGTAACATACCGCGTTGTGATGGTACGCGTTGTATCATCATACATTCCCAGTTGCCGGCAGATCGGTTTTAGTCATTTGGATCTGGGTTTGGCATAAGCCTGGCAGACAAACATGACATGAGCAACGGACTCCACTGGGCAGCTTGGGCAATCACTTGGGGTTGGGTCGTGTTGATGCCAGTTAGCTGTTACCTCACAAACAGGGAGTGTGCCAAACCTAAAATGGATGTATAATATCCTATCTCGAGGAACCTGAAGTATGTCTAGGTAGGGCTCCAGGTATCTGGTCTGTTTGTGGAGGTGAAATTCTGTGGTAAGTTTCCCCAGGTTGGGTTTGCTGGATTCTTGGTGTTCCACCCATTCCCAATAATGTCGTTGGAGCACTTCTTTTCGGGGTGGATCTTGCTTGGCCCATAGGGCTTAAAGCCCTAGTTCAGACATCAGTTTCCTCGCGTTTGTGATCCAGCCTACCTTATTGCTCGTGTCTATCTGGATAACCTCAGATAAGGCTTCCGCATGGGGTAGGAGCTCTGGGGTCCGCCTGATGCGAGCCCGGAAAAGCAGTGGGTGGAGCCTTGCTATATCACCGATGGAGTGCCTGCCCATATGAAGCATTAAGTGAGTAAACAGGGTGGTTCTGGGGCAGCATCACAAGGTCGCTTAGGAATTTGTGCTCTGATCTGCAGAGATCGGGAATCTTATCAAATCCCCACAGCTCTGCTCCATACAGAGCTATGCTGACTGCTTTTGAATCATAGACCTGAAGAGCTGGAGCTATGGGTCTGCTGTGTGAAGAGCGATGTTCTTTTCCTAGGGACCCCGTTACTCGCTTGTGGCCCAATAGCATCTTAGTTAGGTGAGGCTTCCACGACATTTTGTCTGAAAATCGGACACCGAGATAATCAAAAGTGCCAACTCTTTCCAAGGGGGTCCCTCCTGACGTTGGACTGCCTTTGTAAGAATTGTGGGGGTTAAAGGCCATAAATTTAGTTTTTGAGGTGTTGATGACCACACCCCTAGTGTCGCAGAAGAGGTGGAATCTATTAAGTAAGAGCTGCAACCCTGCCGGGGTCTTCGACACCAGCAGTGTGTCATCTGCAAACAGGAGAGTCGGTACCTTGTCCCCACCCAAGGTTGGTGCATCAGCTGGTTCTTGTTGCAGAAAGCTGACCAGTCCGTTCAAGTACAGGGAGAATAGGGTGGGAGCCAGAACACAGCCTTGTCGAACTCCCCTGCTGACTGGAATGCACTTAGTCAGTTGGCCCTGCTCCCCCTATCTGATCTGGGCATAATTCCCTTCGTGCAGCTGAACTACCAGGTTAAGAATGGGTAACGGGATGCCAATGTCTTTAAGTGCAAGCCAAAGTTTGTGCCTGTGGACTAAATCAAAGGCAGTCTTTAAATCGATAAAGGCTAAGTAGAGACTGCCTTTGCCGATCACTACCACTTTCCAATAGAGGAGTAGAAGGTGGAATGCCTGATCGATGGTCCCCGTCTTCACCCTAAAGCAGCCTGATATTGGGATAAGATTGCATTATCGTCTACCCACAACTGGATCTCCTGCAGGAGGGCTCTACAGAAGACCTTTTGGAGGGCATCGATCAGGCTAATGGACTTATAGTTTGAGGGTTCATTTCTAGCTCCTTTTTTATAGATTGGAAACACCTCTGCGCCCTTCCAGGACCCAGGGACTGGGGCACAGCTAGCTATTGCATTTGACAAAAATAAAATATAGCGGGCCCAACTTGTTTTTTTATGTGGATCGCAAACACTCTTTTTGCCTCTAGGTAATCACTGTCATGGTCTCCCCACTCGCCTATCTTGGCACTGAAGTTGCCTACTTTCATAACAGTATCTGGGAGACCTATATATACTGGCTTTGCTAGGAGACTTGAACTAGGTACAGATGAACGCACTCCCATTAAAGCAAGGATAGCAGAATTTTTTCCAGAGTAGGCGGTGCAATGGGGTGATCCGTCCTGAGTGTGAGGATAGTGTTTGACTTTCAGAAAAGCGCTGACCTCAGATGATGAGGGCGTCTCCCAGTGCACTCAAAGAAATGAATTTTAACTTTTTCTTCTTAGTTAATGAATGTTTCAATAGAACTTTATTGAGATTTTAGTTTGTTAAACATTTGTTCAATGTTCTCACTCAAGATGTCTTAGTAGCTGTCATTATTAATTCATAATGATAGTTGTACAAGAAACGTGATGATAGATATTCATTTATGCCCAATGCATTTCGGACTGTGCCCTTCTTCAGGGGCTGTAGAGGTAAAAACCTCGGCTCTATGTTCTGTTATCTGGATCAACACCGTATTGGTGAAGTGCACGGGTGTACGAACGTTCAAGCGGGATCCAAACACCACTCCGTGGTCTATCATCACGTTTCTTGTACAACTATCATTATGAATTAATAATGACAGCTACTAAGACATCTTTAGTGAGAACATTGAACAAATGTTTAACGAACTCAAATCTCAATAAAGTTCTATTGAAACATTCATTAACTAAGAAGAAAAAGTTAAAATTCATTTCTTTGAGTGCAGTGGGGAGACGCCCTCATCATCTGAGGTCAGCATTTTGCTAGGAGACTCCCATCTCCTTCAAGAAAGTATTTAGCCACTCTGCTTTGCAGAAGTGGGCATAGATGTCTGGTACTCTCATTTTTGTGCTGTCCATGAGCTTTATTTCCAGAATACTCTGGTCTTTGCATTTTCTTTAAATCACAATGGCTGGTGGATCTGCATTTTTCTATTTAACAGCTTATTTGTAGACCTCCTGTGCCCATTTGTTTTTGAGGCAGGTATTAGCCAAGTTTGAGAGCCCCTGATTCCCATGTGGTATCTACCCATGTTTCTTGAAGGGATTTGTGTAATTCTTCTAGACGTTTACAGAGTGGCATAATTTTTGCACCTGCCATGTACCAGTAGGTGACTAAAAGATGATTCTGACTATTGCTCATTGGGCCTAGTTAGGAAGGGGTTAGGCTTGGCTCTCTAGTCCTCCCCTCTGTGTTTGCCTATGAGAGGGGTTCAGAACTGCTGTTTCCTTGATCTCTCTTCTTTGAATAGTAGATTGGTTCTCTTGGCCATGGTATGTATCAACTCCTTTTATTACCTACCCTGTATTGGATCAATTTTAACAGGGGTCTTGATTGTTGATGTAATCTGGCTTGCTTCCTTGGTTCCCTTCTGAATTTGTGTTGTATAGTCTGGGTTAGTGGAAACTATCTTCAGCTTTGGATCTCAATGACACAATTTGTAGGCCTTTATGCTTTCCCGTTCCACCTGATTGCTCTAATAAACCAGATTGGTGGGATATTGTATTTTGTTCTGGCTGGGCTGACTGGCTGGGTCTCTATTCCTGGCCCCCCTCTTGGGCGTTTCATGAGGAAGGTGTTTGGGAACCAGAATGACAATGTGTCGGGTGTGGATGGGGCTCTCCAGGTAGACTTTTAATTGCTATCGGGAAATGGAGCTGTTTCTGCAATCCACATATCTTTTGTATGCATTTTGTTATTAAATGTTGACTTATGAAAGATTGCTACCATTGGTGTTTTGTCAGGTTCTAGTGCAAGGAAGAGAACCTCAAGGTCATGCTCACAGATTGCCCTGTCAGCGAACCAAAAATTGGCCTTATTACAGAGTCTGAGTGCTGACTGGATTCAGGCTGCAAGCATGTTGGGAACGCGCTGCTCAGTAGAGCACCAGCAGTGAACTGCATTTCCAAGTGTGTCACAGACTTTGTTATGTCTAGAAAGCCGATGAGCATCATGCTTTTTCAGGTATAACTTTTCTCACGCTGCTTTGCATCCTTTCCAGGCAATTGTGCTACAATCTCAATTCAGCCAGACCTTGCAGCACAAGGTACACTTTCTTAAAGTTATTTGTTCATTACATTTATCAAAAAGTGCAAAGGTAAACAGCACTTTGCCAGAGCATGTTGAGATGAAAAAGTAGGACTCTCATGTCCTAGTGTGGCAAATATAAACCCTTCCTCATCTAAACAATCTAAAAACTGCCATGCAAGTGATGGTACTGTCTGGACTATGGAAATGCCACCCTCACTGGCTCTACGAAATCGCACATAGACCCCCCTAGAGCCACACTTAATGATGCAGCAAGGATGGCCACTGGAGCAAAAAGCCATGATTACATCTCCCGCACCCTAAGAAATCTTAAATGGCTCCCTATCGAAGCCCCCTGCTCCTTCAAAATGGCCTGCCTCACCCACAAAGTCTTCCACACTGGGAAACCAGCCTACCTTGCATCCAAATTCTCTATGACAGGCCAGAACAGAAACATAAGTAGCACTGACACTCTGCTACTCATCCCACCAAAAAAAAAAAAAAAAAAAAGCCCTCACGTGCTCCTTCTCAGGCAATGCACCCAAGATCTGGAACTCCCTCCCAGTGCATATCAGGACGAACCCCTCCTATATGTCCTTCAAAAGACAGCTTAAAGATCTTCTCCTCAACTGACACTTCATCCCTTCAGACCCCAACACCTAATACCCCCTTTTTAAATTTTTTCCTTCTTATCTCCCCTCACAAATAACTGTAACCGACCCTCAATGAATTTATGTACAGTAATCTATGCTCTATTTGTGTTGTCCAATGTAATCTATGCCCTCTTGCCTATCTGTAAAGCTCTCTGATACCCCAGGGTCTTGCCAGCGCTATATAAAACTCTCTAAATAAATAAAAGGGGTGCCTGGGTGGGCCATTTATGACAGGATGGGGGGCAGACCTGAGCACAGCCCCACTTGCAACTGAATAGGCTGTGCTCTGCCTTCTCACAAAGGGCTTGTCACCCCCCAGGGCAAGTAGGAAAATTCAAGGACTTCAAAGGGAATTCTCTCGAAACCTTTGCTACCTCGAATATATCACCAGGTATAAAATTAGGACCCTTTGATTCACTTTTCGTTTCACTTTCTCGACCTGCAGAAGGACTCTCAAAGGACTGCTACTGCTGTTGCCTGCTGTGTTCTCCACAAGTCTGCTTGCTGCACCTGGAAGGACTGCTTTGATGCCTGGAACCTGCCTTGCACCCTCAGAGGCCTGCCCTGATGCTTGAGCCCTGTTCCACTCCTTGAACCCAGGACTACCAGAGTGACTCCAAGGGCTAGTTGGCTGGCCTCCTGATTACAGCCTCAAGGATAGAAAATGCTCCAAACATTTTGGACCCGCACCTGGACCCAGCCTGAGTTAATCTTGTCCCCCAATATGTGCCCCTGGACCTTTGGTGTGTTAGGTTTGAAAACCTCATTCTCGTTATGCACTTGTTCCATGTTATATTAGGTTAGCAGTGTGCAGCTAAATTAAACACCATTCGTATCCACGTTATGCAACCCACTGAGTTATCCCTGCAATGTGCGAGCTTCAGTTAGCGAGTGTGACTCCATTTTGTATTTCGTAATCCCTATTAGGCCGTGTCTGAACTAGGCCTCATTATTCGTATTGCTTGCCTTAGCAGAACACTGTATTTAGTTATTATTTTCTTTTCTGTTCAAGGTTGCCTTCTGACTTACTAATGAATAGGCCATTCTGCCTTTGCATACCTATCCGTGTGTGTAGCTCTGCTCCCACGTTAGGAGATGCTGAGACCCAGCACGGCAACCTTGAGATAATGATAGCGTGTACTCATCTAGCAGGTGGTAGCCCATCCTTCTGTGCCTCCTTTGTTCATGTTCGGCCTAAGCCGGTAACTTTCCACTGTGGGCGTGGTTGGAGGTTCTTGGGAGGAATGGTTATGTGTTGCAGACTGTTGGGGGGCAGTCCCTCAGCAGACATCTTAGGGTGCAGGTCAGATTGGACTCCTCTGCAGAGTATTGCTAATAAACAACTGTTTGTATTCTATACTGTATGACCGACTCTTCATTTGGTAGAAGGTGAGTAGGAGGTTGTAGATAACCCAGGTGGCCCTTTACGGGCCACTTCCTTCAGTTGGCGCCCGAACAGGGACCCCGCAAGGTGACCCGACTCACCCGTAATCGGGTCGCAGGGTCGGGATTGCGTCCGGTCGGTCGGGCGGATCAGGGATCCCCACACGATGAGAGCCCGGTTCTTTTGGCTGCCCCGCCCATCTGATCGGGCGACTCCTCGTCTAGTGGTCACCGGCTGGGGTCCTGAGAAGGCGAAACCTTGGATTTGACCGTTTGGTCCGAAGAGTCGGCAGTGGAGAATAATCTTGCTCGACCTGAGTGCACCAGGTGAGTGATTTGAATTCTTGGAAACTGTGGCGCCATGGTTGAACGACACAAGCCTACGGGCTGTGTCTGGTACAGTCTCCGGACTGTCTTGTCTTGATCTTGGTGGGTTTGTGGACCCTTAAAAGACACAGAGTGTTTGTGAGCAGTCAACCAGGCCAACTGGAAATTTGGACCATTCTTGAAAAGGTCTGGGGCTGTTTGCGAGCAATCTGCCAGGGCAACTGGAAATTCGGCCTATTCTTGAAAAGGTCTGGGGCTGAAGCCTGTCTTCTTGTCTTGGAACAGTCTTTGGACTGTCTTGTCTTGGTGCAGTCTGCAGACTGTGGGGTGCGGTTTTTGGACTGCTTTTGATTTGGGTTTTGGACCGTTTTGTTGGTTGATGTTGTATTTGTCCATTGGGGACAGTGCATGTGTCTTATATTAAGATGCCTTGTCTAAGCAAGTTAGGGTATTTTGGATGTCGGTGTTGTTCCACTGAGGCTCGATTGGAGGAGAGGCAGCCTGCGCCTCCAGAGGGTACCCCAAATTTTGATGTATACGTCAAGCATGGCATTGGCCCTATTATGTTTAGCACGTTGTGGAATAAATATACGAGGGACAATGCTGACTTACAGTGGCCGCTTACTGGCACATTTGATGAACAAAAGTTCAATTACTTGCAGGACAAATTGTTCGCCAAAAAGAGCAGGCAGTCGATGTTTGATTCTCTGAGGGTATGGCAGAAGGAAGCAAAGCAACGACGGATAAGAGCAGAGAAGCAAGCTCGGAGGGGACAGATGCAAACGATAACGCAGAAAGCAATGGCCTATGACAGGGAGAAGATCGAGAAAGGCATAGAGTGTGCAGATGGGAAGTTTCGATTGCAGAGTGATAAATGTTATGTTGCTAGAGAGGAAAGTGATGTTTTCGTTGAGGAGTTATTAGATTCTCGACCCCCACCTCCTTATGCCCCCGAACAGATATACACCATAATCCCAACATCTCAGTCTTCGGCCTCTGGTTCTGCTATTCCTAGTCTCTCTGTTTCTAGCCCTACTGCTTCGGCCCTGTCCCCGTCTGTTTCTTCCCCACCTTCGCAAGTTACAGGGGCGGGTGCCGTCAGCTCTCCTATTCTGTCTCCTGGCTCCATATCTGTGGTTACGCCTTCTCTTACTCCCGCAACACAGTCTTTGCTCGCAATGGTACCTGTTTCTTCATCTGCTCTTTCCCCCTTGAGTGTGTTACCTCAGGCATTGTAAAATGCAGAGACACCTGTACGTGCAGTGCATGAAGCGAATTGGGCAGCGGCACGTGACCGCATGGAGAAAGTGTTGGTGCGCTCTGCTGTGGGTGATGAGGAAAAGAAAATGGTGGCTGACCAGGCTGCACAATGGGCCCGGAATCCGATATATAGTGTGGGAGATGTGTGGAGTGTGATGAAAGATTATGAGCCGTTTATACAGCAACATGCTCTAAAGCATATGTCGGCTACGCTGATAGGATTGTGGGAACAGTGTTTCAAGGGTATCGCACCTCGGATCATCTATGACATTAGGGATAGGGTATATCCTACAGGTATGGCCCCCAATTAGGTTTTCAGTAATGTGACGCATTGGTGGGTTATCGGGGTAGATTGCTTCAGAAGGTCCCGACGACAGCGTCACAGTTTCCCATGAGGGAAGTTCATCCCATTTACCACCCCGAAATACCGGAGTTGCGAGATGGGAATGATGTCGTTACTCGCCCACAAGTGGCGGCCTGTTTCCAGGAATAGTGGATCTACACTCCTTGGAAGAGGAGTGAGGTAATATCCCTAAAAGGTCAGTTGCCGGACCCTCGGAAAAATCCAACTGCATACTATAAAGAATTGACGGAGGCGGCCTCCTCCACAGTGATGACATTAGCTGATATAGAGTTGTTTTTCGGCCTGTTGGTACCAGTAGATATATGGAGACAGGTGCATACGCAGGATCATGTAGTGAAATTGGGTGGAACATGGGACAAGATCAGTGCATGGGATAAGGAGCGCAAGCCCGGCGAGAAGCCGAAGGTGGGGCTATTAGCCTTGCCGGGGTGAATTATCACTTACATGCATTCCCTTATCCCGCCGATACAAGTGGATTGGGATAAGTTGACTGCGTGCCGTCAGAAGAAGGATGAAAGTGTGTATGATTTCTTTACTAGGTTTGAAGGGGTGTTCCTGGATTTTAGTGGCCAAGATCTGTCACTGGAGGGTGGTGTTTGTTTGTTCGCCCACAGGTTTGTCACTAATCTGCTTCCCGAGTTTGCGACTAGGTTGCAGGCTTCCGAAAGTACTTGGACCACCTCCTCCCCGTCAGTAATTTTGAGTATGGCACAGTACTACGAGCATAGAGAGAATGAGGACAAAGAGAAGGTGGAGAAAAAGTCAAAGGAGTTGAAGACGAGGGTGTTGATGCAGCAAGTGATGAGGGGGAATGGAAGAGGTAGAGGTTCGGGTCCGGCCCAGCGGTGGTGCCGGTCTGACAGGAACAGTACCCCGGGTGTGCCCGTAGGGTACAACCAATGTGCGTACTGTAAAAAGGAGAGGTATTTGCGAAGTGAGTGTCCGGAGTTGTTGCAGAAAGTTGAGGCCCCGAGAGGAAGGGGTTTTAGAGGACGTGGTAGAGGAGGAGGAGGCCGAGAAGAGGTGCAGTCTGAAAATACATCGTATGCTCATCAGAACAAGAACTATTTCGACGAAACTCGGGGAAGGCAGTACTATCATGACGACTATGACATGGACGAAGTGACGGGGATGTCCCTCAGCTAGGACAGCCAGGGGCAGGGTGAGGGACCAGTTCCGGTGCCTGTAGATCAGCGCGGACCCTATGTCACTGCGGATTTGCAAGGTATGGCCGAGAAATTTTTAGTTGATGCGGGGGCTATGAATAGCTCTGTTTCCCATTCACTGGTCCTGGGGGCAGCTCTTTCTGGCCAAAACAATGTTTCAGTAGGTTTCTCAGGCATGCCGGTTGTTAGCCCCATTTCCAAGCCTCTTTTTCTGACTATTGGTCCCTTTACGGTAGATTCGCCATTCCTGTTAACGACAAATTGTGGAGAGAATTTAATGGGATTGGATTTGTTGAAGAGATTACATGACACCATCTTTTGTTCTCCAGATGGTGTTTACATGACCGTTGGGCCACAAGTGGCTCGTGCAAAACAATGCTTTGCTAAAGATGCACCCCTCCCCGCTGAATTTAAAGAGGTGCCCCGTAGCTTGTGGGCAGCAGGAGATACGGACGTGGGGTTACTCCAGATCCCGCCGGTCTCTATTAAGATCAAAGACAATGCTGTATTGCCACGTGTTCCCCAGTATAAGATTTCACAAGCAGGAGAAAAGGCCTTATTGCGAATAATACAGGATCTGGTTAAGTCTGGTGTGGTTGAGGAGACATTGGCGAATGTGTGTAATAGCCCTATCCTTCCGATTCTCAAGAAGACACCCATGGACTCTTCTGATGCTCATCCTGATGTCTATCGCTTTGTAATTGACCTCAGAGAGGTTAATAAAATTGTAGTGCCTCAATATCCTGTAGTCCCAGTCATTACCACGATATGGACAATGATTCCCTCATCAGCCAAATTCTTTTCCGTTTATTGATTTAAAGAATGCTTTCTTTAGTATTCCGATCCATACAGATAGCAGATATCTGTTTGGATTCGCCCTAGCCGGCAGGAGCTTTAGATTCTGTCATGCTCCTCAAGGCTATACAGAAAGTCCTAGGGGGATATTCACAAGAACGTGCGCTAAACACCTCCAAAAAATGTTAACGCAACTTTACACATCGCAGTCTATCGTGGGAAAATAACCCCGTGTTAACGTGGAATTCACAACACGGCGGTACCATGCGATAGTCTCCCGAAAACGCGGACAATGTCCGCAATACAACCACCGCAACGGAGATAAAAACACAAACCCCAACACCAAAAAACGTGCGATGAGCCCATTCGCAATGAGGAAAGCAGCGATAAGCAGCGCCAGGCCCGTGACACACACACGGCACGCGGGAATAAGCACAACAAAAGCCAGAAAAATAAAGACAAACCAAACAGAAAACAACAGCGAAGCACAATGGAGGCAACCGGAGCCAGTAAACAACCCCACAAGCCCCATTGGCAACAAAACATTGTACATGGCAGGCCATCGTGGACAAGGTGAATGCAGCCGGAGAGCGGAGGAGGACAATGGAAGAAAACCAGAACAGCTGGACTGATGCGAAACACACAAGCAAGCAGAAACACGCCAACAACCAGAAGGCAGCAATGCACACCGGAGGTGGGAGTCCAGCGCCACACCAGGAGCTGGATGACATGGAGGAAATGGTGTCCACCACATCAGTCTGGAGATGGTGGCAGGAGTCGGGGACCGGAAACTGCCCAAAATTAACAGACACAACAGCAACAGGGAGAGGAACAACCAGGGACTGGGGGGACGGGGGGAGATGGGCACAATGGCACACATGCACAATTAAGCACAGCACACTGCAGACAAACCATGCCCAAGAGTAACAACACCAACCAAGAGCACAAGTCACACAACCCGGCAATATCACACCACTGAACAAGCACAGAAGTGAAAACCACACTGCCTGAAAGGGAGAAGGGTGACCCAAATCAGAGCTGAAGGGGCATCTCACACACAATGCAGCACACACACATAGGAAGCAGAGCACCCCAACATCGAACACAATGTGGTACAAACAGCAACATTTGCACAACCGAACACAGGACACAAGTGCACCCGCTTGTGGCCGGTAAATGGCCATACGCATCTGGCAAAGCACGAAACAGGGACATGATAATGCACAAGTACAAACCCACAGCCCTGATGGGGTAGCAATGCATGTATGGCAGGGACCCAGATAGGCCGTGACACACACATTGGCATACAAATCAACACTCAACACAGTTGGAGACAAGTGAAAGTGCAGAAACTTTATCAACAAGTGCGTGTCAGCACGGCCAAGAGAAGTGCCACGACATGCAGACCAATGCAGCAGCATGTCTGAATGAGAAACGTTGGAAAGCGCCCATGTCCACCCCGGGGGAGTCCATCACCAACACAAGTCAGTGCGAACCCGCGTTGGTTGTCCGCTCATGGATCAGGAGTCCAGGCCAATGCAGCCATGTCCACTGTTGTCTTGGGACATGTGACCAGATCCCCAACATGCAACCAGGCGTCGGGACACGTGCAATGGATCACATTCAGCTGTGGCTGCAGGTACCTTGTCACTCGTCCATGAACGCGAGTGCAGCAGCGTAGGCCAACATTTCCAATGAGAGATCGTTGTCCACCACATCTAACATGTCAGCGACGTAATCCATCAGCTGTCCCGGACAGATGTGCTGACTCCAACCCCTGGTCCCAATTTGCACCAAAGCCCAGTCAGGGAGCGGCTCAATGTGGTCACTCCACACGACGACTCGTGCAATCTCCCAGGTCCAGTTGCCAGCATGCATGCCAAACATCCAGGCATGCCATAAATGGGCATCACGGTGACACTCCTGGTCGTGGGCCAACAGGGGGCGCACACACACGTCGAAATCCAGGTCAGCTACCGTTACGTTGGAGAGGCAGTCATCCATGGTCCACTCGAATATGCACGAGAGACAATGCAACACAGGCTGAACGCAGGTGACGTTGGCAAGGCGGAAGCTCAGCCGGTAACTGATCCGCAGCACTGCCAATGGCAGTGCCCCCAGTACATGCAGCAGATGTGCACGGTACAGGTCCACGTGACTGGAGTTGAGCATGTGTCCGGGATGGTCTGCCATTGCGTCAGTGGCTCTGCTTGAAGCGCCACTGGCTTGCCCTGTGCCAGTCCTGTGGATGAAATGGCACAGCTCGGAGCAATGAGCAGTGTCTGTGTGCAATGGGTGCAGGCCTGAGGTTGGGTGGGAGTACGTGTGAAGGCCATTTCATGCACGCTAACTACGACCAAGGACTTCTGCGTGTGGGATGTGTACACGTTGGTCTCACGTCGGGCAGTGCGTAGTGTGGGAGTCGCAAGCAAATGCTATTGTATCTGTCAGGGGGTGCTGGCCACATGCCAGTCCCAGCTCGGAGCTGCAGATGTGCTACCGCCTGATAGTTCGGACAAAGGACCTTTCATCCCTACAGTAACTTCACCATCTGCATGCATACAGGAGATGTACAGAGGCCTGTCGTGGGTGGGGTGGGATGTCTGCGACCCAGGGAATCATGGATGATATGCCCAGCACGTGGCACATGAGCGGCCTCACTGTGTGTTACGTTGCCTCACAGCTGCTCCTCCCTCCCACGAGCCCCCACACTTGTGTGCGCTGCACGGTTGTATCACGTGCACTCCTACGGCACACTATTGTAATGCCTGTCCGCGCATGTCCAGCGGCATGCCAACAACACCATGAAGCTGGCCTTTGAGGGTGTGCGGCCACGTGAGTGTAGGCCAATGGTCCAGACAGGGCAGACACAGGTGTACAGTCCATGGCTGGCTGTGATCGCGCTGCGATTGAGGCTAGGCAACTGACTTATGCAGCCGCAGGACTGATACACATAACACTTGGCATGCATGTGCCAAGACCCCGAGCGGTCTTGCGCTCCTACATTTTCCCGTACGTGCGGGCCCGTCCTCCTGGTGCATGCTACATTGCAACATCGACTACTGTGGCCCTTTTGGCGACAACACCCCAACACAGAGACAAACTTACCGCACTTCCTGCTCAAGGCCAGACCAGAGCCACGCCCTGATCCCCCTGCCAAATCAGCACACCCCTGCGCTGCCCTGACGTACGCCGGACCAGCACACGCCGCTTGTGCATGCAGGGGGGGCGGGCGAAGCTACATGTCCAAGGTCTCAGCCACTGCTGAGGTGACATGGTATCATCCGCTGAAGAAAGCACACTGTGATGTTGCAGGGCTCGGGCCCATCATGCTGACATAATGACCACATGGACACACTTGCTTAGATGGTGGGAATGGCTATGGGCACGTGCGCCCGGCCACTTTTATTAGCAGGCTCACATGTCGAGTGACACCTGTGTTGGATGTGTGTGGGGTGTGTGCACACCAGCCATCATGGAGTGCCTGGTGCAGTCAAAAAACGACAACAGTGTACATCGTTAAGGACACACCCATTCAACCATAAAGGCCCCATGACTTGAGCTGCACAGAGTTAGTGGCCCCGGATGCACAGATTCCTGCACGGGCCTACCGCCATGGGCCGCTGACTTGCGGTGCACTGGGGCAGGGTCACGAGAGCAGAGCAGGTTTTCGTAGATGACAAAGGGGGTTGTCGCGGAGTGTCTCGGTGGACAGTGGAAGGTGTACCCCCAGGGCATGATGCAGAGGGCAGAACCACGCTGAAACAGTCACTATGGTGGAGATGAATGGAACAGACACATGTCGTACACCAAGTCCGGTCCAGCCAGATGATGATGCAGACAACCCCCAGACCATGGACTCAGACGCCACCAAAGTCCAACCAGAAAGTGCCCATGACTCATTGCGCACAGAGTTAGTGGCACCAATGCTGATAGGGGATGCCGCCTGCGATGAGGCGTGTCCAATGGTGTGGACTCCTCCACATCTTACCCAAGACACAGTTCCACATGTGTGACCTACTGGACCGCAGTGTAGGCCTGAGGCAGCGGTCAGCAGGGGCCATTCACCGAGTGTCGCCGGCTTATGTTGGATGGTCCCACCGGCCTGCGTAGTTCAGGTTCAGTGGCACCACGGGACGCAGACTTGCGGTGAACAGGGTTGGTGGCACCAGGTCAGTTGTTGCTAGTGTTTGGTCACCTCTGTGACTAGGATCCGGCTTTCATCCGGACTGAGCCGCATCTTCCTCTTACTCCTCTCTGTGCGTTCACTGGTATGGACTCTGCCATTCATGAATCACGACTAAGTGTTGGATGTGGGACCTACTGGACCGCAGTGTAGGCCGGGGGCAGCGGTCAGCATGGGCCCACAGACACGTGTTGTGTGCTTGCGATGCAGGGTCTGGGACACTGATCGAAGGGAGTTCAGTGATATAGACGCGGCTATTAACATTTGGTCACTGCCATTCAAGACTCAGGACACAGTTCCACATGTGGGACCTACTGGTGCGCAGTGTAGGCCTGAGCCCTCATACAAGTGTCGCCGGCTTGCGTTGGACAGGGTTGGTGGCACCACGTGTCGCCGGCTTGCGTTGAACATGGTTAGTGGCACCATGTGTTGCCGGCTTGCGTTGAACAGGGTTAGTGGCACCACGTGTCGCTGGCTTGCGTTGAACAGGGTTAGTGGCACCACGTGTCGCCGGCTTGCGTTGAACAGGGTTAGTGGCACCACGTGCCGCCGGCTTGCGTTGAACAGGGTTAGTGGCACCACGTGTCACCAGCTTGCGTTGAACAGGGTTAGTGGAACCACGTGTCGCCGGCTTGCGTTGAACAGTGTTAGTGGCACCACGTGTCGCAGGCCTGCGATGCAGACTTTGGCTTCACTGATCGGATTGAGTATAGTGATGTGGACGCTGCCACAGACCTTTGGTCACTGCCATTCAGAACTCACGACTCAGTTCAACATGTGCCAACAACTGGGCCGAAGAGGACGCCGGTGGAGTATGTGAATGAGAAAGGAGTACTGTGGGCCAGCGTCGTGGAGGCCAGCGATGGTCTGCGGAGGCTGCAAAGGTCGCGGGACTGGGGCTTGGAGCTTGTACCGGCACGTGGTGGGCCCTCTTTGACACATGCCGGTGTCGGCAGGTGAGCGGAGCCTCCTTGGTGCGCTGGGGCAGGCATGGCGGGTCTGGGGACCAGCGGCCCGGGGTGCAGCAGGCGCACAGGGATGCAGGCCCCGCCACGCTTGGCGCCGGCCTTGTGGCGGGCTGAGAGGTGCCGCCCTGGCAGATGCGTTGTCCATTCCGAAAGAGAACCACGCCCAGTGCGACGGGCTTTTTATTCACACCCCTACGCAGGCCTGGCGTACGCAGGGCCAACCCACTCCGCCCGCGCATACAGGGGGGGACGTAACATGCGACATTTCCGCGTTCTGCCCCAAAGCTTACGGGGACATGGTAGCGTCCACTGGCCACTACACTCCATGCACCAGCAGTTAATGTCCACATGGCCATTTCCGTGGTTTGCACACTGAAGTCTGTCCGGCACATCAACGCCACACCTGGCAGTGGGTAGGTTCTCATTCATTAGTCACTTGTCGCTCTCGCACATGCCTGCTCCAAGCCTCTCCTCACATCCTGCTATTGTGTGGCTGTGGTGCCATGCCGTGGCTGGGTTGTGGGCATGGCAAGCCCAGGTTCCCAATGGAATCGTGTCGTTGTGTCTGGTCGGTAGGCATGTTGTGTGGCATGTTGAATGTAGTTGTGCTGCGTGCCCATTGCCAGTGTCGAGAGTTGCATGACTGTGGGGTGGAGGTGTGTGGTGTGTTCATTTTGGACTTACCAACGAGCACTTTATTTCCATAGGTGCCATCTTGGGAGTGCTGGTTGATGATGGACTGTCGGGAGATGTAGGAATCATGCACTCTGCCTGGGGAGTTGGCTATGACATTGTTGAGGAGTCCCGGGCGGGCCACTATTGCCTGCACATTCATGGGATTCGTGTGCTTTCTGTTGAGGTAGTTGTGTGCAGTGTCGGCAGGGGGCACGAGGGGTACATGTGAGCAGTTGATTGCCCCCGACACGTGAGGGAATCCAGCTATGACGTTCCTGAGCAGTGTGTGTGCAGTGTGTGCAGTGTGTGTGCAGTGTGTGTGGAGTGGAGGTGCTGGGGTACCAGGCTGATGATGACATCCAGGACAGGTGTGATGAACTTGGATGGGGCTGGCTGTGAGACTCCTCCGACTCTGGCAGTTGTGGGTTGGAAGGTACCAGAGGCCAACATGTGCAGCACAGCCGGCAGCTTTGTCTGCGGAGGGATGTTCGTTGTGTGCTGTGTTGGTACCGTCAGCAGGTGGGCGATGTGGGTCAGGATGCGGGGGATGGTTGTCCTTTTGGGCCTGTAGTGGGCAATGTCCTCTCTCTGGTGTTCGGTCTGTGCAGCTGGTGCGTTTACGGTGGGTCCGCTGTCTTTGTGTACGCTGCCTCTGTGGCGGGCCTGGGGGTGGTGGCGGTGGGTGTTGTGGCCCTCATGGGTCTCCGAGCTGCATGATCATTGTCTCCATGGCATCTGTGGGTCTTCAGATGTGGCTCTTGGCTGGGCTCCCTTTCATGCAGCAGGTAGTCGTCCTGCTTAACACCAGCAAAAGGCAGGTGTTAATTCCCTGGTGCTACCGCTGCTTATCGCCTGTTTTTGGTTCGCATCGCAGATCTGGCAGTTCGTTGTGAAATTGGTGTAGTGGTGTTTTCGTGTGTTTTTGCACGAGAACGCCTACTCTGCATCTCATTAGGGTTAGTTGGTGGTGTCACCCGTGGAGGTAAATTTTGCGGCAGTTATCGCGGAAATACTTGCGTTGTCTGCAGTTTGCACCCGCTTGTGAATGGGGCGTTAAATCGATCTCCACTTTTGATGCGTTAAGGTGGCGATAACTCAGCAATAAGTCCTTGTGAATATGCCCCCTAGTATCTATAGTCAAGCTTTAAAAACTCAATTAGATTCTTTGGTACTTCTCCCTGGTAATGCGCTATTGCAGTACGTTGACGACCTCCTTGTGGCCTCTGGTACTGAAGATGGCTGTAAAGATGCTACTGTTAAATTGCTGTTGCATTTAGCGCACCATTGCCATAAGGTGTCCCTTTCCAAATTTCAATATTGTCGACAGGAGGTCACCTACTTAGGTCACCTACTGTCGAAGGAGGGTTGCAGACTAACACCTGAACACATAGCTGCTATCACTAATATGCCTGTTCCTAAGACCCAACGTGAAGTACGTGCATTTATTGGTATTACCTCATATTGTCGACACTGGATTCCCAATTATTCCCTACTAACGAAACCCCTCCTCCTTTACCTGACTACCAAAGAAGTGCATGAACCCCTGCCTTGGACATCTGCATGCCAGCAAGCTTTTGAGCAATTAAAGGTTGCGCTTTGCTCTGCTCCTGTGCTTGGTACTCCTGATTACCAGAAGCCTTTTGTGCTTTACGTACACGAGGCAAATGGTTGCGCGCTTTCTGTTTTAACACAGGGTTTTGGTGGTAAGCAAAGACCCTGCGCTTATTTTTCTGCCATTTTGGATAACGTCGCCAGAGCTCTCCCGAGCTGCCTAAGAGCTGCCACAGCGGTGGCAGTTTCTATCAGACAATCGGCAGGGCTCGTTCTTGATACTGATCTCACAGTAATGGTACCTCATGCTGTGGATTCGCTTTTGAATAAGACAAAGAAACAGCACCTTACTAGTGCGCGTCTGACTGGATATGAACTAACATTGTTTGCTCCGCACATTACCATCAAAAGATGTGCCACTCTGAACCCAGCCACGTTACTACCCCTCCCTTCGATGAGTAATGACACAGATGCACATGATTGTGTGTATAGAACGGAAGAGGAGACGAAAGGACGGGTAGACCTGACTGATGTCCCCCTATCTGACCCCCAAGGGGAACTATATGTCGATGGCTCTTGTTTCAAATTACCAGATGGCACCACCACTGCAGCATATGCAATCACAACGTTGCACACTATAGTTGAGACATTCCATGTCCCATACCAATCAGCCCAAGCTGCAGAGTCGGTTGCCCTTCTTCAGGCTTGTGAGTTGAGTGAGGGACTGACTGTCAATATTTATACTGACAGCCAGTACGCCTTTGGGGTCGCTCATAATTTTGGACGCCTCTGGGCGGAGAGAGGGTTCTTCACCTCACCTGGATTACGAATACAGAATGGCCCACTGATACATAGACTTTTGTCAGCTCTAACACTTCCCGATAGGTTAGCAATAACAAAATGTTGTGCCCACAAAGCAATAACAGATGATGTAGGGAGAGGAAATGCGTTTGCAGATCAAACAGCTAAAGAGACAGCTAGATCAAAGATGAAAAAGATGTTTGTGGCAGGTCCTGCTAGGTGGGTCCCAGACAATAGAATGTTCGAGGACACATTAGAAAATGTCAAGGAGATACAAAGTGAGGCGACCGTAGACGAATTGGCAATATGGCAGGAGAGTACAGGGCGTCTGGATGAGGATGGGTGTTGGACTGATAAGTCCGAGAAACAGCGATGGATGTTACCTAATGTCTATGTACTCCCTGTGGTTACCATGGCCCATGGCCCAGTCCACATTAGCGCCAAGGGAATATGCAAGGTGTTGGACCCAGTATGCAGAACGACAATATTTCCAAAGTAGCCACTCATTTAGTGAAACACTGTATGATTTGCATGACACATAATCCTGGGAAAGGTACTCCTACACCCTCAGGTAACTTTGCACCGCCTTCCTTCCCTTTCGAGGTTCTCCAGATGGGTTTCATCGAAATGGAACGAGTTAACAATTTGAAGTATGTGCTGGTAGTGTTTGTGCATTCAGTAAATGGATTGAAGCTTACCCCACTAAAGAAAATACGGCTATGGCGACGGCGAAGGCACTCCTAAAAGAGTTCTTCCCGCGCTTCGGGTTGCCGCATTTGATCTGGAGTGACAACGGAAGTCACTTCAATTCAAAAGTCATCCAATTGGTGTGCGAAGGTTTGCACATTAAGCAGAAGTTTCATGCAGTGAACCACCCCTAGTCAGCAGGCCTGGTTGTGAAGTACAATGGTACTCTCAAACTGAAGTTAGTGAAGATACAAGAAAGTGCAGGATTGCGATGGCCAGATGCGTTACCCTTGGCTTTGTTATCTACTAGGGCAACTGCGTACTCTAGAACAGGGTTGTCACCGTATAAAGTGTTTTTTAGACGCCCAGCCAATATCTGGGGCGTTCCAAGGCCCAAGCGCTTCTCCGAGATAGAGTACCCTTTGCTTGTGGATTACTTGTATGAGTTAGCTGAAGATCTTCGTTCTATTCATCAACAGAATCAGGAGACACTGCGGCCCTTACCAGAGGGGCCCAGGCATCAGCTAGAGCCCGGAGATTACGTGCTCATCAAGAACTTCCAGAGGAAGAGCTGCCTGGAGCCTCGTTGGAAAGGACCGCTGTTGGTCCTCCTTGCTACTAGAACAGCGGTGAAACTCGACGGCCAGAAGAACTGGGTGCATGGTACTCACTGCAAGAAGGTTCCTCTCCCACTTCCCTATGACAAGTGGGTGCTCGACGGCATTGCTGATCAAGAGGGGGAAAGGGTGCCCCGCTTTATTCCCTTCTCTGACGCCTGGTTGAGGTGGGCGCAGACGGCAGAAGAGAGTGATGCTGCCTTAGTTGAGGTGGTCCCGCTGGAGATAGGGGCAGCCCCGACATCTTCCCCATCTGATCCACAGGCACTTGAGTCTCAATGCCCTTCTGAGCCTTAGTTTCTCCCCCTTTTTGTTGACGAAGAAGTGACTGGAGTTGCCAGGTATAACTTGCGCCCCCGACAGAAGGACAGTGCGCCAGAGGGACAGTTCAAGAGTTAGGGAAGGACTTGAGATTAGGGTGTAGGTGCTATGTCTAAAGTGCCTGCGTCGGATTAGGGTGAGCTACACTGGTGCACTGCCCTAGACACTAGACAGGATCATTGAGGGTACTTGCCCAGGAGGGAGGGTGCCCTATCCTGACAGAAGAAGGATTTGTCTCCAGCAAGGGCCGCGATTGCGCGGTCCCCTCGAGGGAGTGCTTCATAGCACAGCCGTTGATGAACGATAGGAGCCTACCAGCGAGGCTCTAGATGGACGCTGGGTGATTTGTGCCCCTCTGGTCGGTTGTATTCTTGTGGCTCCAGTTCATAAAGCTCTTCACATGTACCCATTTGGCAGTGCTGCCATGGGGGATCGTCTGCCCCTAGCAGCACCTCCACCAGGGCAGGGTGGTCCTGTGTGGTCTAGCTGGCCTATTAGGAGTAAGATGGTAGTAGTAGTGTTCCTTCTCATAGTAATGATAATACTGTTTGGGGTAGTATGGTATTTAGAAGAACAGCATCCCGTACACACTTTGATAGGGACTACCCCGGCTCCATCTGAGCACCTGTTTGTTACGTTAACCCCGCATAAAGAGAGACATAGGCAGACATATGTTGAAAATGCCTTCCTACAAATGCTTCACCAAGTACATAATACGACTAATGCCACGAATTGCTGGGTGTGTGGGTTACTTCCCTCAGTTGTGCACAAGAATGATTTACTGGTGTCTTTACCCCTGTCATACCTAAGTAGCTGTGAGGCATGGTTCCAGTTGCTTTCCATGGTGTATATTCATTATCATGCTGATGCTATGAATATGATAAAGTCTGATTATGAAGCAGTGTTGGAATATATAGTAGTACACCAGGGTTATACACCTGGGACAGGAGGAAAGGAGGGTACCTTACATCCAGGAGATTGTATGAATGTTTATGAAGGTAACAAGAATGCCACATGGCTACAAAATGAAATGTTGGATTTTCAGGGATTCAATGTTACCGAATACTTTAAATGTTTCCATGAATGAAATGTGACTGAAGATAAAGCCATGCCCGTACCTGTGGTTCATACAGCAGCTAGTTTCTGTGTTGAAGATTCTGGGAACATTCCAGTGGGGCAGAGCAGTTGCAACTACACATATCAATTAAACACTACTAGTAGCCCACCTTTGCTCACACCCCCAAACGTATACTTTGTTTGTGGGGAACAGGCTTATACATGGCTCCCTAGGGGATGGTCTGGCCGGTGTTATGTCTCTTTTCTTTTACCTCCTGTTTACATTGCGCCGTCCAACTATCACAAAGTCCATAGGCTGCAGCGGAGAAGTGTATACTTGTCCCGGGTAAGGAGAGTTATTGATACAGCAAATATCGATCAAACTGATACTACCGTACAGCAATTCACTGATGCCATGAAGGGTATTGTGCCTTTCTGGGGACATATGTATAATATTGTCAGTATTCGTCGTCTCACCAGGGTTGTGGAAGGGGTTATCAACACTACAGCAGGCATACTCACTAACATCACGGCTGAGCTCCAGGCTACCAGACTCGTTGCTCTTCAAAATCGGATGGTTTTAGACGTCATCCTTGCAGATAGGGGTGGAGCTTGTCGCGTCATCAGCAGCAGTTGCTGCGTCTACATCCCAGACCACACCCCAAATGTATATTCAGCTATCCAGAAGCTACATAGGCTTGCATCTGATATTCATCAGGACAATGGTTCATGGTACTTGACAGGGTGGTTCTGGGGTCTGATATCATCCTGGGGTTGGAAGATACTTCTTTTTCTAGTAGCTATCGCAGGTGTCATCTTCACGTGCTGCCTATGAGTCAATTGCCTTCCAGCATGCTGCACCTATTGCGTGAGCAAGCTCACCCCTACCCCTAAATTGCCAGGACGTGATAATAAAGTCTCTACTATGATGATGCAAGACATACAGGGTATGATGCTGATAGATTTTATTTATTTATTTTATTTGCAAAGTTTTCTATAGCGTTGGCTAGACCCGGAGGTATCAGAGCGCTTTACATGAGGATCAGCGAGTTACAGGATACAAAGTTATATCAGTTGAATCAGCGAGTTACAGGTTACATAGTTACATCAGTAAGAATCAAAAGAGTCACAGAGGAGGGAGGAGGGGGAGGGAAGGAAACACAAACGGGGAGACGAGGATGACAATGTCAGATGACCGGCTGGGTAGGTGACGGCCAAGGGGCCGGACTCTCTATAGCTGCATAGGATAGCTCCACCGGGCATCGGCCAAGGTTGCTCGGGCTCCGCGGTAGGTATCTACATCAGTTGAATCAGCGAGTTACAGGATACGAAGTTACATCAGTTAAAATCAAATGGATCACAGAGGAGGGAGGAGGGGGAGGGAAGGAAGGAAACACAAACGGGGGAGACGAGGAAGTCAATGTCAGATGACCGGCTGGGTAGGTGACGGCCAAGGGGCCAGACTCCTCTATAGCTGCATAGGACAGCTCCACCGGGCATCGGCCAAGGTTGCTCGGGCTCCGCGGTGTGAATCCGCGGTATGTGTGAATCCCTTAACACTGTGGACTCTCTCAGAGGGGTATCTGAGACTCCAGGGCATAAATCCTGGATCCCTCCCCAACAAGGGGAGAGGAGTGCTTTGGCAAGGGGCACATTCAAGGAGGCCGTTATAGGCCATTTTCCGCTATGTGTGAATCCCATAACACTGTGGACTCTCTCAGAGGGGAATCTGAGACTCCGGGGCAAAAATGCTGGATCCCTCCCCAACAAGGGGAGAGGGAGTGCTTTGGCAAGGGGCACCTTCATGGAGGCCGTTTAGGGACAGTTGAGCGGTAGGGGAGGACCTATACAGCAGAATGGGGGAAATGATAGTAGGTTCGCTGGTACAGACGCCTCATGCCCTAGAGCAGCTAACGTAGGAGGTAGTAGGAAAAAGCAAGGAAAATAATATGAGTAGTCTGCCAAAATGAACGTAGCTTAATTAAAATCAGTTACCCTCATGGTCTAAAATGGGAGGGCTAGCAGTAAAAGCGAGTTAAAGGGTGAAGAGAGCGTAGGCAGAATATGGAGATCGCAGAGACATTGGAAACAAATGATTGCGGAGGGAAAGGGAAGAAGTGGCCCGGTGGGAAAGTTCGGCTGCCATTTTAAGGTCAGGCCGGGATAGGCAGTAACACAGGGGCGGTCACCGGGGTGCTGGAGAGACCCGGAGGAGTCAGCGTGCTTACAGGGGTATTGGTAAGATACAAAATTACACAGAGTTAACAAAGGATAAATGCAGTGTTGCCCAATACGAACCATGGCATTAAAACATGCGAGTAATCGGGGGGGGGGGGTCGACATGACATAAAAAGAGTGGGGGGAACAGAGGTATCAGCAATAGTCTTAGACGATGCGTAGATCCGTGGAGAGGAGAGATGATCAAAAGTAGTCCAGTTGGAGACCAGAGGTACGGACCAGGTCGCAAGATGGCGGAACGGGACATGAGTGACAATCGGAGAAGGTCACAAAATGGTGGGGTGCAAAAGCGACGTAGTCTAAAAGTCCGATGGAGTAGTTCTTACCTCCGCTCAAAACCTCCAAGTTGTCCCAGACGTCTTACGGGAGGCAAGCCAGGCGGGATGGCAGTAGGAAAAGCAGCGGCAGTCAAGTCCGGAGGCGGAGGGAGGGTCAGGAGGGGGGGGGAGAGCCTCAGCCCGGTTCCTCAGCGGCCGCCGGCCATCCAGAAAAATAAAGTCAGAGGCATCGGCGGCGTTGCGATGGGATCCGCTGAAAGGCGGCGAGGAGGAAGTCAGGAAGCGGAGATGAGCCTCTATATCCCGCTCGATCAGGCCCCCCGGCAAACGAATATAACATTGGCAGCAACAGCGGGTTGTTGCGAGACAAGTAAACGCCAAAGCACAGAGCGTAGTCTCGAGTGAGGTCCGGTCGGCGGATGTTTTCCGCAGTGTAGTGCTGCCTAGGCTTTAGTCTGGACGGCAGGCGAGCAAGCTCCAAGCCGGAGCCAGAATTAAAGATGAAACTGCGGGACCACTCCGGGGGGCTAGTTCCTGGCGCCACCGGCCGGAGGGGCTCGATCCTGGCCCACGGGCAGGAGAGGCTTTGGGTTCTTGGCCAGTGGCCAATGAGGGTATTTTTGAATACTAAAGAGATCTTGATATACATGTGCTGCTTTATTTTCCTTTGCATTTCGAGTGACTATGCATTTTCTTTTTCCCCTGCTTAGAATTGTAAAGACCCTTACCGGATAGCGTCAATAAAGCATTTAGCCTCCACTGCTAAAAGGAGGGTCTGTTAGGTTTGAAAACCCCATTCTCGTTCTGCACTTGTTCCATGTTATATTAGGTTAGCAGTGTGCGGCTAAATTAGACACCATTCGTATCCACGTTATGCAACCCACTGAGTTATCCCTGCAATGTGCGTGCTTCAGTTAGCGAGTGTGACTCTATTTCGTAATCCCTATTAGGCTGTGTCTGAACTAGGCCTCATTATTCATATTGCTTGCCTTAGCAGAACACTGTATTTAGTTATTATTTTCTTTTCTGTTCAAGGTTGCCTTCTGACTTACTAATGAATAGGCCATTCTGCCTTTGCATACCTATCCATGTGTGTAGCTCTGCTCCCACGTTAGGAGACGCTGAGACCCAGCACGGCAACCTTGAGACAGGGCCGTTTCTAGGTGTTTTGCCGCCCTAGGCGAGAATTAAAAAATGCCGCCCCCTCCCTTTTACTACCATCACTCTCTCCCCCGGTCATCCAGGCTAGAAGAATTAAAGCATTAGATATAAAAGAACTTGCATTCAACATTAAACAAAAAACACATCAAACAATAAATAACTAAATAAGCACTGTTCATGGTAGTCCCACTCCTCAAGGAACCTTCTTTGGCTCCTTAGATTCCCAGTAACTATAATCCGGGCTCCTCACTTCCCCTTCAATTCTTAAGGTCTAGAAAAACTGACCCCTCTACTTCTAGAGGCTATTTGCTATATGTTCCCTCTCATATCCTCGGTTATGCTTCTCACCATCTACTTTGGCTCCCTGCAATTCAGAAAACCCAGACAGGCACACGCTCTTCCACTGCTACCTGGTAGCCAAAACACTGGAATACTCTCCCACCTTCCCTAAGGCGCAACACCAACCATCACTCCTTCTGTAAATCCTTGAAAAAGTTTCTCTCTTCAGTTTCATGAGTCTATTTTTTACTTATTTAAGCGGTCTGTTTTTCAGTTTTTCTCTGCAGCTTTTGCCCTTATCTCCAGTATTTCACACTAGGTTTTAGGATGCCCTCCTAAAAAACTGGGCCTCAGTTTCAATAGGCCCAGTAACTGCCGTCACTAGACCCGCAGCCGCAGAAATGCACCGGGCAATCAAAATTATCTCCTAAATGGGAGAACTATTACAGAAGACCTACACAAGAGCCACTGACTGTCAAAATCTGCACGTGTTTTTTGGAAGTGCAAACACCAGAGCAACCTCATAAAATATTGGTTCATGACTCATTTCTGAAACAACAATACTGATCACCCAATGAAAGATGCGCAGAGTGCAAATTACCTTTTTCAATCCCAGCAGGGCTCCTCGGATGTAATTAGGCACAAAGGCAGGTCTAAACAGCTTAAGGTCTTCCTGCCATTACATAAGCACTAAAGTTTAGATAAGGGGCAGCATAGGATCCAAACATCTATGAGCAATGCATTTGATTAACGTGTTTAGTTCTGTTATCTAAGTGTCAGCTGTCCTGGATGAAGGATTTTTTTTTAACAAGGTGTTATATAATGAGTAAGTCATTTCAATTTGTGAAATACATATATTATAATGACTGCAGTAACACAAACTTGTAGACACAACCCTCCAGGCATACGGCTGTAGAAAACAGAACCTAAAGCATCCCTCAACCACCGCGCCGGTCTAAGCTGACACACCCTACCGTAACTACCTCAAACCTATACAGACCACATCTCCTACTGTCCATCTCATGCCTCCAGCTTACTCTGTTGCCACGTATCTGAGCTTACCCCATGTACCGACATATACTCCTTATGTAACTAGTGCAACTGCTACTGTTTATCGAATACCCCTATGCACAATGTTGCATACACTGTTTCCCAAGTCAACACACTCTGGCGTAACTACCTCAGAACCTTACGGACCACTTTTCATATTGTTCACCATATAAGTCCCATATACTCTGTTGCTATGTATCTGTGCTTACTCCTTATGACTGCATTTACTCCATATGTAACTCGAGCTATTGCTACTGTTTACTGTATACTTCCTGTGTATATTGTGGCTAAACATTTATTCCACATGTAACTCGTGCAACTACTACTGTTTATCTTATACCTTTCGTGTATATTGTGCTATATATTGTGCCTACTACCTGTTTATATTTACATAATGTTTAACTCTTGTAACTAAGATGTTGCCATCTATGTAAAGGGCTCTGATACCTTTGGGTCAAGTTTGCGCTATAAAAACTCTATAAATAAAAAAATATAATTACTATAAATGTCTGCATTTGTATTTGACTAACGTAGAGAAACAATGGAAGGGACGAGAAATTCACAATGGAGCCTACGTGCAGATTTAGAAATGTTGCTTACAAGAAGAAGCCCAGTTCTGTGGTACTTCGGAAATCCTCGCCATCAAACGTCAAACATCCCAAGATTCGGTTCAAAGTCTGGTCTACACGAGTAAATATGCCGGGTTATTGATAATTCACCAATATCAATGGCTTATTCATTTCTAAAGGCAAGTTTGGTGGTTTAAAAATACCTCCTCTGGCTGCCCAGTGTATAGTTTTATTGCAGCGGCTCCCAGCTCTCTTTTATTTACAGGACTGTATTGATTTTGCAGGCTCCTAAAAGGCACTTGCAAGCCAGGGTAATATAACAGTTGCTTTTCCACGGAGATCTATAAAAGGAATTTCATGGATTGTAAAAAGGGCCACACTAAGCAGATTGCTCTAACTGGGGCTTCACCGGGAGCAGACACTTAATACTAGTTATACACTTTATTAAATAGAGTTGGCAAAGAAGTTAAATAATTAATAAGCAGAATTTTTCGAAGTAAATTGCCTTTTTTCATAAACCATTTCCTCTAGTAATCCATTTGATTTACATTCGGCAATATCTAATGATCTCTTATCTACCGTTGCTTCAGTATATATTACATTTACGTTATATGTCTCAATGCAGACATTGTCTATACCCGTCATTGTGGTTACTCTGTTCCTAGACAATATTGACAAACCCACTTCTAAGGAGCAGCTGCCCAACAGAGGAGTAACCCATTGTTGTACTTTTTAAAAATCCAAAATGGACTTTCTCACCCAGGACCATCTCTCGTGGTGTGTCTATCTGCAGTCTTCAATGCATGTATTTCAGGAAACTTTAATACCAATGGTATTTGTTTTAGCAGTTTTATATAGCGCGAACTTGGCCCAAAGGTATTGGAGCACTTTACATGAGCACCAGTTATATTACACAAGGAAACATTCATTTTAGTTTTTTTAAGTCATATGGAGACTAAGCGATTTGCTCAGAATCACAGGCTGCTGAGCCGACGCTGAGACTCGGCCTGTTTCCCAGTTCTAAAGTCAGCAGCTCTGGCGGTTTCCCCACAATCTCTTAGAAATGAAAGTCAGTGATTATCACATGAGAGCATGTTTGTTTTACTTCTGGGACCTTTAGTTTAGGTTGTGTGTCTTACGGATTCATGGGAAACAATATCTTTTTGGCATATCTAACAATTGTGGAGTTTCCTTTGACAAACGTTTTGATTGAGTTTGTCACTCGCGCAAACACCACGTGCACTGGTAGGAGCCAACAGTAAGTAGAGCGGCAACACCAGCAGCATGTGCGTAGCCCTGACATCCCTTAATGCTGCCTGTAGAGTCAGCTCACGCATAGGCCTGGGGCCCCCCAACTGCCGCACAGGCAGTCAAAGCCTAACAAAAGTCCTGCACTGCCAAATAAAGGCCACACTTGCCTGAAAGTAGTCCCACACTGCTCCGCACCGCAGCTTTGGTAAAGAAATGCCGAACTATGCACTTGCCTGAAGGTTAATGAAAGCCAACAAACGGTTGTTCAGATGCTGTTCAGGGCTCAAATGGGCTCGAGCCACTCGTCGCCAAAAACGTGTGTTGTAAAGAACATTAGCAAACCGACTAGTCATACTTTACTTAGCCAGGAGGACCTAACTTAGTCTTACTGCTTACCCTCGCATTTTTGTCCTTCTTTTGTTAATGAAAAGGTATTCATAAATCACAGCCTCGAAGCATGTTTTTTTAATAACACAATTGTCTCTTGTTGTCCAGTCAATACTTCCCTGTATGTAATCGGCATTCCCGTGAGCAGTCTTACAAAGTTACAAACATTCAAAATCAAATAATATGCGTGACAAATCTAAACGTGCTGTTGTTTACTCGACCAGCAGGAAGCCGAAGTTTCATAAGTTTGCCCGAATACCCGTAAATAGATTTTTAGCCGGTGCATTCTATTGAAGGAATGCTTATTGTGACTGGCAATGGCATTGGTACAGCGCGTACCTGACCAGGCCTTAAATAATTAGCCCCCTATATTTTTTTTACATTTGATCTACCCTGCCTGCCGACCCGGTTCCCATCCCGGCCTCCCCCCGGACCCCGGTACCTGATAGGCCTGCAGGCGGGCCGCAGCACCGCGGTAACTCTCTCTGCTCTGCCTGCCTCTTCTTGCCGGCCGCGCGCGCATAGGCACAGCCCCCGCGGCCGCCGTGGCGTGGCCGAACGTGACCTCACGTCACGTCACCCTGGTCATGATGATGTCGACGGTCTAATTTGAAGGCGAGCCGCGCCCGCGCTACACCTACACTACCTGGTAGATTCATTCAACAGAACGAAGTCAGGACAGAGAAGAGAGTAAAGAAGAACTCTCATGTTTTTAACTTTTGCCACGGCACGGCCGCCGGCCGCCCTCCACCTTTTGCCGCCCTAGGCAGCCGCCTAGTCCGGCCTAGTGGTAGAAACAGCCCTGCCTTGAGATAATGATAGTGTGTACTCATCTAGCAGGAGGTAGCCCATCCTTCTGTGCCTCCTTTGTTCATGTTCGGCCTAAGCCGGTAACTTTCCACTGTGGGCGTGGTTGGAGGTTCTTGGGAGGAATGGTTATGCGTTGCAGACTGTTGGGGGGGCAGTCCCTTGGCAGACATCTTAGGGTGCAGGTCAGATTGGACTCCTCTGCAGAGTATTGCTAATAAACAACTGTTTGTATTCTCCACTGTCTGACTGACTCTTCATTTGGTAGAAGGCGAGTAGGAGGTCGTAGATAACCCGGGTGGCCCTTTACGGGCCACTTCTTTCAGGTGGTGGTGTTAAAGATGCCTAGATAACCAAAGCCATAACTGGAGACTTTTTTGGCTTAAAACTGCTTTAAGATCAAGAGGAAACCGGGACCAACCTGCTCAACTATCTGCCCAAGGTGCATCGCGGTCAGGCTGACTTCACGGGAGCTCCATCTTCGTTCTTCTCCACAGCTGCAAATCTTGTTCAGTGTTCCTTTATCAAATAGCTATCTGGCCTGATGGAACTCTCGTCGGCTACAGCCTGCAGCCTCGTCCCGATGGAGATTTTTGACTTCCAAAAAAGAGTCCGAACGTGGAAATCTTCACTGTGACTTTGTCCAGTTGTTCCCCACCGAGTATGCCTCCTCCTCCTCGGACACCGCCTGCAGCCACGCCCCGCTGAACTTTACTTTCTCAGACAACTTTACTCCAAATTACTTCTAAGTCGAAGGTAAGCTCCAACCAGGCCCAATCTACCCTTTGTATCCAATGCGCACTCCATTGCAGTTGGCCATAGTTTTCGACTTGGACCTGGTCTCGCGAAACGAGATGTCTGCGGTTGGCGCTTTGATCTTTTAAGTACTAGTTTTTACCTTAAACATTAAAACTTCATACCTCCGGTTCTACTGATAAGAATTCTTCTCATTTTGGTGTCAAAAAATGTATTCAAATCTACTCTATTTTTCTTAATTGGTGTGGGATTTTTCTAACGTTGTGTTTTACCTTTATTGCTGTTTGTGCACTGCATAAATACTTTACACATTCCCTCTAAGTTAAGCCTGACTGCTTCTGTGCCATGCTACCAGAGGGTTAATTACAGATTAATTTAGTGACTTTGGTGGTTGACTCTGGCAGGGATTGTGGCTGTTGCCTTGAGCAGGGTTAACACTCTACTCAACCAACAACCCAGTTTCGCACATCCACTCATGCTGCACTATGTGCACACCTCTTGGCAATTATTAGTTTCTCTTTCAAAGAAGGATCATTCTTTTGCCACAAGTCTTCCTTAGCCTTTTTCAAACTACAACTCAGCATAAATTGACCTCTTAATAGTTCTTAGACAGTGGCGGCTGATACATATGGACAGTGGTGAAGCGGGTGGAGGAAGCGTGTGGGGAAAAGAGGGGAGCACCGAGAGGGGAGAAAAAAAGAATAAAAAACTTTCCTCATGCTGCTTCTGCCACCTTGGCCTTGGAGCTTCTCTGCTTCCTGGTCCCAGTGGACACTGGGACAGCAGCAGACTCCCCATCCAATCCCTGCACTGCTCTCATGCTGCATGAGAACAGCCTGGGGATTTGCCTGAGCGGGCTTGTTAGAAATGGGGGTCTCTAGTTGGCAATGGTTTGCACCTTTGTCCAAGTAGGGACCCTTCCTTCTAGTCAGGATAAGGGAGTTACACTCCTAAAATAACCCCTGCTCACCCCCTTGGTAGTTTGGCGCGAGGAGTCAGGCTTATCTCAGAGGCAGTGTGTAAAGCATTTGCACATAACTAACAGTGATGCAGTGAAAACACTACAAAAGGACACCACCCAGTTTAGAAAAATATCCAATATTTTTATATAACCAAAGCAAGACCAAAACGATAAGAATCCAACATACAGTACTTAAAAATATATACTTTGCAAGATATCCTTTAAAATTGCAGAAATATCTCAAAAACAAAGTTCTTCCAAGTCTGTAGCTACCGCGATACTGAAAACAACAGAATACAACAGTTCCGTCTGACCATGTCAGTCGGAGGTGTCGACAGACTCGTAAACAGTACCTTTTTTGATGCGGCTGACACGTTGGTGCGAGCTGGTCGTGGCAACCATCGCAGTTGTGATGTGAAGTGAAGCGGTGCAGCGTGCCGGTTCCCTCAAGGCGGTGGCTCGGTGACGGTCGTCCAGCGGCGTCGCTGAGACCAGGGCTACGATGCGGAGTGAGGCTGTGCTTGTTGTGGTGCTAGCAGGTCACGGTGCAAGCGACAGAGCCGGTTAGCGGGAGCTGGCATCGGACGGCCCAGACTGCTGTGTGGGATGAGGCGGTGCGTCATGTAAACTTACAAGTGGTGCCCCCAGCCATGATGCAGTCACAGATGTCGAAGTCAGCAGGCAGCAACGGCGTCATGAGACCAGGGCGGCATAGTGAAGCAAGACGGTGCAGAGTGAGGTGTCCATAGGTCACGGTGCAAGCAGTGGCTCGTTGGTGGCGGCGTCGGTCGTCGGCGTCAGTGAGACCAGGGTTGCGGTGCGAGATGCGGTGGTGCCTTCTGCGGTGTTTTCAGGACATGGAGCCAGCGACAGAGTCGGTGACGGAGTCGGTTGCTTTTCCCTGACAGCTGAAAGAACGGTTACAGAAGCAGTACCCAGAGGTTGGTGAAGTGTTTGCAGTCCCTTTGACTTCAGAACAGGAGGCAAGCTCTACTTCAAGCCCTTAGAGATGCTCAGCACAAGTAAAGAAAGTACAGTCCAGTCCTTTCACTGCCCAAGACAGAAGCAGCAACTGCAGGCCAACCCAACAAAGCAACAACACTGCAAAGGGGCAGTACTCCTCCTGTCAGTTCTTCCTGCTCTTCTTCTTGGCAGGTTCCTTGATTCCAGCGAGTTCTAAAGTTCTGGGGTCTGGGCCCCAATATTTATACTCAAAATTCCTTTGTTCTCTCAGGCAGAGAGTTGTGGTATTCCGCTTTAGGTGTCCGTATATAGGTTTTCCTGAAACATGTCCTTATATAGGCACAATTCGCATTGCCCTTATATAGGCATAGAATCCCAGTCCTTATTTAGGCATTAGCCATGCACTCCAAATACAGGCATGGACACCGACATCCGTCCACCCTAACGTCACAACGAGTTCTTAGAAACCAGACCCTTAAGCTCTCGGGAGTTCCCCTAGCACAGGATTATTGATTTCTCCAAGAACTCATCTATTATGTATGAACCGTTATACCTTAGGGGTTCATTCCTGACGTCTTCCTCTGTCCGACTTCACGTCAATGCTAACATTCCAAGACACCTACCAGGTATAAATATACCTTCCCTTGCCCAAGCAAGATAGAGGAGACCTCGACTTCAGAGGAGCCCGTATCCCGGCCTGACGCACTGAGAAGACGCTTTCATTCCTGCTCGCAGAAGAATCCAGCTTCCAGTGTTCTGACTCCCTTCGCGGGGTGTTAGAGTTCCAGATCCGGCAAGAGATTCCCACCTCTCTCATTCTCAAGGTATGGAGCTGACTAGAACCTAGAGGGACTCTTGGCATACTAGACTTAACATACTCTTAGTATACCATACTAGAGAATACTCCACCTACTTCTTACCTTTCCCTACACCTAGACTAGGTTAGGTACATTGGGGTAGAACTAGCTTAGAGACGCATCGTATGAGTACTCATGTTTTTAGCTCATGTTATTTATGTACGTGAATATATGCTAAAAGATAATGCTAGCGCAGTATTATTTATTTCTACTGCTTACGCTGTACATTATTTATCTTGCATACTGTCTTGTGATCATAACAGCACATATCTCTTACACGAGAAACAAGACTGTTCAATCAAACCTCTTTATTGAAACGCCCGTCTTTTCTTTCTGTGTAACTCTGTGGAAACTAAGCATGCACGATTGACTGAGTGAAACTGTTATCTATTGTTTCCACGATTCTGAGACGTGTTCCGATTCTAAAGGGAAACAAAGTAGTCATGTTTATGCGGTTGCCAGAAACTACTCCCTTCTTGTTCTCAAGGGGCCTGATTCACAGAACTAACTTACGTCAAAAACGTAAAGTTAGTACTTTTTGGTATTCACAGAATACACTTATTCATTTTGGTATTCACAGAATGAACTTACTCATTTCGGTATTCACAGAAGTTAGTAGTCCGAACTTTAGGACTCCTAAATGCCTTCTGTGAATACCGAAAGTCTTAAAGTTAGGATTTTTCTCAGTTTAGGAGTAGTAAAGTTAGGACTCCTAACTTTAGGACTCCTAAATGCCTTCTGTGAATACCGAAAGTCTTAAAGTTAGGATTTTTCTCAGTTTAGGAGTAGTAAAGTTAGGACTCCTAACTTTACTACTCCTAAACTGAGAAAATCCTAACTTTAAGACTTCGAATTCACAGAAGGCATTTAGGAGTCCTAAAGTTAGGACTACTAACTTCTGTGAATACCGAAATGAGTAAGTTCATTCTGTGAATACCAAAATGAGTAAGTGTATTCTGTGAATACCAAAAAGTAGTAACTTACGTTTTTGACGTAAGTTAGTTCTGTGAATCAGGCTCAAGGAGTTTCTAGTGGCCTCTGAGCTAGCTGGCACAAAAGTAATTAAGTTTAATATACTCGATAGGGACATACCGACCTCAGTCCTATGTCAAGCCTATAGGGTATATTATTCCAATGCGCAGAGCCTATTAGGGAAATAGGAACTACACTACAGAGTGTCTGTGATTAGTCCAAACCAGTTCTGTCCTGACTGGTGCAGCTTCCCGGCAGGAGGTGGAGAAAGCATTGTCCAAGGCATACCACGCCCATTCAGGTGCAAGGAAATCTCCTCCCACTACTCTAAATGCAGCCCAGGTCTATTCAGCCCAGACCTGACTCATTCAGGAAAAGCAGGACACACCTCAGACCCCTCCCCCCCCGGTGGCTGTCTGAAGAGAATGCACATCCCCAGCCCCTGTCACTCCAAAGCCAGACAGTTAATCCACAAACTCAACAGAGGCACACAGGATGGCTAAGCAAGAAAATACCTACTTTCTAAAAGTGGCATTTTCAAACACAGAACATAAAAATCATCTTTACTAAAAGATGCATTTTTACATTCTGACTCAAGGCACACTAAACTCCATTGCCCTATCTCGTCCCAATGGGAAGTTATGCTTAGAGATTTTATAAGTTAAACTCCCATTCTATCCTATGGGACAGATATCTTTTCCGTAGTGAAAAACGAAATGCACTGTAATTTGCTACCAGGACGTGCCACACACATCAGTACATTTACTACCTTTAACATACACAGCACCCTGTCCACAGGGGTACCTTGGGCCTACCTTAGGGGTGACTTATATGTAAGAAAAGGGAAGATTAGGGCCTGGCAAGTGGGTGCACTTGCCAGGTCGACCTGGCAGTTACAAACTGGGCGCAGACCCTGCAGTGTCAGGTCTGAGATACCTTTTCAGGGCTACTCATGTGGGTAGCACAATCAGTGCTGCAGGCCCACTAGTAGCATTTGATTTACAGGCCCTGGCACACAATTAGTGCACTTTACTAGGGGCTTACCAGTAAATCAAATATGCCAATCATGGAAACACCAATCCATAATACCAATTTACAAAAGGAGCACTTGCACTTTAACACTGAACAGCAGTGAGAAAGTGCAGAGAGACACTAAACCAGCAAAAACAGAGTCAAAACCGGGAGGTCAGAAAGCAAAAAGACAGGGGAAACACACCAAAAGATGCCAGGTCTAACAGGGCTGTTTTGACTCTCCACTCAGATCATGGAGTCTGTGCTGTTTCTCCAACCTGGCTGTACAATACAGTATATACATATATATATATATATATATATATATATATATATATATATATATATATATATATTCACTGAAAAAACCATAGGTTTTAGGGACAGTTATAGTTAGTTGGACATTGCACTCGTACAAAACCCGTGAAATTCCCCCGTTATAGTTAGTTCAGCTAACTATAACTCGCGCCCGCAATGCACTGCTGATGACGTCACATATTACATCACTCATGACATGGTCAGTGACATCACTGATGACATCACTGATGACATCTCAAATGACATCACTGATGACATCATCCAGTGACTGTGTGTTTCTGTAAAGTTTAAATATTTTTTATATATATATAGGGAAAGGCGTATTGAAGAATGAGTGGGTGTATAAGTGTCTGTATGGATGATTTAGTAGGTGCGTGACTAATTCTATAAGTGAGTGATTAAACGTATCTTACTGAATGCATGGGTTAGTGACTAAACTGGGTGAATGTCTGTATCTGTCTGTTGCTGTGTAAGTGGCTGCATGGGTTTGTGAATAGCTACATGAGTGTCTATAAGAGTTATTGATTTGTTGTCTGAGTATCTGTATGGGTGCCTGAGTGTTTGTGTGGATGGGGTGTGTGCGACTGTGCATAGATGTGTGAGTGGGTGATTCACTGGGTGGATGGTTTCAAGAGTGCATCTGTGATAGACTGTATGGGTGGGTAAGTGTGTGTAAGAGTGTGTTAGTGAGTGAATGTATGTCCCAGTGGTACATGTGTGAGTAACTACATATGTGAAAGGCAGTATATATGTGTGTTGGAGTATATAAATAGCTATAAGCGAGAGTGAGTGATTGATTGTGATAGTGGCTGTATGGATGAGTGTGTGCTTGTATCAGTGATTGTATAAGAGCGTAACAATGTGCTAGTATTTGTATGATTAAGTGAGCTGGTGTGTGTATAACTGTATAGGTGAGTAAATGGCAGTGTGTTTAATTATTTGCATGACTGACTAGGTGTGTGAGTACCTCTATGGATGAGTGGCGGTGTTTGAGTGTCTATATAGGAGTAAGAGTGCATATGATAGTCCTGTATTGAGTGACCATAAGTATGAGTGACTGTACGGGTGAGTGAGTGGATGTGTGTGTGTAGACCTAAGAATCAGTGAGTGGGTATGTAGTTATTGGTGTTGGAGTGTCTATGGTTTTGCGAATGGCAGTTTGTAATTTAGATTGGGTGTATCAAAGGTTATATTAGGGTGTGAAGAGCTGCATCAGATTATCACGTGGATGATGTCATCAGTGATGTCATTTGAGATGTCATCAGTGATGTCATCAGTGATGTCACTGACCATGTCATGAGTGATGTAATATGTGACGTCATCAGCAGTGCATTGCGGGGCGCGAGTTATAGTTAGCTGAACTAACTATAACGGGGGAATTTCACGGGTTTTGTACGAGTGCAATGTCCAACTAACTATAACTGTCCCTAAAACCTATGGTTTTTTCAGTGAATTTCAAAGGTTTTTTAAATGCTAATTTGTAACTATAACGTCCCTAAAACCTATGGTTTTTTCAGTGAATTTCAAAGGTTTTTTAAATGCTAATTTGTAACTATAACATGTCTGAAACCTACAATGCCCCCACGGTCCCGCCGGCTCCCCGCGTCCTTCGAGAGCCGGCATTGCTTTCCCACATGGTGAGCTGCTGACATGCAGCTCCCCGTGTGGAAAAGCAATTTGCTTTAGATATTGAAAGAGAGAGCAGGTTTCCCTGCTCTCTCCTCCAATACCCAAATCAGTTTGCTATGGCAGGACGTGAGCCGCGAGACTCGCGTCCTGCCTGGCACTCCCCAGGGCCATCAAGGGCTCCAGGAGGGGGGCCGCGCGGCCCCCCTCCCATTCAGTACATAGCCCCGGGGATGTGGTGGTCCCCGGGGCTCTGGGGGTCCGTAATGGACCCCCATATTAAAATGTTTAGTGCCCCGGGGAGGTGGCGGTCCCCGGGGCGTGTGGGGGGGCTGGAGCCCCCCCACACAGGTTGTCCAATTTTTTAAAAAGCCCCGGGGAGGTGGTGGTCCCCGGGGCTGCGGGAGGGCTCAGAGCCCTCCCGCACCATTTCTCCAAAAAGCCCCGGGGGTGGCGGTCCCCGGGGCTTGGGGGCCCTTGAGGCCCCCACACATTAAATTTCCCCCCCCACCATGCCCCCGGGACTTGGGCCACCCGGGGGCCAATTAACATCCCCCCCCATGCCCCCGGGACTTGGGCCACCCGGGGCCAATTAACATCGAAGCGCGGAGACCGCGCTCGATTTTTTTTTCGGCAGGATTCGCGCACCCTGAGCGCATCCTGCTGATTTTTAAAAAAATGTTTTTTTTTTTTTGCCCAGGGGGTCCTTGTGGGACCCCTGAGCAAACCTAGGGGTCAGGGTGTTTCTACCCTGCCCCCTTTGTGCGCTTTGCGCACTTGTTTCTGTCCCTCGGTTCTACCGAGGGACAAAATGGCTGCCAACATTTCCTGAATCGGAATGTTGACAGCCAGCTGACAGCCAATTAACATGCAGCTCGTGATCGGGACGGTGCGCGCAGGGTGCGCTGAGGGTGCGCGAATCCTCCGTGCCCATAGATATCACTAACTTTTTACTTTTGATTTTCTCAGCAACTACTGAACGGATTTACACCATTTAACAAAAGGGTTCTTTCTGAACCAAGAACTACCTCTTTGCCAAATTTGGTGTAATTCCGTTCAGCAGTTCGAGCTGTAGCCGTGTCTAAAGTTTCCTATGGGAAAATGCATGGGGAAAACGCGTTTTGGGACCCCCCTTTTTCTCGGCCCCCGCTTGACGTATCACCCCGAGACTTTCAGGGTAGGAGCGGACCGGAGCGCCCCACGAAGTTTGAAAATTTCGCAAAGATACGTCAACCGGCAAGAGAGTTATTTCAAATAGAATGTCGCGGATTTCCTATGGATAATAGGTTGTAACTATAACTATCTACTGGCGACCGCCAGTAGATAATATATATATATATATATATATATATTATTATTTTTTTCACTGAAAAAACCATAGGTTTCAGGCACGTTATAGTTAGAAATTAGCATTTAAAAAACCTTAGAAATTCACTGAAAAAAACACAGATTTCAGGGACGTTATAGTTAGTTGGACATTTCACTCGTACAAAACCAGTGAAATTCGGCCGTTATAGTTAGTTCAGCTAACTATAACTCGCGCCCCCGCAATGCACTGCTGATGACGCCACATATTACATCACTCATGACATGGTCAGTGACATCACTGATGACATCACTGATGACATATCAAATGACATCACTGATGACATCACCCAGTGACTGTGTGTTTCTGTAAAGTTTAAATATGTTTAATATATATAGACCAAGGTGTATTGAAGAATGAGTGGGTGTATGAGTGTCTGAATGAATGATTTAGTAGGTGCGTGACTGACTCTATAAGTGAGTGATTAAACGTATCTTACTGAATGCATGGGTTAGTGACTAAACTGTGTGAATGTCTGTATCAGTCTGTCTGTTGGTGTGTAAGTGGCTGCATGCGTTGGTAAATAGCTACATGAGTGTCTATATGGGTTATTGATTGGTTGTCTGAGTATCTGTATGGGTGCCTGAGTGTTTGTATGGGTGGGGAGGTGTGACTCTGTGCATAGATGTGTGAGTCGGTGATTCACTGGGTGTATGGATTCAAGAGTGCATCTGTGATGGACTGTATGGGTGGGTGAGTGTGTGTATGGGTGTGTTGGTGAGTGAATGGATGTCTCAGTGGTACATGTGTGAGTAACTACATATGGGAAAGGCAGTATATGTGAGTGTTGGAGTATATAAATGACTATATGTGAGAGTGAGTGATTGTGAGAGTGGCTGTATAGATGAGTGTGTGCTTGTATCAGTGATTGTATAAGAGCATAAGTATTTGTTAGTATCTGTATGAGTAAGTGAGGTGGTGTGTGTCTAACTGTATAGGTGAGTAAATGGGAGTGTGATTAATTCTTTGCATGACTGACTAGGTGTGTGAGTAACTCTATGGATGAGTGACAGTGTGTGAGTGTCTATATAGGTGTATGAGTGCATATGATAGTCCTGTACTGATGAGTGACCGAAAGTATGAGTGACTGTATGGGTGAGTGAGTGGATGGGTGTGTAGACCTAAGAGTCAGTGAGTGAGTATGTAGTTATTGGTGTTGGAGTGTCTATGGTTTTGAGAATGGCAGTCTTTATTTTAGAGTGGGTGTATCAAAGGTTATATTAGGGTGCTAGAAGATGCATCAAATTATCACGTGGATGATGTCATCAGTGATGTCATCAGTAATGTAATTTGAGATGCCATCAGTGATATCATCAGTGATGTCACTGACCATGTCATGAGTGATGTAATATGTGACTTCATCAGCAGTGCATTGCGGGGGCGCGAGTTATAGATAGCCGAACTAACTATAACGGCCGAATTTCACTGGTTTTGTATGAGTGAAATGTCCAACTACCTATAATGTCCCCGAAACCTGTGTTTTTTTCAGTGAATTTCTTAGGTTTTTTAAATGCTAATTTCTAACTATAACGTGCCTGAAACCTATGGTTTTTTCAGTGAATTTCAAAGGTTTTTTTAATACTAATTTCTAACTATAATGTCCCTATTAAGTCCCCTTGAATCCTGAGGGTCCCTGGGGACCAACTAGCCCACCAGGTACCTCGAGTAAGCGCCACAGAGCTGCGTTGCAGAGATGTGTTCCGAGGCCACGCCCATTTTTACACCACGCTGCAAACGCGGCTTCTGGCGCACTGCTCCTCGGAGGATGAAGTCCACTTGTGTCCTGATTTCCTCAGGACACAAGAGGACCTCATTGCCCGACCAGCAGTGAACCAGAAGCCGCATTTGCAGAGTGGTGTAAAAAGGGGCGTGGCCTTGGACCACTTCTCTGCAACACAGCTCTGTGGCGCTTACAGGAGGTACTTGGTGGGCTAGTTGGCCCCCAGGGACCCTCAGGATTGAAGGGGACTTAATCCCCCAATTTACAACGCGCCAGGGGGCGGTTTGTACACTTGTTATATCAGGCCCCGCTGCCTCCCTGCACCACTGTGCAAATGCGCCCCCTGGTGCGTTGTAACTTGGGAGATTTAGTCCACTTGAATCCTGAGGGTCCCTGGGGGCCAACTAGCCCACCAGGTACCTCCAGTTTGTGCCACAGAGCTGAGTTGCAGAGAGGTGGTCCGATGCCACGCCCCTTTTTACACCACTCTGCAACTTAGCTCTGTGGCACTTACTGGAGGTACCTGGTGGGCTAGTTGGCCCCCAGGGACCCTTAGGATTCGAGGGGACTTAATCCCCCAACTTACAACGCCCCAGGGGGCGCGTTTGCACAGTGGTGCAGGGAGGGGGTGGGGCCTGATATAACAAGTGTGCAAACACGCCCCCTGGCTCGTTGTAAATTGGGGGATTAAGTCCACTTTAATCCTGAGGGTCCCTGGGGGCCAACTAGCCCACCAGATACCTCCAGTTTGCGCCACAGAGCTGCGTTGCAGAGTGGTGGTCCGAGGCCACGCCCCTTTTTACACCGGTTCTACCGAGTCACAAGATGGCTGCCAACACTTCCTGGTTTGGAATGTTGGCAGCCAATCAGAGTGAAACAAAAAGGGCGCAGCCTAAACCAAGACCTACCTTTTTGCCAAATTAGGTGTAATTCCGTTCAGCAGTTCGGGCTGTAGCCTGTAATAAAGTTCCTATGGAAATTAACATGGGGAAAACGTGCTTTGGGACCTCCCTTTTTCTCGGCCCCTGCTTGACGAATCACCCCGAAACATTCAACACACAAACTGAGCGGTCCAACCCTGTTTCTTGGAAAATTTCACGAAGATTCGTCAAACGGCGCCAAAGATATTGGCAAATCAAAAAACGCTTTTCCTATGGAAACTAGGTTCTAACTATAACTACCTACTGGCGACTGCCAGTAGGTAATATATATATATATATATATATATATATATATATATATATATATCTTTATGAAGGGCCAGCCACCACCACCCTGGGCCTTCAAAAACTGGTCTTGGAGGGCTCCAGCCCTGAATATACAGTAAAGCCCTGTAGATAAAGATCAGTTATGATATTTTTTTCAGATGGGTGCAATGTTATTCTAAGTTTACCTCAAATTTTGCAGAGATAACATTAAGTATCAGAAGAAAAAAGAGAAATGTATATGGAGAAACTGAGAGAAGAAACCGCGGCTGCATCTGCACTAAAGAAGTATGACCTTAAGAACAAAGTGATTGCTGTAACTGTTGCAAGCAGTGTGGTTTTAAGAGCATACTAGTGTAGAGAAGACAACAGTGAGAACAACAAAGTGGAAGATGAGAAAGGATGGGTTTAGTTTCAGGGTGGAACATGTGCCTGATGTCAAAAATTAATTGGCCAGACCTAGTGTGAAGCTCATCCCAGTCTTCAGCACACTCACAATCACTCCCACCAATTGCCTCACATACAGCTTTTAGTGAAACAAAGCCTTTACATTACATGATGACTTCAGGGCATCCTGCAACTCCAGTTGGCCTTAGAATGTTATGAGTGAAAGCACAAGGAATGTTCTTCTGCACAGAACCCCATCAAAATACCAGCACACTACTCATGAATCTAACCTTAAAACATAACCCCCCCCAAAAAAAAAACAAGACAGGGTCCATCTACATCCCAATTTTTCTTCTGCCAAGCAGCTCCCAGACACAGTCTACCTAACTGTATATCTTTTAGGAGCTATAGTATTTCCTCCATAATTAACCACTTTGGGCGTCTTGTAACTGGCAACTAAACAGTTTTCTAGCGCTCAATTGACTTCCATGACATAAAAACAACTCACGCACACAAGCGCAAATTAGCTATGCAACAAAGTACACATGGATGTGCCACCAAGAACCTCTAAATGTCCTAAAACACTCCAATCAAACTTCCTTTGGTCACAAAGAAATAAGGCAAAGGTAAAACATAAGGCATTTCCTCCTTCCACCCATCAACCCCAGCCGATCTCTGAAATATTAAGGACATGATTATAACTTCGCGCATCCCCCTCCCTCCCAATTACCACCCCCCAAGTCACAGCATCGCAGCCAACAAGGGTATTCAGAGGGTACCAGGCGTGCACGCTGGGCCCACTTTCAACACAGAAGTAAGCAGAAACAAGATCTCCCCCCTTCTTTTCCTCCCCAGTCCCACACTCCCAAAACCAGTGCAAGAAAGAGCTGAGGCAAAATAACCTCGCTCAACAATCTCTCTTCTGTAGTCCAAATAGACCCCAGGCTGCGAAACCAATAAAGCGATTCTAAAAACCAAGCACATCCCATGTCGACGAGGTACGAAATCATCTGTGTTGTTGCTTGTTGTCTTCGCCTGCTAACCTTTGGATCGTGGACTCTGCAGTAATACATTTCTGATTTATTCCACAGCTAGTGCCTATATGTGAAGCAGCACGAATTCAAAAACAAAGCTCAGTAGTGCTACAATAACAAGTTGTTAGTTGCTGTATTCACACAAAAGCGGCTTCCATACTGCCAGCCATAGTATGCACTGTTGTGCAAGCATGCAGGCGGTCAGCAGCTTCTTCAAACACACACAGGACTACAGTCTCCAGCCAGCAATCAGGGACGTAGCTTCAGTGGGGTGTTTGGGGTGTTACACCTCCCTAATAAATATATTTTCTGATGAATAGTTGGGTACAGGTGCATTGAGTCGGGCATGGTGAGGTGTCTGTCAGATTTCAACTGTGATTTTTGCATGCACACACTGACATAAACAAATGTCATGTGGTTTGTGGCCTCATGGTCTGCATTGCTAAGTTAGCTTAGGCCTGGCTGCCATGATGCCTTTTTGCGCACGTTACTTTGTGACTTTGTTTTTCCAGCATCTGCTTGTGCCCGGCTACATTAGAACTGTCTGCCTTTCTGCCTTTCACCTTTTCTCCTGTTCCCTGTGGGTTTCATCTGCACAACATGTACAAGGTCGAAAAACAATGTCCCTTGTTCTTGCTGATCTGGTCAGCCCCTCGCACTTAGACATAACACTGAATGCAGCTGCACTGGAGAAATTTGTGTGCTTTTAATATTGTGATTTCAATGTTGGAGACACTTGGAGAAAAACCTTTCCAGAGAGAAGAGCTGTGCTTGTCTGATGATGTAAACCTTGCATCTAGATATTGAGGTATGAGGGTCTGCCCGACAAAAGCCCAGAGGTCTTCTATTTTTATAATACACTAGCTAATAGCACGGGAGGGTGGTATGATCATTTAGCCCTATATCCACTGCTTTATGAAATGCTTTCCCCGTTTGTATTCTATGGAATTGTAACTATGCTTATTATTTTATCCTTATGCATTATGCTGATAGTACTGGCACGTGTACTGTATCTTAGAGCACGATAGTTGAAATAAACATTTTAAACTATACTGTGTCTCTTATTACGCACGTTGTGGACAGGTATGAGTGAGTTACGAAAGGGTGTTCTTGCTCCCGCGAGTCCTGAGAGAGAGACCGTGTTCTGGATTGTCTAATCATTGGTAGCTGCGCTGCTAATGAGACGCTAAAGCTAGTCGGATTGGGATTGTGGGTACTAAGGTGCATGGTTGGTTCACGACTATACTCCGAGGTCCTATTATCCTGTGCATAGCTCTGTATATGTGCAGAATCCCTACAACACAAACAGATCATCCCTTTCATATCTGTTTTGAAAGTCCTCAAAATGTTGGTTATTTTACATAATATTGTTTTTCTCTCACTTAGTACTCCTATCAATCTGCATTCCTCTCCCTTCCCACTGCCCCTCAAGTCTCTGTCTTGCACCACGCATGTTGTGTAATGTATTTTAAAATGATATGCCAGTGTGATTGTTGGGAAATCTGAAGCTCACACCCCCTCTTACCAATCTTACTAAGCTACGCCCCTGCCAGCAATACCTACAAAATAAGGGAAATAAATGTGTTTGATTCTGCAGATAAAACAACTGTACATTTTACATCACGAGGCAGAGGGGTTTATGGAGTCTTATCTTTAATGAGTGTAGATCGACAATAAACTACTGCAAATGAGATTTAAACCCTGCATCATAGCATACAAGACAGATATATCCATGTATGATATTCTCCTTCAGTCCAGGGTTTTCCTCTAAATTCTTGGACTTGTAATCTTGCTTATTCAATTATAAACACAACTATGAGTCACAGAATTTAAAGAATAAACATGGACTGGAGTAAGACATGATAGATGGACCTGGGGAGCTTGGCATATATGGCCAGTGTTTTAAATTCTATGTTTAAATATTATTACACATTAAACGTTTGTAACTAAATGACGCTGAGGATATAAAGGCATGGTCGTTTTTTGCTCCCAGCTATTGGTCTATCACCTCAGCAGCAAGCAGGAGTCTGTGGAGGGGAGGAAGCCTGAACAAAGGGTTTACACTGTGTTGCCATCAAGGGTCAAAGGGAGTGTGGAGTTACTTCCGCTAACCCTGGGATTTTTGTGAAACAGTCTCCATGCTGCATTGGGAGGGGCCAAGAAACTTAAAGCATTCTATATAATCATATTAGCAAGTTGGAGCATCCACCAGGACCAATTATTGGGAAAAGCTTTAATAAGAAAGTTCTCATATGGAGTCCACGTGCACAGGGACAAATGTAAGCTATGAGAAATTGGGTTGGTGGTTGACTGGGTTGTGAGCCCTCATCAAGCAGCAACTACAATCTTTCAATCAATCAATCAATCAATCAGGGGATTATATAGCACACTACTCACCCGTGAGGGTCTCAATGCGCTAGGGGGGGGCAGCCCCGGATCAGTCGAAGAGCCAGGTCTTGAGGTCCTTCCTGAACGTGTGCAGGGTCGGGGAGCGTCTGATGTTCACAGGGAGCTCGTTTCAGGCCTTGGCTGCGATGTAGGAGAAGGCTCTCCCACCTGTTCTGTTTCTGCAGATGCGGGGGACCTCTGCCAGGGCGAGGTCGGTGGAGCGGAGGTTCCTCTTGGGTACGTGGAAGGATAATCTCTCGTTGAGGTATTTGGCTCCGATGTTGTTGAGGGATTTGTAGGCGTGGGTGAGGAGTTTGAAGGTGACCCTTTTCTCAACAGGGAGCCAGTGGATGTCTCGTAGGTGTTGGGTAATGTGTTCGTGACGCGGTGTCCCGAGGACGAGTCTGGCCGCGGTGTTCTGGATGGTTTGGAGTTTGTGTAGTAGAGCTCTGTTGATTCCGGCATATAGGGCGTTGCCGTAGTCCAGTCTGCTGGCTATGAGCGCGTGGGTGACGGTCTTTCTGCAGTCGGGGGGGATCCATTTGAAGGTCTTGCGGAGGATGCGCAGGCAGTTGAAACTGGTGGAAGCGACGGCGTTGATCTGGCGGTTCATGGAGATGGAGGAGTCGAGATGATGCCGAGGTTTCGTGCGTGGTCTGTAGGAGTGGGTGGATTTCTGAGGGCGGAGGGCCACCAGGTGTCGTCCCAGGCGGAGGTGTGGGGTCTGCGGATGAGGACCTCGGGCTGTTCTGAGTTGAGCTTCAGACAGCTGTCTTTCATCCAGGCTGCCACGTTCTTCATTCCTTCCTGGAAGCAGAGTCTGGTGTCTTCGGGATTCTTCATGAGTGAGAGGATGAGCTGGGTGTCATCGGCGTAGGATACAATGCTGAGTCCATGCTGTCCAACGATGGCAGCGAGGGGGGCCATGTAAATGTTGAAGAGCGTGGGGCTGAGCAATGATCCTTGGGGTACTCCGCAAATGATATCGGTGGGTTCGGAGAGGAAGGGAGGGAGTCTGATCCTCTGGGTTCTGCCGGAGAGAAAGGATTGGATCCAGTCGAGGGCGGCTCCTTGTATCCCCGCGTCGTGAAGTCTGGCTGCGAGAGTGCAATGAGAAACTGTGTCGAAGGCTGCGGAGAGGTCTAGAAGGATGAGGGCCACGGTGTGTCCCTGGTCGAGTAGCATGCGGATGTCATCAGTGGCGGCGAGGAGGGTGGTCTCGGTGCTGTGGTTGCTGCGGAATCCAGACTGGGAGGCATCTAGGATGGAGTTCTCTTTGATGAAGGTGGTCAGCTGGATGTTCATAAGTCTCTCGGTGACTTTGGCCGCAAAAGGGAGGAAAGAGATGGGCCGGTAGTTTTTCAGGTCAGTTGGGTCGGCTGTGGGTTTCTTGAGGAGGGGTTTAACCTCCGCCCGCTTCCAGTTGTCTGGGAAGATGCCGGACATGAAGGAGGCGTGATGGTCAGTCCTACTTCAGGTGCGATGACGGCGGCGGCCCTGTGGAATATGTGCGGTGGGCAGGGGTCCGTTGGGGCTCCTGAGTGGGTTTTCTTCATGGTGGCGGTGATGTGTTCGACGGTGGCGGGTTTCCAGGCCATGATGGTTGGCTTGTCGGGGCGTTGGGGGGGGTGTTGTCCGTTGTCTGTTCGCTGAAATTGTCGTAGAGGGCTTTGATCTTCAGATGGAAGTATGAGCTGAGCTTGTTGCAGAGTTCCTGGGAAGGTGTGATGTCTGTGGCTTCGCTGGGGGGTTTTGTGAACTGTTGTATGATGTTGAACAGTTCCTTGGCATTGGTCGCATTGGCCTGGACTTTGTCTCTTATGAAGGTCCGTTTGGTGTCTCTTATGCGCTGGTGGTATTCCTTCATGGCGCTCCTGTGGTTGTTCCGTGCTTCCGTGGTTTTCTGGTTTGCCAGGTTTTCTCTAGGCGTCTGCAAGAGCGTCTGGCTTCTTGTAGTTCTGTGGTGAACCAGGCGGCCTTCAGAGGGCATTGTTTGGCGGGGTGGCGGAGGGGTGTGAGATTGTCGGCGCAGCGGGAGATCCAGCGGTGACATTCTGTGGCTGCGGAGTTGGTGTCGGTCGTGGCGCTGGGGGGGTCTTGGAGGAGGGTGGTGCTGAGGTGTTCCTCTGTGACCTTGCTCCCGTTCCTTTGTGGCGGTCGCGGGGCGGGCTTGGGTGCGGAGGTGCTGTTGAAGGTGAAGTGGACGCAGTGGTGGTCTGTCCAGAGGGGCTGGGTGGTGTGGCTGAAGCGGATGTTAGCTCCTCCCGCGAAGATAGGGTTGAGGGTGTGTCCAGCTTTGTGTGTGGGTGTGTTGACCATCTGCTTCAGTCTGAGGTTGGCGAGGTTGTCGAGGAGAGTGATGGAGTCGGGATCGTTGCAGTTGTCAAGGTGGAAGTTCAGGTCCCCGAGTAGAATGTAGTCTGTGGAGGTGATTGCGTGGGGTGCGGCGACCTCGGCGATGGTGGTTGTGGACTGAGTGCGAGGTCCCAGCGGTCTGTAGATGAGGGTTCCGCGTAGCGTGGTCCTGGGGCTGGTCTGGATCTGGAAGTTGAGGTGTTCTGTGTTTGAGTGGGGGTCACTCGTGCTGGAGGTGGAGAGACAGAGGGGGGTCTTGTGTGCGATGGTGAGTCCTCCTCCTGGGCGGTGGGTGCGGTCCTTTCTCTGGATCTTGTAGCCGTCGGGGATGGCAGTGGCGATGTCGGGGCCGGAGGTGGCGTTGGTCCAGGTTTCTGTGAAGAAGGCGATGTCGGGCGAGAGGGTGTTGATCAGGTCCCAGATCACTACGGCGCGACGGTGCAGGGAGCGCACGTTGAGGAGGATGCATGTCAGGGTTTTGGTGGTGTGTGCATCGGGTGGTCCTTCAGCGGTAGTGGGGGTGTTGTCGATGGTGAAGGATCTGCGGCAGGGTCGGCACGAGAACTGTCCATGGGTGGTGTTCGGCGAGGATCTTACGCAGTGGGTGTGTCTTCCGGGATTGAGTGCGTGGAGGGTAGTGGAGTCGTAGCGGTGGGGCCTAGGAGAGCCAGGGTTCCTGGCCCTGGTCGGTGTCGGGTCGCGGACGGGCGCAGACGGGCTTGCCTTAGGTGCGCCTTCTGCGCGCCAGTGGCGCGACCGCGCAGCAGTCGGCATTATGTAGGGGAGGGGAGGGACGCTCAGCTGGGAGTTGGGAAACGGGCGAGGGCAGGGGGAGGGGCCGCGGGTCAGCAGCGGCGGGAAACAGAGTGAGGGGGATGGCGAGGGGAGAGAGAGGGGCATTGGGTACAAGAATAAAGTGCAGAATAAAAACACAGAATGAAAACAGAATAAGAACACAAAATGAAAACACAGTGGACAACCAAATGCACAGTGATGGGAAAAACTATAAGCTCAGAGGTTAACAATGCACAATAATGAGAGAGGGAGAAAAAGTAATACAATGAGAGGTCAACAATTACCGCAAAGCTGACCCTAAATTAACTTGTGCTCAACTCTTCGGTAGCTTGGCACAGAGCAGCCAGGTTTAACTTAGAGGCAATGTGTAAAGTATTTGTGCAACACTTCAAACAATAACACAGTGAAAACACACCACAAAAGGATGCCACATCAGTTTAGAATAGTAGACTAAAATATAAAAAGTAATATAAGACCAGAACGACAAAAATCCAATCAGTAGGGCCATAGTTATGAATTTTCAAAGATTCAAGTGTAAAATAGTGCTAAAAAGCACAAAGCGCCAACCTCAGCTATCTGGCCCTGCTGGACTGGGTCTCAGCTATACTTTCAAGCCGACTGTGATGGAGTGCAGGTTGGCTACAGTCGACAGGTTAGGGAAGCTGAAGTTTACCTTCTCAAATCCATGCCAAGAGCGCTGTTCGAGGTGGAGGGGGCCACAAGGACCAGGGAGAGCATCGTGGGAGGTTGCAAGAGTAGCACGAAGAGTGGGATAGGTGTCGTGGAACAGCGTTTCTGGAGCTTTGTGTTGGAGGGACCCATGAGTGGTCAATGCTGTAGCACAAAGAGTCAGACTGCCGGAGCTTAGCGTTGAATGATGGTGCGAATGGTGAGGCCTCGTGCAAACGGACACGTTTACAGTTGCGAAGAGACCAACATCTTGGCTACAGCTCCCTTGACCACACCAAGGGTCCAGTACATAAAGAGCACCACTTGGGAGGTCAGGAACTCACTTCAGCAGAAACAAGGGCCTGTTGCAGTATGGTGAGAAGCCTTTGATATCCCTGAGACTCAGATCAGGAGGCCAGCTGGCTAGCCCTTGGAGTCACTCTGGTGTACTGGGGTCAAGGGTGTAGTTGCAGGTCCAGCTCTTTTCTCACCCAGAAAAGAGGGCAGCAGGTCAGCACAGCACGGCTGCAGTTCCTTCAGCGGAGCAGTCTAGCAGAGTGGAAGTCCTTTCAGCAGCACAGCAGTACTTCTTCCTGGCAGAGTATCCACTGGTCCAGATGAGTTGGTGTCTGAGGTACAGTATTTATACCCAGTTGCACCTTTGAAATAGGGAGAATCTTCTGGAGGCATGCTTTTGAAGTGCACAAGTGCCCTGCCTTCCTGGCCCCAGCTCGAAACTAACTACAAGGGGGTATGCAGCCCTTTGTGTGGAGACAGGCACAGCCTATTCAAGTGTAAGTGGGACTGGGCCTAGCTCCTCCCTGCCATCCTGCCAGTCATGGCCCATCCAGTTACACCTAAGCTCTCCATTGTGTGTGACTGTCTAGGAGGAATACACATAGTCCAACTATCAACTACACCCAGTTATGTGGCCCAGAGACAGGCTGCAGGCACCAAATGGCTAAGGCAAGAAAATTCCAACTTTCTAAAATTGGCAATTACAAAACTTCACCATAAGTTAGGATGTTTAATTACAATTCCAGAGACACCAAACATGACCTGCTTATCTGTTCCCATTTGGCAATTACACTTATAAAATGTAATAAGGTAACTCAAAAGTTCTCTTACAGGAGAGGTTGGCCTTGAAGTGGTGAAAAACGACTTTAGGAGTTTTTCACTACCAGAACATGTAAAACTTAAAAGTTCATGTCTTACTTTTTAAATACATTGCACCCTACCCTCTGGGCTGCCCAGGGCCTACCCTATAGGTGACATATGTATTAAAAAGGAAGGTTTGGGCTGGGCAATGGGTTTACTTTGCTAGGTCGACATGGCAGTTTAAAAGTAAAACTGCATGTACACAGGCTGTAATGGCAGGCCTGACATGTTTAAAGTGCTACTGAACTGGACGGCACATTAAATTTATAGGCCCTTGGCACAAGTAGTGCAACTTTACTAGGGACTTGCAAGTAAATTAAATGTGGCCATTGGGTATAAGCCAATATTACCATGTTTTAAGGAGGGAGCACAAGCCGTTTAGCACTTGTTAGCAGTGATAAAAGTGTGCAGAGTCCTAAAGCCAAAAAACACAGATTCAGCATAAAGTGGAGGGCAAAGGCAAAAAGTTTGTGGATGACCCTGCAGAAAGGGCCATGTCTAGCTACAGTCAAAGATTCAAATACCTATGATATAAATAATACTACCCCACAATGTGCGGAACAAGATGGCTATATAAAAACAAGCTTTGGCAAAGCCAATAGGTATCACTTATCATCTACTGGCTTTGTAAATGTTTTTTAGAAATTTAGTACAACAGTGTGGGCTGTCGTGCAAAATGGATCAAAGTAAAAAAAAAAGATGCTCTATGATATGGCCAGCAGTGACCATATTGTGCAGCAGCCTCGTTCTGCTGTGCAATATATGTAAAAACTGTGCAAGTAAGGAGGCAAGAGAAGAGAGGAGGGTGGGCGAGCGGGGTGTCAAAGAACGGACAGCAGCAGGAGGGTGGCAAAGAAAGGACAGCGGCAGAGGGAGGGGGCACTAGGAAAGAATGGACAGCAGGAGGAGGGCAGGGGTTGTTACAGCATGAACAGCCAGAGGAGGGTGAGGGGGTTGGGAAGCACAGACAGCAGGAGAAGGGAAGAGGAAAGGGGTGAGAAAGCAACAATAGATAGCGGGTGGAGGGTGGGGTTGAAGGAGAGGGACTGCAGAATATGAACTTTACAACCTCAGTCAAAGTCTATCATTAAATCTCATTTATGAAAACTTCTATATTTCATACAGATGTTCTTGGCAGAACATTGTTTGATCCATATGGGATTTAACAGAGATAATCTTCATTCGGCTGCAAATCGCCATGATGTATATTTTAAATTGCTTTATTGGCAGCTCTGTTCACCTTGATATGAACTGCTACATCGTTTTGTTCAAACAGGTTCTATTGTTCAAAATGTGCTTGATAGAGCAGCGCCTTTTATTCCTTCAATGTATCCAACTGATAAAGTCTGTCAATGAGTGGATATAATTCAAACAATCTCGGTGTGGTGCAAGAGACGCTTTGCTTTAAGAAGTAGCACAGCAGGGCCATGATTCCCTTTAAATAGGCGCAGGCAGGCTTTAATGGACAAAGTGGGCACTCCAAAACCTTAACATGTGAATTACTTTACAATTATAATATTAGAAACGAGTATATTATAGATCAAATTTATATACAAACATCATATACCTAAAATGGAGATCATTATAGGGAATGCGGTGTGGGTGCACATCTTTCCTTAAAATCAGTAGCACCCTAGGTAAGAGGAGCCCGGAAACCGAATCACTGACAGAATATCGACTACAGAAATATCGACAACAAAAATATCGGAGCCGAAATATCGATGTCCAGAATATCGAAGTCCTATCTACATTATGGTAAGTACAAAAATATCGAAATAAAAATATCGTTGTAAAAAATATCGTTGTTAAAAATATCAATTTTTTTAAATGTCTAACAAATAATGTAAAATAAAGTAAATAATACATATAATTAAAAAAACATAGTTAGAATTATTTAAAAATGTTTAAAATTATAAATAATAAATATAATTTTAATAAAAATTAAACATACATATATATAAAATATAATGTATAAATTTACTTTATAATATATATAACAAAATATTATAATAAATTATAAAATGTTAGAAACATATTAAAAATTATAAATACATATATATATATATATACATATACCAGTAAATATAAAATAAAAATACAATATTTATATAATAATTTTAAAAAATAAAATATTTTTAACCTTTTACAATTACATTTCACACTACATTAACAGGAACAGTAGAGAAAAAATTGGATAGCAGAGAGGATAAAATTACTATTCCCACTCCAGGGAGTGCAATAGTAGGGAAAGTGTTGGATAGCGGATGGGAATAATTTACTATTCCCACTCCAGCAAATAAAACAGTAGGGAAAGTGTGGGATAGCATATGTGAATAATTTACTATTCCCACTTCAGGGAGTGCAACATTAAGACAAGTGTTGGATAGCGGCGGGATAAAAATTACTATTCCCACTCCAGGGAGTGCAACAGTAGGAAAAGTGTTGGATAGCGGAGGGAAATAATTGACTATTCCCACTTCAGGGAGTGCAACATTAAAGAAAGTGTTGGATAGGTTTGGTGTAAAAATTACTATTCCCACTCCAGAAAGTGCAACAGTAGGGAAAGTGTTTGATAGCGGTGTGGATAAAATTACTATTCCCACTCCAGCAAGTGCAATAGTAGGGAAAGTGTTGGATAGCGGAGGGGAAAAATTTACTAATCCTAACTCTAGCAAGTACAACAGTAGGGAAAGTGTTGGATAGCGTATGTGAATAATTTACTAGTCCCACTCCAAAGAGTGCAACACCAGGGAAAGTGTTGGATAGCGGAGTGGATAAAATTACTATTCCCACTCCAACGAGTGCAACAGTAGGGAAAGTGTTGGATAGCGGAGGGGAATAATTTACTATTCCCACTCCAGCAAGTACAACAGTAGGGAAAGTATTGGATAGCGGAGGGGAATAATTTACTATTCCCACTTCAAAGAGTGCAACATTAAAGAAAGTGTTGGATAGCGTCAGTGTAAAAATTACTATTCCCACTCCAGAGAGTGTAACAGTAAGGAAAGTGTTGGATAGCGGATGGGAATAATTTACTATTCCCACTCCAGAAAATGCAACAGTAAGGAAAGTGTTGGATAGCGGAGGGGAATCATTTACTATTCCCACTCCAGCAAATAAAACAGTAGGGAAAGTGTAGGATAGCATATGTGAATAATTTACTATTCCCACTTCAGGGAGTGCAACATTAAGAAAAGTGTTGGATAGCGGAGGGGTAAAAATTACTATTCCCACTCCAGGGAGTGCAACAGTAGGGAAAGTGTTGGATAGTGGAGGGAAATAATTTACTATTCCTACTTCAGGGAGTGCAACGTTAAAGAAAGTGTTGGATAGGTTTGGTGTAAAAATTACTATTCCCACTCCAGAAAGTGCAACAGTAGGGAAAGTGTTTGATAGCGGTGTGGATAAAATTACTATTCCCACTCCAGCAAGTGCAATAGTAGGGAAAGTGTTGGATAGCGGATGAATATTTAATATTCCCACTCCAGCAAGTACAACAGTAGGGAAAGTGTTGGATAGCGTATGTGAATAATTTACTATTCCCACTCCAAAGAGTGCAACACCAGGGAAAGTGTTGAATAGTGGAGTGGATAAAATTACTATTCCCACTCCAATGAGTGCAACAGTAGGGAAAGTGTTGGATAGCGGAGGGGAATAATTTACTATTCCCACTCCAGCAAGTACAACAGTAGGGAAAGTATTGGATAGCGGAGCGGAATAATTTACTATTCCCACTTCAGGGAGTGCAACATTAAAGAAAGTGTTGGATAGCGTAGGAGTAAAAATTACTATTCCCACTCCAGAGAGTGTAACAGTAGGGAAAGTGTTGGATAGCGGAGTGGATAAAATTACTATTCCCACTCCAGCAAATACAATAGTAGGGAAACTGTTGGATAGCGGAGGGGAATAATTTACTATTTCCACTCCAGCAAGTACAACAGTAGGGAAAGTGTTGGATAGCGGAGGGGTAAACATTACTATTCCCACTCCAGGGAGTGCAACAGTAGGGAAAATGTTGGATAGCGGAGGGGAATAATTTACTATTTCCACTCCAGCAAGTACAACAGTAGGGAAAGTGTTGGATAGCGGAGGGGTAAAAATTACTATTCCCACTCCAGGGAGTGCAACAGTAGGGAAAATGTTGGATAGCGGAGTGGATAAAATTACTATTCCCACTCCAGCGAGTGCAACAGTAGGAAAAGTGTTGGATAGCGGAGGGGAATAATTTACTATTGCCACTCCAGCAAGTACAACAGTAGGGAAAGTATTGGATAGCGGAGGGGAATAATTTACTATTCCCACTTCAGGGAGTGCAACATTAATGAAAGTGTTGGATAGCGTAGATGTAAAAATTACTATTCCCACTCCAGAGAGTGCAACAGTAGGGAAAGTGTTGGATAGCGGATGGGAATAATTTACTATTCCCACTCCAGAGAATGCAACAGTAAGGAAAGTGTTGGATAGCAGAAGGGAATAATTTACTATTCCCACTCCAGCAAATAAAACAGTAGGGAAAGTGTGGGATAGCATATGTGAATTATTTACTATTCCCACTTCAGGGAGTGCAACATTAAGAAAAGTGTTAGATAGCGGAGGGGTAAAAACTACTATTCCCACTCCAGGGAGTGCAACAGTAGGGAAAGTGTCGGATAGTGGAGGGAAATAATTTACTATTCCTACTTCAGGGAGTGCAACATTAAAGAAATTGTTGGATAGGTTTGGTGTAAAAATTACTATTCCCACTCCAGAAAGTGCAACAGTAGGGAAAGTGTTGGATAGCGGAGGGGAATAATTTACTATTCCCACTCCAGCAAGTACAACAGTAGGGAAAGTGTTGGATAGCGTATGTGAATAATTTACTATTCCCACTCCAAAGAGTGCAACACTAGGGAAAGTGTTGGATAGCGGAGTGGATAAAATTACTATTCCCACTCCAACGAGTGCAACAGTAGGGAAAGTGTTGGATAGCGGAGGGGAATAATTTACTATTCCCACTCCAGCAAGTACAACAGTAGGGAAAGTATTGGATAGCGGAGGGGAATAATTTACTATTCCCACTTCAGGGAGTGCAACATTAAAGAAAGTGTTGGATAGCGTAGGTGTAAAAATTACTATTCCCACTCCAGAGAGTGTAACAGTAGGGAAAGTGTTGGATAGCGGAGTGGATAAAATTACTATTCCCACTCCAGCAAATACAATAGTAGGGAAACTGTTGGATAGCGGAGGGGAATAATTTACTATTTCCACTCCAGCAAGTACAACAGTAGGGAAAGTGTTGGATAGCGGAGGGGTAAAAATTACTATTCCCACTCCAGGGAGTGCAACAGTAGGAAAAATGTTGGATAGCGGAGTGGATAAAATTACTATTCCTACTCCAGCGAGTGCAACAGTAGGGAAAGTGTTGGATAGCGGAGGGGAATAATTTACTATTTCCACTCCAGCAAGTACAACAGTAGGGAAAGTGTTGGATAGCGGAGGGGTAAAAATTACTATTCCCACTCCAGGGAGTGCAACAGTAGGGAAAATGTTGGATAGCGGAGTGGATAAAATTACTATTCCCACTCCAGCGAGTGCAACAGTAGGGAAAGTGTTGGATAGCGGAGGGGAATAATTTACTATTGCCACTCCAGCAAGTACAACAGTAGGGAAAGTATTGGATAGCGGAGGGGAATAATTTACTATTCCCACTTCAGGGAGTGCAACATTAATGAAAGTGTTGGATAGCGTAGATGTAAAAATTACTATTCCCACTCCAGAGAGTGCAACAGTAGGGAAAGTGTTGGATAGCGGAGTGGATAAAATTACTATTCCCACTCCAGCAAGAGCAATAGAAGGGAAAGTGTTGGATAGCGGAGGGGTAACAATTACTATTCCCACTCCAGCAAGTGAAACAGTAGGGAAAGTGTTGGATAGCAGAGGGGAATAATTAACTATTCCAACTCAAGCAAAATAATTAAAATTATTTAACACAATTTTAATTAATTATAAAACATTTACCTCACACCATATTCCCCTATAAATGACACCACCAATATTATAAAACATAACACTATTAACATAATTAATTTATGATTAATTAATTAATTTATGAAAATTAACAAAAATATTAAAAACAATCAAGAATAAATTAATTCACACGATTAACACTATAAAAGAGTTTAAAAAAAATATTAGAATAAACAATTAAAAAATATATTAAAATTAAATTACTTCATAGCCTACTCCCCTATCAACCCACAATCTGCTCCTAAAAAAATAACACAATTAAGATATTTACCAATTAATTATTAATAATTAACAACAAATTAATACTAATTAATATCAAATTAATTACAACAATGAACACTATAAAATATTAAATACATAGATATTGATTAATACATTTTTTAAATTAATTAATTATAATTAAATACAATTCCCACCCTATTCCCCTATAAACCCACAACCCGCTCCTAAAAAAAAATGTTTTATGATATTTACCAATTAATTATTAATAATTAACAACCAACTAATAACTAATTCATAATTAATTAATTACCACAATTAACAATATAAAATATGAAATACATAAATATGAATTAATCAAAATTATTTATTAATTAATTATAATTACAATACTTCCCACCCTATTCCCCTATACACCCACAACCCGCTCCTAACAAAAAATAACACAATTTAATTAATTAACTAATCAATTAATAAAATTTAATAACCAATTAATATTTAGTTACTAAAAAATTAATTATAAATAATAATCAATAAAGATTATTGAGTACTTTATTAAAATTAAATTACTTCCCACCCTATTCCCCTATAAACCCACAACCCGCTACAGAACTAAAATACACAAAATGTAATTTACATAAAATAAATAACTTCTAAAAATGTCACAAATACATAAAAAAAAACAGATATACTTATACAAAAAACATTACATCACATAATATTAACATACATACTAAAATACAGAACACTAATATAAATATCGATATTATTAACAACGATATTATGACAAATGATATTACTGACTTCGATATTTAAAAAAACGATATTTCTTACCTTCATGTCGATATTCTGGTCACCGATATTCTTGATGTCGATATTCTGTCCCTTCGATATTTCCAACTCGATATTTTTGTACATCGAAAATAAAAACTCGATATTATATCTGTTTACCCCGGAAACCTTGACTGCGCCAAAACAACTTCTCCATCCCATAGGATTTGAAGGCTCCCAGAGGTGCCAGGACATACGCCACTGTTACAAAGACAGCAATGGTATGTGTGTAAATAACTCAGAGGCAGGCTAAAGCAGCCAACGCCTGGTGCTTGAAAAATGAACACCATAAGGGCCCATTCGAAGGTGCAGACGTGGCCCAACAGCAGCAGCCAGCAGTTTGGCATCACCCGCTTATTGCTCTGCGATACAACAGCCACCTGAAACTAATCATCGCATAGCAATCAATCATGAAACACTAAAAACATAAGGCCTGATTCACAAAGGTAAATTTACACTTTTGTGTAAGTTTACGATTTTTTGCTATTCACAAAGGGATTTACGAGTAGAATCTTTACAAGAGTGGAATCTCTGCATATATAAGACCTATCATTTCATGTAAGAAGCCTCCGCACATCTTAAAATATCTAAAGGCTAGAGTTGCCTCCGACAGCTTGATCTATATAGTGTAGTGCATTTGTTTAGCGCTTTCTACTCCCGACTGGGCTTTGAAGGGCTTGCAGACAATAGCAAGCTGGTATATTTGAGTGTCTCATGTGGCCTAGGTGAGTGTCATGTGATTATAATAGGTTCAGAAAGAAACGCCATTTTACATACTCATGTTCTTAAGTTGCCTTCTCTCCCTAAATACGATGATTTTTGGCACACATTAATTTGCATGTACATACAACATAATATTCTTCAAACTCATTTTTCCTTACACTGCCCCTTTGTAGGCACACTATCAAATGCCTTGAACACTTTGTAGAAGGGCTAAATTAATCTCGCAAAATGTTGTTATTTGTTTTGGCCGTTCGGCAACAGAGCTATCACCATAGTAAAAACAATAGCGGCCTGACTGGGATGTTGGCATGGTAACATGGATGCTGTTTATTATATAAGAGACATCAATCCTTTTTTTTAGACAGAGGAGCATTTCGCTGGCAATGAGAGGCCACCAATGCCGGAATTCCAGCCCAGCTGATTCCTGTTAACCTCATACGAGGGATGCTGCCCAGCTCTCCACCAAGATGGGGAGCCTGATGACACTTACCCACAGGTAACAGGGAGTTAGATCACCCTACAGGGATTTGGCAGATTCGCTCACCCTAGACATGCTAGGTTAGGAAGTACAATTTATTACAGTACTTGCATGTAAGCATATATATTTTCTGTAATAAGCAAAATGGTTGAACTGTTTATTAGGCCTTGGCGGTAAATTCCGTTCCGCTCGCAGAATTTGCGGAATTTGGGTAATTTCGCGTTCCTCGGAGAACGCAAAATTGCCAAAAATTCCTAGATCCGCGGCCTCGTAGAATTTTTTGCTTGTTCGCACTTTCAAAATGCGTGTTTGCGAGATATTTCCCCCGAGCACGCAAACAGCGTTCGCGAACAGGAAAAAAGCATCGCGAACGGGCGGAACAAGCAATTCCGCGTGTTCGCGGAACTCTGCGTTCTCGCAGAGATTTTTTACCGTTTCGCAGAGTTTTGCGTAGCGCGACTACGCAAATTCCGCCCACCCCTACTGTTTATCCTTTTCACCATTCTTGTAATGCTAATCATATTATTCTGTTTCCTTCTATTGATTATTGCAGCACAAGTATTTTACTCAAGAATCACAATATTGAAACACTTTACTGTAGATTTCTTGTGTATCTCTTTGGGTAAGCATAAGTAACTAAGCAAAGGGATTCTAGATGTGTTACCACAATTTCCTTGGGGAGTCAGGGTTGTCATGTTCTGAGGTTACACATCCATTTGTTACCTTGTCAGGTTAGGGGCACAGATGGTGCACTGTGAGCTAGCAGGACGTAGGCCAACATATCCGGATGGTGTGTATGTAGTCAGTCTCACGCAGTTCTGATGTTTATGTTGTCCATGGCAGCCCCTACATTCTAGCTTGGGTTCTTATTTAATGGATCACCTGAATAGTTTTCTTTCGTATACCCAAAGATCTCTGCTCAGCTCTTAACCGGAGACGTCAGTGGTGATAGGGAAAAATCCTCCTCGGCTAAGTAGGTAAATCCTATGTATTGGCTGTAGGTTGTTTAAGCTTGAACCATTCAAAGGATCACCCCATAGAGGTACCCGCTCTGAATTCTACATATTCATATAGCTGAAGAAGCAGTAACTAAATACCAGTGAACTGCAGACATGCGGTTACACAGATGCTGTAAAACGTGGACTACCCCTTGTTGGGGGTATGTATCTTTGTGGTTGAGGCTCACGAAGCATTTAGGACCGAGGTATTCTATTCATTAGTTAAATTCCCAGCCACAGAAGCACACACATGACAGTTTCAAACATACACTGAGGCTGCAGTTCCTAACCATTACACAGCTTATGAAGCTCTAGAAATACGACTAACTTACTAAGAACATCAAAATTGGTTTGAAGACGCCCTACCACATACACCCAGCAATGTTAGACCAGGTCCTTTTAGCAATGAGGGAGCAACATGGCCAGTCTTAGCCAGTTACAAACCCTATAAAGATATATAAAATATGACAGCTCCAGACCTACGTATGCTTTATACAGATCTGGTTGAAACATATAGATGTTTAACACAATTGGTCATGAAAACAATGACAATAAATTGTGCAAGGGCTGCTCAAGCTGCACATCTACAATTGGTTATGCTTGGAATTGGCCCAGTCACTGCTAACGCAGTCATGGGTAAAATTCCCATCAGACGGGAGGAAATTCCATTCTGTATTGCACAAAAACCAAGCCAGCTTGAAGCAGAGGTTCCCCATATGGGACCTCAGGAAAAACCCAGAATTCTCACAATATGCTTGCCAATGGGGATGGCTCCCCCGGTGGAAGACTGCACCACTTGGGGTACAGTCTTTGCTGCAGTATACACCAGAACACACAGTACACCCTCATTAGCTGTTTTGCCAGAGATGCTTAAACAGATCCAAAATAGGTATGGGGCAGTCCTTGCCCTGGATTTGAGGATGAAACTGATGGGCAACTGTGCTGCAGTACCCACCATAATGCTGAGTAACATTAAAGGGAAAGCAGCAGCATTAGCTATAAACCAGCGACTCATAAATTGACTCCGGGAGAACTGGAGCACGAATTACCAAAAATATTGAGGAAACCTATGCATCAATACGTAGAGATAATTTGGGAGCCGAAAAGGATACCTCAAGGCAAGCACCCAAATTTTATAAGAAGAAGTGGGATAATAAGAAAAATAAAGAAAAGACTAAGGGGCATATTATCAAGCAGCAGCGATAATTATCGCTGACCGCCCCCAGCGTGAAAATGTTTATCGCCGTCTATCGCAGATAATTATCGCCATGCTAGCGCTGTATTAACAACGCATAGCGCAATGGCGATAATTATCCCAGCGATATCGATGTTTTCCATGGAACATCGCTGGTTTTTCAGCGATGTTCCATTGAAAACGGCAATAACCTTGCTGATACGACCCTGTGGTTGTATCAGCATAATCCACCCCCAATGGTAAGTATGGCTAAGTCAGCATTTTAGCAGACGTTAGTTTTTGGCGAAAACCGCGGTTTTCGCCAAAAACTAACGTCTGCTAAAATACGTGGGCCTCCTTGTAAATATCGCAATGTGCACATCAGCGATAATTTACAGGGAGTACTGCCCAGTGACGCCCACTTTGCATCTCATTAGAGATGCAAAGCGGGGCGTCGGGAAAACGGGTGCTAACATGCGCTAATGCATGTTAGCATCCCCTTGTAGATAGGGCAATAATATTATCTCCGCTTTTTTGGCTTTTAAAGCCAAAAAAACGGAGATAAGGCCCTTGTTAATATGCCCCCACGTCTTTGGGTGGATCTCCCCAAAATGAGTTTACTGAAAAACGCTATAATCTGCGTAACTGTGATAATATTAAAACACCTGACAGGTATCAGGATACTGATACACGTTCATCTTGTTCCTTTCAGGAGCATCCGTAAAATGCTTGGAGAGAGGTGGATGATCAGAGCGCAGATCAGAGAAGTACGTGAAACCGAAGAAGGACTCACAACACTCTTCTGACTTTATAATAAAAAAGGAAGATAAACCTAAACAGTTGAAGCCTCAATTAAAAAAGAAGAAGGTGTCTAGCCTTAAAATCAAGCATGCCATGGATATTGAGGAAACTGCTTCTGAGCGGGGAGAGGGCTCTACCCATGCTGGACAGCGCAGCAGAAGTCATGATAGTTCGCGGTAGCCTGATGGATTGTCTGGCGGTAGTAGCTTTGAGTGACTATATCCAGGTGGACACACCAGACACGAGAGTGAGTGTCCCACATAAAATGTAAGAAATGCAACTCCAAATGGTGGGGGGACATACCACAATACATTAATGTTCTCTTCTGGGAGAACCTGTCATTCAGCTAGGACATTGTCTTGACTGAAAAGGAATGGTCACCAGAATTTGTCATGGACTGCCCCAAGGGGGAAACAGAAATCTGACCTGCTTTTTCTAACCTTGTCCCAGATGCAGTTAAACTGTCATACATCAAGGAGTGGGACCTACCCCCAAGCTCCTGCATTATAGCGCAACTATGTGGGGTGGGATGACGGTTCCCCTTATTGCATCATACCAGCGAGGTCAACCCTACAACCACAAAGACAATACCCCATTAAACATGAACCTAAAAAACAAGTTAGAGAAATTCTCATACAGCTTGAATACTTAGGTGTAATAGAAAGTTGCACCTCCCCTATGAATAATCCTTTATTTCCAGTAATGAAACCAGACCATTTATATAATCTAGTATTAGATTACAGACATTTAAACATCGCTACATACACATTTGCTGTACAAAACGTGCACAGCGTGGTACTAATGAATAACACAGTGAGGAAAAAATACAAAACCACTTTAGATAATTCTAATGGAATTTTCTGCCAAAACATAGCACCTGAAAGCAGGTACTTGACCGAATTCAGCGTCATCTGGTCTCACAAGCAGTTTTGTCGATTGTCCCAGGGGCATAAGAACCGCCCAGGGTTGTTTTCAGCCCGGGTTACAGAACTTTTGCCACAATTTGATGACTAGGTACTGTCCAATGTTAGTGACATATATTTGACGGATGATGACCTTTCAACTAACTTGGCTAGAGTAGATCACATAGTTTTGGGCTTTGCTCACATGGGCTGCAAATTCAATAAAAAAATCAAAAATAGCCCTCTTCTGTGTCCTGTTCGTAGGATCCAAGTTGTCAAGTGAGGGCAAAAGCCTAGCGACACATTTCCTCAAGTAGTGTGCTCTTCAATAACCACCAAACACATTGAAGAAACTCCAATCAATATTGGGTTTTCTGAACTTTGGCAGAACATACATTCCAGACTACGCAGAGCAGGCAAAACTGTTCTGCGACTTGATTCATCCAGACTTTTCAAGTACACATTGGACAACTGAACACACACATTTTACGTTCAGTACAGGCTGACATGCTACCATCCAAACACTTACACACAAGTGTAAGCACCAACAATCTGGTGATCTGTATAATTTGCGGGTGCATCAGGGTACACCTATGTCACATTCAACAAAGGAGACACTGTACCAATTGCATATAAATCACATTTATACACCAATGCAGAAATGCATTTTGCACTGACAGAAAAGAGTCTGACAGTGGTACAGACTGCTTTAGTGAGAGAAAGATATTTGGCTTAGGGGAAAAGTATTATTGTCATGACTTGGGTTCCAGCCTTGGAGGCTGTTACAAAGGCCAGTATTCCAAACACGAAAGCTTTATATCCATGATGGATACAGTGGGCCAACTCTCTTATAGCAACAGATGTAGATTACAAATTTGACTCTACACTACAAACACAAGCATATCTGCAAGATGAAAATGAATATCCTCTGCCTAATGAAGTCATGCCTCTAGATCAGTATGAATACATCATCCATACTGATGGTTCAGCACAGCCTGCTGTAGGGACAAAGCACCAATATTTTGCAGTGTGCGCCTCTGTGAAGGGTAGAATGGAGGATGGAGAATTCCACTTTCACAAAACCTACATGCAGTAACTAGGTGATTGCAGAGCATAGCAGGCTGAGCTTTAGCTCTATTCAGGCACTTGAGAATATGGATCCCGGATTGCCCACACTCATAGTGTGTGCTTCATACTATTGTGTCCAGTCTTACAATGAGTACTTACACTACTGGAGCCAGAATGGATTCAGCGATTCCAAAGGGTACTCTATAAAGCACAAGCTGCTTTGTGGACAAAGGGCCAGCCTCAAAGCGTGTTTGTCACAGGCTCATGTAATACACACACTGAGTTATCAGCGTATAGGAATGCATGTTGTAGGGAATTCCATGGCTGACAAAGCCGCAAAAGCAACAGTGCAAACTGCTGCAGTCACTGCAATTACTCATGCAAGTACGAGGATAGATTAAGACATCATGGTGGCTGTCAATGCTGCGCGCGCGATGGCACCCACCTGCCAAAAGGCTTTCAAACAAAATACTTCAGTTAAGTGTGCTAAACATTCCATTTGCTCTGATTTTCGGCGTGGAGGATTGAGTAATACAAAACTCAGATAGCAGGTTAGGGTTAATTCTAGCAGCACATGAGGGCCTAGCATCTGCTCATGCAGGGGTGGCAGCTACAGTTTTATTATTGCAGCAACGCCATTGGTGGCCAGGTCTATAGAAACAAACTAGGGACTTTGTCCTTAAATGTGACATCTACCAGCAGATTAAGGTTTCCAACATAGCGAGTCTACCACAGACACCTCTATTGATTTCGGACAAGCCTCTCACTTGTGTTTAATTGAACTGCTGCAGCCTTTTACAATCAGATGTGGCTTACAAATATATCTTAGTAGCCATGGATTCCTGCTCTCAATTCCTAAGGGTTTGGCCACAGCAATTGTCTGATGTCCAAACTGTTATAAAAGATTTGCAAGTCTTTATCGGGACCTACACACTAGCCACATTCCATTTGGAATATGGTCCAGTGTTTGCCTCCAAGGCTTACAGAGACAACATGGGAAAATTTGGCGTGACTGTGTGGTACTCCTCCCCCTACCATCCCAAGGGAAATGCAGTAGTGGAGAGGTAGAACTGGGACTTAAAGCAGTCTCTAAGAGCTAGAGTATTGGGATTAGGTCGCAGTGTGGTCCATCACCTGTATGGGGTCCAGCAAGCCCTAAATAATCTGTCTAGAAAATTCCTGGGTGGTCGGACTCCCTATGAGATCCTGTTTGGGGTTAAGATGTGGGTTCCAGACCTCAACAGTCCCAGTACAGTGGTGACAGAAACACCACGTGACATCAATGAATGTTTGGATGTTTTACAGGATCTGAACAACTTTCGAGAAGCTCAGAGCAACATCTGTCAGAAACGTACTACCACTGGAGAAGTGAAGGTTGCACCAGCGACTTCTGGTTGGATTCTCAAGATCGGAACAAAAAGTTATCCAGAGCATCTGCACCTGTTCTGGCTGTTGAAGGTAGCAGAAATGTACTTCTACAGCTCTCTGCTGGCTGCAAAAATAAGAGATTTGTGTCAATAGATCTCATCAAACCACATCATGTGGCCGGTTCTACACAGTAGGCCAAAAGGGCTCCTGGATAGTTACCTGTCTCCTCTCAATACCCTACAGAAAGTCCCGATGGAATCTTTGATCAGCAATGAAGCTTCTTCTTCCCAGCTAGGGACAGCTAACACTGAATTATCACTTCTTCCTGTTACATCAACAACCTCATTACAAACAACATGCACGGAAACACAGATTTCAATTCAACAAACAAACAAAGTTGGTATCTACAGAAATGTACCACGAATAGAATCAACTCCCAGCTCTAGTCTATACAGCCTCCAGAGCTGCCTAAAATAGATCAAACAGCCTCCAGCTACTTCATCAACTTTGATGACTTCTCTTCAGATTCATCTGGTGTGCAGTTTGCATATTTTTCAGGTCATAATCCAGCTGTCCCAGGGTCTTATTATTATAAACTCACACCCTCACAGGCTAAGACAACTATGCTCAATGACACCAAGCTGATTTATTCTGCATCTTTCATTTTCCAGCTGTCTATACAAGGGTTTGATTTTTGGAAAGACAATGTTGATTTGAATTCCATTTAGGGAACTAAAGATAGGCAGGTTCAGCTGAATGAGGCTTTATTTAGAGAATGCCTTATACTGCAACAAATGATTTTCCTGAACAAAACTGAGCAAAAAACATGGCACTGGCAACAACTCACAAATTTCACGAAGGAAACATTAGACACCATGCTTAGCAATGGAACATACAATTCTTCACATATCAATCAAGAGGGTTGGTTTATGTGGTCTGTGTTAGAAGGTGGTTCTGCCCATCTGAGCTGTCCGGATTTTTCGCTTTTTGAACAACTAATTTTTTAGCTTTTACTGTGGGAGAGCCTCATAAGCTGAGACTCACCCACAGTGAACTCATGATGAAACAGACTGCATGTGGATTTCAACAGTGCCCGCCGAATATAGCATGTTACAATGCGTGCTTTTACTACGCAGTAGGTAACAACGCAGTCGTTACAACGACCGCGTTGTTACAACGCGATGCCATTACTACGCAAGTCATTACATCGACATTAGGAATGTAACATTTACTATTCCAACTCCAGCCTACGCAACAGTAGGGAAGGTGTTGGAATAGTAAATTATACTATTCCTTATGTTAGAGCGCCATCCACTGCAAGTCGATGTAATGACTTCTGTAGTAATGGCATCGCGTTGTAACAACGCGGTCGTTGTAACGACCGCGTTGTAAAGGCATTGCGGTATAATGACCGCGATGTAAAGGTTGTTTCCCATGCCCGCCATGTGAAAGAAGTCCACTGCGCTGCAGCCAGGGTAAGGGGCACCGTACTGGTTAAATGTAAACATGTGTGCACACGCGTGTGCACCGGCGTAAGGGCTGCGCTGGGGAGATTCCTGTCGTGCGCAGCCCAAGAGCAGGCACAGATAGAATGGGGTGGCAGGAATTATGCAGAGTTGGGTGGTGACATGGAATAGGCTTTATAATGGGGGGAGACACATGTAGGGGAAAGTCAGTGTGCTTTACTGTTTCACTGTAGGAACACTCCATTACTCTCCTATGAAGACAGAGACCACATGGGGTAGTTTCACTTCCCTAGGGCCTACAAATTCCAGACACGCACCAAAGTACACTATAAGTTGTGTTAAAAGGAGTATTCTGCTGAGTCCAAAGCCATATCTGTACTGCTTATGGGTCATCCAGAAATGTCATATTCCTCTGACTCAGCTCATAACCAGAGCCTGGCCGGGTGTGACCCTGCCAGGCTGGATTAGTTACCTTCCTCCCCAAGCTGTAGCATCAGAGGCCTAGCCCTTCACTGCAAGCATTCCAAGGGCGAAGGTCTTTTCTCCAGGAGGGAGAGATGGAGGTGCTGCTACAATATGCACGCCAAGGGTGGAAGCACCCCATAATGCCTTGCAAAGGCATACAGAAGCCTTCAGGACAACCTGTTTGTTTTTGGCGTGTGGTGGCCCCAGGAGGATGAGGCCACCACCATTTGTTGACAACTGTGCAGGGGGAGCTGCAGGAGCAACACAGACTCCCCCAGCATGAAAGTGAAACGTCCCCACCCTCAGTCTCTGGGGACTGAAAGGAAAGAACCCCTCAAGGGCTCAACCATGCTTCAACACCAACCTTTGGCTGGAACTGTTGTTCTACAGCTGGGTGTAGGTGTTTGGGACTGCACTAAGGTGTGAAGGGTTGAACTTGGGATGTCTTGGGATAGGCATTCCATAGAGGAGAAAAGGTGCAATTGCACAAGTAGTGCATTTACATGATGTTGTTTCTTTTGGGGACTGGAAGTCACATGTGATATGTGAAATGATAAGCGATTTGGGGTTATGTTGTTAGGCATTCCTGCTAGGGTGCCTGATTGTAAATGCTTAATTCTGTGATTATAACAGTGATGCCTTTTAGGGGCTTTAATTGTATTGCATTATAACTGTTATCAGATATGATAAGTACCTGTCATTCTAAGGTATGCTTAGACATGTATTCTTGCCTCTGCGTTAGTTTAACAACAACCCAGACTGTCCGTCACTGTGATTCAAGGGTGTATACTGTATGGTCAGTATGAGATGCTCAGTCAGGGTTATGTGTCACTATGGCAGGTGTTCCCATTATAAATGCTTGGTGAGATAATGGGGTGTACTGTATGGTCAGTATGAGATGCTCAGGCAGGGTTATGTGTCACTATGGCAGGTGTTCCCATTATAAATGCTTGGTGAGATAATGGGGTGGGCCGCCACTGGGATGGTGCCAGTGGGTAGGGTCCTTACTCCAGGTTATGGTCAACCCACTGCATTTGGGGGCAATATGATGTGCATACATGGGAGTGGTGGTACTATACCCCCCCACTGCGGGAGGGGTGGGAATGTTATGCAAAGTCACAAAGTAATATGTATATTTGCAAATTGATGCATAGTATTGAGTAGTGTGTGTGTGTAATAAATATACTCTTTCTTTTTATAAAGAAAAGTATATACTGGGCAATCAGTTATTGAGTGTTATTTCTGCGTACTTGTAAATGGTGATTACTAGCCCACACCACCTCCCTTGAGTTAGCCTTAGACTGCTCTGCAACACTACCCTCTGAGAGTCAAGTGCTACAATGGGGTGTTTGGTTCCCAGTGAAAGACAAATGTAGACATATTGTTTGTGCAGGCCTCACAAATAATGCCTCGTTTTCCGACAGTCGTTAAATACTAACGGATGTCAAGCATGTTTTTTTGACAACACCAAATGTTTTAGGATCAATGGGCTTGACCCACGTTACGTGCAGACACAACACTCAGGGGAGGTAACAATTTACAGGGTCAGGAATTTGTGCCTTAATTGGCTTAAACAATCCACACTGTCTCCGGTGAAACAACACTTGTCCCTTCTTTCTGATGACATGGGATTACAGTACTTTTTACTAAGTCCTCGAAGACCACATCAAAAGGGCTTTCTGTATGCCATATACAATGAAGTGTGGAAGATTTCACAGCAGGAAGCTGCTGAGAGACTAAGACTGCGCGAAATTGACAGGGCAATTTAGAAAGGGCTCTGGCAGAAGTTGATAATGGTGAGTGACATGTCTTCTTTACAACATGGGCAGTCACAGCTTAGGGCTATCATGTTACTGAGTTGGACTCTATAGACACCTCATGCTGGTCGCATTCCATGGAAACATCTTAATGCCACTAGTTTGTTTTCACAATACAATCTTACTAAACGACAGACCATCTTGGCAAAAAAGGATGCAACATACACCATGTTACATATAGAGAAGTTAAAAAAAATACCATTAACTGTTGCAGAACTACCTTCCATGGATTGGATAATCCACGGGTTTATTTCTCTGTCAATTTCAATGTTTCACTTCCGATACTCCCTACAAAACCATCAAGTGGGCAGAAAAGAGGCGCTAGGAGAGAGGTATGTACATGAGTCATGGATCTCACCTTTCAAATTCCGATGTAGAAATAGGGAAACTGAGGTTTTTCTTAACTGGACTGACTGCAAGAGTACCTTGGGTTATTCCTTAGTTTGGAGGGTAGTTTCGCTTCATGGCACATGTAATGCGTCTAAGGCAAACTGGTCAAGTTATTTGAAAGGTTCTCCGGCTGCTGTGATCCATCTGGCTTTCAGATTGCTCTCTAATGGGAGTTACTTGATGCTGAATGATCAAGGCTGCTGTGGGATGAGACCGGGCATTTCCTATCTGGTAACAGTCTCTTTGGTCGTGACCTGTTGTACACAAGTACGGTTTCCGCCTGTCTGCACAGTTAGGGATGCGACGCTCTGGCCTTCGATAGAGCTTACGAATATGTGCTTTGGTGCTTTAAGCATACTGAAAGTCTTATTGTTCCAGAAGGATGTGGCCTTAACACCTGCAAAGGAGGTGTTTGATCTTCAAGTTGCAAGGTCCTCTTCTGAGATACAGTTGCTACTTGGCACTAATTTTCTACACCATTTTGGGGAGCTTGTGCAGCGCATTTTTAACATGTCTAGTACTGCGGTGGAAGTGTACTTTTTTAAGACAATTGGCTGCAGGTTCGTTAGCACCTTCTAGAAGGTATTCATAGTTATTCCATCATTCATACACTCCGTGCTTTGAAGCATTTCTGGAGGCCTACTGCTTGTCCTGTTCCAAGATGTCGGGACTGTGCTTTTTTTTTCCTGCTCCGCGATGGATGTCCCATCACAAGGCCAAATGGAGATAGCACTACCACACATGCTTCTGTGTCGTGAACACATGATACAGTGCTTTGGAGCACCCTTGCTTTAGGAACTGAATGTCCATTGGTGCTTGTTCTTTCGGCCTGTCTGGCTACACTGCGTACAGCCCATTTTTGCCTCTCTGATGTGCACTTTTGAGTGTGCCCAGGACTCATGCTTGGGGACGCAACTGGTTCAATCTCAGACATTGACATACTGGTGGGTCCGTTATCAGCTCACTTGTACCATTGTCCTTCGTGTTTGCCATTACTCCTGAATGCATACTATGAGCCCTCCTGGGATGCTTCCAGGTGAACTGGATCCTTGCTCGTCTTCTGTGTAATCCACACTGGTAGTTCCTCCCTTGGTGAACGCAAAGGGGATGGACTGGAACAGGTTTGTTCTATGGACGTGAGGCATTGGGTGCCACTGGGAACAATGTCTGTTATTGCTGGGAACAGTGTATTCCTCGGAACACATAAACAATTTGGCAGTTTCGAGCTGTGGAAACTTTTAATTTGGACATATTTTAACATCATAATTTGTTTTTAAATCGCACCGCTTTTTAACTTGCTTTTCACATTTGCATTTTTAAATTTGGCTTTCTGAATGCTTTTACCTTCAAAATAGCAGAGTGCCTTTTTATACATTTTGGGTTTTATGCTTTTAGGTATATGGTTAGCATTGTCGTTAGATAGTTTTTTAGTCGTCTCACGTCCAAGAAGTAGGTGTCACGTGGTAACATTAGGCCCGGATAGAAATGCCATTTTACATGTTCACGTTCTTAAGTTGCCTTCTCTCCCTGAACACAATGACATTTGACACACCTTTATTTGCATGTACATCCAAGATAATATTCTTCAAACTCAGTTTTGCTTACACTGCCACTTCATAGACACACTATCAAACACTTTGAACATTCTGTACAAGGGCTAAGTTCATCATGCAAAATGTTGTTATTTGTTTTGGCCGTTCGGCAACAGAGCTGTCACAATAGCAAAAACAAAAGTGGCCTGACTGGGAATTCGGCATGGTAACATGGATGGTGTTTATTACACAAGCGAGAGATGAGCATTTCGCTGGCACTGAGAGGTCGACTTATGCAGGAATTCCAGCCCAGCTGATTCATGTCTACCTAATGCGAGGGATGCTGCCCTGTTCTCTACCAAGACGGGCAGCCTGATGACACTTACCCACAGGTAACGGGGAGTTAGATCACCCTACAGGGATTTGGTAGATTCACTCACCCCAGTCATGCTAGGTTAGGAAGTACTAGGTAGGAGTACAATATATTACAGTCCTTGTGTGCAAGCATATATTCTCTGTAATAAGCAAAATGGTTGAACTGTTTATCTTTTTCACCATTCTTGTAATGCTAATAACGTTATTCTGTTTCCTTCTATTGATTATTGCAGCGCAAGTATTTCACTCAAGAATCACAACACTTCAAGAAATATTAAAACACTTTACTGTGTATTTCTTGTGTATCTCTTTGGGTATGCAAAAATTACTAAGCAAAAGGGTTCTAGATCTGTTACCATGATTTCTTGAGGAGTCAGGGTTGTCATGTTCTGAGGTTGTACATCCATTTGTTACCTTGTAACCTTGTGATCTAGCAAGATTTAGAGTCAGTCTCACACAGTTCTGATGTTTATGTTGTCCAACAAATGCACATTTTTACCTGGGAAAGTATAAGACATACAGCATGAGTATTGGTATTATCATTAGTGAGGGCCAGAGTTGCATTCTTAACTTATTTTCTTGCTGCACTTGAGGTGGGTCGATGGCTTAAGGATAAAGATGAGGTAATCCCAATAAAATACCCATTAGATTTGCAATCTAGCAGTCTTTGTACAGCTCTACCAGAGCAGAGCATCTGAGCAGAATAGACTTATGAACCAACTTTTCAATTCTAGCTCTCAGGTCATTTAGGAAGCAGTTTATTTAAAAATGTGTGCCAGTGATTACTGGGCTGATAGCCAGGATCTTTCGGACAGTATTTTCACACAAGGATGACGTAGGGCAGAGTAATCTCCTGTGCATTAGTCATGGCCAGGGCAGATCACAAACATGGGAAGGTGCGGAAGATTGGGTTTGCGGTGGGGATATGAGTTATGGTGTACCATAAATTGGAGGAGGGTTTAAGCTGCTGTCGGGCAAAGCACAACAAACTATCTTCTCCAATAGCGCAGGTGGGAGTGGGGGAGGACAGACATTACACTTTATGTCAGACAAAGAACAACAGTCCGGTAGCACTCTCCTTTGCAGATTGCAAACACATAAAATGGACAGAAGAATGCAAGACCGGATACTAGAATCTGAAATCCCTGGGAGAGGGTGAAGGAGAGAGACTGTAAAGACATGCACTCTTTGAGAGTCCATATCCAAAACTAAAAAAGTACCTGCAGGAGCCTGAGGCCAGAGGAAGGACACTGACCAGAGGAAGTTGTACTTAGTCCATGCTCCATGGCAGGGAGAAACGGAGGAGCCCCAGGAGGAAGCACAGGCAAGGAGAAGGCTCTGGCCAGTTAGAAGCAAGGAAACAAGAGTGATTTTGGAGCAAACCAATGATAAAATATGGGCTGAATCTAAGCCCATTTTATGCTTTTTTTATCTTCAAGAAATTTCACAAGCACAGTGCAAACGCTTTGCAGATGAAACGTAATCACATTCATAATGAAGGGAGGTAGACATGACCAATCTAAGGAAGAAAAGTCAAGGCAGAAAAGATACTACAAACAGACTTTAGGAGGACAGACATCTCCATTTCCTTCACAGCACCACATACAAAAGCATCCAAATGGAAAAACAGGAACAAAACCATGTAAATTTAATATAATCTTTCAATAAGCCCGGGTGGTGTTATCCCTCTCCGAATGTTTCTCATATCGTGGCAATCTGGAAACGCATTACACACTTTCATGAACTTGAAGGCAACCCATGATACTGCTGTAGCTTGGCAACTCTATTTTTCTTTTACGATAATCACAGTATCTGAAGGTGTTTAAAATAGCATGTCTTCTTGTCAGCATAGGTGCTCTTTCTGAAGTTTCCATCGTTTGAAGCAACTTGTTGGTGGATGGGTTGATGCATCGCACAATTTTGGATGATCTGACAAAAGAAACTTTAAGACACCAGTTGCTTACAATTGAGATGAGGCACTGTGATACTCGTGGTGGTACATTGGCCCGTTACCAATCTCAAATGAGAAACGGTGTAACCAATTGATTATAGGGTTACACATATAAACATTATGGGTGGATTAATAATTTCACCATTTTGACTATTGTGATATCAATTAAGTGAACATGTTTTTCTAATTAGGTGCTCCTCTTTGGAACCTTGTATCCATCTTCTTCAGGATATCAGGAGAGGATAGGATAGGATAAGGATTTGTAATGCGCACTAATACCCGTAGGTGCCAAGGCGCTGGGCAGTCGTGGAGAGGAAGAAAAACACAGAACTGCTGACTACGTTGAGAAAAGCCATGTCTTCAGCAACTTTCTGAACACTGGGAAAGATTCCGCATGAGAGATAGAGGGGGGCAGGGTATTCCAGTCTTTTGGCCGCCACAGAGAAGGAGCGTCCGCCCCATCTGACCCGGCGGAATTTCAGAGATCAGTTTTCTCTGGGAGGAGGATCTCAAGGTCCTCCCAGGAGTGTACCATTGAAACATAGTTTTCAGCTGCTGCAAGCCTTTGCTGTGCAAGACATTATAGACCATACTCAGGACTTTAAAAGAGATGCGTTTCCTGATGGGGAGTCAATGCAGAATGCGGATCCCCTCCCTCGCTGACTGATACTTAGGGATATTAAGGGATCAGCCTGGCTGCCGCATTCTGGATGACCTGAAGCCTGTTCAGGGAGTCCATACTGATGTTGAGATACAAGGCTTTTCAGTAGTCAAGCCGGGAAGTGACTAGTGCGATGATGGTGGGCCGGTGCAGTTCAGATGGAATGTACGCGAGCACCTTTCTGAGGGTTTTCAAAATATAGAACCAGGTGCTAACCGTGCGGCTGACCTGAGAATCGAAGGTCAAGCAATCGTAAAAAATGACCCCCAGGTTTTTAACTGTCCAAGCCGGAACGGAAGAGGACCACAGTCTGCCAGCCACCAGGCGTACGACCAGATTGAGTTCTGCGGACCAAAAACTAAAATCTCAGTTTTCTCTGCATTGATCTTGAGGGAATTGTTCTTCATCCAGCCGATGGTGCTAGCCATGCAGTGGTTACATTTTTCTGCAACAAGTTGCAAATCATTGGAGATGGAAACAATGATCTGTGTGTCGTCTGCATAGGAAATCACCTGGAACCCAAAAGATCTTACCAACCTAGCCAGAGGGGTCACGTACACATTAAAGAGGGTGGGGCTCAGTGATGAGCCCTGGGGAACCCCGCAGGGTAGGCTGAAAGCCTTAGCTCTGAAACCTCCGCAGCTGACGATGTTTGTTCTCCCTGTCAGAAAGGAGTAGAGAGGCTGCAAGGCCTTTCCCGAAACTCCGACCTCCCGCAATCGTTGGACCATCTGTATAGGGGAAACGGTGTCGAAAGCAGCTGACAGATCAAGCATAATGAGCACTGCCGAGCCACCCTGATCTAACCTGCATACGAATGTGATCAGTGGCAGCAATGAGGGCGGACTCAGTGCTGTGACCGGCGCGGAAACCATTTTGAGACTGGTCTAAGATCTCATGGGTTTCAAGGTATTTCATCAACTCAGTGTTGATGAATTTCTCTAAGATTTTTGTTGGGGCCGGGAGAAGTGAGATGGGGCGAACGTTCTTCAGTTCGGAGGGATCAGCATTGGGTTTTTTGAGAAGTGGTGTAACAATAGCCTCCTTCCCGGTGTACGGGTAGCTGCTGGATAGGAGAATGTTGTTGAACACCTTACACAGGCAGTCTGCAACCAGATTAGGGACCAACTTAAGTGTGAGGGGCATACAGGGGTCTAAGGGAGAGATGGATTTAAGGCACATAAGGAGGTCCTGGGTTTGTTGAACAGTGATCTGTGGGAAAGCCTCAAGAGTGAGAGGAGCAATCTTTCCACGGTTCTGAGTGACCTCCTCAACATCAGGTTCTTCAGTTTCCGTATGACCAAGCTCCTGAAAGATTTTAAGGACCTTCTCATGGAAATAGGCAGCTATTCTATCACAGAGGTCTTGAGAGGGGGACAACGACTGTGTCCTTGGAGGCTCGGAGATCTCCTTAATGACCTTGAATAGCATGCTAGAAGAATTGTCCTCTGCGAGGATCTTTTTGGTGAAGAAGTGGGATTTGGCTTGAAAGATGGCGAGTTTATACTTCTGTAGCAGAACTTTCTGCTTGGCTTTTTCCCTAGCACAAGGATCCATACACCATCTGCGTTCTTGTTTACGACACTCCCTTCTGAGGGATCTAAGTTCTTCTGAGAACCATGGCGCCGCTGGTGTAGCTCTTCTGAAAACGCAGTCCTTAAGAGGAGCAGCAGTGTCGAGGGCCTCAGTAATCCAGTTGCAGAAGCCCTCCGCCGTGGGGGGAATGGGCTGTGCCTCTCAGCACCGACTGAGGCCAAGGCAGCCCCCCATTTGGGGGCTGAGAGCTTGTTCAATCCCCTACAGCGGATGTACCTGGGAGTGGTGCTTTCCGTCGCAGTGCTGGGGAGTGTAGGACAAACTTTGAACATAATCAACCAATGGTCCACCCAACTAAGGGGCTGAACATTCTCAATCACTAAGTTATCATGATTGGTGAAGATGCCGTCTAAGGTATGGCCGGCGGTGTGGGTGGGGGATTGAACAAGTTGTTCAAATCCCAGGGATGACATGAGTTCTAGGAAGTGTCCTGAGTCATTGTCCTGTACCTTTTCGAGATGGTAGTTAAAATCTCCTAGAATAGTGAGATGAGAAGTGGTGACAAATTGTTCCAGTGTTTTACACCATGCTTCAGTAAACCTGGTTCTGGGGCCTGGTGGGTGATACACTAGCAGGCCAGAGTTGTAGCTATTGGACAGCATAATCCTAAAAGATGCTGCTTCCAGTGGGGAGCCAGGATTCCCGTCCACCATGGTGAGGGTGCAACTAAAAGAGTCCCGGGCCACCAAAGGCAGACCACCACCTCTACGCTCAGAGCGGTCACATCTGAGGATAGTGTATCCAGGGGGAACAGCGTCCGCCAGGTCAGTGCCCGAATTGTCTTTTGCCCATGTCTCGGTGACAAATAGACAATCCAAATTGAGTGTTTGTATAGTCAAAGCAATTTCGGTTTTATGTTTGGGCATGGAGCGGGCATTTATCAGCGCCCCCCCTAATGGATCTGGACTTGAAACCAGTTGTGATGCCGGTCCTGGCGCTGGTCTTACCACCCCTAGTTCCTGGGGCGCCTTGTGGAAGTTAAGAGAGCAGGCATCAGACTGTTAGTGGGTCTGAAATTGCAGTGTTGACAGTAAACTGGTTCCCCAGTGGAGAAGTCGAGCTTAGCTATGCATTCCCTGGGATAACTTTTAGGGCGTAATTCAAGGAGACCAGTCCTGGAATAAGTTCTTACCTGGAAGTCCTTGTTACCTGAGGAAAAACGAGCAGCGTGCCTGGCCCTGGTGCCGTCCAGGCGCGGACGGGCGCAGACGGGTGCAGACAGGCTTGCCTTTAGCGCGCCTTCGGCATCCGCTGCACGCCCGGGTTGTGTCAGCATCTAATGCCCTAACCCGGAAGCGTATGTGGGGCTGGACCGCCAACCTCAAAAAATGGCGGCCAGCCAGGGAAGAGTTCCGGTACAGGGGACTCTCTCCGCACAATCGGGACAACCCGTGGGGGACCGGAGAGAACCTGAGGGAACGAGGGAGAGAGGGAGAAAACCACAGAGGCACCCCTGGGATGCCCCAGTCAATGCAGGTGAGGCGGGAAAAAGTGCACGCACACAGTAAGTGCAAGATAAGAGTCCCCACACACCCCAAAGACTGTAAAAACACTTGTATTATAATTAGGCGGGGCTTAAAAGTTAACATAAGAGCGCGCTCAAGTGCATTAAAAAGAAGTCACTTGAATTACAGCAAGCATCGGCAGAGGCGCGTCTAACTGCTTCATGCGACCGCTGCGCACCCGGGGTTGTGTCGGCATTTAATGCCCTAGCCCAGAAGCGTATGTGGGGCTGGACCGCCAACCTCAAAAAATGGTGGCCAGCCAGGGAAGAGTTCCGGTACAGGGGACTCTCTCCGCACAATCAGGACAACCTGTGGCAGACTGGAGAGACCCTGAGGGAACGAGGGAGAGAGGGAGAAAACCCCAGAGGCGCCCCCGGATGCCCCCGTCAATGCAGGTGAGGCGGGAAAAAGTGCACGCACACAGTAAGTGCAAGATAAGAGTCTCCACACACCCCCAAGACTGTAAAAACACTGGTATTAAAATTAGGCAAGGCTTAAAAGTTAAAATAAGAGCCCGCTCAAGTGCATTAAAAAGAAGTCACTTGAATTACAGCAAGCATCGGCAGAGGCGCGTCTAACTGCTTCACGCGACCGCACGGATCACACGGATACACAGTTGCATTTTACAGGACATTAAGTTTCAAGTTACCATGACTCTCCCCATCACAACTCGGCCTAATGGGTAATACCACACGGTTACATTGTTGTGTCTACTGTCAAGGGGACCAGCATGGGGGCTACATGTGCCCCAAGTCTGGCCTGTTTGTATGTGAGTCAATTTGAAAATAGACACATATACAATGAGCTGGCACCCTACTATGAAAATGTGTCCTGCTGGCACCGTTTTATTGACGATATCATCTTTGTCTGGAACGGTGCTAGCAGTGAACTAGATTCATTCATTGAATGGCTCAATTTGGGGGACAGAAATTTGAAATTTACAGCTCATTACAGCAATTCTAGCGTTGGGTTTCTTGATATTAGGCTGAAATGTGTTGAGGATGAACTGCATGTTGAGTTATTCACCAAACCCACAGATAAGAATACTTTACTCTTATACAATAGTAATCATCCCAGAAAGATAATATTCCCTTTGGGGAATTTTTGAGATTGCTGACGTAATTGCACATCCCTCAAAGACTTTTACTACCATTCTGATATCATGTCCAAAAAGTTGCAGCATAGAGGGTATCCTAGGAAACTCATCAAACAGTCCCTTAAGAGGGCACGGTTCTATGACCGGGACCATCTATTGGACATTAACAAAGAGAAAAAAGATAAAGGAGCTGAGAGGATTGTCTTTGTGACTAATTTCTCAAACAGAAGCAATATGGTTAAGAATATAATTAACAGAAATTGGAAGATTCTCAACCATGGGGCCAATGTACAAATGCAAAAACTGCTTTTTTCTTTTAGTTTTTTTCTTTTAGGCGGAATAAGACCATCAGGAACTCTTTAGTGAGAACATATAGGTCAGAATCTGGAGGTCAAAGGACATTAGGTGGACAGAAGGCAATAGGCAACTATAAGTGTGGAACATGCTCTATATGCCCCCACTGTATTGAAGGCAAGAGCATTACGTTTGCAGCTAAAACCATGGTGGCAACAACTCTGAATAATTGCCGTAGCAAAAATATCATCTACCTACTGACCAGTCCGTGTGGACTAGGTTATGTCGGTGCAACTAGTAGGGAACTACGTGTTCGGCTACTTGAACATAAATCGGCAATAAGAACTAAGAAAATCAATGCCCCCCTAGTGGACCATTTCTCTAAATCGAATCACGATTGTGAGCAATTTAAATGGTACATTCTGGAAAAAATCATCGTAGATAGAAGGGGTGGAGATCTGGACAGCAAAAGAAAAACACGAGAACAGTGGATGATGTGTCATCTAAACACAATAGAAAATGGTTTAAACACACGAGAAGATTGGATGAAAATAGTGGCCAATCAATAAACAGAAGGCAGTTTAGATCTGTAGATATTGTATGCAAAACAGATACTTACTGCAATGGGGGATCAGATATAAAGTAGGCTGTAAAATTAGATACGAAGATAGAAACGCTGGTTAGAACTAATGGGAGAGTAAAGTGTCCAGTGCAAGTGTCTCCCAATAGTGATTTGAGTGGCCCTGAGACAGCGATCAGAAATTAGACATCTATTTAAGTATAGAATTGGGTATTAATGGATCAATTCTGCGAGTATAATCCAGCAGTCTTGGCTACATTTTTTAATGTATTGCAATTATATATATGGGATCCCTTGAAACCCTACTTGAATTAGATATATACATTAAAACCAACCAAGTTGTGTTTGTATAAACAAATAAGCTGGTGTTATCATTCACAAAAGGTATGGGATCTTTTGAGACCCTCTTCTGATTAGATGCATGTATACAAACCAATAAAGTTGCATTTATACAAATAAACAAAGGTGTTGCCAAAACACAGGAAAACCATGGAGTTAGCTTCCGGGTTAGGAGTGGCAGATCAGCACAAGCAGAGCATGCGGGTCATGTGGTTTGGAGGAACCAATGAGAGATCGCAAGACAGTATTTAAACGAGGACAATGCAGTGGCCTCCCATTTACACTTTCAAGAAGGACGAAGTAGGACGGGGAATCCATGAGCCAATAAGGTGAGAAAGGAATCCTATAAAATAGCTGGGATAGACACACAAACAGCCTATCTAAATGAATTTCTCTCCCTTACAATCATGGGTGTAATACAATGGGGGTGTTTCTTTATTTTAGGGTGCCACGTAAGCGCATCAGCAGGTGAGGAGGTGGATGTATTTAAGCCCCTCTACCTTGAATGTGATTTGCTGTTTTTTTTGGACACAGAACTAGAAACCTGGGGTTCCGGATTGAACCGTTCAAGAATATACAGCAGTTGGGAAACAGTAATTATTCACGTCCGTTTAAGAAGGTACGATAAAATACTTAGGAGGAGAGGCACTGTAGTGCGTTTAATTAGAGTATATGGCAGACACTCTCCAGTATCGTACTAGTAATATAAAAAACACTCTCTATTTATTAGGGGATCTACTAACAGACCACTCTTCGAGTCTGCAAAAGAAATATAAGAATAAGTGCAAATATCAACTCCTTTTCATTCAGGGTATAACAATCTAATGTACCACAGAGAAAAGTGAACATAATGACTGTCTTAATAAAGATGGAATAATCAGATACCCATCGAAACGCGTCAACTCATTTCTGTACATTATCCCGAGGACAAGTTGGACCTGTAGATACAAAATAGAGTATATGTATCCAGGCTAATCTTGCTAAAATTATTCCTAGGGAATTGTTGAGTTAAAAGACAAAGTGTACTGTCTATCATTGTTCTTTTCCCTATTTTTAGGGGTCTCTGTGGTAAAAGTGTCATAAGATGTTATGTTATGTCCAGATCTGATGAATTGTATTGTTTTTAATTATGTTGAATTGATGCATTGTGTTGTATTTTAGGTGTTTTACTATATAAATTGTGTTTTTAATAATATTCACATGTACTAAAGAAATACATTGACCCTTTTTGAATTGCATGTTATAGTGGTATCATTGTTTGAGTGTGTTAGGGTTTTTGAGTGAGATCCCCTAAAAAAAGAAAAAGAATTCTATGTGCTTTATATGATTTAAGAATTCCACTAATGATAGGGTGTTCTTGTTGATTGAGTAAATCAAAGGATAATTTGTTTTTGTACTGGTAGTACCCCACTCCCTTGGTAGCCGACAAGGGGTCTCTCTCTGTTTAAACACAAATGCAATAGTACCACGTGTTGAACACAGATGAATGGGTTTATACAGAGTTACAGCAGAATAATTGAATCTTGTTTTCTCCACAAGTGCAGCAAGAAAGCTAAAGACCACTGTATTTTATATAGGACTATTGTAACACTACCAAACTGATGTATCTGAATGAATGAATGAGTACATTTTTATTGCATGATTAATTAAAATCGTTGCAATTCCTCATCTGTATAAATGCAATCATAAAAAGATGATGCAGTAGGAAAAAAAGAAAAAGAACATTTATGCAGCAAGCATACTGCAATACTTTCATATAAATTCTACAATTCAAATATAAGAATATAAATACACACATGTGCATTAAAATTATTAAGAATAAAAGGCATGAAATGTCATTAAAAGCTTTCATGTCATTCTAAGCACATTAGAAACAACAGTTCTAAGGTACTGTATGAAGTAATTTAAAATGTATCTAGGCGGAATAAAATGCAAAGTCTGCTTGAAATTTCGTTAAAAACTATCATGTCAGTATAAACACACCAAAGACAACATTTCTAAGGTACTGCATCGAGTTTCTTAAAAGATGCATGTAAGCAGAATAAAGTACAAAGTCTGTATGCTTCAAAGCAGGATGGGAGACAAAATCTCCCAAATGAATTAGATTTTGTAAGTGGCGGCGGCGGTGGTCTCCCACCAGCGGGTTGATATAGTGCAATTAGAGAGATAAAGGGGCAGATTTACAAGCCCCTATCGCCACTTTTGCGTCACTTTTCCCATGTTAAAAATGACGCAAAAGTGGCGCAGGGCTTGGTAAATAAGCCCCAAAGGGAGGGGGTCTCACTCATGCCACTAAGCGAGATATCACATCGTTCCTGTAGATTAGTGACGGGAAAACTAATACTAAAAGTCATTGAAATTAAACATTGTGAAAGGAACCATACATAGTCAATACATGTTAAGCAAGATAAAAGGAACAATACTGCCCGTCTTGAGCCTGTGCAAATGGCTGGAGAAAAGTGCTGTGCCTGCGCAGACCATCACACATTGGACGGCGGAGTTTTTCAAGTTAGCATTTACCTTTGTTTGCACGATGTCACTTCGCTTCTTTCAGGACGGCTCTTGCTGCCTGCATGAATTTGCCGAACTTGGACAGATCCGAGGTTACCGTGCTGTGCAAAGGAGCTGTTATTGCTTCTGCACATGTCCGTGGCGGCGGTGGCGCCATTGACAGGAACATTGGCTTTATAATTATGAGTTTCTGTCATGGCTGTAACAGGGCTGGACAAACTCACAAAAGATGCATATTTAACTCCTGATCCATTACAGTTCATTTTCTGATGAGCAAACTGTGGGGCCTCACTAATAGACAACCTCAGCATGTGAAGGATGTACACAGCCTTGCGGCAAGTTTTTTTACTAGAAAAAAATGTAGTCATTCAGAAAGACATTTGAGTAAATAGCCTTTCTTTACATTTTATCTTGTAGGTGTTTTGCCAGACAGAATGTTTTTTTGCTGAGTAGACCAACTGGAATTATCGTTTGGGTCAAAAGGTCAATATTTGATGAGAGATTGTCTAATGTTTATGTGATCTAACACAACGAAAACCGAATTTCTACAGAACTGTGCCTATTTACAAACTCTGGGACATTCGTTTTGTGTGTGTGTGTGCGTGTGTGTGTGTGTGTGTGTTTGTCAGTGTGTGTGTGTATATATATATCTCGTTTTACTGTTCACATCACTGCACCTATGAGCTCTGCACCGTCTACGCCAATGTAATTCATTTTTTTGTTTTTTGTTTTGTTGATAAAAACAGTATAATCTTTATATAAGAAATTATACGATACGAACACACGATACAAAATCAACATATAAGAACGGGTAGTATTCTTTCCGGTGGGTTGGTAGGTTCTAATCAACAGTTAAGCTCTTCTCTAACCATTTCCCAATAGGTTAGACCAGTCGTATTGCTAGAAACACACACGTTGCATAAGGAAACAATACTGCAATGCGTAACGATATTCTCTTATACTGTGCAACAGAGAAATAATGCCATACGTAGCGCCACAGTCATATACTTTGCAATTGAAGGAATAATGCAATGCGTATCACCACCAGCATGCCCTGTACCAGGAAGAAACAAAGCAATGCGTCACGCTACAATCCTGTGCGGTGCAATAAAGAAATAATACACTGCGCCACGTTATACTCAGATACTGTGCACTGATGAAATCATACATTGCGCCACGTTACAATCAAATAATATGCATGGGAGAAATCACGCAGTGCGTAGCGCACCAAGCATAAAGTTTGTTAGGCACAAATGAGGTCAGGCGTCATACGACAGTTCGATAGTTCGTTAGCAGCAATAATGCAATTGTGTAATACGACAGTTTTACGTGCTCCAGTAACAGTGCCCCCATTATCGATCAAATGATGACACACAAAGTACTCCTTCCCACTCCGGCCCCAGTACTGCCCCGTCCTGGGTCAGCACGGGCCGGGATCCGAGCCGAAGCAACGGCTCGCGCAGCTGACTGAGCGGGAGGCCGAGAGAGTGTCCCTTCGGGCCCGCACCCCACTCCAGGTGTTGATCCACGTTACCTGGGGGGGCGCGATCCCACTCTCCTCCCCGACGTCAGCGACTTGCGCCTCGATCCAGAACTCCATCACCGGTTTTGGCGGACTAGGGCCGGCGGCTCAGCTCTTCCGTGGCTGCCGGTCCGGGCTGCTACTCATGGACTCCGAGGGCCCCGATGACTTGGCCCTCACTCCAGCGGACTCGGTCCACACCGAGACCCGCCCTCACCACTGTGGAGACTTTACTTCAGTTTGGTGCACAACCTAACCCGGTACTCCTCACCAGCACCTCAGGTTGTACTTCGACACGCACACCGGTGCTCTGGTGCTCATGACAATCCGGCGCTCTTCACCAACGCTCCGCTTGCACCTCAACACGCACCCTGCGCGTTCGAGCCTCGCCTCTTCTCCCGGTGCACACGATGTCCAGGCGCTCTTCCTCACACCCTGGCTGCACCACGACATGCACTCCTTCGCGTCGAGTTTCACATCTTCTCCCGGTGCACCCGATGTCCAGGTGCTCTTCCTCACGCCCTGGCTGCACCACGACACGCACCCAGCGTGTCCGAGACTCACTTCTTCCGCTGGTGCACACGATGTCCAGGCGCTCCTCACCAATGCCCCGACTGCACCCCGACACGCACACTGCGCGCCCGAGTCTCGCTGCTTCCTTTGGTGCACACGAGGCCCAGGCGCTCTTCACTAGCACCCGGGCTGCATCACGACACGCACACCTGCGCGTCCTCGCCTCGCCTCGTCTCCCTGTGCACTCCACGACCAGACGCTCCTCACCAACGCCTTGACCTGCACCACGACACGCACTCTGTGCGTCTTAGACTTAGCTTACTCCTGTGTGCCCAAGATCACACGGCACAACTTCTGAGGGTCTTAAGCGGCACAAAGCACGCACACACCGCGTTGCTTGGGACTTCTCCGGAAACTTTTATGATCCTGTATTTCCAAACAGGGAGCCAGCTCACCTCGGGCCCTTGGGGTTACAAGACACAGCACAAAGCACAGTCTTCTTCAAGCAGGGGGACCCAGCGCCTCCAAGCACAGTCCCAACAACCTCTTCCTTAGTTAGAACAGCAAACTGCAGACCAGCCCCAGATCACGAAGCAAGGATTGGTCTATCCACCACAGTCTCTTCAGTTGTTCCTTCTTTAGCAGAGGTTCCTCTTGACCACAGAATGGGTCCAAGCCTTTTCAGTCTCAATCCATATCTGTTTCATTCCAACGTTCAGGGGTTTCAGCTCTCATAGTTATACCCCTTACTGTCTTTGAAGTTTGTATGTGCTCAGGGGTCCCTGACCCTCCCTAAATCAGTTCTGGGTGTCTCCCTCCCAGTGTCACCTCTCTCCCTTTGATACTGGGGGTCTGGATCCTTAATCACTCAGCAGGAGATGGGTCAATTGGTTTATAGCACCAGCCCAGGCCTTTTCACCTCCCGGGCTTCTCCTCCCCCTACTCTCCAGATGCAGGGCAGCCTGGTGCCATCTCAACCCCTCCCTGGGTCAAGACCTCTCCCAGCTCCTCTCACCTTTCAATTCCAGACAGACAATCCACATTTCAGAGACACACAGAAATGCTCAGAGCACAAAACTCAGCCACTTCTAAAAGAGTGGTTTATAAACACACAGTGACAAAACCACCTTTACAGAAAGATGCATTATGACACTGTGAGTTCACACATACCAAACTTCACCTCTCCATTATAAACTGACAGGAAACTAGGCTAACAAATACAACACCTGGCCTCCCCATTCTGTCCTATGGGCAGAATGGCCTTTCAGCAGTGAAAAACGAAATGGAGAGTTTTTCACTGCCAGAACACAACACATACCTCAGTTTATGTTCTGCCTTTTACCTACACTGCACCCTGCCCAGGGGTTACCTGAGACCTACCACAGGGGGTGCCCCATGTGTATGTAAAAGGGAAAGTCAGGCCTGACAAGTGGTTGCACTTGTCAGGACAACATGCTAACTTAGCATTCTGCGTGCAGGTCCTACACTGAAGGCCTGAGTTCCCTTCTCTGCGCGCCCTTGCATTACTAGCCCTTGCACACACAGTGCACATCACTAGGGACTTTTACTAGTAAGGCAAACATACCAATCATGGCCAACCAATCACCATACATTTTACACAGGGAACTCCTGTACTTTGACACTGATCAGCAGTGGCAAAGTACCCAAAGCATCTAAATTGGCATCTCTAGGTCAGGAAAACGGTCTAGGGGAAAAGCAAAAAGTTTAGGGAACTTTAACCAAAAAGGCCAAGTCCTACACAACCCCCTCCCAGCCAAAAGCCAGGGGAGACCAATCATTACTTTGATGGACTTTCCGGCTTCAGGCGATAGAACCTGGACGCAGGCCCTCTACCACAGGGACACCCTCCTGTTCCTCGCCTTCCTACCCCCAGGGGGACTTCCTGAACACCACCCCCTGAGCCAACAATGCTGTTCCATGGATCCTCCCCACCAGGGGACCCCTCCAGGGGTGCTGGACCCATGCCAACCCCTCCCTGGAGTGGTACCCCGGGGAGACCCATCGGGCAGGATACTACCTCCAATTATCCTGCCCTCTAGATTAAGAGTGGGTCTACCTTGGTCACTCCTAGGGGACCCAGCCCTACTAGCTGGACCATGTCCCCTCAGTGTCCCTACCGGGGAACACAACCCTTTCTTAATCTTCCATTTAGTTTTCTGGGCCTGCCACTTAGGAATGGCACCCACAAACTTCAGAATGGCAGGAGCTCTGGCTACAGACTCCCCACGCCCTCCTGACGCTAGGTGTTCTTCCCCACACTGCTGGCAACCAGGCACGAGGCCCCCACCCGGGGGCTCTCCTATGCCCCCCCAGTTTCCTGGGTGGTGCTGCTGATCCCTGGGGGTGCTGCTCACTCTGCCCCCCCCATTTGGAGACAAGGGGCTAGCCAGCAACCCCTCCTCCCTACTCTGGGATCTCCTTGCGCCACCTGGCCCTCCTTAAGGGGCCCCAGGACCCAAAACCAGGGGTCCGGTTCTCGTGCAGGCTCCCGGGAATCAAGGCACCCACACCCTAACCCGGGGTGGCGCAATCCTGGAAAATAATTTCTGAGCCTAGGCTCCCCTGGGGCCAAATCTGATAACCCCTCCAAATCATTTACCATGCTGACCACTACCCAATCCTCCAGTGCACTCTTGTACTCATCCACACTTGGCACTGGCTGTGCGCTGCCACCAATCACACTGGACTCTGCTTGTCTACCCTTAATGTCCAGTTCCCTCATGCTTAACTCATGAGCGAAGAGAAGCCGTTTCTCTTCCAACGCGAGAGCGTTCCTGCTCTCCTCTGCTTGAGCTTTAAGCTTTAACACCTCCAACTCATGCAGCCTGACCCTTTGGTTTTCCTCCAACTCCTCTGGTGAAAAACTCCTCCCTGAATGGCTACTACCAGCCCCTCCGGCTGGTCCCTCCACTGGCAAATCCTGTGGACCAAATCCATTCCCTGGGTCATCCTCATCCACTTCACCATCACCTGTCTCCTGAGCCTCTTTGGCTTCCCACCAGGCCCTCAAGGCCACCTGCAGCTCCTCCTTCTTGGCGCTACTCTTCATGGGACATCCCAAAGCCCTGCAGGTAAACAGTGCCTCAATGTCAAACTCCAATTCTGCAATCTCAGCCTCACCGGCTATCTGGCTCTCCCCCTGAGACATGATGTGTGGATTAAACTTAGAACCACCAAATCAAAAAACGATATGTTGTTGTATCGTGGTCTACAATCAATTTATGATGAACACCAATTACTGTGAGTGGTTTTGCACATACGCGTTTACTTCCTATTAGGATCGAATTCCACCACTCTGCCGCCAAATGTACGCCAATGTAATTTATAAACAATCTATCTGAAGAATAAAAATATGGGTATATTGCATGCATCTAGAAAAGCTTTATTCATGGTTCTATGACAAGCATTTAAAACCACAGTGGGATAATTGAGTGAATAACTAATTATGATACTTGCATGAGACTCACAGATCCGTTGTTTTTGTACTATGCTCGTCAACCCCACCTTATGATTTTCATAATACATTTCCTTGCTTTGCAGTAGTAGGCATAGTGACATAGTCGTCTTTCTATTATCTCTATTATTTACTTACAGGACACTACAGCAGTTGTCATCTGACCGTATCCTCCTTCTACTATCAATTGTTGTCACAGAAGGAGACCTGGTATATGTCCTGTGATCAGGTGAGATGTTCCATCTTGTAGGGAGCAGCTTTTGGCTAGGAAGGGAACTGCCTTTTTTTTTTCAACCCTTTGGCAAGCTTGAGGGGTTTGAAGGTGGTGAAGAGGGACTGGAGCAGCATCTTTCTCATAGGTTTATTAATACTAATCTCTATTGATGCAGCCCAGCAATTAGTTAAGTATGGAATGCATTATTACTCCCCTCCCTTGTCTTGATGCCTTGGTAAAACACATTCTGCTTCCATAACAGACCGAGAGTGATGTAACGAAAGTGATAAGCACTGGGTCTCTTGTACTGAAGGGTTTGTTTTAATTGTTCTCCCTGTTTACTATAGCTATTGTGTACACTGGGCACTAGGCCAGGTGTCAGTTGTCGCATGCACCTTCTTTCACATATTTTTGTGGGAGAAAGAGATCTGGGGCAGCTGTCCGTTGTCCCAGTGTCTTGTGACCAGACCTATCGTGCTCCATCTTGGATGGTACAGGTGCTTCAGAGTTTTCTTGATGGCCCCTGAGCAAGGTTAGACATTTTGAATACAGAAGGGGAGACACAACCATCCCCCTCCGTTGGGCATGAAATTTCGAATTTCTGTTACTTCACTCCAACCATTAGGTAAGTGCTGGGAGCGCCATTAAATTGAACCCCAGTTCCAGTTCTAAATGCAGTTTTTTGTTGAAAACACATCTAATTGCCATGACAGACCAAAGAGTGATGTCGTGAAAATGCTCTCTGAGGTTACCAGATGACCATTTGAGCTTGAAACAAATGGGGCATTTAGATCCCAAAATATAATTTTCTGCTAAGGTCAGTACTATTAAATGGTGCAGCCTGTTTCTTGTAGGGAAAAAAAACCTTTCCCTTTATTTCTTGTGTTGCTCATGAATATCTTGATGTTTGCAATCAAATATAAGGGAAAGAAGATGGCTACTGTCTCAAAGCTTATCAGTAGGTTTTTTTCTGTTTGCGAATATCAGTAAAACTTAGCCAACCAAATAGCTTGTTTCCAAGTTTTTAAAAAACATTTCATGGAGACTGAACAGTAAATATTTAATCAATTATTACCGAATGATGTACATAACAACACTATAACATAAAAAGGAATCAAATACAGCCAAACACAAGGTGCCTGATAAATTTAATGGAGTTTTGTTCAGCCATTCATCAGAATGTGCGACAAAGGTGTCATTTCAAGCAAAAGATTCGCAGAAACTCTCTATATCTTTGCTACTACCTGGAATACTTCACATCAAAAGTAGGAGCATGCTAGTAAACATAACTGTTTTTAGAAAGTTTGTCAAAGATTGGTCAAGGAAGGAAGTACCTGATTACAATGTTGGTCGGACGAGAGTCTGACCGACACCGTAGCGGGAATGTAACCACCCGACTATTAGTCAGCGGTTTGACCCACAGTACTAGGATGCGACCACCCTATGGGCGGTCAGAAACATAAATTTTCATATTGCAGCTTGTGCAGCGACATTAAAGGGCCGCAGCACAAGCTGCAATAGAAAATTGATGTTTTCAAACATCCCTGCACCATGTGGCTGGCACCATGTGGTGCCTGCCACATGGTGCAAGGATGTTTAGGGGGGCACCATAGCGGAGGGCCAGGGGGGAAGGGCTCTGCTAGGGGCCCCAAAGTCACTTTCTGCCTGCCTTTTCATGGCGGGTGGACCACCATGAAAGGGCAGGCGGAAAGCGACATCGTAATCCTGACGGTATGGATGGGTCATATCCTTAACAAGTGGGGGAGATTTTTTATCTCTGCAATTATTTCATGTTTGAAATCCAAGCTTAAGAAATAATGAACTTATTGAGGCAGGTAAATGAAATTTTTAACAATGCATGATCTCCCCCTCTCCCCTTAGGCCTGCCCTACACAGCACCTGGATACTCTCACAGGTGATTAGGCATGCTATACAAATTCACATAACATTACATAACGTAACATAACATATCTGGAATCTTTTGGGGAAGAATCTGTCTGTGAGATCGAGAGAAGGCTTTTTAAAGGAATGTTGGAAGGTTATTATATTGGAAAGTCACTACTGCAACACTTTTTTGGCACATTAAATTTGGCTACTGACTACTCCCCAGGTGGTGCTAGATGAACAGTCATTCGTTGAGGGGTAGGCAAAAATACAGAGGTCTGAATATAACCAAACTTAACCAATTGCTTTTTTTGTATGAGTAACGAGGTCAAAAAGATGAGCTTGCATAATTTCATAGGCCTAGTTCTGGTCACTTTGAAGCAAAATGGTCAACACACGTATGGCCCTACATTGTGATTTTTTTCATAAATACACAAAAATACTTTGTCATACTCTCCAAAACAAATGTTAATCACATGATAGTCTTCTTTGTGCTCTCATCAAATCAATCATAAATAGGCCATCTATAAATCTCACTTTTAACAAAATGTGTTTACCAATCTTCTTTCTGATATATAAAAATATCCAAAAGACATACATTCCAGTTAGAGTGTTTGATATTAGGCAGGTAGATTTTTGCATGAAAACGGTTAACCATTTGACTTTTTTAAATTATGCTAATTCCCTTTTCAGTGTCCATGTTTATGACAACAATTACGTTTAAACATGTAATCAATTCTCCAATACATCTTTCCTGGACTGGGAACCAGTGGAGATTGTTGAGGCTGGGAGAGAGGTGGTTATTACTGAACCTGAGCCTAACTATAATGTGTGTTTTGCCTAACTATAATGCCCCTGCAACCATTTTTTTCAGTGAATTTCTAAGGTTTTTTAATTCCATTTCCTAACTATAACATCCCTGTAACCTTTTTTCAGTGAATTTCTATGATTTTTTAACTAGTAGTCACGTTTGTTGAGTATTGGAGAAAGGGGTGGGGCCTCCAACCAGCTCTCACGACTCCTGCTGTCTCATACTCACTAGAGGTAACAGGAGGGCTTCTTGGCCCCTAAGGACCTGCAGCTTCCAAGAGGACTTCATCCCCCAACCAGTAGTGTGCCAGGAGGCACATTTGCAGAGTGGTGAAGAATGGGGGGCATGGCCTCCAAGTGCTCTCAGCATCCCCTGGGGTCCGGCCTAAAATGTGGGTGCCCTGATCTCACCTAGGGAACACACTTACCAAAGATGGGGACCGCAAGGGGAGCCTGAAGGTCCCCGTGGCCCCTGCTGGCTTCCCACCTCTTACACATAGGGAGCAGCTAGCACGCAGCTCCCTGTATGTAAAATGAAATTGTGCTCTGCTGTGAGCAAGTGAGAGCAAAATACTCTCACTTGCTCAAAGCGAAGCACCATTTGCTATGGTTTGGTGAGAGCAGCAAAGTTCCTGCCAAACCATAGCAAACAGCTATCTCCCAGGGGTGGGCACCCCGGGACATAGCAGGAGCCAGCCCTGGGGGGTGGCGGTCCACAGGGCCATGTATGGCTCCGGGATGGGGGCCGCATGGTCCCCCTCCTTTTTTTAGAATTTGCCCCTGGGAAATGGTGGTCCCTGGGGCTGTAAGGGGGCCACGCGGCCCCTGCATAATTAGACAAAAGCCTCGGGGAGGTGGTGGTCCCCAGGGCTGCGGGGGGTCTACACGCCCCCCTGCATTAATTAAAATTGAAGCCCCGGGGAGGTAGCGGCCCCGGGGGCTGTGGGGGTACCAAGAGGACCCATTTTATAAATAAAATCCGCCCTGGGGAGGTGGCAGTCCCCGGGACAGCAGGGGAGGCCTCCCTCACATTTATTTAACAAGTTTTTATGGGAGGTGGCAGTCCCCGGGGCATCAATGAGCCCCGGGGGGTGTGCGCCCCTCCTCCTTTATTACAATGCCCCTCGTAACTGGCTCAATCAAGGGCAAATTAGAAATGAAGCACGGGAGCCGGTGCTTTGTTTTTTTTTATTTTCATCAGGATCCACGGATCCCACAGAAAAGTTTAAAAAAATGCTTTTTTTTGTCCCTGTAGGACCCCTCCCCCCCAAGAGGCTTAGGGGGTCAGGCTAGTTCTACCCCGCCCATGCCCCCTTTTCATTTTTTTAAACATTTTTAGTGGGACTCAGATTCAAACTGAGTCCCAAGATGGCTGCCGACACTTCCTGGTTGAAGTGTTGGCAGCCAATAAAATTTTAGGCCCAGGCCACAATTTCGCGTAGCTGGTGGCGAAGCATGTGCCCATCGCAGTCTCTCGTTGTTTTTGGTACAATTGCCCTGCAAATATGAATATGTTGTTCTCTAGACAGAACCTTATCATTTCTAGTAGCATAGTGTTATGTTCTTAATATTTTAGTGCTCTCTTATTCAGGAACCATTTCGCAGCATCTAAACCCTTTTCGTGTTATATACTTGTTCATAGGCTGGTGGGAGAAGCACGTGGCCTGGACAGAAGGGCCTGAGCAAAGGGTCAACAATGTGGCCCTTTGGGCCCGGTATATAGACGATTTATTTATTGTCTGGAAAGGGACTCGCTCTTTGGCTGAAACATACATAAATGCCCTTAACCAAAATGATCTGAACTTAGTAATCTCTGAAAAAATCAGCAGTACTAGTGTCTTTTATTTAGATTTAGAAGTGTATGTGGATGAGAACAAGCTACTAACTACACTATACCGTAAACTGACTGCTGGGAATTCGGTATTACACGCAGGCAGTCATCATCCCAGATGCTTAATAAAGAACATCCCTTTTGGTGAACTTTTACGCATTAAGCGTAACTGCACAAATGAAGAGGAGCATCAAAAAGATAAGGCGAGTCCCCTAAAGAGATTTGGGAAAAGGGGATATACGAGAGGTATCCTACAGGAGGCAGTGAAAAGAACAGAGTTAATGAATAGATCACGGCTTTGAGCTACTAAGGCTCAAACTAAATCCAGTAAGAACAAGCAGGAAGGAACTATTAGAAAGATTACAAACTTTAATGTGAGTTCGTACAAAGTGGCACAGATTTTTAGAAACAATTGGCATTTCCTTCAAACTGATAATACGAAATTTAAGGGTGGGCGGCAAATTCCGTTCCGCTCACGGAATTTGCAAAATTTCGGCATTTCCGCGTTCCGCGCGGAACGCGGAAATGCCAAAAATTCTGCGATCCGCGGCGGAACGGAATTCGCGGGCATGACACTCAATTTCCGATACCTGGGCTTTGGTTCGACAGATGTCTTCTGAGAGCCGTAGACAGGTATGACTTCCATATAACGAACGGATTGGATAGGCACACATGATAACAATGTAAGAAAAGAGCTTAGCTTTAACAGTAAAAAGCGGAAAGGGGGGGCGGGGGCCGGGGGGAGTAGAGAGACTGCCATTGTGTCAACAAAATGTATAAGGGAAAATACACAGGTGCGTAAATACCAAAAGAAGTTTGGAATAGTGTCAAGAATCTGAAAACCCTGGAATTGAACATAAGGGAGGAAGAGAGCCACATTGCAAAGGGGGAGAAGCTGCAGATCGATAAACGAACCACAACACACGAAGAACAGTATGAACTGAGCATTAGGAGCGTATCAGACAAAGACATGGGGACTAGAAACGAAGAAGTAGCAATGAAAATTAGGATTACGGGAAAAGGAAGGGATGGTAATTTAAACCAACAGATAGAAGCGCTATAGGTTTCTATGCATTTTTTGTTTTAAATAGCACTTCATAGCCCTAAAAAGGCAATAAATTGTTCTGATTGGAATCAGGTTTCTGGAGCGCATGGATGGTAGGTTATCAGATACAATATGACTATGAGGTATTGCACAAAACGGTGGCATCTTCTTGGATAAATAAGCAGGGCAGGATTCATTCTGGCACGATGCTCCTGTCACAAAAATTAAACCTCAACAGGAAGCACTTACAGATATAAATAAAGCAGGTGCCCGAGTTGAAGCTCAAATCCGGTAACGCATTAATCAGCCCAAAAAATTAGTGAGCTCGGTCGAGGCTGGGCAGGCGTGCTTTCTCCCCAAATCTACCGTCAAAAATTAGCTGTGATGCTTCATGGAAGTCTTTGCATCCATGACTTTCTCAAGCGCAATGTTATGTTATGTTATGTTAATTTGGTATTTATAAAGCGCACGGCTACTCCCAGGAGTGTCCCGGCGCTGAGCAAAGACCACATAACAACCGCAGAAAAGAGCACCTAAGGCGGAACCAGCAAAACGGATTAAAGTTGGAAAAGCCATGTCTTGAGCTTTTTCCTGAAGGTGAGCAGGTCCTGAACCTGTCTGAGGGCCAAGAGAAGGCTGTTCCATAAGCGGGAGGCGACCACTTGGAAAGATCGACCTCCGACCCGAGCAAGTAAAACTTTAGGAACAGGAATCAGGAGTTGAGTTGAGGACCTCAGAGTACGTTGGGGAATGTAATGGGGAAATCTTTGTCTAAGGTAAGGGGCTCCAATCTGATTAAAAGCCTTAAAAACCAAAATCAAAGCTTTAAAATGGATTCTTTTCTGAACAGGAAGCCAATGCAGGGATGACAAGAGAGGGGACGTATGAGTCCTAGGGCCTGCCAGGAAGATGGCCCAAGCAGCCGTATTTTGAATCACCTGCCAGCGAGCAATTAAGGAACTGGGAAGTCCCAAGTACAAAGAGTTGGCATAATCCAGTCTCGAGATTACCAAAGCTTGGACAATGGTCTTTCTGTGAGGGACAGAAAGCAGGGGAAGAAAATTCCTCGCCATTCTTAAGATCCCGAAGCAAGTCCCGGCTACAGATTGGATCTGGGACTTCATAGAGAGCGTGGCATCCAGTCTGACTCCGAGGTTCTTAACCATGGTCACAGATGAACTGGGGGGGTCAAATCCTGCGGCCACCAGTTGTGCCATGCCTCACATGGGCAAGGGCCGAAAAAGATAATCTCAGACTTATCAGCATTACATTTCATTTGATTATCCTTCAGCCACGAGAAAACTTCTGAGAGACATGAGTTTATTGCATGACCATCAAACTCAGCACCCTTCTCACAGGTGAACAACAGCTGAGTATCGTCTGCATACGATACGATCTTTGCCCCATGTTGTTCAGCAAGAAGGGCGATAGGGGCCATATAAAGATTGAACAGGGTTGGGCTCAGAATAGAGCCCTGCGGGACCCCAACATTCATGGGAGGAATAACAGCAGAGAAAGGGGGGGACCATATAGTTTGGAGACGGTTACTGAGAAATGACCTGATCCAACTCAAGGCTAAGCCACCGACACCGCCCTCCACCAATCTTTGCACCAGTCTATTGTGGGGCACGGTGTCAAAAGCCGCGGAGAGATCCAACAGTACCAAGACCGCGTTGCCTCCCCTATCTAGCGTGGCTTTTATAGTTTCAGCCACTTCTAAAAGGGCCGATTCAGTACTAAAGCAATCCCCGTGTTGTTCCTGTGACCATGAGGTTCTTTCTCCTCATCTGCTGCTCTGGTCGGTCTCTGACCTTTTATAAACAAGAGGCAAGAGAACTGGCCTAGAACTAGAAGCCCCGCCCGTTTGGCACTGCCCACACACACTAGCGGTATGCAACGTCTTCCCACCCTTTACCCACTATGATGGACAGCTCACTCAAGGGATCCCTGCGCCTTTCGGCGCGGTGGCAAAGTTACAGACACACATGGTCACTGGACACAACTCTTCTGGCCCTTTACGCAGCTGTAGTGTAGGAAAAGCACTATACATTTACCCAATGAGGTAGCACTTACTGATTAGCCAGTAGAAAGTACTCCAGTTGAGTAGAGGTATTGCACAAAACAGTGGCATCTTCTTGGATAAATATTCAGGGCAGGATTCATTCTGGCACGATGCTCCTGTCACATCCTTCATTTTCTCGAGGGCAGTCCTTGTGTAGAATTCGTGAGCGAGGTCGTGGATAAGCAGATGTGCCTTCTCCCCATTTCCATCCTGAAAAGTTAGCTGTAATCCTTGAAGGAGGTCTTTGCATCTTCATTTTCTCAAGCGCAATCCTGGTGTAGAAATCGTGAGCGTGGTTAAGCAGATGTGCCTTCTCCCCATTTCCATCCTGAAAAGTTAGCTGTAATCCTTGAAGGAGGTCTTTGCATCTTAATTTTCTCGAGCGCAATCCTCGTGTAGTTCCTGTGACCAGGCAGTTCCTTCTCCTCGTCTGCCCCTGAGACCCTGCAAAGATTACAACGGGCGCAACAAGAAATCTCCACGAGCACGTGGAATTCCGTGTGCTCGCAGAGATTTCTTGCCGTTTCGCGGAATTTTGCGTAGCGCGACTACACAAATTACGCCCACACCTAAATACGATCAGAGGGGCCATTACATCACATCCCCAGCTCACTTACAGATGGAGTCTATCAATAAGGGACCACTTAGTACACAGCCTTTACAGGACTACTCCTGTCAAGAAAGATCTGATCACAGGTTTTTTTCCCCTGTTTGAAATGCAAAGTCTGTAAATATACCAGTAAAGTCAGTGAATATAGAGTAGCAGGACAAGGATCTAAAGGATCTAAGAAGATAAAGAAATTACTGAAATGTAACTCAGCGTTCACTGTCTACTGTTTAGAGTGCCCCTTCCCGAAACGATACATAGGGAGTACCATACATCCGACTAAGAAGAGTATCCTTGAACACATGCGAGCGATTCCCAAGAAAGATCAGAGCTATCCTGTTGCTCGACATTTTGAATTGAAACATAACAGCAATCGAGATCTGCTCAAGTTCTTTTGTATAGGCAAAGTACAGAAAGAAGAAAGAGGAGGAAACAGGGTTAAAAAACTACGTAGCTTGGAGTCTAAGTATATAATAGAGCTACAAACCAAAGTCCTGCAGGGTTTGAACAATGAAGAGGAATTGTGGGTTCACATAGGCCAGTGAGGATATATGTTCCTGGGGCAAGGGCTCCCCTATTTTTAATGAAATAATTATTCACCATAATGTATTGGGACTGCTCTGGGTAGATATATTTTTTCTTCATTTTTTTCTATTTTCGTGCAATATACATGCAGTACTGGTAATAATGTGAGGGTCACATACATCTCTTGCTCTATTCAGGGCTTGATTGTGGAGGAGTTTATGTGTGATTAATGAAATTGAAATACATATTTGATGTTAAAAAAGGGGGCAATGTGATCAAGAATTTGGAAGATGGCATCTTATCACATTGACAGCAGGATATATTTTGCAATGATTATTGTTATCAGAATTATGGCTCGCCTCCCTGGCCCCCCCCACACTATTTAAATTGAAATTTATATTCATGCTATTTTATGTCCTAAGAAATGCATGTTAATTAATAACTATCTGAGGTGCGGCAGAGGGTGAGGCATACTGAAGGACGTATATATATATATATGCAAACAAAGAAGCAGAGAACTCTGGGTAGTTCTCAAGTTTAGGTGGAAAGCAGCTCCTGTATAGAGCACTCTCAACACCAGTGACACTCTAAATTTGCTCACCTCAAATGTCTGCTTTTCTATCAAAGTCTTTAAGCATAGGATTAGCACAGTGCCATCCACACCGAGATAGAAAGGAACAAAGTCTTTTACCATTTCCACAGCAAAGTCTTTAAGCATAGGGTTAGCAGAGTGCTATCCATGCTGAGCTGTAAAATGGCCAAAGCCTTTTACCACTCCAGGCACAGTATTACAGCTTTGGGTTGGTAAAATGCCATCCAAGCCAATCTGAAATAAATAAACACAACCCTTGACAAGTGTTTTGCTCTCATTAGAGTTCTTCAGAGAGGTATAGAGTTGTCCAGACTCAAGGGAGCACCCAGTATAAGTCAAAAGAATACCCTTTCAGGCATAGAGTGACGCATAAATTATGCAAAAAAAAGAAGCAGAGAACTCTGGGTAGTTCTCAAGTTTAGGTGGAAAGCAGCTCCAGTATAGAGCAGTCTCAACACCAGCGACACTCTAAATTTGCTCACCTCAAATGTCTGTTTTTCTATCAAAGTCTTTAAGCGTAGGATTAGCACAGTGCCATCCACACCAAGATAGAAAGGAACAAAGACTTTAAGCATAGGATTAGCACAGTGCTATCCATGCTGAGCTGTAAAATGGCCAAAGCCTTTTACCACTCCAGGCACAGTATTACAGCTTTGAATTCTTAAAATACCATCCAAGCCAACCTGAAATGAATAAAAGCAACCCCTGACACGTGTTTCACTCTCATTAGAGCTCTTTAGAGAGGTATAGCTTTGTCCAGACACAAGGGAGCACCTAGTATAAGTCAAAAGAATACCCTTTCAGCAATAGAGTGATGCAAAAAGTATGCAAAAAAAGAAGCAGAGAACTCTGCTTATTTATCAAAGTCTTTAAGCGTAGGATTAGCACAGTGCCATTCACACCGAGATAGAAAGGAACAAAGTCTTAGGTGAGCAAATTTAGAGTGTCGCTGATGTTGTTCATTGCTTCTTTTTTTTGCATAATTTTGATTTTTGACCTCTTTGATTTTTTGGGATTTTCCATCTGTTTTGATGTTGATTGGTCCGCTTTATGTGTGTGTTAGAAAATTTCCACTTGGGCACAATTGTACAAAAACTGAAAAGAAAGAATCGATAGGTCCGCAAATGTATTGCAATAACATTTGTATTATAAATCAGGACAGTATAATGTTCGCACTTGTGAGAAATTCAGGCAGCACAGCATTAAGTTTGCTCTGGGACACACAGTATGCTTGAACTATGGACGTGGTGTTGTTAATTTAGCCACCATGTACTTTTGTGAGCAAATACTTTAGTAATATTTGTTACATTTAAAAACTTTTCTAATGTTCACATAATTATGGTGTTCTCTGAAAGAAAAATGGTGTTTATAAATCGACACAGTGTGTTTCTCTGATAAGATTATATCAGACGAATACAGTCCTCTTTCTACCTCTATGACTCTCTTCACAAAGGTGCATATTAATTGGTTGAATTGATGTCACACCCATACCCGTGATCAAGGAGATGCTGTTCTCCGAAACGCATTGGGATAGATGTTAATCCTTGTTGTTATTCTTGAATAAACACCATTTTAAATACGCTACGAGGAGACCTGCGGATTTATTTTGGGAGCGCAACGAGACACCAAAACCATGATTGGATTATATATATATATATATTTATATATATATATATATATCCACCACCACACTTGCACTATCAAGCAAGCAACGAGCCACGCCGATCCAAGGTTGCCAATTCCAGATTTATTACGGGCACAAAACAAAGACGCGTTTCGAGCTCAACAGCTCTTGGTCACCTGACCTTTACCTCGAATACACATTTTTTTATACATGTTGCTAGCGTCCCACATGACGCAAACATAGAAAAAAGACTATGTGAATACCCAATTTCCCAATTCCCAAAAGTGATTAACATTTACATAACATACTTTATACAAAAATACAAAATTATAATACATTTAATTCCATGTGTTCTCTAAACCAAATTGTTACATACAATTAAACTAAATTTTCATGATATGAGTGTCTTCATTTCCAAACTAATTTAAGTTCATAGAATGACCTCTATTTCAGATATATTTGGTGCTACTTGTGTTTCCACTTGATTCATTATGGGTATAGTACCCCTTATTTGCATGTCACATTGCCTAGATTTCTATCGATTGGTTTATAACTTTGCAAAATAATTTTATTTCATTATTGGACCCTTAATCAATTAAATGTACAATCACTGTATAGTACCTCCTGACATAATATTCTATTCCACTGATTTGATCAATTGCTCAATTTGTACCTAAAAAAAGAGAAGAGAGCGGTTGTTTATAGAAACATCCGGTTCCCCGTGCTCATACTTTCTATATTTAGTTGTGAAGAAGATGGTCAGGTAAATCCATAGTGGGTCTGGAAAAAACAATAAACAATTCAATTAATAACGTATTCTACATACTCTATGCAATATAGTGCACTCCATATTAAATGCTTAAAAAATATTAGTGGAATTGAAAATATGCAGTCTTAGAGAAACCCTTTCTGATTCTAAAATTGGTTAATCATTATATCTCAACATATTATTCCACATTACTTTCATTTTTAATTTAGTTAAACACATATCGAATGAAGGATACAAAAAGAAAAACGTGGGGATAGGTTTAAACAGTGAATATATATATATTATCTACTGGCGGTCGCCAGTAGATAGTTATAGTTAGGACCTATTTTACATAGGAAATCCGCAACATTCTATTTGCAATAACGTTGGCGCCGGTTGACGAATCTTCGCGAAAGCTTCCAACTTGTTGGGGCGCTCCGGTCCGCTCCTATCCTGAAAGTCTCGGGGTGATTCGTGAAGCGGGGGCCGAGAAAAAAGGGGGGTCCCAAAACGTGTTTTCCCCATTCATTTTTCCATAGGAACCGTTAGTCGCAGCTACAGCCCGAACTGCTGAACGGAATTACACCAAATTTGGCAAAAAGGTAACCCTTGGTTCAGAGTCGTGCCTTTTGCTTAAATGGTGTAAATCCGTTCATTAGTTCCTGAGAAAATCAAAAGTAAAATCACATATATATCTATTGCCGAGTAGGGTCCGCGTACCCTCCCGATCACGAGCTGCATGCTAATTGGCTGTCAAGTGGCTGTCAACACTCCAAACCAGGAAGTGTTGACAGCCATTTTATGCCTCGGTAGAACCGAGGCACAGAAACAAGTGCGCAAAACGCACAAAGGGGGAAGGGTAGAAACACCCTGACCCCTAGGTCTGCTCAGGGGTCCCACAAGGACACCCTGGGCAGAAAAAGCATTTTTTTTTTAAATCGGCGGGATGCGCTTAGGGTGTGCGGATCCCGTGGAGAAAAAAAAAAGAAACAAGTGCGCAAAACGCACAAAGGAGGCAGGGTAGAAACACCCTGACCCCCTAGGTCTGCTCAGGGGGTCCCACAAGGACCCCCTGAACAGGAAAAAGCATTTAAAAAAAAAAAAAAAATCGGCGGGATGTGCTTAGGGTGCGCGGATCCCGCCGAGAAAAAAAAAAAAGAAGCGCGGTCTCCCGCGCTTCGTGGTTAATTGGCCCCCGGGTGGGCCAAGTCCCGGGGGCATGTGGGGGTTTATTAAATTTATGTATGGGGGGCCTCTAAGGCCCCCCCAAGCCCCGGGGACCGCCACCCCCCGGGGCTTTAAACAAAAAATGGTGCGGGAGGGCTAGTTGGCCCCTAGGGACCCTCGGGATTGAGGAGGAATTAATTCTCCAACTTAAAACGCGCCACAGGGCGTGTTTGCAGATATGTCACCTCAGGCCCCACCCCCTTCCTTCACCATTGTGCAAATATTCCTCTAAAATCAGCAGAACTACGAATTCCGATTTACTCACCTGTTATCAGGAGAGACCTCAGTGCTGCATCTTTGAGCTCAGTACTGATCCTGAAAAGTAATTCTAACCGTACTTAACAGTAACTTGAATTTCCTTCCATAGGCTAACATTGATTGGTTTCACTTGGAAATTCTTCTAAGTGTGGAGTTTTGGAACTTTATAATATTCCTCTAAAATCAGCTGAACTACGAATTCTTATTTACTCACCTGTTATCAGGAGAGACCTCAGTGCTGCATCTTTCAGCCCAGTACAGATCCTGAAAAGTAATTCTAACCGTACTTACCAGTAACTTGAATTTCCTTCCATAGGCTAACATTGACTGGTTTCACTTGGAAATTCTTCTAAGTGTGGAGTTTTGGAACTTTATAATATTCCTCTAAAATCAGCCGAACTACGAATTCCGATTTACTCACCTGTTATCAGGAGAGAACCCAGTGCTGCATCTTTAAACCCAGCACTGACCCTGAAATGTAATTCTAACCGTACTTACCAGTAACTTGTATTTCCTTCCATAGGAATCCATTGTCTGGTTTTCAGCAGAAAAGTTTCAAAGTGTCGATTTTCACAAACTACAAATATTCCTTAAAAATCGCCTGTATGACTTAAACGCATTCTTTCAACTGTTTACAGGAGATGCACCAGTGCTGGATCTAGGATCCACCACTGAGTAAGAAAAAGTAACGATAACACTACTTACCTGCTAAGTGAATTTCCTCCCATAGGATAACATTGGTGATTCTATGTGAAAAAGTTTCTAAGTGTCAACTTTTAAAATACAATAATATTCCTTAAAAATCACTACTGTAACAAAACGCTTTTACTCAACTGTTTACAGGAGATGTCCCAGGACTGAATCTAGGATCCAGTCCTGTGGTTAGAAAAGTAATCCATAAAGTAACTAATTGCATTTAACTAGAAATTCACATTGAGCTCAATGTTGCATTGTGTTTGAAATTGTGTTGCCCATTGCAACAACTGTAACTACTGTACTTAAAAGTCTATTGCCTATTTGCAAAGTATTTAAACTAAAGTAAATCATTCTGAGAAAGTATATTTTGTAATGTAATGTATAATGTAATTACAATGTAATTTAAAAAATAAAATATCTAAAAATAAATAGTTTAAAAAAATGTAGTAAATCAGTATCAAAAAAATAAATATAACAATTAATACATTTAAAAATTGTCATTTACAAAACCTTTGAAATTCACTGAAAAATACCATAGGTTTCAGACATGTTATAGTTAGGAATTAGCATTTAAAAAACCTTAGCAATTCACTGAAAAAACCATAGGTTTCAGGCACGTTATAGTTAGAAATTAGCATTTAAAAAACCTTACAAATTCACTGAAAAAACCATAGGTTTTAGGGACAGTTATAGTTAGTTGGACATTTCACTCATACAAAACCCGTGAAATTCCCCCGTTATAGTTAGTTCAGCTAACTATAACTCGCGCCCCCACAATGCACTGCTGATGACATCACATATTACATCACTCATGACATGGTCAGTGACATCACTGATGACATCACTGATGACATCTCAAATGACATCACTGATGACATCATCCACGTGATAATCTGATGCACCTCCTCACACCCTAATATAACCTTTGATACACCCACTCTAAATTACAGACTGCCATTCGCAAAACCATAGACACTCCAACACCAATAACTACATAGGCTGTGGAGACAACGCGGCGTGTTTTGGTGCAGGCTCACCTTTGAAGAAGTTCTAGGAAGAACGAAACGCGCCAGGACGGTGCCTCATTCATCAATGAATAAAATATGCAAATAGAAAGTTTCGAGTGCGGCTCAACTTCTTTCCGCCTGGGGAGAAATTGTTGATATATACATATATATATATATGTATATTCACTGAAAAAACCATAGGTTTCAGGCACGTTATAGTTAGAAATTAGCATTTAAAAAACCTTACAAATTCACTGAAAAAACCATAGGTTTTAGGGACAGTTATAGTTAGTTGGACATTTCACTCTTACAAAACCCGTGAAATTCCCCCGTTATAGTTAGTTCAGCTAACTATAACTCGCGCCCCGCAATGCACTGCTGATGACGTAATTTGTAAGGTTTTTTAAATGCTAATTTCTAACTATAACGTGCCTGAAACCTATGGTTTTTTCAGTGAATTTCAAAGGTTTTGTAAATGACAATTTTTAAATGTATTAATTGTTATATTTATTTTTTTGATACTGATTTACTACATTTTTTTAATCTATTTATTTTTAGATATTTTATTTTATTTTATTTTATTTTATTTTTAAATTACATTGTAATTACATTATACATTACATTACATTACATTACAAAATATACTTTCTCAGAATGATTTACTTTAGTTTAAATACTTTGCAAATAGGCAATAGACTTTTAAGTACAGTAGTTACAGTTGTTGCAATGGGCAACACAATTTCAAACACAATGCAACATTGAGCTCAATGTGAATTTCTAGTTAAATGCAATTAGTTACTTTATGGATTACTTTTCTAACCACAGGACTGGATCCTAGATTCAGTCCTGGGACATCTCTTGTAAACAGTTGAGTAAAAGCGTTTTGGTTACAGTAGTGATTTTTAAGGAATATTATTGTATTTTAAAAGTTGACACTTAGAAACTTTTTCACATAGAATCACCAATGTTATCCTATGGGAGGAAATTCACTTAGCAGGTAAGTAGTGTTATCGTTACTTTTTCTTACTCAGTGGTGGATCCTGGATCCAGCACTGGTGCATCTCCTGTAAACAGTTGAAAGAATGCGTTTAAGTCATACAGGCGATTTTTAAGGAATATTTGTAGTTTGTGAAAATCGACACTTTGAAACTTTTCTGCTGAAAACCAGACAATGGATTCCTATGGAAGGAAATACAAGTTACTGGTAAGTACGGTTAGAATTACTTTTCAGGGTCAGTGGCTAAAAGATGCAGCACTGGGTTCTCTCCTGATAACAGGTGAGTAAATTGGAATTCGTAGTTCGGCTGATTTTAGAGGAATATTATAAAGTTCCAAAACTCCACACACAGAAGAATTTCCAAGTGAAACCAGTCAATGTTAGCCTATGGAAGGAAATTCAAGTTACTGTTAAGTACGGTTAGAATTACTTTTCAGGATCAGTACTGAGCTCAAAGTTGCAGCACTGAGTTCTCTCCTGATAACAGGTGAGTAAATCGGAATTCGTAGTTCTGCTGATTTTAGAGGAATATTTGAAAGTTTCAAAAATCGACACAGAAACGTTTTCAGCAAAAAGCAGGCAATGATATCCTATGGAAGGAAATTCAAGTTACTGGTAAGTACGGTTAAAATTACTTTTCAGGATTAGTACTGGGCTCAAAGATGCAGCACTGTGGTCTCTCCTGATAACAGGTTAGTAAATCGGAATTCGTAGTTCGGTTGATTTTAGAGGAATATTATAAAGTTCCAAAACTCCACACACAGAAGAATTTCCAAGTGAAACCAGTCAATGTTAGCCTATGGAAGGAAATTCAAGTTACTGGTAAGTACGGTTAAAATTACTTTTCAGGATTAGTACTGGGCTCAAAGATGCAGCACTGTGGTCTCTCCTGATAACAGGTGAGTAAATCGGAATTCGTAGTTCGGTTGATTTTAGAGGAATATTATAAAGTTCCAAAACTCCACACACAGAAGAATTTCCAAGTGAAACCAGTCAATGTTATCCTATGGAAGGAAATTCAAGTTACTGTTAAGTACGGTTAGAATTACTTTTCAGGATCAGTACTGAGCTCAAAGATGCAGCACTGAGGTCTCTCCTGATAACAGGTGAGTAAATCGGAATTCGTAGTTCTGCTGATTTTAGAGGAATATTTGTAAGTTTCAAAAATCGACACTTAGAAACTTTTTCAGCAAAAAGCAGGCAATGATATCCTATGGAAGGAAATTCAAGTTACTGGTAAGTACGGTTAAAATTACTTTTCAGGATCAGTACTGGGCTCAAAGATGCAGCACTGTGGTCTCTCCTGATAACAGGTGAGTAAATCGGAATTCGTATTTCGGCTGATTTTAGAGGAATATTTGCACAATGGTGAAGGAAGGGGGTGGGGCCTGAGGTGACATGTCTGCAAACACGCCCTGTGGTGCGTTTTAAGTTGGAGAATTAATTCCTCCTCAATCTCGAGGGTCCCTAGGGGCCAACTAGCCCACCAGATACCTCCAGTATGCGCCAGAGAGCTGCGTTGCAGAGAGGTGTTCAGAGGCCACGCCCCTTTTTACAACACTCTGTAACGCAGCTCCGTGGTGCTTACTGGAGGTACCTGGTGGGCTAGTTGGCCCCAGGGACCCTCAGGATTGAAGGGGATTTAATTCCCTATCTTAAAACGCGCCACGGGGCCTGTTTGCACACATGTCACCTCAGGCCCCGCCCCCTCCCTTCACCACTGTGCAAACGCGCCCGTGGCACGTTTTAAGTCGGGGGATTAACTCCCCTTGAATCCTGAGGGTCCCTGGGGTGCAACTAGCCCACCAGCTACCTCCATTAAGCGCCACAGAGCTGCGTAGCAGAGAGGTGTAAAAAGGGGCGTGGCCTCAGAACACCTCTCTGCAACGCAGCCCCTGGCGCATACTGGAGGTTCCTGGTGGGCTAGTTGGCCCCAGGGACCCCAGTATTCAAGGGGAATTGTTCCCCTCTGCAAACGTGCCAGGGGGCGCGTTTGCAGAGTGCTGACAAGGAGGGGGCGTGGCCTCCGGCGCAATGCCGGATTTTATTTTATTTTTTAAAGGGGGCTGTGTGGCCCCCCTTCTTTTTAATTATTTTGGGCCCTGGGGACCCCATCCCCCAGGGCCTGACCCCCCTTTTTTTTTTTTTTAAATGGGAACGGGAAGGGACCGCGTGGGCCCCCCTCCCGTGGCCAATTTCGGCCCGGGGACCCCATCCCCCGCGTCATTGCCACATTTTTTAAAAATTATTTTTATGGAGGGGGGCTGCGTTGCCCCCCTCCTCAGGCCTCCTTAGGCCCCGGGGACCCCATGCCCCGGGGCCGGCCTTTTTTAATTTTTTTTTTTTCTATTTAATAATTTGGGGGAGGGGGGCCGCGTGGCACCCCTCCCGGGCCACTACTTGCCCCGGGACCCCATCCCCCGGGGCTGGCCCTATCCTTTGGGGTCCGTGGGGGACCCCAACTCCCCACGGACCATGCCGGCTCCTCGCGTCCTGCGGGAGCCGGCATTGCTTTTCCACATGGGGAGCTGCTAACATGCAGCTCCCCGTGTGGAAAGCAATGTGCTTTGGATATTGGAAGCGAGAGCAGGTTTCCCTGCTCTCGCTCCATATCCAAAGCAGTTTGCTATGACAGGACGGGAGCCGCGAGGCTCCGTCCTGCCATAGCAAACTACAGTGTCCCGGGGTAGGCACCCCAGGACACTGCAGGAGCCGGCCCTGGGGGGTGGCGGTCCCCAGGGCCATGGAGGCCTCCAGGAGGGGGGCCGCGCGGCCCCCCTCCCAACCTTTGCACAGCCACGGGGAGGTGGTGGTCCCCGGGGCTCGGGGGTCCAAAACGGACCCCCACATTTTATTATTTAGTGCCCCAGGGAGGTGGCAGTCCCCGGGGCGTGTGGGGGGGCTCGAGCCCCCCCACACAGGTAATTTTTTTTTTTTAAAAGAAGCCCCGGGGGGTGGCGGTCCCCGGGGCTGCGGGAGGGCCGAGAGCCCTCCCGCACCATTTTTTGTTTAAAGCCCCGGGGGGTGGCGGTCCCCGGGGATTGGGGGGGCCTTAGAGGCCCCCCATACATAAATTTAATAAACCCCCCCATGCCCCCGGGACTTGGCCCACCCGGGGGCCAATTAACTACGAAGCGCGGGAGACCGCGCTTCGTTTTTTAGGTCGAGCCTCGAGTAGCGCGCAAGCGCTGCTAGGCGAAGACTTTAAGTAAGGGAGTTTCAGAAGCAGTCCAAACGCTCGTGCGTCGTGGCTGGCCTTTTTGGGATGGGTACGCGCGGCAGACATGTGTTTCCAATTATCGTGCCCAGACGCGTGCGCGATAATTGTAAACACATGCCGGCAAAAGGCCATGACGCACGAGCGTCTGGTCAGCTGAGCAGGCTGCCGCGCTCGCTCGCCCCCGCTCCTCCTTTGTTGTCCTTGTTTTTACTTCAAGAATCAGGAGTGTCATTGGCATGTATGCAAATCTAAAGCAACAAGCGAAGTCGCGTTCGTAAGCCTAGTCAGCTTTTAGTACCACAACTCATAAGGGCGATGCACACGGCCCTCTGTCGGACAGATGCGAACGCGCCGCGGCTTCATCCCGCCTACTTCAAAACCGAAACCTAAATCTCACGGACTGGGCTTGGCAGGGGGCGTGGCCTGCTCTCCCGCGCAGCTGGTTTCAGCTCACTCTGGCTTGGAAACGAAACTATGCCGGCAGCTAAACACTTGGGAGCTTTTGACAGAAATAGGTGACTCGCAGCGCCGATAGCTGCGTACTGAGGTGTCAGATCCCGCATAGTTTTCTTGCAGTACCTGGCCGCAGACCTACCTATGTCAGCCGTGTTCCTGAGTCAGCACCATGGCCCCGCGGCCGCCAAAGGAGAAAATAAAGGGCGCCTGCGGTTTCTGCCAGCAGCGCGAGCAGACCCCGGTTAGCGGCGTGCTGTACAAGACCCCCGACGACGAGGTGGCGGCTCACTTCAATTGCATGGTAAGAGCTAGAGGCGTCCGGGGGCTCGCAGGAGGCGGGTTCTGCATTAGCCAGCACTAGAGTGTCTAGAGTGACTAGATGTCCCAGACACTCCCTGCATGCCAACACTTTTTAATAAAAAGACACATACATTTATTTTCTCTCGTAACAAAAAGCACACTATGGACAGAACAGTGTTTTAAGGCATTCCCCTGCTCCGCTTCCCGGCCCTTGCCTCATTCATGTAGCATTGTAGCAGGCGTTGGAGAGCTGTGATCAGCAATTGAAGGTACTTAAGGCCAAGGTTACCTGATCCCAATACACAGGGCGAGGGGTTTATTTCGTAGATCATTATTTACAATACATTATTCAACTCACTTTCCACAAAAATGACATAATTTTAATGGCAAATCAAGTCTGGAAAAAGAGCTCTGTTTTTTTCCTTTTTAAATTCAATCCAAATCATTTCCTTTACGATTCCATACGTATTTCTTCACTAGCTCCTCCCTCAAATATTTTATAATTTACTTTCTAGTGCTTGCCATTAGAAAAGCATGACTACTCATCCCAAAAATCAATTCTATGCTGTTTTTTTTTATATATCGCGAACTCGACCCGAAGGTATCCGAGCATTTTACATGAGCACCAGTTGCGTTACAGACAGACACATTCATTTTGTTAGGCACGAAGAGATTGTGATCTGCCCAGAATCACAGGCTGTTGAACATCCATGCAGAGACTGGAACCCGATCCCCCAGCTTTAAGGTCGACTGCTCTAGCCGTTAGGCCGCATCCTCAATTACATTGTGACCTGGGAGTTCCACAGTATCTTTTTTTCCCTTGGGCTTTTAAAACCTGAAAAAACAAGTGCACCACCACGAAAACATTGGTGTTTTGTGTCTTTCGTATGTTTAGCTTGCCTTATAACTCAGTGGATGTGTGCAGTCCTGTGTCAGTGATTTTGCCATGTAATCCTTCTGTGTTCAGGGTTGATACCAATTTCTAGTTCTACTTATTTGTCTATGGCACATATAAGAAGAGATCACTTTTAGATGGGTTAAATAGCTGTCTTAATGATCCCTGGCTGATCATTAAAACGAAGAAAGACAATGTTAAACAAGCATTGGCATAGCCAATAGGTCTCGCTTTTGGGACATTATAAGTGTTTAGCCATACAACGGTTGATGTTGTTGCACCAAGGATATTGTGCTGCATAACTAAATACTTATAAGGTCCCAAAAGCGAGACCTATTGGCTATGCCAATGCTTGTTTTTTTTCTCGGCGGGATCCGCGCACCCTAAGCGCATCCCGCCGATTTTTTTTTTTTAAATGCTTTTTTCTGCCCAGGGGGTCCTTGTGGGACCCCCTGAGCAGACCTAGGGGGTCAGGGTGTTTCTACCCTGCCCCCTTTGTGCGTTTTGCGCACTTGTTTCTGTGCCTCGGTTCTACCGAGGCATAAAATGGCTGCCAACACTTCCTGGTTTGGAGTGTTGACAGCCACTTGACAGCCAATTAGCATGCAGCTCGTGATCGGGAGGGTACGCGGACCCTACTCGGCCATAGATATATATGTGATTTTACTTTTGATTTTCTCAGGAACTACTGAACGGATTTACACCATTTAAGCAAAAGGCACGACTCTGAACCAAGGGCTAACTTTTTGCCAAATTTGGTGTAATTACGTTCAGCAGTTCGGGCTGTAGCTGCGACTAACGGTTCCTATGGAAAAATGAATGGGGAAAACATGTTTTGGGACCCCCCTTTTTTCTCGGCCCCCGCTTGACGAATCACCCCGAGACTTTCAGGATAGGAGCGGACCGGAGCGCCCCAACAAGTTGGAAGCTTTCGCGAAGATTCGTCAACCGGCGCCAACGTTATTGCAAATAGAATGTTGCGGATTTCCTATGGAAAATAGGTCCTAACTATAACTATCTACTGGCGACCGCCACTAACAGTCACTAACCCATGCATTCAGTAAGATATGTTTAATCACTCACTTATAGAGTTAGTCACGCACCTACTAAATCATCCATACAGACACTTATACACCCACTCATTCTTCAATACGCCTTTCCCTATATATATTAAAAATATTTAAACTTTACAGAAACACACAGTCACTGGATGATGTCATCAGTGATGTCATTTGAGATGTCATCAGTGATGTCATCAGTGATGTCACTGACCATGTCATGAGTGATGTAATATGTGACGTCATCAGCAGTGCATTGCAGGGGCGCGAGTTATAGTTAGCTGAACTAACTATAATGGGGGAATTTTCATGGGTTTTGTACGAGTGAAATGTCCAACTAACTATAACTGTCCCTAAAACCTATGGTTTTTTCAGTGAATTTGTAAGGTTTTTTAAATGCTAATTTCTAACTATAACGTGCCTGAAACCTATGGTTTTTTCAGTGAATATATATATATATATATATATATATATATATATATCAACAATTTCTCCCCAGGCGGAAAGAAGTTGAGCCGCACTCAAAACTTTCTATTTGCATATTTTATTCATTGATGAAACAGCATGAGGCACAGTCCTGGCGCGTTTCGTTCTTCCTAGAACTTCTTCAAAGGGGAGCCTGCACCAAAACACGCCGCGTTGTCGCCACAGCCTAATGTCCTCAATTAAGTTTCATATCCTCTTGTGGAAAGCTTTTGTAGCTGCATTATGGGGCCTGTGGTCCAATCGGCAGTGTATAATTACTTCCCTCCAGTGGGCGGTGCTTGTGCATGCTGTTTCGAGTTAGATGCCCAAATTTATTATTTCACCAATTTCAGCAATAAGTTTCCCCGTATCAAGCCCACTTTTCAAGGCTGATTCGGGTCCAATACCGAAGACGGTCTTCGGCGGCACCGCATTGCCCTTTGCGTTTTCACGAGCTTCAAGAATGGTTCAGGGTCGGGCAATGATCGCGCTCTTGTGGTGGTGCGTCGCTCTTCGGCGGAACCAAGCCGATGACATATCAACAATTTCTCCCCAGGCGGAAAGAAGTTGAGCCGCACTCAAAACTTTCTATTTTCATATTTTATTCATTGATGAAACAGCATGAGGCACAGTCCTGACGCGTTTCGTTCTTCCTAGAACTTCTTCAAAGGTGAGCCTGCACCAAAACACGTCGCGTTGTCTCCACAGCCTAATGTCCTCAATTAAGTTTCATATCCTCTAGTGGAAAGCTTTTGTAGCTGCATTATGGGGCCTGTGGTCCCAAGACCAGAATGCAATGGGAGTATACGCCTACATAGGCGGGACATAAAAACCCATCGCGAGTGCGATGTAAGTGACTGCTGCTTTTTTCTCTTTACAGGCCAAGCCAGTGAGCAAGGGCGAAGCAACGCCCGAAACGCGTATGGAATTCTTGGCATATTTGTGAACTGGAACAAGCGATGTTGATGCCCTGTATGCCCTGCAATAAAAAAGGAATATAGCACGACCGTGTGTGGCGCCTTCAATGTTGGGAGCTCAATCATGTGGATATGTTAGCAGCCTGCTCTGGTCGCGAGGGCGCCTCGCTGCTGACGATGCGGGTCCAGGGCCTTGACTGACAGGGTGCGTTTGGAACGGCGTGTCCGTATTGCATGGACCTTCATTTGAGCAGAGCTACAACCTTACCGGTATTCAGTAACCCACTGTGGTATTTAAAAAAAAATTAATTGAGGAGAATTTGCCAGCACCCAGTTGGGATTTAAAGAAATAAGTGAACTCCCAAGACCAGAATGCAATTGGAGTATACGCCTACATAGGCGGGACATAAAAACCCATTGCGAGTGCGATGTAAGTGAATGCCACTTTTTTTCTCTTTACAGGCCAAGCCAGTGAGCAAGGGCGAAGCAACGCCCGAAACATGTATGGAATTCTTGGCATATTTGTGAACTGGAACAAGAGATGTTGATGCCCTGTATGCCCTGCAATAAAAAAGGAATATAACATGACCGTGTGTGGCGCCTTCAATGTTGGGAGCTCGTTCATGTGGATATATATATTTATATATATATATATATATCTTGCGTATGTGTATGTGTGTGTGTGTGTGTGCCTGCCGATATGCACCCCCGTGCACAGGGCCCTTTCTTTCCTCACCTCCAGCCTCTTCTTGGAGAAAGAACCTCCATGACAACGCTGGCGGTAAGGAAAGTCATAATACACTTGGCGGTGCCTCAGAAGGTCGCGCGAAAGCCAGGGAATGGCAGTTCCCTGATGGCTGTGGCAGTGCAATGGCGGTCTGACCGCCAAAGTCCTAATTGGGCTGTTGGACCACCGATGAGGAGGTGGCTTGACCACCATTAGCGTGCCCCCGCGAGTTTGGCGGCCCTCGGACTGCCAGACTCGTAATTAGGGCCTTGGTGCTGACAAAGATGTCAGATGTCTACTATCCGGGGAGGTCTTACACGTGCAGTGACATTTATTCGACTAAGGCAGTGGAGTCCTTTGAGACGTTGTCCACACTAATCAATAACATGTGCAAGAAATATGTTGCAAGGCCTATCTTTTGACTCTTGACAACTGCTGTTGCTTAAATACATTATGTATGGCTTACGGAGTAGTCTCAGGATGGAATTTATGGTTAAATGTCAACCAATCATCATTGACAACAGACTGCGAAACCTCATAAAGGCTGCAAAACAACTGGTTGCTCAAGAGAAATAAGTGGCAAGCAGCTAGTGACGCACCTGCATACTCTGCCCTCTGTTTTGTTCAAAGGCATGGTTCCCTGGATCCAGACCTAAGTGAGGGTTCAGAGGTATGTGTAAGCCATGACGTGCTGCAATGTTGTGCAAAACACAACAGGCTACTATTATTTTGCAAACAACGTTAGGAGAGTACAACCGCACTTCCCCTGTACTGTCAAGGCATCTGAATCGCGACTTTACGAGACCAAAAGTGCATTCTATGATGGCTCATGTACATATGTGCACCCTTTTGTATCTACGCTGAGGTACAGTGATTGCACGTCTGTATGGTGTGAGGAAATGATGGGAGAGTGCGTATGCAGCATCACCTGAAGAGGAAAATAAGGAAATATTTGTACATGTCCCTCTTGCATCTGTAGAGTTTATAATGTATGAAATGGTACATGCAGTCTCTGTTGGGGTCAAATATATGTCACGAGAATTGTTAATTTTTAATGGTTGTGTATATTAAAACATTTCTACATATCAGACTTGTCTGATGCTTGAGTACTTACCCAGAAGCCACATATTGGCAAAATCTCCAACTGCCAGCTGCCGGGCAAGAGGTGATCTTCGGAATATGTAGCTGTCATGTGTACTGCTTGGGAGCACTGCATAAACATCAGTAAAGCAGCCACTTCCATCACACACACCCTACATGATGATGGAGTGCCAGCGGTGTCTGTTGCAGAAGATGTGTGCATTGTGGCGAGGTGGCTGAAGTGCCAAATGAGTGCAATCAATTGCAGCTGCCATACATGGGAAGCAGGAATAGAGGTTAAAATCCCTAGCAAAGGGTTTGCCCTCCTGCCAGTGTATGTGGCATACGTATGTATAGATGCACTCTCCTATTGATGCAGCTCAGAACCTGATGAAAGTATTTAGGAAGACAAGGGTGCCCCAATATGTGAACCTGGGGTAATATGTAGTTTAAAGGAACAATGGTTCTAGAGTGGCCTAAAGGGTCCAAGGGGAAGTAACCCTGTAGAGGGCACTGAGGTAAGTAAAGGAATAGAAACTTAATTCATAAAAGATTATTCGAGTTCATCTTCAGGTCACAGTTCAGTAAATGGAGGCCTGGGAGATGAAGGAGCGTGTCCTGCTCAAAGGAAAATCCGCGCTGAGTGCGCACTCAGCGCGGATTTTCCTTTGAGCAGGACACGCTCCTTTCATCTCCCAGGCCTCCATTTACTGAACTGTGACCGGCCAATTTAATTAATTCCCCGGCACAGCACATTGCCATTTAGCGGCGAAGGTGTTTAAGCAATTGCTCCCAGCAAACCAAGTTTGTTTTTCCCCCCTACAGGGCCACACCAAAACGCGCATTAGTTCGCAGGCTATCCCGGTCACCTTAAGAAGCACAGCGCTACGCAGACGCCTTTACCAAGGATATTATTTACATTCTTTCTTCAGCTCAATTCTAGTTGCTCACACTTTTTGTCCTGAAGATGAACTCGAATAATTGAGTTCGAAACGTCGTCGACCCCCTACAACATGAACTCCTTATACTCTGTAAAAATCTTTAAAGGAGCTTCTATTTCTGTTGTCAATGCGATGTCATTATTTTAAGTTCACTCTCACTTCTCACGTCACGCTTATTGTCACTTACTGTGTGAGCACCTGAATACCTTCATTGTGTAATAAATACTTGTCATACATTGACCTATATGTCCCTCGTTATATTTCCTACTGCTCTCTTTTATGAATTAAGTTTCTATTCCTTTACTTACCTCAGTGCCCTCTACAGGGTTACTTCCCCTTGGACCCTTTAGGCCACTCTAGAACCATTGTTCCTTTAAACTACAGAACCTGATGCAAGCATTGGGACTGGCTTGCCTGAGAAATGGTCACAATGTCACTGGATACCCTCTTGAAAGACTCAGTAGCAAAGAAATGGAGAGCTGCTAGAATCTAGACAAAGGCTGGTATACCGTGGGAGAGGCATGTCTCAGAGTCAAGATCCTGCTCCCACTCAGAAACCATTTTCAAGATGACATCAGTTGAAAATTGAATTTTGAGCTACCGTCTTGGCTGGACATCCCAAAGAGGTTGATCCTTTGTCTTATGATTCTCTCTGCTCTCCTCCTCCTTCTCAAATCATTCTGTCACATAACAAGGGGAAAATCAACAAACACATTCAGCGTCATGTTGCAAGGTCTGAAAGGGTTTGTGTGTGGCAGCTCTGAGTTTATGTATGCAGCCAGGCTGGGATTGACTGTTGGGCTAATGACTTTCAGCTGGAGCTGGGTGGGGGGGGTGGCAAGCACTGACACAGGTGTGTGTGGTGTGCTTGGGAAGAACTTGGAAATCTGAGGTTTGCTCAGAGGTTTTGACTTGTATATTCCATTCACATTTGGACTGTGTGTGGAAGACATTACATGATACATAACTAATTGTTAAATATGCAACTGTAGTAGGGATGTTGTATAATCCAAACTTGTGAGGTTCTGGTTGCCACATGTATCCGCTTCTGGTATTGTTTCTTACATGATATTTCTACACTGTTGTAGTGGTGTATGTGTTTGCCATCACATTTACCCCTTCCAATACACTCCCTAAACATACATATATGTAACAGCCCAGTGCCTACTTGTAGCTCTTTTCTATTGCAAGTGAGGCATTTTGTGCTATGTTGGTTGTACAACTAGATGCCATGGATCTCTTGATGTGTATATCTAGGCATATCTGTTGGGGCGTACATCAATAAATGCCCCCTTCTTTCACTGTGTTATGTTCCACCCAATAGCGGAGTCTCTGCCCCGAGTGCAGATATTCTGCCCGAGTGCAGTGATTTTGCACTTGGGGCAAAGATTCCACCCCAAATGCAGAACCTCCGCCCTAGTGCGGATCCTCTACAGTCATAAAGACACTACTCCTAAGTCCCTTTGTGAATACCGAAAAGTTAGACTTTTGGTCTAAACTTAGACTGTTGGTCTAACTTTACCTTTATGAATCGGGCACTCTCTAGTTATAGTTAGGGTGACCAGAGATAGGGCTTTTTCGTATTTTTGTCCCTTAATAACTTTGTCAAATGTCAGTGAGACTTTGAAGACCTGCTTCCCCTGTTTCATTCTGGGTTTCTGTGATGTTAATAAGTACTATGTTAATAAAAAGCATACAATATGTTATGAAATAAAGTATAACAGTAGTGCTTTCAGTTATAAACTAAAATTATCATAGTTCTAATGTTTGCGTACTTTATAATTCTTGTTGTACAACTGTAGTAATCCATAACTATAAGTATCATGTAACATTTGTTTTTTTTGTTAATATATATATATGTATATTATATATATATTTTCTCTTCATAAAGACATCATTTGCAAATCAGTGTCATACAAGCAACGTTAACCTTATTTCTGACCATCCCTCCACAAGTGCTAATACCAAGTCCTGTGTTTCTTCTTCAATTTCACCTACAGCTTTATTGATGTTGCTCACCCTTTCTGTTTCATTCTATACACGTTAGTTGAAAGACCTTGACTTCCAGAATTTATGCAATTCTTTTAATATATCTATAATTGAAACAAAAACAAACACAAATACAGCAATTGAGTGAGAAAGCCATGATTATGGCCACATCTTTGTGAAAATGTTAATGCTTAAGGTCATACTAATAATAAGATGACAAGTTAGTGATTCTCAGTATAACAGTAGACTATACTGCCCCGTAAAGAAAATGAGCACTAACTAAACAGAAATGAAGACAAAACAAGAAGGGAAGTGTAGAAGTAGGAAGGCAAATTTAAACTAGAAAAAAAAAGTGGCAATGCAAATTAAATTATTCAAACATAAAGTGCTTCATCCTTACCAGACAGTTTCTACAATAAAACATAGATTTCTTAAACTCACTAGTTTATAGATTCCCATGATAGGTATGAGTAAGGGCGCAGATTGAAGGCTCTGGGTGACTCTCCTCCAACTTCCATTTCATGCTGTCTGGCCTTGGATATAATGGAATAGACTTTCAAGCGCATGTCAGTCCATAGTTGGTGTATGTTATCATGTATCCTTTGCATTCCAAAAACAGGATGCATCCTGTCCATAGTTCTGGCATGCATTGCTCTTAGATGCCTGCACCAAACAACCTGGGCTTGCCTTCAAATTCTCTTCCACTATTGCCTCCAGTTCATTGTCACTAAATGCTCGATGCTTATGGTCTTGCTGACATACTACTGACCACAGCTCAATTCTCCTATCAACTCTGAAAAAACAAAGTGCTTGACATCAAACTGAAAGAGGATTACCTGCATGAGATGATGCAAAGTCTGTAAATTATACTCTCTATGTCCTTCTCCCACTGGAACTTTCTTCCCTTATTTTACTCTCCTAGGTCCTTCAGCCCCTGCTCACACATTCTCCACACCTAAACACTCTGTTATCATAGATCTCACAAAGCACATCCTAGTACCACAATGTCCATACATGGATGCCCTAAACAAAAAGATCAGTCTGCCCAAGGTATCCTCAGAAGAACCAATGCCTCTTATCACAGTAACACATTGTCTTCAGGTCAAACCAAAACTATACTCCTAAACTGTGGGGCATATTTACAAAGAATTAGCATAGGGCAGTGCCGGAAGTTATTTTGCTGCACTGCCTGACGCAAATTTGAAAGGGCAGGAATGCACACAATCTACACCCAAGCACCATGGTGCAAGGGTATCTGTGTTGTTGGCAGGATTGTTTTTGTGCAGGAAGGGACACCTTCCTGCACAAAAACGCAGGAAGGGACACTTTCCCAAACAAAAACAATCACGAGCAGCAGTTTCCACGTTCCATGTGTGCTGCAGATTGCAGCACATGTGGAAAGAGGAAACAACGAGTAGAAATGTAAACATTTATCCTTGTTACGCCTGCTCTAGGGAGGCACTAGGTTTGGCGCTGTTAGAAATGGGGGTCTCTAGTTGGCTTAGGTAGGTACCTTTGTACAAATAGGGACCCTTGCTTCTAGTCAGGGTAAGAGGGATACACACTTTAGATAACCCCTGCTCACCCCCTTGGTAGCTTGGCACGAGTAGACAGGCTTGCCCCAAAGGCAATGTGTAAAGTATTTGTACCAACTCTCACAGTAACACAGTGATAACACCACAAATGGACCCCACACCGGTTTAGAAAAATATAGTATCTTTATCTAAACTTAACAAGACCAAAACGACAAAAATCCAACATACAAGTATTAAGAAAAATGACTTTCAAAAGGATTTAGCAACTGAGTCCATAGAAAACTATGGATGCGTGATTTCTTGCAAAATACCTGTTGTTGTGACAAAATTCACCAAGCCAAACAGCTGCAGCGATGAGAAGCGTTGAAAAACAAAGAGATGCGTCGTTCCTGAGACCATCGTGGATGTCCGCTGTACACAGGGGAGCGATGCGTCGGGTCCTGTCTGTAGGGGGAAGCGATGCGTCAATTCTGAGATTACTCCGATCCGCGGGTAATGCATCGGGGAAAACTTGCCGCACAGGGACGATGCGTGGAAATCCAGGATGCATCGGCGAACGATGCAGCGGCGGCGAGCGGCGCTGCGTCGACCTTTTCAGCCGCAATCCCTTAATGCGTCAATTCTTGCCGCGGTGACAGGTGCTGCGTCGGTTTCAGCAGCGGTGCAGCAGTGCTGGGAGAATCTTCTCGCACCATGGCGTTGCGTCGGAAAAACTGTCGCAAGAAGAGCGATGCGCTGATTTTCTTGTTGTTGCGTTGATTTCCAGCTCCCAGTAGCATAACCAACCTCCAGAGGCCACTCACTGCCACAGGCACTCCTGGGAGGTCAGAACTCCCAGCAAGGAAGTTCAGGGGCGCTGGGGGTGAAGTCTTTGTGTTCCTGAGACTTCAAAACAGGAGGCAAGCTCTACTCAAGCCCTTGGAGACTTTCCTCAAGCAGGGGACAAAGTACACAGAAAAGTCCTTCTCCTTTCCTTGGCAGAAACAGCAATTGCAGGCCAACCCCAGACACACAGCAAGAGCAGACCTTCTCAGTTTCTCCAGCTCTTCTCCTTGGCAAAGGTTCCTCTTGATTCCAGAAGTAGTCTAAAGTTCAGGGGTTTTAGGTCTAATACTTATACCCTAAAATGTCTTTGTTCTCTTTGTGCAAGGGTCTCTGAGCCCAGTCCAAACCAGCTCTGTCCTCTCTGGTGCAGCTGCCCGGCAGGAGGTGGAGACAGCATTGTGTAAGGCAGACAGGCCCTACTGAGGTGCAAGGGAAATCTCCTCCCAGCACTCTAAATACAGACCGGGCCTATTCAGGTGCTAGTGAGAACTCCTCCCCCTACTCTGAATGCAGCCCAGGTCTATTCAGCCCAGCCCTGACTCATTCAGGAAAGGTAGGACACACATAAACCCCCCCCGGTGGCTGTCTGAGAGAATGCACCTCCCCAGCCCCTGTCACTCCAAAACCAGACAGTCAAAACACAAACAGGCAGAGGCACACAAAATGGTTAAACAAGAAAATGCCTACTTCCTAAAAGTGGCATTTTCAAACACACAATTTAAAAACCATTTTAGTAAAAGATGTGTTATTAAATTCTGAGTTCAGAGAGCCTAAACTGTATTTTCCTACCTTGTTCCCAGGGGCAGTTATGTTTATAAGATGTTATAAACAAACTCCCCATTCTGTCCTATGAGGCAAGATAGCCTTTAAATAATGAAAAACGAAATTGGCAGTATTTCACTATGAGGACATGTAACACATCAGTACATGTCCTACCTTTCACATACACTGCACCCTGCCTAGGGGGGTACCTTGGGCCTACCATAGGGGTGTCCTATATGTAAGAAAAGGGAAGGTTAGGGCTTGGCAAGTGGGTGCACTTGCCAAGTCGACATGGCAGTTAGCAAACTGCGCACAGGCACTGCAGTGGCAGGCCTGTGACATCTTTTCAGGGATACTCATGTGGGTGGCACAATCAGTGCTGCAGGCCCACTTGTAGTATTTGATTTACCAGCCCCAGCACACCCAGTGCACTTTACTAGGGACTGACCAGTAAATCAAAATATGCCAATCAGGGAGAACCAATCATAATAACAATTTACACAGAGAGCATATGCACTTTAGCACTGATCAGCAGTGATAAAGTGCCTAGAGTCCTAAAGCCAACAACAGCAGGTCAGGAAAAAATAGGAGGAAGAAGCAAAAAGTTTGGTGATAGCCCTGCAAAAGGGGCCAAGTCCAACAGGTGCTGACCCAGGTTTACGAGATATTGTAAATCTGGGCAGCATCAAAGTCCATGGGTGTTGCGTGGGAACATCCACAGCAACACCCATGGATGCAGAGTAAGGCAAGGCAGCAACTTGTGCTGCTTCGCCTTACTCCATATCTACAAGGCTATGAAAAGTCATGCAGGGTGGCTTTACGTGGCCTTGTAGATATGGCTAAGCCCTGTGTGCCATGGGAACATCACAAAAAGTGACATTCTGGAGGGCGCACCAGGCTTGTAATTTAGCCCCTGTATGTCTGTGTTCGCTAATGCAACTTGCATTTCTGATGGCATCCAAGACTGACCTGGATACTATTGCATTTATGGAAATCTGGCTATGCTCATCCTCCGTGCGACTCTTATTGCTAGGAGACACCATCCTCTGCCTAGGCAGAGCATAAAAACTATTTCTTCCTCTACAAGGAGTCCCTTAAATGAAAACTGTTGCATTTAATTAACTCCTCATTCCAAACATCTTACACCCAACAACTAGCAGTAAAAAGATTCCTTCTTTATTGCACTAATCAACTCACTTTCTCTAATGATCAGATTTTCCTGCAAGATTTTGTTTTCAGAAAGAAACACTACATGCAAATCTGAAACTCTCCACAAATTGAATTGGTCATACCACTTTCAAAATTCTAACCTTAACGCCGAACCCCCATGCTAAAACGAAGACCAAAATGGTAAAATCTAGAGGTCTCAAGCACAGAGAGAAAACAAGCTCTCACAAAGCCAATAGCTTTGTATTTAATGCGCCTTTGCATGCAAAGACAAACATGTACAAATGTTCCCAGACTATGTGTGCTATGTCTCTTAGTAACATTGTCTCTCTTTTATTAACGAAGCTTTCGGTGACGTTTCCATGCAGCACAGCTTGCTTGGGGGATAAACAATATGCACCACTCATAGCACAGTTTACTTATTTAAATTTATAAACGCAGAAATACTTAAATAAGAGATCTGCATCCACAACCACATAAATAGGAGGCCTATATTCCACTTTTGTGGGAAACAATTTAGCCACTCCTTGTGTACTTCACCTAACAGCAATCTCACTGCGCTTCAGAAAGCAAGCATTTAATTAGAATCCTGCCTCCAACATCTAGAAGCTGATATAGCAAACTGTGAAATCGGCATAACAGGTTTTACTAAAACAAAATCATGCATAGTGCATCCCCTGCCTTCTCTCATTTTCTGTGGTGGATGCATTTGTGTAACATCATGTCCTTTTAAGGTCTCGCCTAGCGTTGCAGCGCGAATGCGCTGCGATCGCTTTGCGAGGCATGCAGTATACACTACAGTGTGGAAGCTTTGTGGAAGCTCCGCCCACTCTCCGGCCCATCTTCTTCATTGGCTTAGGTTCTAAATGCTGCCTTCCGATTGGTTTTAAGCTTGTTAGTCCCTCCCCATAACAGCCATGTCAGTCATTTGTGTCCTTCCACGGCTACTGGCCCCTTCACAGCACAGACTACTTTCTTCCCATGCCCCCCCTCCCGCAGTCCGATCCGCAGTCCAATCCGCCGCCTCCCCGCCCCCTTCCCCCGTGCCTCGTCGCCTGCATGCATTGCTATTTGCAATGCAATAGGTCTCGCGTAAATGCGAGTCCTATTGCATTGCCAATGCTTTTTATCCAGTGTTGCGACTGTCTGAGAATAATACGGAACTTCTATTTATAAACTTCAGTTGGACTTAACAATCAACGGAACGTACTTTATCACAAACCATTAAACTCGTAGTGAAACATTTCAATTTTACGAAAGATGATCATATGTAAATTTAATGTATAAGATTTTTTTTGCTTTTAGCTTCTACGGTTTTACTTTGTGTTGACAAGCTAAGGATATGCCATCTACTTTACAGTGTATACTTTGTATACCGAGTTGATTATGCGAATCTGCGTTCGATAGGAAAGTTGCGTTTCTAAGATGGCTGCTTTGTTCTTCCGCGGTTGCCGTGCGGCTTTACAGGTTATGATTACTAACCCCCAGTCCTTCTTTTGTTTTGTTGCCTGGGCAAGCACAGTTTTTACCTGTCACCCACGTCATCTTTGACATGGACGGGCTGCTGCTGGGTCTGTAGCTCTGATTCCTTCTTTGCTTTTTTAAATACACTATTGCACCCCAGTCAGCTAGGAACTGAACCTGCCCTTCAATTCACGTAAACAATCAGTATCACTAAATCCCAAGTGCAACCCCCATTCATTCCAATGCAGATAAAATTCTGAGTTGCAGCTTTCCCATTCCTGTCTTGCCGGAGCAGAGATACGTTTCCTTTGCCTTTCTCGGACTAAAAAAAAGAGGCTTTATCCAAGATGCTTTTCAGATCCTGGAGCCAGAAGGGGAATAATTGCCCATATTGACATCTATGAAACAAAACCTCAGAAGGACACATTACCTACATTTATTTATTTTCACTTTAAATCGGGGCGCGGCGCCCACTTTAGGGACACCGCGCTCTGTTTATTTATGTGATGCAGTCGTGTTGTACACCGTTCTCCTGGGACATCACAAGGGTTGGCAGAGCCTTGTATCACCGACATGGCACCTTCGGTGGCTGTCGGAGCTCTGAGACTCCGGCTCAGGAGGGAGGGAAACTTTCCGCCTCTTACGAAACTTTCTCCATCCTCCCCCTCTCTCCCAGTAATATGTGTCCCGCACAAGACAGGCGTCTATGCACTCTGCAAATAGCAAATCAGGGGTAGTCACTTGCACACCTTGCTACATAAATACTTATTATCGTGAAAAGAACTACAATAAACAAGTTAATCTAACTAGTGCGTGCTGCACGGTGTCAAAGGGCTGCCTGTCCCTAGGATAGTAGATTAATCACAATAAATTCAAGACAAGAATGTGTTGAATGAACCGAGCGCACAGCAAAAAGACCTATTGAACTGATTAACAAAAATACATTCTGTGCTTTAAACGTTTGTTGAAAAATGAACAAAGAACATAATCACCTCACACTTTTCTTTTAATAAACGGTTATTTACTTCATTTGGACATTCCCATTAACATGTTTTTATCAAAAATTCTTTTGGTTATTTAACCTAATTTCATAGTTGAATTGTTATTACATCATAACAATTATATCTACTTCAATGATCACATTGTTAAGGTCATAACGTAAACACAAGGCAATTGGTGACCTTCGGCCCGATGCATTTCGGGACTTCTGTCCCTTCCTCAGGGGCCACTACAATGTAAACGAAATTGTATCACATGGTGAAATACTCATAAACCATACAGTATACAATTATCAATCATTTGTGTGTATTTAAATTCAGCCAACATTATCCATCGATACCCATAGGAGCCACAAATCTGTGTTGTACCTTGAGATTCTTTGTCTCATGCATACAAATGATGAACAAAAAAGAAAACCCCCTAGTAGAAATCGCTATCACCAATGTGAACGATAGATGAAATAAAGAAAAAAGAAGAGAAAACGTGAATGCCGCTCTGAAAAGTTCTTAAAGTGCGTGAATAGACTGCTAGAAAATAAACACCACAAGTGCACCAAGTGCCTCGCAACAATACAATATGACTCCCACTAACCTGAAGAGTAAGTAACACCTAAAGCCTCACTGGGCACGTAAAATGAAAGAACTCGGTAGTAGCTTACACATATCTGAAACGATTAAATCATGCATTGCTTAACAGATGTAGTGAAGCTGATACAAGAAAAGAGGCAAAAAGACAAAAGAAACTGACGAATACCTGAACGCACTGAAGGCTGCCCAAACTGGTAATAGTACGGTGAAGACGATCAAAAACCTGAGAAATGATGGCGGTAAATATCTCGGGAGAAATAAAAGCTGCTTATTCTCTAGAATACCGTAACAAGCACTGACCTGCTTCAAATGCTATCCGTTCACGACACGCTAACACGAGGACTTCTGCGCTGAGGTGAAACTGAAACACGGCTATAAGCCGGCATGATAAAAATGGAGAAAAGACCCAGTCACGTGCGACAGAGCGCAACTAACAGCTAGTCTCCATAATAAGGCGGACATCTTGAAGATGTATAAATGAAAAGCTGCTTACACTAAAATGATCTAATAACTATAGTGCTCGAATAAAATTCCCTTACGCAGATGAAAAATAAAACAAAACAGGAGAATCAACGTGTTCAAGTATGATATCGATGCCGACACAAAAATAAAAAGATTCACCAGTGGTAAAGATTAGAGAAAGGTTGTGCGAAAAATAAAATAAAAATGAGAATAAAACAATAGTGAAAAAAACAACTAGAATATGCATACATAAGCGATGATGGATGAATACTGAAACTAATCAGCTGGGTAATCATAATGCTGATTACTCTGGTTACCCGTTCAAGGTCAACATTTACTCATTCAAATTACTTTTCCTTAATGCGATAAACATTTTACAATGAAGGAACCTAGTCTCTCAATCACATTGAGGTCTGATATGCATATCATTGATAATTGGTGTATAATCAAAATGATGAAATGATGAAACATAAGTGAAACTAGTTTCATGTAATGGCATATTAGGGACACTCAATGTAAAACTTGTTGATGTGAAAAATGGTGAAGTGATGTAATTAAATGCATCTCTTATAACTATAGATGAATTATAGGAAACAACTTAAATCCAATTTATCATTGAGTCCCGTGGGTTCCATAATTTGATATTTTTTGATCCACATCACTTCTCGTTGAGACAGGAACTGGCTCAAATTCCTACCTTCTATCATTAGAATTTTTCAAGCACTAAAAATCGTACTTGGGTGATGTTATGTTGGTATTGTAACCAATGTACAGCTAAATTGGAATTGGTGTTCTTAGTCCGTATCATGCTTTTGTGTTCCCCAATTCTAATCTTGATCTTCCGTTCGGTTTTTCCGATGTACATTAGTCGGCATGGACATTTGATACCATACACTACATGAGTCAAGTTGCAATCTGCAGTAAAACGTAGTTGGGTTTGTTCTCCAGTTCTAGGATGAGTTACAAAGTTCTGCTGCATCACGTTATTACAATGAGTGCAGTTGTTGCACTTCCTCATGCATAAATTGCGAGTTTTTTCTGTGGTTTTCTTAGATGACAACAGTTCTTTCAGGTTAAGGCTGCGTGTATATGCAAATATTGGCTGGTCTCTGAATACATTATTGAAATCTCCCTCTTTCTGTAGGACTTCCCATCATTTAATGATGATTTTCTTGATGCTTGTTGATCTTGTCGAATATTTAGAGACAAAGACACAGCGATTAGTTGAAAGTTTTTTAGGTTTACTGATGAGTAAATCCTTGCGTTGAATTAGTGCTGCTCGTGCTTCTGCTTTAGTGATGCATTCTTTAGGATATCCACGATTCAAAAATCGGGTTTTTATACGATCCATATCATGCCTCAAAGCTTCTGAGGTAGAAGAGATCCTCTTGATACGGAGCATTTGGGAAAATGGCAAATTTTGAATCAATTGTGGAGAATGAAAGCTCTGGTATAACAAAGTATTGTTACGATCTGTTGATTTGGTAAATGTTCTAGTATAAATGGCTTGATCATCCTTAATAACTAGTACATCTAAGAAGGATAATTCTTCAGTGCTGATGTGATGCGTGAATTTGATTCTGGAATTTTTAGTATTCAGTTCTTTGATCTTTTCCTTCAGAGTTTCAGTGGTGTGTGACCATATCAAAAAGATGTCATCAATGAATCTTCGATACATTACTAAATGTTTGTTCCATTCAGTGTTTTGCAAAATGTGTTCTTCTTCAAAGGCAGCCATGAAGATGTTAGCGTAGGTAGGCGCCCCCCCAAAACCCATGCTAGTTCCGCTTATCTGTAGATAAAATTCTCCTTCCCATCGGAAATAGCTATGCTGTAGACAAAATAATAATAATTCCAACACAAACACTTTGTGTGCTCCAATGTTTTGCTGCTTCAATAAGGCCCATTCTGCTGCTTCAATTCCTTCCTTTAACGGAATGGACGTATACAGGGAGGTCACATCAATAGTGCATAGCACCCAATTGGAATTGTTGGTGGTGTCTAAATTCTGTAGCTGGTTAAGGAAGTCAGTGGTATCTCGAATGTTGGTTTTCCAAGTGTTCACAAATTTTTGGAGGAATTGATCTATATATTTTCCAAGTGGTTCGAATATTGATCCTACACCCGAGACTATGGGTCTGAAGGGAGGATGAGTGGGATGCTTATGAATTTTAGGCAGCATGTACAAATGTGGACGTTTCGGGAATTGTTTGGTCAGGAAATTTTTGGTTTTTATGGAAATCCAATCCATGTCAATGGCATGTTGCAAATATTTTTCAAGGGTATGTGCAATTTCATTCATGGGATCATGGTCATGGTCAAGTTTTAAGTACGTAGATTCATCTGTAAGATGATCTCTGACTTTATGTTGATAGTAAGAGGTATCCATGATTTGGGCTGAAATGTATTCACAACGAAGACCCACCAAAAAACAATACACATCTGAAGAAAGTGTGGTATCCGATCCTGATTTAGTACCTACAAGACCACCCTTGAACACAGAAGTCACAGATGAACCATCAACAAGTAGACATGATAATGGTGATACTTTTCAAAAACGTCCCACAAGTACCACAGAATCTTTTTTATCCAAAAGTCAGCCACCAACACAACCTCCCGATCATCTAGAAAGAGGATCAAAACAAGGAGAGGCAAAAGACAAAACCAAGGAAAAGTCACGTCAAAATCTAAGGAGTCAAAAGTCATAGTCATAAACATCTCATCTGAAAGTCTAACACGAAAACAATTACAAGTTATTAACAAAGGAACCTCTTTTGTTGCCACATATAATACTAATCTGGCTGAAACTGAAATTTCTTTCTACAGATTTATGCGCAACATTAAACTACGAATTTTTTTTGATAATGTGGTTTCCGACAGTCAAATTTCAGAACCTCATGAATACATTGAATTTTAAACCAAGAGCACGTTTACTGCACCTGTATCACACAAAACAATAGATCTATTTGAAGCATTAGTGTTACAAGATTTGCGTAAACTAGAGTATAAACCTCCTAAAAGATCCAATCTCTCCATAACCGAAAGAAGAATTTTACAACAATTGTCCAACAAAGAGGAACTCACATTTCAACGGGCTGACAAAGGTGGTGCTTTAATTATCATGGATACCTCTTACTATCAACATAAAGTCAGAGATCATCTTACAGATGAATCTACGTACTTAAAACTTGACCATAATCCCACGAATGAAATTGCACATACCCTTGAAAAACATTTGCAACATGCCATTGACATGGATTGGATTTCCATAAAAACCAAAAATTTCCTGACCAAACAATTCCCGAAACGTCCACATTTGTACATGCTGCCTAAAATTCATAAGCATCCCACTGATCCTCCCTTCAGACCCATAGTCTCGGGTGTAGGATCAATATTCGAACCACTTGGAAAATATATAGATCAATTCCTCCAAAAATGTGTGAACACTTGGAAAACCAACATTCGAGATACCACTGACTTCCTTAACCAGCTACAGAATTTAGACACCACCAACAGTTCCAATTGGGTGCTATGCACTATTGATGTGACCTCCCTATATACGTCCATTCCGTTAAAGGAAGGAATTGAAGCAGCAGAATGGGCCTTATTGAAGCAGCAAAACATTGGAGCACACAAAGTGTTTGTGTTGGAATTATTATTATTTTGTCTACAGCATAGCTATTTCCGATGGGAAGAAGAATTTTATCTACAGATAAGCGGAACTAGCATGGGTTTTGGGGGGGCGCCTACCTATGCTAACATCTTCATGGCTGCCTTTGAAGAAGAACACATTTTGCAAAACACTGAATGGAACAAACATTTAGTAATGTATCGAAGATTCATTGATGACATCTTTTTGATATGGTCACACACCACTGAAACTGTGAAGGAAAAGATAAAAGAACTGAATACTAAAAATTCCAGAATCAAATTCACGCATCACATCAGCACTGAAGAATTATCCTTCTTAGATGTACTAGTTATTAAGGATGATCAAGCCATTTATACTAGAACATTTACCAAATCAACAGATCGTAACAATACTTTGTTATACCAGAGCTTTCATTCTCCACAATTGATTCAAAATTTGCCATTTTCCCAAATGCTCCGTATCAAGAGGATCTCTTCTTCCTCAGAAGCTTTGAGTCATGATATGGATTGTATAAAAACCCGATTTTTGAATCGTGGATATCCTAAAGAATGCATCACTAAAGCAGAAGCACGAGCAGCACTAATTCAACGCACGGATTTACTCATCAGTAAACCTAAAAAACTTTCAACTAATCGCTGTGTCTTTGTCTCTAAATATTCGACAAGATCAACAAGCATCAAGAAAATCATCATTAAACGATGGGAACTCCTACAGAAAGAGGGAGATTTCAATAATGTATTTTAGAGACCAGCCAATATTTGCATATACACGCAGCCTTAACCTGAAAGAACTGTTGTCATCTAAGAAAACCACAGAAAAAACTCGCAATTTAGGCATGAGGAAGTGCAACAACTGCACTCATTGTAATAACGTGATGCAGCAGAACTTTGTAACTCATCCTAGAACTGGAGAACAAACCCAACTACGTTTTACTGCAGATTGCAACTCGACTCATGTAGTGTATGATATCAAATGTCCATGCGGACTAATGTACATCGGAAAAACCTAACAGAAGATCAAGATTAGAATTAGGGAACACAAAAGCATGATACGGACTAAGAACACCAATTCCAATTTAGCTGCACATTGGCTACAATACCAACATAACATCACCCAAGTACGATTTTAAGTGCTTGAAAAAATTCTAATGAAAGAAGGTAGGAATTTGAGCCAGTTCCTGTCTCAACGAGAAGTGATGTGGATCAAAAAATATCAAACTATGGAACCCACGGGACTCAATGATAAATTGGATTTAAGTTGTTTCCAATAATTCATCTATAGTTATAAGAGATGCTTTTAATTACATCACTTCACCATTTTTCACATCAACAAGTTTTACATTGAGTGTCCCTAATATGCCATTACATGAAACTAGTTTCACTTATGTTTCATCATTTCATCATTTTGATTATACACCAATTATCAATGATGTGCATATCAGACCTCAATGTGATTGAGAGACTAGGTTCCTTCATTGTAAAATGTTTATCGCATTAAGGAAAAGTAATTTGAATGAGTAAATGTTGACCTTGAACGGGTAACCAGAGTAATCAGCATTATGATTACCCAGCTGATTAGTTTCAGTATTCATCCATCATCGCTTATGTATGCATATTCTAGTTGGTTTTTTTTCACTATTGTTTTATTCTCATTTTTATTTTATTTTTCGCACAACCTTTCTCTAATCTTTACCACTGGTGAATCTTTTTATTTTTGTGTCGGGATCGATATCATACTTGAGCACGTTGATTCTCCTGTTTTGTTTTATTTTTCATCTGCGTAAGGGAATTTTATTCGAGCACTATAGTTATTAGATCATTTTAGTGTAAGCAGCTTTTCATTTATACATCTTCAAGATGTCCGCCGTATTAGGGAGACTAGCTGTTAGTTGCGCTCTGTCGCACGTGACCGGGTCTTTTCTCCATTTTTATCATGCCAGCTTATAGTCGTGTTTCAGTTTCACCTCAGCGTAGAAGTCCTCGTGTTAGCGTGTCGTGAACGGATAGCGTTTGAAGCAGGTCAGTGCTTGTTACGGTATTCTGGAGAATAAGCAGCTTTTATTTCTCCCGAGATATTTACCGCCATCATTATTCTCAGGTTTTTGATCGTCTTCACCGTACTATTACCAGTTTGGGCAGCCTTCAGTGCGTTCAGGTATTCGTCAGTTTCTTTTTTCTTTTTGCCTCTTTTCTTGTATCAGCTTCACTACATCTGTTAAGCAATGCATGCTTTAATCGTTTCAGATACGTGTAAGCTACTACCGAGTTCTTTCATTTTACGTGCCCAGTGAGGCTTTAGGTGTTACTTACTCTTCAGGTTAGTAGGAGTCATATTGTATTGTTGCGAGGCACTTGGTGCAGTTTGGTGTTTATTTTCTAGCGGTCTATTCACGCACTTTAAGAACTTTTCAGAGCGGCATTCACGTTTTCTCTTCTTTTTTCTTTATTTCATCTATCTTTCACATTGGTGATAGCGATTTCTACTATGGGGTTTTCTTTTTTGTTCATCATTTGTATGCATGAGACAAAGAATCTCAAGGTACAACACAGATTTGTGGCTCCTATGGGTATCGATGGATAATGTTGGCTGAATTTAAATACACACAAATGATTGATAATTGTATACTGTATGGTTTATGAGTATTTCACCATGTGATACAATTTCGTTTACATTGTAGTGGCCCCTGAGGAAGGGACAGAAGGTCCCGAAATGCATCGGGCCGAAGGTCACCAATCACCTTGTGTTTACGTTATGACCTTAACAATGTGATCATTGAAGTAGATATAATTGTTATGATGTAATAACAATTCAACTATGAAATGAGGTTAAATAACCAAAAGAATTTTTGATAAAAACATGTTAATAAGAATGTCCAAATGAAGTAAATAACCTTTTATTGAAAGAAAAGTGTGAGATGATTATGTTCTTTGTTCATTTTTCAACAAACATTTAAAGCACAGAATGTATTTTTGTTAATCAGTACAATAGGTCTTTTTGCTGTGCGCTCGGTTCATTCAATACATTCTTGTCTTGAATTTATTGTGATTAGTCTATGCACTCTGTGCCAAGGGAGCGCTTCAAGGCGCTATATCGCGCTGGGTGCAGCCGTGGCCTTGGGGTTGGTTGATTGTGCGCCGGTCGCTTGCCAGGCTGGCACCGGTCCACGGACCGGGCCAGAGTTTGATCTGAGAACGGATTTAAGATAAGCCGGGGCTGCTCCAGAGAGCTCCGGCGAGCAAGGGTAGCCGGGCCAAGAGTGACAGCGGAGATGCGGCGCCTCACTCTCCTCCCTCCAACCCCACCAAGTCTGCAGAGCCGGTTCCCCTCAGATGTCGCCCCAGGCGCTATTGTGTTGCAACCTGCCCTACTGCGGGGGCGGGAGATTCCCACGGGCGGAGCAGAAGCGAGAGACTGCTTTCAACGTACAGGGGGAGAGACATGAAAGGGACTGTCTGTCTTCTACAAGTGAAACCTGCCATAGACTCAGCAAGTTGCCGCCAGCTTGTCTCTTTCGTCCTGGCACCTGTCTCTAATAAATATATCGTGAGCAAGGCGCCGCCAGCTTGTCTCTTTCGTCCTAGCACCTGTCTCTAATAAATCTATCGTGTGAGTAAAGCCTTTCTAGTCAGTCTCTTCCTATAGTCTTCCTACATAGTACCTGTGTGGAGGTAGCTGCATAGGCCGTCTCTTGTACTCAAGCAGTCTCTGTGAGTATGAGAAGTGGCTCTTAGACCCCAAGACCGCCTCTAAGCGGGACAAGTGGCACTGGGCTGTCTCTTACTGTCTCCAGTTTACCCCTGTCAGAAGGTAGCACACTGCGCTGCCTCTTCCACAGTCTGTGGGTGTGAGGTGGTATATGCATTGGACTGGCTCCTACACTCAGCCCGTCTCCAAGTGGTAGAAGTAGTGCTGGGCTGTCTTTTACACACCCGAACACTAATTTGAAGAGAGAAGAGGCACCGGGTGGGCTGTCTCTTACACCCACCCTCAGCCCGCCTAGGCGTAGGAGAAGTAGCATTGGGCTGTCTCTTACCCCTCAGTCCCCTTAGGTGTGAGAGAAGTGGCACTGATCTGTCTCTTACACCCGAGCTCACCTGTGTGTAACACGATGGCGGCACCGAGCTGTCTCTTCCCGCACTCTGTACCCGTGTGGAGGTAGCTGCACTGGGCTGTCTCTTCCCGCACTCTCTACCCATGTGGAGGTAGCTGCACTGGGCTGTCTGTTCCCGCACTCTCTACCCGTGTGGAGGTAGGTGCACTGGGCTGTCTCTTCCCGCACTCTCTACCCGTGTGGACGTAGCTGCACTGGGCTGTCTCTTACCCTGAGCCCCCTTAGGTGTGAGAGGGGTAGCACTGGACTCACCCATTCACCAGGATTTGACGAATTTGGTAGCACAAAATCTTCAGTTTAACTTGTTGTGTTGCCTAGCCGCCATAATGGTGAAAGGGTCCCTAAGAATGTTAAGCATTCAACTCCCTTTTACCCTCCTTGGAACTCACCGTGTGACGCAGATCACAATTCAACAGTATTAAAGCTGGGTGAATCATTCCACAGGTTTACAGCATAGGGGGCTATTATAACAATGCTCTACTCCAGTGTACAGTACTTACAAGTCCATGTCACATAATACCATTACACATAACTCCACTCAACACCACACATTCCATGCCACACAATTACACAACAAACAATTCCAATCCAGCCCACATAATTCCAATCCACACCACATACATGCAAATGGATGAAATTAATTCTGCCACAGAACGTGCTGCATAATTTCGATAACCGTGTCAGATTATTTAGATACATTTGCCACATAATTTTAGTAGCCCTTGCAATGGGAAGTCTGTCCAGAGTGGTTTGTGGGTTGTCGTTAAATTAAGTAATTTTTAATAACATGACTTAAACACATTGGCAGAGCCAATAGCTCTGGCTAAACACTTACAAGGTCCCAATGGCGAGACCGATTGCATTGCAAATGCTTGTTCTGAGAGTTGCTCACCGCTAAGTTATCATGTCTCACACACATGTATTATAGACATTAATCTGGTTACATCCCTGTTCCATCTGTCCTTCCTTTAAAAAGATGTGCAAGTGGATGGCAACAGTATAAGAGAGTCAACATGCACATAAGTATGTAAGGGCTTCATTTATGGCTTTTTGGCATAGGGTTGCGCTGCCCTATGCCAAAGTGAAAGGGCAGGAATGCACGTATTTAAACTATGCGGTGCATTTTTGTCCTTTCTGCCTGCACTGGCGCCATTTCGGCAGACTAGCACCAACATAGGCACCCTTGCACCATGGTGCAGTGTGCCTCCGCTGCAGGCAGGATTGTTTTTGTGCAGGAAGGGGCACCTTCTTGCACAAAAGCAATCCTAAGAGGCGTTTTTCTATTTGTGGGAAGAGGAAGTTATTTCTCCTTGTTACGCCTCACCTCGGGAGGGGTATGGATTTCGCACTTCCCCAAGTTTACATGCTTTTGTAAATCTGGGCAGTATCAAATTACATGGATGTTCCATAAGAAAATCCACTGCAATACTCATGGAATGCCTCCTGGGCGCAGAGTAAGGTGAAGCAGCAATTTGTCCTGCATCACCTCACTCATGATTTGTGAGGCCACTCAAAAACATGCAGGGTGGCTTTGAGTGGCTTCATAAATCTTTATGAGAGCTCTGCGTCATGCATTTACCACTTTACGTGGTGCAAAAGTGATGCAGGGCTCTCTTAAAAAGCCTTTTAGAGTTTACCCTTTTTTCATTTTTTTTTTGCTGTTTTATATAGCGCGAAGTCGACCCGAATGTATTGGAGCGCTTTACATGAGGACACATTTATTTTTTGGGTAGGCACAGGGAGATTAAGTGATTTGCCCAGAATCTCAGGATGTTGAGCCAACGGTCAGACTCTAAACTGGTTTCCCAGTTTCAAAGTCCCCAGCTGTGACTGTTACACGACATCCTTTAACTAATTTGGTCTCTTTGCTTATGCTGTTGTTTTTGCTTGATGAAAGAAGCTAGTTTTGTATCGCAGTAGTAATGGAAGAGGGTCACCCTGGTCTGCAGGGATTTCTTCCTGTCATAAAGGGATTTTTTCCTGTCATAAAGGTGTATTTCGAGCATCAGGCACTGCAGTACGTCAGGCCATCCCCAGACCTTGACATCAAATGTGCATGTAGACGCCGTGGCAACTGCAGCTGTGCTGCCATGGAAACAGCCTTGTGCTTAGCAGGCAAAACCAATGAGGATTAGTCTCTGCCATGGTGTAGCTAAGCCTGCGTGACCTTATTGGCAAGCACTGAGGCCTGCCGCTGGCACGGGTGCAGGCGGCCCTCAGCAGGCAGGGAGACCCGTGCCAACTCATGCGCCACATGCAAATACCACTCCTGGATTATTCAGGAAGTGGCACTGTCTCCCGGAAAGGGAGCGCGTGCTGTAAGCGGAGTGGTGGTTTGAATTAATACCGTGCGAAAGGGGCGATACCCGTCGAATAGCGCCATAACAAGCTGCAGCAATAAAACCCACTAGCATACTATATCCTGTTAGAGAAGTGGAGGTATGCATGCACCCAACTAATCGGAAGGCAGAAGAGAATGACCAATTTCTCCTACGATCTATGGGTCTGCAGAGGCAATAAACTCTCTCTGCTTTTCAATCTGCCACTGCAAAGGGCGATCCAGTATAACTATGAATGTCATTCCTTGAACAGTACGGGGCAGAGTTACGAGCCCCTTGCGCCACTTTTGCGTCACTTTTAACATGGGAAAAGTGACGCAAAAGTGGCGCAAGGGGCTTGTAAATCTGCACATTTTCACCCGTTTTGTGGCAGATATGTGTGTTACTGCAACGTCCAAGCCTCGTTTATGTTCAGTTCATAGTGCACACGCCTGGAGGCGCCCGCTTTTATTTGTGTGCCAGCCATGCCCCTCAGGAGTTTTCAGTGTTTATTACAGTTGATAAAATCCAACACCCGGGATACGGAATTAATTGGGTGTGATAAATAGCACCTATTTCAAGTTTTTCCCCAGTGATAGAGAATACCATGCAGACATCGCTGCTCGCGCACTAAAATGATCACAGTGATAACGCCGATTCTTATCTAATTATCTATAAGAACCTTCTGGTCGCCAAGATCTTTTTACCTGTTGAATAGTGTAAAGGAGAGAATCTCATCAGATTAGATATCAGCATTCATTTTGTCTGAAAGGACCACTGACTCCGAATTCAAGTTTGAGAATTTATTATCGCCACAAATAACTGAACGTGCAGGCACCTCAACACGAGGTTAAAGAAATAGATGGGCACTAATACAAATAATAATCTACGCAGGAGTCTCATCCGACTCAGGATAAGAAGAATAGACAGTTCTAGGAGGACCAACCAGACTATGATTGCTCCTATTTCTAAGTTGCTCTTCATGGGCCTAAACAAGCTTAAAATCAATTGCTGTCCCTACACTAACGCTAAGTGACATCCCTGCATAACGATTTTCCCAGGCAAGAAAGAATAAAAGGTGTCAGCTGTGAAGACTTCCTAAGAAGTGCAATCACCATATACCTAAGCTCAGCTCTGTCCTTCTCTCAGGTCTCCCCTACCGCTTCTCTGGCTTCCTCCCTCGGGGCACTATCCCTAATACAAAACCATACTACAAAGGTACACGCCTTGTTTACGCCCTCTTGGCCAGGTCTTCTTTCTTGTGCTTTTCCATTGAAACGGTGACTTCATCCTGGACAGTTTCGTTGACCTTGAGTCCCAGGCGCCTTCTCCTCTGAAAGTATCATCCCTAAATTCCATTGCACTCCCCGTACCATGCCTCCCATCTTTCTAACTTTTGAAAACAAAGAGTTAGTCTTTACTAACGAGACATGTGTCCTTGCACCTGCAACAAAAGATACGTTCAACAGAAACCTTCTACTGTGCTAATTAAATCTACCGTTTGTGCCCAGAGAGCCTTTCCAAGAGAAACCCTTTTCGGCCTACATTATAAGCTAACATAAGAATATACCAGGCCTTCCTTAAACATATATGTAGTCAGGCCCTTACATATAACTTTTAAACACACATCTTACCTTTCCCTATAAGCATATTCATTACGATTCATTATGCAAACAATGAATTACATGTGCAACTTTAATATGGTGCACGTTTAAACTACTGCAATTACATTACATACACGAACTAATTCCTCTATGCATTTTATTCACACACTTCAAAAAGCATTACATTACATCATTATCCTAACACCATTATACTGCTGAGTTCACTTCAATTCAGTGAACTATTCATTCTTTGCTAAACATGCATGAGTATACAATGAGTATAACGAATATATGTCTGAATACATATGGGTGCGGCCTGTCAGTGATTATGATGCACCCCTACAATTCACAAGAACATTTCGCTCTATCAGTTCCCCCTTTGATGACTCCTGTCATCACATCTCATTCTACTCCCTCGGAGAAGGAACCGACCTAAACAGAACTTGTTCCCATCTTCCCTGATCTGAAGTTCTCCATGCTCTTGAGCCTTTGATACTGATTGTCCTGCAATCTTGCCAATCTCATGTCATTTTCCCTCAAAGCTCTCTTAACTCTGCCTGCTCGATACCATTTGTAGGCCTTTATCATAATCCACAAGCCAGCCACACAAACCACCAAGATAAGGAGTGGTCTCAGGAAGTACCCAAGGAATCCCTTTCCTAGGTTTGCAAACCAACCTCCCACTTGACCAAAACCCTTTCCGACCTTTTCCCAGGCCCCTTCTTCGGTCAAATCCGCTATCTTTGTGTGGATCATAGTGATGTTACTTATATATTTCTCCAGATCCTTGCTACGGTCTGGTATATAAGTGCAGCACTCTTGAACCTTCAGCATTTTACAGACTCCGCCCTCTTTTGCCAATAGGACATCCAAAGCAAGGCGATTCTGCAAAACCATTCCCCTTATCGACAACATCTCTCCTTCCACCAACACCAACGATTTTGCTGTGTTCATCGAAAATTCATCCACCACAGTCGCTAACCTCCGGATCTTCACATCATTCAAGACTACTCCTAGACTAGGTATCATAGCTCCAAAGATATCCCCCACAACGAGTCCTGCACTTGCAGCTCTTCTCGTTCTTGAATGCTCTCCACCCTCCAGAAGATTTAAGTCTTCTGTATGGTAAATCTTTGGAAATATTATTGACAAATAACATGTTCCATACCAATTTGCAGGCAACCTCACATAAGCATTCTTTCCACATACGTAATACACCGTAGGTATCACTTGTACAGGACCTTGGAGAAAATCTTTTGCCTCATCTGCCATGGTGAAAACGTGATCACAAGTACTCTGTCCCACTGGAACCTTTTCGTAGTAAGTCTGATAACGCCTTATACACAACTTACCCCTCTGCTCCTTATCCAACGCTATAGGACCATAGCTTCCCTTGGTCTTATGCAACCGTTCCTCCTCTGTCCAATCTGTCCTGTGATGCCCTAAATCTCGGGATTCAGTCAGCTTTCTATACCTATCTTCAACCTGATCTACAAACTTTCTCTCTACATCCGACATCAAGCAAGTCAGATTGTGTCTGTGTGCGAATGCTGTATCCAATTCCAAACTCGGTATGAAGTACTTCCTCAGTCTGTCCTCGGTTTTGTAATAATCATACTTATTCAAATGCTTGTAAGCTGGGACTTCAGGAAGCACTGCGTCGAAATTGGAAAAGAAATACTCGAACTGATCTCTCTCATAAAACAAACTAAGCAAAAGACTACATGAAATACCATAAGTCAGTGGAAGATGATGATACCTAATACCCTCATCCACTGAAGTAGGCAACTGCATACACACATAACAATCTTTCGCATCCATCACGTCAACATACTCATACAACAACTTAGCATACGCATTAAGCTTAAAATCACCCTTAGACAAATCTACATGTAATCTACGACTTTCTTCTAAAATCATAGCTCTATCAGCTGCCCTGTCTACCCCCTTCTGACTAGGTGTGATAGGTGTGGGTGTCCCTGTCACTGCCTCTACTTCTGGCTCATGCGAACCAGTATATGAGACTACAACTACTATGATTATAGAAATTATCACACTACTTATAAGAATGCCTATAATCCACTTTGCTCTACGATTGGGATTTCCCGGCTCCATGATTTCGAAAGTTCTCAAAAAGTCTTGGTTATCGCAAAGAACTCAGAAAAGTCTCTGTCCTTTATTTATGACTTGCTTAACCAGTTCGAGCAACCATGAAATCTCCGGGCTTTCCCTTTCCGATCACAACTTATTTACACAGTCCAGAAAAAGATTTCCCTAGTTTTCGTTCCTCTTCTTGTGGAAAGTCCCTAAGTTTATTCTTCTTCCACTTGGACCTAGGTTATCTTCTTCTTTTAGACTTTTATTTACAGTTCATTACTGATCCATAATGAGATCCTCATTAAGCACGACCAGAACGTGATACAAAAGTTCAAGACGCAAAAGCAGCACTTCGTGTGAAAACGGCTCAGCTCCGAATGGCGGGAATTCGACCCGATGCAGAAGCAATTTTCGGACTTCACTCAGAAGTGGGGGATTCGGAATCGTGAGTGTCAGTGTTCCGTCTATCTCGAACCCTGGCATCCGCAGCACCACCTTCACCACCAGTTTCGGGCTCCGACTGAACACTTCCACTGACTTCAGTCTCCCTGTATTCACCACCCCCTGCATCAAACACAGTGTAAGTCCACTCAGGGGTAGAGTATCTGCGACAAGGCACTCTTGTTCTCTTAGACCTTCGCCGACTGTCTTGTGCTTGGTCTTCGTCGCTTGCTTCGGTTTCAGATACTTCGGACACTGGAGCAAGGTCTCTCTCAGGTGCTAACCTCAGGTTCAGTCGCCTCTGTCTTTCAGGCCAACTTTCAACACTTCTGTTCGTTCGTCTGCCTTCTCCTTCTATGCCCAGTGCACTACTTCCTCTTTCTGTTGCCTTTGACTCTTCTCCGCCCACTGCACCTTCTCTTTCTTCAGTGCCTGAATCAGGGTTCGAACTGTGGAAACCCCCTTCAGCTTGCTCTAGTGCACCACCAGCTGTATCAGCGACCCTTACAGCTTGACTTGTCCTCTCATGTGGCCCTACCACGTCAGCTGGGTTTTCATTTACGAGAGGAGCTGTTTCTTCCAAGGGTGCTGGAACTCTGCGGGTATGGGAAGCATGCACCCAGTTCGGCAATCCTCCACACTTTACTGCTGTGTTCGTGATAAGTATCACCTGGTACGGGCCACGCCAACGAGCATCCAAGCAACTCTTCCTCACGTGCTTCCGGACGAGCACCCAGTCACCGGGACACAAGTCGTGGCACAGATCACTCGAGGCTGGAACCACAGCTGCTTGCACCTGCTGGGATACAGAACGGACCACATCAGAGAGTCCTTTACAATAATCGAGAATCAAATCATCAGTGATGTTTATCAAGGCTGTAGTTGGTACTGCTGGCAGTCTCATTGCCCTCCCCATTATTATTTCATGGGGGGACAACCCGGTCTTTCTGTCTGGGACACTTCGCATGCTCATGAGCACCAGTGGCAAGGCGTCGGGCCATTTCAGGGATGTTGAAGAACACATTTTTGCCATCCGGGCTTTCAAAGTTCCATTAACTTGTTCCACCATCCCAGAAGCCTCTGGTCTGTAGCTACAGTGGAGTCTCTGGTCAATGTTCAATGCTGCACAAAGTAACTTCATGATTTCGCTATGGAAGTGCCCACCTCTATCTGATTCCAAAGAGGTCGGGATCCCGAATCTAGGGATAAGCTCCCTCAACAATAATTTAGCCACTGTCAGAGTGTCACACCTTCGTGTGGGGTATGCCTCCACCCACCGTGAGAATATACATACTATCACTAGAATGTACCTCAAGCCATTGCACCTAGGCATCTCCACGAAATCCAGCTGTAGTCTATTGAAGGGCCCTCCTGACCTTCCAATATGACTCAGTGTAACTACAGTTTTCTTTCCAGCATTCATCTGTTGACATGTAACACACCTCTGACATACCGTCTCAGCCATTGCTCGGAACCGTGGGTTATACCACGTCTGTCTGAACACTCTCATCATTGCGTCTCTACCCAGGTGTGCCTGACCATGTATCAATCTTGCCATCGGACTCAGCAATTCTTCCGGCAACACAGCTCTCCCATCGTTTGATACCCAAACATCCACTTCTCCTCTCTCGCACCCAGCCTTGATCCAGCCCTCTCTTTCTTTGGTTGAGACTTCATCTTGCAATCTCTTAAGCTCTTCCCAAGTGTCTGCCATGGCCAACATTATGCTGAGATCGGTTCCCTCTTGGCTCTCTTCTATCTCCCTGCCTGTGTATATGCATCCTTGTTCTGCGCAGAAGCGGGCTACCTCATCTGCGTAGTTATTACCCAAGGATACAAAGTCCTCCCCCTTCCCATGGGCTGAACACTTTACAACAGCAATTTCTTTCGGATGCTGTAATGCTTCTAACAATTGTCTTACATATTCTCCATTACGAATGGGTGAGCCAGATGATGTCAAAAATCCCCTCTGAGACCATAACTGCCCGAAGTCATGCACCACGCCAAAGCCGTATTGGCTGTCTGTGTAAATCGTGATTCGAATTCGATCAGCGGCCAAACAGGCACGGGTCAAGGCAATGATCTCAGCTACCTGCGCGGAGCGTACTCCTTCTAGGCAAGCGGCGTCGACCACTCCTGAAATAGTACATACAGCAAACGCTGCTCTCAATTGCCCCACACTGTCTCTTAAGCATGAACCATCGACAAAGAAAATTTCATCTGGGTCATCCAATGGCTCATCGACAATGTCAGGTCTCGGTTTGGTGCAAAGTTCGGTCACATCGAGACAGTCATGGTCCTCACAATCTTCATCATCTGTGTTCGGTATAGGCATCAATGTCGCAGGGTTCAAGATGGAGCACCTTTTCAGAGTCACATTCTCTGCGGCAAGTATGACTTGCTCGTACCTTGTTAACCTATTGTTCGTTAGGTGCTGGGTCTTGGTCCTGGTCATTAATAACTCAACCGAATGTGGTACATGTACAGTCAATGGATGTCCCATTACAATGCTTTCACATCTTTCAATGCTGACACCTGTTGCAGCAACGGATCTTAGACATCCGGGCAACGCAGAAGCTACTGGATCTAAAGTAGCTGAAAAATAAGCAACTGGTCTACGGACACCTCCATGGTTCTGAGCTAACACTGCTAATGCACATCCTCCTCTCTCGCAACAAAACAATGAAAAGGCCTTGTTGTAATCAGGCATTCCCAGTGCGGGAGCCCTGCACAAATCATCTCGCAATTGCAGGAATGACATCAAGCACTCCTCGTCCCATGGTACCGGATCACTCACATCCTTGTGTGTGAGCCTCTGCAGAGGCTTTGCTCTCAAGGAGAAACTAGGAATCCACTGTCGACAATAGCCAACCATTCCCAGAAACATCCTAACTTCCCTCTGTGTAGTGGGTACCGCCATGCTCATTATTGCCTCAATTCGATCTGGTGACACCTTCCTCTTGCCTTTTTCTAATCTGTGTCCCAAGTACTGTACCTCATTCAAACAGTACTGCAGCTTGTTCGGGGACACCTTATGTCCATTCTCTGCTAAGTGGTTCAACAAGGCTACTGTGTCGATTCTGCAAGCATCTTCTGTTTCTGAGGCAATGAGCAAGTCATCTATGTACTGCACGAGAACTGAGTTCTGCGGCAACACAAGACTCTCAAGGTTCTTCTTCAGGATCTGGTTAAAGATCGATGGACTTTCCGTATACCCTTGAGGGATACGACACCATGTTAACACGCGATTCTCTAGCCTGAACGCAAAAAGAAATTGGCTTTCCTCGTGGAGCGGTATCGAAAAGAAGGCTTGACACAAATCGATAACCGTAAACCACTCGGCTTCACATGGGATCTGGAACAGTATTACTGAAGGATTCGGTACCACTGGACAACAAGGGACAACTATCATGTTGACCTTTCGCAGGTCTTGCACGATCCTGTATTTCCCGCTCGGTTTCTTTAGTCCCATTATGGGTGAATTACAGGGACTACCTCTGATCTCCTTCAAAATACCCTTCTCAATGAAAGTCTCGATCACAGGTTTTATTCCTGCAATCGTTTCTATCGATAAATTGTATTGAGGTGTTCTGGGGAAATCAACATTCTGTTTCACCTCAATCCGCACTGGTTCAACCCCTCTGATTAAACCTATTTCGTCTCCTGCGAAATCCCACACCACGGGCGACACTGCGTCTCTCAGATCATGTGGAAGTTCTTCCACAGTCACCATTGGGTACAGATCTATACACAGAAGCTGATTGGCAATCTTAAAGTCAGCATCATCATCTCTAGTCTGGACCTCCACTCCTCGTGGTGTACAATAAATCGTGCAGTTCAATTTGCACAACAGATCTCTTCCCAAAAGACAAACTGGACTCGTGTCACATACTACAAACTGATGTCTAGTTTGGAAAGTACCTATCTTTACTAAGATCGGTTCTGTCAATGGGCTGCTCATCTTCTTGTTCGCTACTCCGACAACCTGGATTGATTGTCCCGAGAGGGGTAGGTTAGGGACTACTGCAGATCTTACAGTAGACCGGGTAGCTCCAGTATCAACCAAAAGTGTTGCAGGATTGCCCTCAATCTCTGCCTCTACAAAAGGTCCTCTCTGGTCTACCTCCAAGACCGCTCCAAGTGTGCAGTCTTCCTCCCCTCTCAGGCACCGTCAGGATAAAGGGTCTAAGCTATCCTCAGCATATCGTTCGAACAGGGGCATCTGTTGATATGTTCGTGTTCCTTGTGAAAACCTTGGAGCTTGGGGAATCTGAGCTTGAGAATTGTAAACCCCCCTTTCATCGTTCTAGGTCTCGTTATTGTGTTAACCACCTCTTGCGCGGGTGCCTGAGCCCCCTCTTCCTCTTCCTGTACCTGATTAGCTGGGTTCAAAGGACACTCGCGTTTCCAATGTCCGACCTGGCGACAAAGATGACACGCAGTGGTCTTCTTTAGTGTGGCCACGTCCACTCCTGTCTTGGGGTCTACTGGTTTTCCCTTTCCCTGTACCTGCCCATTCTGGTTTCCCTGGAAATTTCCTTGCTTTCTCCCCAAGGTCCCTCCACTAGGCTGATTCTGTGCTGTCTGCATCTGGACAAGCATCAATTTGTCTTTTAGCTTTCGATGTTTTGAATCCACCTCATCACTACAGTACCTCGCGTACCGCAAAATTTCATCTAGTGGCTTGTTCTGCCAGCAGATCAAATGGTGCTGTATCATGAGGCTGATTTCCCCTCTCAGACCTGTTACAAACTTTGAGACAAACTGTCCCATATCCTTAGGGTCCAAAACATCCAACCCACTATACTGTTTAAAAACTTGCAGAAGTCTTTCGTAATACTCATGCACCGTTTCCTTGGGTTCCTGTACAGTCCGATCTATCTTAACCCAATCTATATCCTGAGGTGAAATCTTCGACCTCAACCATGTAATCACCTGCTCATACTTTTTCATGACATCAGGTGATGGACCATTTGTAATCGCCTCTCTTTTCGGTTCCGAAGTCGGCCACTCAATAGCGACTTTACATGCCGTCCACAAATCTCCTGGTACCACTATGTCAAACAAAGTGTTCAAATCAATCCACAATACTTTTGAAATTTTCACAAACCGCTCAACCTGCTTGTACCACTCCACCGGTTTTTCCCTCAGCCGAGGAAAATCATTTGTAAATGCAGTCAAATCACCTCTATTCCATGGCACATGCACGTACCCTCCATTCTGTACTTCCCGTAAAGGAAAATTTCCAACTCCCGTCGCCCCCCCTCCTGGCGGCGGCGTTTCCCCTTCTGCTCTTTTTACTGGTTTCTTTTTGGACCATCTTTCTTCCCATTTGTCCAACAAAATCCATATTCTCATTCCTATGATCAGGTCTCTGGTGTGCGTCTTCAACCCTGTGATTCTTTTCTCCTCCAACTCCTGATCACTGTAATGCAATCTATGTGGTCCCTGTAACGCTTTAGTTTTATTCAGGTCCACCTCATATCTTTTGGCCAAATCCCTCAATCTATCATGTGCCATTCTAGCTTTTCGAGTCACATCTTTTGCTACAAACAGCAGCTCATCTGATCCATAGATTTCTATCCTTTCTAAAGGCAGACTCCCACTAATCATTTCGTCTACCTCTGCTTTCAGCCTCACTACGTCTAGCAACCTTGCCTGTACTGCACTCCTCAGTACGTCTCGACAACCTGAGCCGTCCCGCTCATCACAATCACTATTCTGTCCTTGTGACCTATTCCCTTCCATATTCCTGGAACCTGGTCTGTCTTCCGAGACATTTTGTGCCCTATCTCTTTGCATCCTATCCTCTTGGTTCGTTACTGTTGGTGTCCACTCCCTCAAAGCTGACTTAGATTCCCGTAAAGACCTCGGTCTTTCTGGTCCCTCCTCTTCTCTCCTGAAGGAAGAGTCTGCTGTAGCCGGTAACGGCGTACTCGACTCCATTGGTCTTGGGAAATGAACCACCCTTACTCCAAACCCATTCCCACTCTCACTGTTTCCTTCTTCCCTTCTCATCGGCACGGAGCTCCCTTCTCTCACTCGGTCTGGGTCATATACCGGTACTATAGGGCCAATGGTAACCGGTACTGTCAAGGAGTCCGGTAATCTTGTGTTCCCCGCAGGAGGCTGTGTTATCATAGACGCCGTAGCCCCCTCCGTTCCTGTGGAAATTCTTCCCACTACTCTCATGCTAGTCTGGTTCTGGCTCTCATCAACTATTGCCACTGCTGGGGTTCTCTTTCCCTCTTCTGACTCTGGGTTAAATGGTGGTGGCCTCTCTGCCAACATCCTATCCAACAAACTGTCATCTAAATCACTATCATCCTCATCAATTCTTGTAATCTTTCCATTTTGTATCAGCAGTGGGTATAACTTATCTCCTTCGATCGTGTCTGCTCTCCACCTTTTCTCCAAGGCATCCCATTTTGCATCTTGAAATGCCCTGACCGATTTCTTCACCCTTTCTTGGCATCTGTCCTTCTTCCTATCATACGCTGCCCTTATCCACGCATGTAGTGCCTCAAACTGTGTTGGTCTAGGTAGTGGTCGTAATGAAGCCATTACACTCTTGAGCTGATACAGCACCTCTAACCTGAAAGTACCATATCGAGGGAACGACAAATCTCCTTCTGTTTCTGTCATTTTATGCCAATTCTCGAGCCAAATTATAGTATGCAATCCTACATTCTTTGCCATATAATGTGCTGGTGTGTCCTCAGGAGGAGCTTCCTCTCCCTCCCGAACAACCACATGTCTATCACCTCTACAAAGTTCTCGTAAAGCTTTAAAACATTTCATGATGAATCAACTTTGTATTTGCACTCAAAATGTCCGCTTTTACTTCCTGATTCCAATCCACCAATCCCAGCGCGGTTCACACCAACCGGCCTATCGCAGCGCGGCACTTGTCTGACGTCACGTTTCCTCCGCTCGCAGCAGTTCCCCTCCTTTCTAATTCACTCGTTCTCACTCGCATTCGTCCCAATTATACTCTGAAATAATGTCCGTCCTACCGAACAATTACCTCTCTGACCGTCAGTCTTACCAATGACCGATCAGCCTCTTGAGCTTGTTGACCTCAATCTGGCAACCGTCTGTCCACGAACGACCGGACAATCGCCTCTAATACACTCGATAGGATTCAATCACTCGATGTTCTGCACACAATAACCTACGACCTGCGTTGGTTATTCACACACTCACACATGTGTCCCTATCTTCTGTGGGTCTGTCAATGACGTCTCGTGACCCCCACAACTCTGGTCAACGTTCTCAACTCTGGGTGTATTCTACACCACAATGAATCTCCCGGTCCCGCGCGCGCTCACGGTCCGTTTCTCAATCACACAACTTTCGTTCCAACTCCGCAAGACATCACACAACAATATAACACCGCAATCTATCAACCATCACTCTTTTCATACTCACTCTACTACGAACTGCTACTTCCACCGCACCGTCACTCTCCGTCAGTTTTCCACGACCTCCGACATCCGTCTCTCGCGGTTCTCTGGATCTGCGTCACTCGGGCTCTATGGGGCAACTTAATCTCCTATCTTGCTCTAGATCTCCCCTTACCATCAAAGGTAACCATCCTACTCTGCTACCAACTGATAACGCCGATTCTTATCTAATTATCTATAAGAACCTTCTGGTCGCCAAGATCTTTTTACCTGTTGAATAGTGTAAAGGAGAGAATCTCATCAGATTAGATATCAGCATTCATTTTGTCTGAAAGGACCACTGACTCCGAATTCAAGTTTGAGAATTTATTATCGCCACAAATAACTGAACGTGCAGGCACCTCAACACGAGGTTAAAGAAATAGATGGGCACTAATACAAATAATAATCTACGCAGGAGTCTCATCCGACTCAGGATAAGAAGAATAGACAGTTCTAGGAGGACCAACCAGACTATGATTGCTCCTATTTCTAAGTTGCTCTTCATGGGCCTAAACAAGCTTAAAATCAATTGCTGTCCCTACACTAACGCTAAGTGACATCCCTGCATAACGATTTTCCCAGGCAAGAAAGAATAAAAGGTGTCAGCTGTGAAGACTTCCTAAGAAGTGCAATCACCATATACCTAAGCTCAGCTCTGTCCTTCTCTCAGGTCTCCCCTACCGCTTCTCTGGCTTCCTCCCTCGGGGCACTATCCCTAATACAAAACCATACTACAAAGGTACACGCCTTGTTTACGCCCTCTTGGCCAGGTCTTCTTTCTTGTGCTTTTCCATTGAAAAGGGTGACTTCATCCTGGACAGTTTCGTTGACCTTGAGTCCCAGGCGCCTTCTCCTCTGAAAGTATCATCCCTAAATTCCATTGCACTCCCCGTACCATGCCTCCCATCTTTCTAACTTTTGAAAACAAAGAGTTAGTCTTTACTAACGAGACATGTGTCCTTGCACCTGCAACAAAAGATACGTTCAACAGAAACCTTCTACTGTGCTAATTAAATCTACCGTTTGTGCCCAGAGAGCCTTTCCAAGAGAAACCCTTTTCGGCCTACATTATAAGCTAACATAAGAATATACCAGGCCTTCCTTAAACATATATGTAGTCAGGCCCTTACATATAACTTTTAAACACACATCTTACCTTTCCCTATAAGCATATTCATTACGATTCATTATGCAAACAATGAATTACATGTGCAACTTTAATATGGTGCACGTTTAAACTACTGCAATTACATTACATACACGAACTAATTCCTCTATGCATTTTATTCACACACTTCAAAAAGCATTACATTACATCATTATCCTAACACCATTATACTGCTGAGTTCACTTCAATTCAGTGAACTATTCATTCTTTGCTAAACATGCATGAGTATACAATGAGTATAACGAATATATGTCTGAATACATATGGGTGCGGCCTGTCAGTGATTATGATGCACCCCTACAATTCACAAGAACATTTCGCTCTATCACAGGATGACCTTGTCTGCGAAATTCCAAGAGGTTTAAAGGTTTGGGGGGGATGTTGCGAATTTCATTACACCTGGAACACACCGGGTACAATAAAGCCCAAACAGCGCCTTATTCCAACTCACGCGCAAACCTCTGTGAGAATTATCTGACCCAAGCGTAATCAGGCCCTATGTATGTTGCTTTCTATCTGCAGATTGACAGCTCCCAGATGCTTTTTATATAATTGTTTTTCAGTGTTTAAGATGAAAGACACTTGGCGTGAGTAAAATGTCAGGCTTTATTTATTGACTGGTCTTTACATTTCATAAGGCCTCTTATACAGTTTCTGGAAAGCTAATGTCAAACTATCAGTAAAGCACAGGACGAGTTCTACTAATGTTACCTGGAAACACGCTAACTCGGCTATATTCTTGTCATATCAGGTCTTCAGTTCATTAAGGCCGACAGGATTATCCGTACCCATTAATCAAATCGTGTAAAGCTATTACAAGCAAAACTAATAAATATATATGTATATCTATTCTCAACAAAAGATCTCATTGCTCAGGAGAGCAGGGTAGAGGCTGACGTTACCAGCCCTTCTGCACACTATGAAAGAGGAGTAAAGACAGGGGAAGATATGTACTAGAAAATAACTACATGTGTTGTAAACAGTTGCACATGGTAGAAATGTCAATAAGCATTATAAACAAGCCTATAAGTCTAGCTTATCACTGAAAGGGCCGCAATGCTTCCATCTATGACTCAACCACTCAATGTCTCATTGTTGCATTCACCCACTCACTGTCCACAGTTCTACACACACAAATTCACCAATGAATGAAGAGACACTTTCGTTATCAGCCAGTTTTTGCTGATACTTAGTGAGGAATTTGATGAGTGCCTCCAATCTGTGTAACTGCTAGTCTGTGAGGAGTGTGAGAGAGTTGAAGGTAGTCTGTGACTGCTAGTCTGTGGCGGGTATGAGACTGCTTCCAGTAGAACGTCAGCTGTTTCTTGAGGGGTGTAAGAGTCTTGTTATGGTGTGTGATGTTTAGTCTATGTGGTGTGTGATAGTGATATTGGTAATGTATGACTGTTAGTGTGTGAGGGTTATGCGAGTGCCACCAGTAGTGTCAGGCTGCTGTTCTGTACTGGTCACTGAGAGGTGCTACTGTCACTCTAATGGGTGTAAGATTGCTTCCTGTACTGTAACCCTGCAGGCCTCTGAGTGGTGCTGTTGGGATTTAAGGTGATTTGCTTTTCCACCATAATGGCTTTAACAACTTCACTTGTGTTGTCAATAAGGCCAGGGCTAAAGACACACTGGGGCATATTCTCAAGAACGTGTGATAATCATCGCAAATTTAGCTTAAAGCAACTTTGCATATCGCAGTCCATCGCCGGAAATTAACACCTTGTTAACCAAGTATTCACAACACGGCGGTAACATGCGATAGTCCCCAGATAACGCATCAAATGACCGCGTGAAAATCAACGCCACGCCGCCAAAATGTGAAACACTGACGCAAAAAAGCTGCGATGAGGACAATCGCGATACGAAAATCAGCGAAACCCAGCTACAGGCCTGCAATCCACACGCGTCAGGCGGGAACAATCACCATAAAAGTAGAAAAAAAACAGACAAACAAATGCCAAACAACAGCGAAGCACAATGGACGTTGCCGGAGCAAGTACGGAGGAGTACCAGAACCCCACAAGCCCCCCAGAGGACCATCCTGGGACTTAGGGGTCAGGGAAGGGCAAGGACAAGAAGAAGAGGAAGACGAAGTTCAGTCCGCAGGAAAACAGGATCCTGATAACGGAGGTGACAGAACACCATCAACAACTGTTTGTCACCTCCACTGTGTCATTGGTAACAAAAAATACAATATGGCAGTCCATCGTGGACAAGGTGAATGCAGTCGGAGTGCTGAAGAGGACAATGGATGAGGTCAAGAGGCGCTGGAATAATGTCAAGCGCAAAACCAAGCTGAAACTCGCCAACAACCTGAAGGCAGCAATGCAGACTGGAGGTGGGAGCCCAGCGCCACAGGAGGAGCTGGACGACATGGAGGAAATGGTGTCCACAGTCATCAGTGGGGAGACGGTGGCAGGAGTTGGAGACCAACATTATTACCCTATCCAAAATCGCTGCGAGGGATGTCGCACGCATACCTCCACTGGTAACACCAACACGACCTACAGCTTCCATATTTGCATTAGCAAAGGCCCGGCAGCGACCTACATCCAGCACAACCACCACCTCAGTAGAAGTAGGTAGTGGTACAGCAGCACAGAGTCAAATTCAACACACACCCTCCAGTTCATCCGGCATTGGAAGTGGCACCTCCAGCAGGAGGCCAAAGTTAAGCTCCCCAGTTTGGGACTTCTTTACGGTTAGCGAAAAGGAGGAGAACATTGCTATATGCTCCATTTGTAATACCTCTGTTAGTCGTGGTAAGCTTGGTACAAACTATGGTACCGGAGGCCAAATGACCCATCTGAAAAAACACCACTTGATCAGCTGGGAAGACCAACTTCGCGGCATAAAAACTGCAACCATTAGTGTTGGTGGGGATAAAGGAGTAGATCCGATCACGGTGGAAGAGGAAGGACAGGGAGACATTCTCTCTGGTAGTGGTACACAAGGTGTCCCTGACCCCAGCAGTGCAGTGTTAACGTCGCCCACATCTTCAGCAACATCTCAGTGGCACAAGAGTAAGAGTCAGCCTGAGACACCAAGGAGTACCGCAATCAAAAAAAGTGCGTTGTTGAGCCTAAGAGAAAGGAAAACCATGCAGCCTACCATTATCAGCATGTTTGGGGGGGAGGGGCAGTACGAACGCAACCACCCAATAGCACATTTGTACAATGCGAAGCTGGCTAAAATGTTAGCACTGGACCTTCTCCCTTTTTCTTTTGTTGAAGGGGTGGGTTTTCTGGAATTTGTGTCAACCATCTGCCCAAAATGGCATGTTCCCAGTTGCTACTATTTTGCCAGAGTTGCTGTTCCAGCACTACATCACGACGTGCTGGAATTGCTTGGAAAAGCCTTGAAGCAGAGTGCTGTTCACAGTATCCACCTGACAACAGACATGTGGACCAGTTGCCAAGCCACAGATTACATGTGCAACACTGCACACTGGATCTCTTTTGCGGGGGTTAGAGAACAGATATCTGCTGGTGTTGATGCTGCTGAGATTTTTCATGCCACTCGCAAACATGCAACTGTAGCCATGTTTGCCATGGAGAAATCTCATACTGCTGTAAACATTATGGAAGAGTTTAACACCAAGGTCTTTGAGTGGCTGCGCCCAAGAGGGCTTAAGATTGGTTTTGTTGCCACGGACAATGGCATTAATGTAGTTAAGGCCATGGGCGATGGTGGCTATTTCAGGGTCCCGTGTTTGGCACACTGCATTAACATTGTTGTTCAAGACTTTTTGAAAAATGAATCCAAAGTCAGCAACTTACTGGCCACCTGCAGAAGAATATGCACACATTTCAGCCATTCCTTTAAAGCCCGGAAGCAGCTGAGGGTCATTCAACGTGAGCATAAAATGCCAGTCAAAGCGCTCATCCAGGAGGTGCCAACACGTTGGAACTCAACTTATTACATGCTTGATCGTCTGTTTGAACTGTACATACCACTCAATGCTTATGTCATGCAAAGATTAGGGGAACCTACTGTGAGAGGCATGACCGTTGAGATGGGTCAATGGGACCTCATTAAGTGCCTGACTGAGATGCTACTTCCTTTTGAGATCTTCACACGTGAAGTCAGCAGGGAGGACTGTACTATGGGCCAAGCTATCCCATTGTTGCACATGCTAGAGCAACAGCTGAAGGAGGTGTCTGAAACGTACGCAGGTGTGGATGACAAACAAGACGCATATCATTTGGCGGAGACCTTAGCCGCTCGCTTATCTGAAAATACAAGGATTCAAAATAACATTTTTTCACAACAACATTACATTAGTGCCACAATTTTGGATCTACGGTACAAAGTATTTCTGAACAGCAAGGCAGTAATTCCTTTTCGGAAGTGGATGTTGCCAACTACAAAACTTTGATAGCTAAGGAAACCACTATTTTCGAAAACGAACGGCTGTTAATTACAGGCCCCCACCCCAGGCCATAACAAGTACTACAGGGCATCCAGAGTCAAGTTCTACTTCGGAGCCTGAGGGCAGTGCGTTTGCCTCCCAGCAGTCACCTACACCAACAATAACATCAACAACAGCAAGAACAGGATCATCCACAGTACAATCGGCAACTGATTGGTTTCTACGGCAGGGGTATGGTAAGTCCAGTGCTGATGCAAAGGCAAAACAGGCCGAGCACATCGGAGCACCCCTGAACATTGAGCGGACGGTCCAGGCCTATCTGGATGACCCAACAGAGGTCTTCATGGATCGAAACCCATTGGTGTATTGGTATGGGAAAAGAAGCCAATGGACAGTGCTCAGCAGGCTGGCGATAAAGTATCTGGCTTCCCCTGTCGCAAGTGTCTCTTCTGAGCGTGTTTTCAGTGCTGCTGGTGCCATTGTAACTTCAAAAAGGACCAGTCTCTCGCCCAAAAGCGTGGAGAGGTTAACCATGATCAAAATGAATCAGCACTTTATACCACCGGATTACAAAATACGTGAATCACAGCAGAAAGAGGAGAGCGACTTGGATGACGTAAGTAGTGCGTTACAGGACCTACTTCTGTCTGAACCACCAGAGTTTGAGGATGAGCTCCTCTTCCCTGACAACTAGGCTTTCAAATTGTTACTTTCTTCCTTCCTTTATTTGTCTGTGTATCTGTCTTTCTGGTTCAAATCAAATCACAACAAATCCATCACCACCGTCTTCTCTTTTTATTTCCCTATTGGAGTTGCACGTCTGTGCATTTAACTGTCCACTCTTCAGAGTCCTGCTTCATCTTCCTGTCTCCCCCTAGTACATTTCCATCAAGCCAGACATTGGAGTACAAGAAATGTTGCCTTTAACAGTCCCTCCATAAGAAGTGAAACGTGACTATAGCTATCCTCCGTTTTGTTTCCGAGCCGAAACTCATCAGTGTCCGAAGGCTACCGCCTCTGCAGGCATCCACAACTCTTCACTGTCAGAACTTGGGCAGGCATCCAAAAGTGAACTCATCACTGTCCGAAGGCTACAGCCTCGGCAGGCATCCAAAGCTCCTTACTGTCAGGACAGAAGGTACTTGGCAGAGAAAGACAAGACTCTTCGAAGAAACTTGCTGACATTTGTGCAAACTCAATTGACCAGCAATGAGCGCTACCCAGACCGCGGCCCATCATTACAGTGTTGACCATGTGAAGCAACTTAAACTGTGACAAAGTGCCACAGATGAATAAGACGAAAACCAAAACAGTGACTAACACTCAAAATGAATGTGGACTGGAGTAATGATGAGGCCACTGCCCCGTTAAAAAAAAAACACACACCTGTCAGAACTAGACATCTGATGATCTGACAGCCAAAGAGAAGAGCAAGACATGTAATGATGGAATGCATCGGATGCTTGCAGACTCTGAGCGATTGCTGTTGTTTGTTGTGTTGATGTTGTGCATGAAGTCGAACTCTACTCTACTAGTTAATCTACAAAGTGACTCAAGTGACAGTCAATGTTTCCCTTCTTGTTGTTTAATAACCAAATTGTACTCCTACTACTGCAGGTGCAGGCCAATATCTGTTGCAATTTTTTAATATGGAATATGGACTTAATCGGAGTCACTACAGACTGAGTTGGAGTTGGACAACACGTACCACACCATGATGATGACCATACTATCTTTGCACGCAGTCAGTCAGTTGGATCGGAGATGATTGAAGGAATAACTGCATTTCATGAAGTGGCATAAGGTAAACATAAACACAACAATTCAACAAGAAAGTAAACACAGCAGACCTACATGTCCATGTAGTGGTGGAGTCGAGTGTAGTCATGACTGACAGCAGCGCATTGATTTTGTCACTTAATTTTGAAAATGCTAAGTTGCTGTATAATGGCCTTTTGTCTGGCTCTGTCAAAAATTAAGGTAAATGGAGGTTGGGTCACGGGCTGGTGCTGTGGTGGGCCTGTTCTGTCCTGTTGTTGTTGTAGCTTAATGCTGTAAACAGAATATACACGATATATCCAAGCCGCCTCAGTCTGAAAGTGTTCTCTCTTCTCTTCTTGGACTCCACCGTAATTGATGCTTTTTTTTATTAATTCATTTTTCAATACCCCTTTTGTTTTTCCATCTAGACGTTACAGGCCGGCCTTTACCCTGTGCTATACTGGGAGACACAACTCACATTTACCTTACCAATCCGCATCAGGAAGGCCACCAAGATTGATGTGCGGAGCGTCCATGGAAGATAGGACCAAGAGGAAGGACGAGATTCAACTCCACAATTTGACCAGGATAATACAGTAACTTTAGTATCATTCATCATTCATCTTTTAATTAATTGGAATCCTTTTTTCTCTTCAATCATTATGACTGTGTGTTGTGTGTTGTTGTTTGTTTGTTAATTGATCCCTACAACTATTTTTTAATTTTCTTTGCTATCTTTAAAAGTAAGCCCAGTACAACATGGAATTTGGGTCTCTGAGGGCATATTACAGGCAAGGCAAATTGCATAGAATATACTGCTGCCCTGTACTGTCTAATTGTCTAGTAGGAGTTAGTAAGTACTACTCATTAACCATCAAGTTATCTTCATCATCATGCATGCATTTCCTTTTTCTCCCTTTATAGATTTTTTGGATAAGATCATGGTCGTCTGCCAAGATTGCGCTTTGCTTTTGTTGTCCATGCGTACTGTTTTTCTTTCTCAAACCTTTCCCCAAACCCCCTTCCCATCCATTCATCAAACCCTAACCCTCTTGCCCCGGGCTGTGATTTATATTGAGGTGTGATGTGACTACATAAAATGTACACCAATTGATCACACGCTTGCTGGGGCAGATGTGGTGAAAGCAACACTAATTCAATTTCAAGGCAGGGCGAGGAGCTCCTTCTGCTTGCCCACCCATGCTCAGTCTATGTGCAAGCCGTCACCGGCTAATAGTACATCATAATTAATTGCCGGCATTGATTGGATTCATCATCAAACTCCTACCACACAGCAGTAAAGGTTACGAATTACGATTGTGTTAAGTTAAGTGACTCACTCGACACAACTACAGTTTGTAACTTCTTGTACTAGGCTGTCCCCGCCACCATTATGTTTTATTTGACTTTAGCAGCTGCAAATGCAATATTGTTTGTTTGGCAGTCTTCTTCTGTACTGTATTTTACTTCGTTCTACTACTCCTCCCACAGTCGCTCTCAGGCAAGTGACTGTCTCTTTTTTATTCTTTTAGCAAATGCTACTGCCAGTGTCTACTCTACTACTACCACCACAACCATGGCATCTTCTCCATTCTCTTGGGAAACCATGCAGCCATCGCTGTGCCGAACGTAATCATCATCAATCACAGGTAAGATAAGTTTGGTGGGAGGTATAATGGACTAGGAGGAGAGACTGACAGTACTAGTAGGACAAATAACTCAGTGAGGGGTACCGCATCTATCTGTGTTACATCATCGGCAGATTATTTAAATCAAACACTGGCTGCGGCCCTGCAGCAGCAAGGAAACCATGTGACGTTAATTCGTAAAACAGTAACCCCCCACAAAACATTAACATTGTATGTTTAAGTATAAATATAATTTATTACCCTAACAAAAATAAACTAGCCCACACCTGACCCACCCCTCTCCCTAACCCCAACCAATGTCCAAAACGAAAAAAGTCCAAAGAATGTCCAGAAACCCCAACGCCCAATTCCCACCCACCAACAAAAGGAATAAAAAAGGGGCAATGCAACAGGGTCCTATAGTTGTTATATTCGGCGGGCTTTTAGGTGTTTGTCTACCAGTATTTTGACACGCTCCTCTAGTTGCTCCTCTAGCCGTGCCACCCGGAGGAGAATCTTGTGGCGAAATGCCCTGCAGTGGCATCCAGGGTGGGGGACAGCAGTGCTGGCTGCTAGAGAATTACGGCGGCGGGCGGCTGCCAGACCGCGGCGCCGTACCACTGGAGGTGGGGCCTGGCTGGGGCCCGGGGCATCGGACGAGGCTGCAGCTGCTGCCGCCTCCGCCTCCTCCTCCTCCACCTGAGCCACCAGCCGCCGGTACTCCTCACAGATGGCCTCCAGTTTCCGGCACCGGGCCCTGGCTGCCAACTCCTTCCGGGATGGTTTTTCTTGGGAATTAGTACTATCTATATCAAGAAAGAAAAAGAATATTGTTGTAACCAGTACTCTTAGCAAAACAGTAACACAAAATTAATTCAACACATAATGGCACAGTAGCACTAGCAAGAAGCACAGTACATAACATTTGTGGTAATAATCTATCTACCCTCCCACTTCCTCGGCCTCTAACATTTGTGGGAGTTTCAGGCATTATACTAGCACTATGGACTCCAGTACACAGTACACCAGTCTTCTTCTTATCTCTAGTTTAGCGAAATGACATAACCTGGTTGTAGCCGGCATGCCAGCTCGGTCATCTATGCTTGCACCCAAGACAAACATACGAGTCATGACGCAGACTCACGTTAGTTTGATTTACTACTGTCTGCAGGTGGGGAAGCTCGTATTTTTCTATTACGGGTGGCACTGGCCATACTCTCTCTGTGACATGAAGGGCAATTGGTCAATTTCACTTTCACAGTGCCCTGGCTACTACAAAAAGGCAGATTATATATCTGATCCAATGATCATTGCTTTTATATGGGACGACGACATAAGGTCAGTAGCGGTCGGTGGTGGGACTCGGGGAGTGCTGCCGGGCGGTGACGTGGGGAGGGGCAGGGTGGGGGTAGTAAACTATGGATTACGGCCAATTACAGGTAAGTAAACATATAAATAAATAAAACTAATTTTGTTGCGCCCACTGCATCGCATTTGGCGGTGCAGTGCGCACAATGAAATTCGCTTTATTTATTTTTATGTTTACAGTAAAGTTACCTGTATTTGGCCGCGTAATACATTGTTTACTACTACCCCCACCCAGCCCCTCCCCACATCGGCGTTGCTACTCTGGCGCGGTTTCTTTTACATTCCCTTAAAACTAAAACTGTGCATCCCGTGACAGTCTCCACCTATGCTGTCTATGATGAATACATACAGGCATCCATCCATTCTAAGTAAATGTCAATCATTCTTCTTAATCTCTCCACAAACCTTACTTTGTTTCACCAACAACAACCCATGCGTCCACTCACTCTGTTGCTTGCCTTGGCTTTGAGTTTCACCCAAACACCGCTGATGATTCTTGCTATCCACAGTATCCACCCATACTGTGTCGCCCACCCAGGCAGGCATCCATTCTTCTTTCACCTTCCACCCATCCTTCAACAACACATGCATCTGATTCCTATCAGCCACCTATCCATGCTTCCAACGTATCCTTCTCTGCCAGTCATCATATTAAATCTCGCTCGTCCTTCCTCCTTCCACCCTTCTTTCCCTTTTTGTTCAACACATGCATCAAGGTCATCTGATCTGACTTTTAGTCTCCTCCATAAAACTTTCACAGCTGAGTTGGAGTCAGATAGAAGAGGCCATTGGTTAATCAAGTCACGCTGGTAATGCTATTGCTACTGCATTGCTAATGCTAAGTAAAGGGTGTCTTCTTCAACCGTTGTATAATGTTCACTACAACTTCATACCTAATAAGTCTCAACAACAGTACAGTGAGTGAAGTCAACACCCTTCCAGCTAGTGCAATGTCAATAAGTAATTAATATAACTTACCACCACCCGCCACTGCTGCTGGCTCACCCCCTGTAGCTCCTGCAGGTGCCGCATCTCCTGCTCCCTCCGGAATGGTAGAATCGCCGCTGGCCCCACCGGCACTGGTGGTCGCTAGTACGCCTAGATAAAAACATGACACATTTTTAGATGCCTGTACACCTCCTCCTATTTATTCGTTTTCACTGGCAAGATTGAAAAAAAAAGTTAATACATACATATTATACATCACATTCACTAGTCCAAATCGGGTAATAGAGTAGAGTCAGTAGACACTAGTAGTGTTATGGTCCCTAGGGTCATTATTATACTATACTCTACTCTTTGCAAAGTTAGCCTGAGCCATGCAACCATTTTTCGCTTCATGTCTTTTGCGCATGTTACCTCGCAGCTTGTTGTGCAGTAACAGTAAGACGTCTTTTTGAGTCCACATGAGCACATACAGCTACTGTCTGAGCGTTGCGTACAAGAGGTCGAAAAACAAGCCACTTTGTTATGAAGTTCAGTTAGTCCGTATTGCTTAGCCATAAGTAACATGTTACCCTTTTTTGGCAGGACTGAGAAATGCTTGCATTATACTATCTAACGCGCACCATTTTTCTCAGGCAGAAGATTCCCTTCTACGAACCAGAGATTTGCAGAGCTTATGAATGATGCATGTAACCAGTAATTCTATGTTCTACGGTGAGGAGTCTCCCAGAATTCACACAGATCTTTTGTCTTCTATCATCATGCACTTGTTGTAACAATGTTTATTGTTTTAATCTTATGCATTTTGCTGTTGGAGCTGGCTGGAGTACACTGAATTTTATAGAACAACATACAGAGCTTGTTAGTTGAAAATAAACCTTTTGAACTTACACATAGACTCTGTGGTATTTGGTGTGGTGGTGGTGGTGGACTTACACGAGTGAGTGAGTGAAAGGGTGTTATCTGTTCTGGGTTGTGTAATCATTGGGTATCTTCGGGTGGGGGTTCGGGGACCTAATGAGACACTATAGCTAGTCGTTCAGGGGATTGTGGGTTCACTTCTGACTGAGGTGTGAGGAACGTCCAAGTTCCAAACTCGCATCACCAACATCCTATTTCCTTGTGCATAGTTCTGCATGGGGCTGTGCAGAATCCCCACATCAGTAGTAGTATGTACTATATCCTATCAAAAATAGTCAAATATCTGGTTGGGCATTTTGTTTGTGGTAATTGTCAAAGCCTCAAGATTAAGAAGCCTAGAAGAGGACAACCGAAAGGACTGGACTCAGTGGCTAGAGCTATTGGTCAATCTGAGTTTTATTCAAAACCTTAAAATTAAGAGTGGCAATGCAAACTGGGCAAGCTTAGCGACAGACTAATAGTAGTAGTACAGACATTCATAGCAGAGGCAGTTCGAACTTAGAGGCAGGGATAACCAGAATTTAGAAACAGATAGTCAAGTCAAGATCAAAGAATCTTTTGTAAAAAATAGAATTAGGGAGTGGAACCAGAATTAATAGTTCGGAAAAAATAAGGTGCAGTAAAAGTTAGGGCAATATAATTGTTAATATTAACCACTGGAGGACTTACTGGGACCAGCAGCAGGGCCCTCGGTAGAGGAGCGGTCCACTGGTGGTTGTCCTGCCGACTCGGACCCCGTCTTCTTGCCCCTGGGTGCTGCAGCTCAGTGATCATGTAAGATATAATAAAGAAAGACACAAACATTAATGATTGCTGTAAAACAAATAAATTATCTAAAAAAACGCTCAAAAAACGTTTTAGGAAACAAAAATTGCAATAAAATTGACCTATCTAATCCGATCGACTACAGGCTTGCGGGATTCACGGACAGTCTACTTATTTAGGAACACTAATTCAGTGTTCCATTCTGATTGATTCAAATAAAATCCAGAACACTAACTAAGCCTAAGTACCACATGACCTAGCCACCTATTCCAGGCGGGCCAATTGTTCATTAAGTCTGCATTTCCATTTTTTTTTGCCCTCAAAAATGCATAGATGAGAAGGAGGACACATGCATAAATTGGTGCATAATGCATACAACAAATTGTTGGTTGGTTGCGTCTGATGTTCTGCAGCTGACTGAAACTGCTAAGCCTACCACTCACTAAACAAACTACAAAAGGTTCTACTAAGGACTGGGGTAAGCAGCACTCAGTGACAGAGGATGCGTCACGCAGACCGCTCAAAAATTATCAACTAATAGGAACTAAACCTAGTATCAATCCATCCACCACTATTTGACAGGAGGACAAAGGAAGGACTAGAGTCTCTCTAGCAATAGCATTACCTAACTGAAGTTCTCTAAAGTAAACTCTTACATAATAATAAGGACAAGCGAGCGCAAAGTTGCAAACAAGTAAGAGTAGCGCCCAGCACCTGTGTCCTACAATCACAGAAGATTTTGAAATGTAATTTACCTGCAATGTAAGCAGCAGTATTCTTGTTATTTGTAAAAAATGTATACACAAATCACAATACTTATACTACTATATATATTAGCTACTCACCAAGTCCCATGACCTCGACACCTAGCAGGTCCAACAGGTCCTGCTCCCGGTCCAGGATGTCTGACCACCGGTGTGCCAGCTGGTTATGGGTGCGCCGGACCCCTGAGCAGCGAAACACTGCTCCGGCGCACCTTCGCCCACCGGCGGTGACGCTCCTGGGTAGGGTACCCGGAGCCTGGCCTGCCGCCTGCTGCCAAGGTCAGGGGAGGTGGCGCTGAACAAAAAAACAAGGGCGGCCACCTCCGCCTCACTAAAAAGCTGGTGGGCTTGCACCCCTGCAGGGCACAGTCTGCCGCAAGGCAGGCGGCTCTTGGGCGCACGCGCCTTGCCCTTCGAGCCGTTACTGCTGCTGCTACCCTTCGCCATGGTTCTGGGGTGGGAGGAGGCGGAAAAGAAAAGTTAGAAGGGAAAAATAAAGTTAGGGGAAGAAGTAGGAGCTTAAAGAACAAAGTTATATAAAACAGTCGAAAAGTAAAAAAAACACAGTAAAAAGTTGAAAAAAATGCAAAATATAGACTTAGGCACAGAGAGAGATAGATAAGAAATAAAGAAAAATTGAAAAACAGTGTAAAAAACTAAGGATTGCAAAGATTGAGGGAGGATAGAAAAGCAGGCCCAGTACCATAGCATAAAGTGAAAAACAAGATGGCCGCGCCCATCGCGACCGCGTGGGTAAGTTCGCGCGATATTTCTCCCCGAGCATGCAAAAAACGTCGCAAACACGTACGACGCGTTCCCGAACATGAAATGCGCATCGCGAGCACGCTATACGTGACCCGGAACAGGAAATAAGGGATCGCGAACGGGCGGGACAAGTGAAAAACAAGATGGCCGCTCCCATAGGCGACCGCATGGGTAAGTTCGCGAGATACTATCCCCCGAGCACGCAAACAGCGTCCCAAACACGCACAACGCGTTCCCGAAGAAGAAAAACGCATCGCGAACGGGCGCGACAAGCAGCTACGCACGCTCGCGTAGCGCTCCGACGTCTTCGCGTAGCTTCGCGTAGCGCGACTACGCGAACTACGCCCAGGGTTAACTGGCATACGCCAGGCCAGCCCACTCCGCTTACGCTCACAGGGGGGGACGGCAACGCTACGTGTCCAATGTCTTTCCTGTAGTGATCTGCTGCTCACAGGTCTAGTTGTCAGCATGCCACAGCCACTCCCTCACGGCTGGTGTACACCCACACCACACCCATCCAGCACATGCGTCACAGGACATGTGACCCTGCCAATGAAAAGGGCCGGGCGCACGTGCTCGACGCCATTTCCACTCTCTATCTGGGTGCATCCGTGTGGTGTCAATGTAGGCATGAGGGCCTCGGGCCCTGCAACATCACATTCCCCAGGACCGGAGGTGACATGATGGCGTCCGCAAAATGATACCCATTCATACAGGGTCCATGACTTTGGGACACAGACTTAGTGGCACCGGATACATTGTGGCCAGCACAGGCACACCGCCACGGGACGGTGACTTTGGGTGCACTGAGGTAGGGGCACCTTAAGTGCTGAGCGGGTGTGCAGCCTGCGATGATGCCCCGTCCCGGCGGTCCGGACTGCTCAGGATTTGTGTGCCCTGCTGGACCGCAGTGTAGGCCAGAGCCAGCGGGCAGCGCGGGCTTACCGCCACGTGGTGTTGCATCCTGTATCACAGAGTTAGTGGCACCTCTAGGGCTGAGCGGGTGTGCAGCCTGCGATGATGCCGGGTGCACTGGTATGTCCTCTGCCATGGCGAAATCAAGACCCAGATTCATATGTGAGACCTGGTGGCCTGCGGAGCGGGGCTGCATGATGTGGAGGGTGCCATGTCCGCGGGCCCGGGCCTGTGGCTTGCAGTGGCACGTGGTGGGCCCTCATTGCTAAACGCCAATGGCGGAAGGTGAGCAGTGAGGCCTGGGTGCGCAGGGGCGGGCATGCACCACTGGGCGGCGGGAGGGGCTGGGATGCATCTGCCTGGGTGCACAGGGGCGGGCATGCACCGCTGGGCGGCGGGAGGGCCTGGGGTGCATCTGCCTGGGTGCGCAGGGGCAGACAGGCGATGATGTCTTGTGCAATTGTATGTACTTTGCCATTCAGGTATCTGGACTCTGTTACAGATGACGGATCTGTTTCTGATGTGTGACCTGGTGAACTGCACTACATACCGGCACGTGGTTGGAAACACACCAGTGGCAGCAGGTGAGCAGTGTGGCCTGGGTGTGCATTGTCGGCACTCTCTCTCCCTGTCCGTCTCTTCTGTTGTCTGTGTCTCGCTCCCCCTCTCTGTCCGTCTTTCTCTGGCTCCCCCTCTCTGTCCGTCTTTCTCTGGCTCCCCCTCTCTGTCCGTCTTTCTCTCGCTCCCCCTCTCTGTCCGTCTTTCTCTGGCTCCCCCTCTCTGTCTGTCTTTCTCTGGCTCCCCCTCTCTGTCCGTCTTTCTCTGGCTCCCCCTCTCTGTCCGTCTTTCTCTCGCTGTCTGTCTTTCTCTCGCTCCCCCTCTCTGTCCGTCTTTCTCTCGCTCCCCCTCTCTGTCCGTCTTTCTCTCGCCCCCCCTCTCTGTCCGTCTTTCTCTGGCTCCCCCTCTCTGTCCGTCTTTCTCTGGCTCCCCCTCTCTGTCTGTCTTTCTCTCGCTCCCCCTCACTGTCCGTCTTTCTCTCGCTTCCCCTCTCTGTCCGTCTTTCTCTGGCTCCCTCTCTTTCTCTCTCTCTCTCCTTCGCTCTCTCTCAGTCCTTTGATGTGTGCAAGACACACCTTCTCATCATGATTTTTGTCTTGCAGGCTGTGACCTACGGATTCTCCCGAGGGGAGCCGCCATGTGTCTTAATTTCTGTTCTGTGTTTCTTTGAATACATTTTCTTTTGTTACATCGAAGGTGAATGTGTGATGCTCATTTTTGTGATGGCACATGCATGTCACCAAATGTGGTTGTGCGACATCCGGCGGATTATTTGGTACATGATTCCGTGTGGTTGATGTGGCATGTCTTTGGACGGGAGGGGTGCCCGGGGTGTGGGCATCCTGGGGGTGGTGGCGGTGGGTGTTGTGGCCCTGTTGGGGCTCTGAGCTGCATGATCAGTGGCTCCATGGCATCTGTTGCCCTTCAGGTGTGGCTCTGGGCTGGACTCCATTTTGTGGTGCAGGCTGTGGTCCGACTGCACCAGGTCAGAGCAGGTGTTAGTTTCCTGCTGCTAACGCGCCTTATCGCCTGTTTTGTGGTCTTATCGCCGATCTGGCTGGTCGTTGAGAATGTTGCGGAGTGGTGTTTTCGCGCCTTTTTGCATGGGAACGCGTACTCTGCATCTCATTAGCGATAGTTGCAGGGGTTATCTGTGGTGATGTTTTTTGCGGCTGCTATCGCGGGTAAACTGGTGTTGTGGGCTGTTAACACCAGCTTGTGAATGGGGCGATAAAGTTATCGCAACTTTGGCTGTGATAAAGTGCTGTTAACTCAGCGATAGCTCCTTGAGAATATGCCCCACTGTGTACTACTTACTAACCAAGCATTTGCAATGCAATAGGTCTCACATTTTTTTTTAGAGTTAGAGCTATTGGCGCTGTAATGGAAATGTTTGTTAGTTATGAAGATTGTTTTTAGCACCCTTTAAGTGCCCTTAAGTAATGTCTCAGAGCTGCATTTATTTTTTAGGGTGTTTGCATCATTTGATATGCAGTAACCTGGAGATGAAAAAGGAACTTTGCGGCATATTATCAAGAACGGCGTTAAAATTATCGCCGCTTTAGCGGCAGGAAACTGCCGCTAAAGCGGCGATAATGGGCTTGATAATATGCCCTGGAGAATTCCAATAGAAGCCCAGGTTCACAGCAGAACATGGACTTCTATTGGAATTCTCAAGGGCATATTATCAAGCCCATTATCCGGCGCTATACCGGCGCTAAACCGGCGATAAGTTTTAACGCCGTTCTTGATAATATGCCCCTAAGTAATTACAGTTTGACCCCCCCTCCATCCCCCGGCAATCGGGATCAGTTCACACACTGCTTTTTATGCACTACACACACTGGCTTCATTCACTCCATCTTCTAGAAAACAAATTGTGCCAAATGTACTTTTCAGTGTCAGTCACTAGGTTCAAAACACATTAACATATGCAACCAGTTTTGAATGCAAATAGCAATAAGCAACAGAAATGTGGCACGTCAAGCTTTGCAAAGGGCCTTCCAGTGCGCTATAGGCTCGACCTAAAAAGGAGTCTTTGTGGAAAAAAAAACATATTTGCCTAGGATCACACAATTTCCTGAAGCTGGGAAGTGGGATTTCTTTTTTACAGTAGTGCAATTCGGCCACTAGATGGGTACCTATTTCTCTCTTGTCCGTTTTACATTAAAGGTTTGTCATCAAAGCTATATATGTACTTCTTGGTGCAGGAGATGACCGCTGGAGCGGCAGACAGCAGCCACATGTAAGCTTGAGGGGCCAAGGGGACGTCGAGCAGAGCCAATTTGGCTGGCTCGCCTACTTGTAATGATAAATGTATCGGGCGGGAACTAAATGTTTTCTGGGTGGATGACCCCTCTGCAGTTTATGGCATGAAGCATTTTAGTTGTTATTAGAGGGAGGAGACACCCTCTAAACGAGGGTGACTTTAGTGGTACATGCACAGGTCCTGTGAAGGAGGGGTAGTGGCGGCCCCGCAGAATCATTCTTCGATTTCTGCACCCTGTATTAAGCCCCCGCTCACCTCCGAGAGATAATTGGATTTCTGAGCCTCATTTTGTCTTTATCTAAATCGCTTCTCCGGGTCTCGGCGGAGTGTTTGCGAAAAAAATGCCGCGCCTGTGCTGGATCAGGGCTGCTTAGCAGCCATCACCCCACCAGTCAGTCCCATTAAATGACATCCGGTCTGGGAGATGGACAGATTTGCGCTCGCTGCCGCCTGATGCAGTGGGTCACATGCTCGGTGAATGCGACAGGATGCGGAGGGAGCTCAGGGGTGGGGGCTCGCGCCCCGGACTGCTCGGAAGACAGAATGCTTTCTAAGTGCGGTTGTATCACTCTGACAGTCCGGAGGATGATTCACCTCCACTTATGTTCAACTCGCGCTGCCAATTAGGCCCACCTTTGCCTCAAAGAACAAGCAAATTAACGTCTGTTAATGGACTCCGGCAGAAGTCTGGGTGCCAGAGCTACGTAAGGCATGACAGTTCTGGCGCGGAGGGCTGCGGCTGCCACTCCTTCCCTCACAGTGCAGAGCGACTGCTAAAGGGACTTTCTAGTGAAGAGAGAGTGTGTGTGTGCAGGGCGAGGGGGGGTGGTCGTAGGGCTGAGCAGCCAATCAGTGGTCACCAAAGAGACACCCTGAAAAGCTGATTGCTGGAGTTGAACCCCCTGGCACTACTTTCGGGAACCGACTTGGCTTTACGCAACAAGCATTTGCAATGCAATAGGACTCGCATTTACGCGAGACCTATTGCATTGCAAATGGGACTGCGGGTGAGAAGGCACGAACAACGGAGTGTGGGAGAGGGGTCCGCGAAAAGGCATGGACTGCGGGACGGGGGGGAGGCATCTAAATAAAACATCCTGTGCAACACTGGAAGTAAAGGGGCCAGTAGCCATTGAAGGATACAAATGACGATCATCATAAGGAGGGACTAACAAGCCTAAAACCAATCAGAAGGCAGCATTTAGGACCGACAAAGACACACGCTAATGAGAAAGATGGGCGGAGCTTTTACGGAGCTTCCACTCCATACTGAATACTGCATGCCTCGCATGTGCGCTGCCGCTATAGGCTCGACCTAAAAAGTAAAGGGTAGGCCATGGGGGAAACAATCTTACAACGCGGTCATTACACCGCAATACCTTTACAACACGATTGTTACAACAACCGCGTTGTTAATATGCGATGTAATGACATCGCAAGTCTTTACAACGAATTCCACTAGGGGGCGCTGAGGTATTGAAAATAAATTTCCAACATCTTCCCTACTGTTGCGCAAATTGCAGTAGGACTAGTAAATAATACTATTCCTAACTCCAGCCCGCCCCCTAGTGGAAGTCGTTGTAAAGACTTGCAATGTAATACATCGCGTACTAACAATGCGGTCGTTGTAACGACCGAGTTGTAATGGCACGCGATGTATTACATCGCGTTGTAATGTGCCATATTCGGCCACGGACATTCCTATTGCTGTAGGTGAGCATGAGGTGTTTCAGCAAATCGTGTGCGGTCCTGCCTGATTTAATGTGGTCCCAGTGGACTTGCTTAATGACTGGGATTATTGAGGTCAGGATTACGGTGCTGAATGTTGAGGTATCTGGTGTGCAAATCAGGAATGGGGTATAAAGGATAGGAATTGGTTGAGCACAGTAAGTTTATGAGGTGCAGAGGAGGAAGCGAGGACTGCACACTAAAGTAAACAAAAAGTGATAGATGGAATGCTTGAATCAACCCCAGACACTGGTAATTACTCAGGCCTCATCCCAATCCATTGTTATTTTGCACACCATGCTACCTCAGTTTAGACGCAGCCATTTGCACATTATTCTTGACCCTGCTCCAGTATGAACAGTCCAGCCCAAACTGCCCGGCCAAGTCCTCTCTGAACCAGAACGCAAGCAATCCAGGATTAGTGTTACTCTTATTAAAGTGTGTAGAGAGTTGTAGTGCAGCGGCCAGAGTGGATGACTCCCGAGCACGGGGTTCGTGGTTCGGGCGCTGGCGGCAGGTCAGCTCAGCATCATGTGACTCTGGGCAATAGCTCACTTAATCCCCCCGACGGCCACCAGTGCCTTGAAACCCTTAAGGGGGTGATATGTTTGCGCTTTACAAATAGGAATTATTATTATTATTATTATAACTCATCCGCCAGGTATAGCTTAGTTCAAGTGGCACAATGTGCATGGGACCCACGTCTGGGCACCTCCGACCCACTTAGGATGATACACTAAAGTATACAAAAAGTGATGGATGGAATGTTTGACTCAATCTCAGCAATTGGTAATTACTCGGGCTGCAATCTAATCTATCATTATTTTGCACACCATACCACTTCAATTTGGACCCAGCCATTGCAAATCAGTTTTGGCACTGCTCCAAAGGAGCAGTTTAGCCCGAACTGGTAGGTCATGCCCATCCTGAAATGAATATGGCACATTACAACGCGATCTAATACATTGCGTGCCGTTACAACGCGGTCGTTACAACGACCTCGTAGTTAGTACGCGATGTATTACATCGCAAGTCTTTACGACGACTTCCACTAGGGGGCGCGCTGGACTTAGGAATAGTATTATTTACTATTCCTACTCCAGTTTGCACAACAGTAGGAAAGGTGTTGGAAATTTATTTCCAATACCTCAGCGCCCCCTAGTGGAATTAGTTGTAAAGACTTGCGATGTCATTACATCGCGTACTAACAACGCGGTTGTTGTAAAGGTATTGCGGTGTAATGACTGCGTTGTAAAGGCCGTTTCCCTCCTGAAACAGAACACAGTTCAGCAGAGAGGATTGGACGTACTTGGAAAGATTGTGGTACTGAACAGTAGGATGGGGATTTTTCAGAGTGGCAAGAATATGGGACTGGACAGCAGTGTGTAAATCAAAATTGGTATGATGTAGGGCAGGATGTGTTGAAAGGGCAACATGGTAGAAAGTTAATTAGGATGCAACAGAGCAGATTTAAGGGGTTTCCTGTTGCGCATGAAATTGCCAATGAACAGGACTTGGATTTTTCAGGAATAGTGTGCTACAGGGAACGGTTGGGATGAGATGGTTGGAGTGCTGCGGGGCATCATGAGATGCTGAATTGCAAGTGGAAAGGGGTGCTGCAAGGCAAATTTGAGATGTGCAGGGAAGGACTGGGTGTAGCTCTAACTTACACTGTTGAACATGGTTCAGGTGGGTTATGCAAGTCAGGATTGATGTACTACAGACCATGCTTAAAAAGTTGCAAGTTAGAATGTGATGCTTCAGCACAGGGTTAGTATGCTTAACACTGAGCTAGGCTGTACACATCGAGGTAGGAGTGCACAGGTCATGAGTAGAGTGTGGAAATGGGGTGCACACCAGGACTGTGGTGTTAAATTCAGAATTACATGTGCTGCTGTTTCAGGACATTACAGTAGAGTGGCATGGGTACCATGGGCCCTAACGTAAGCAAGGAGACTGGGCCTCCAATATCCATTTGGATATTGGAGAAATATAGACATAACTGGAGTGGAGTGAAGCCCTCACATCCTTAGGCTCTGGTGCCACTACACCTACAGCACTAATGACAATCACACTCTTGGAGATTGCTCTGGTGTGGAGGGTCTGACTGTGGTGTGCAGGGTATGATCCCAGTGCTGGGAAGGACTGTGATGTAAAAAGCAGAACTAGGGGCACAAAGAACAGTCAGTGTTTGGTGCACAGGGAGAGTGCGGTTCGCATGGAAGTTATGTGTTGTGTATTGGGGTGTGATGGGCTGGCTCAATGTATGTTATCAGCCAAATCTCCCACTCTTCACGCCTCATCTCTGCAAAATCCCCACAGCCCCTAGACCCATCCCTGGGAACAGTAGAGATTAAAGTTCCCTGTCCATTCTGTGGGAGGAGTGAACCCCGCAACTGTTACCTAGTCCACCCTTCAGAGGTGGAACCTCAGAAGCCCAACACATGCCCTTAGACGTGAGATGAGCAAACTTCAGTACAGTGGCTGCAGTGCTGTCTCTGGTGTCTGTTAATTCTTATTGAGTGGTACCATGCTGCCTCCTCCAGTTCCTGCTCCTTTTTCTTCACCCTTTTCTTCCCCTCCCACTGGTGAGGGGCCAAAAGAGAAGGAAAAGTAACTACAGCATCTTCCCTAGCAAGCCTGATCTAATGCGTTTACAAGCACACTCAGGTGAAAATTTATGGGGATTTTGGCTCACGGAAGTGCAGCAAGTCACCTTGCTGCGCTGTCCTGCGTCAAAGTAAAAGGGCAGGAATACACCTTATCTATGGCATACGGCGGGAAACATACTAAACAATGAAGTTTTAATTACGACTTAACTTAACAACGAAGTCCGAACAACGACAAATCCTGATCAATGAAGTCCTGAACAACGAAGTCCTAAACCACGACTTTTTCCGGACTGCAATGCAAAACTATGCGTGGCATCTCTCCGCCCCCATTCTCCGGCCCTAGTACTATGCGTTGCACGTCACTCTTCCCCCCGGACTGCTGCTAAGGCCTGACATTAATCTCCGCCCCCCGGACTGCTCACGTCACCAAACAGGAGCGGTTTACTGAATTCAAGGCAGGCAGGTTCCCTTGCTGCAGTGAATCAATTTGTGTTCACAATACAAGAACTAATCTTTTATTTAACTCAGCAGCAATGGGTTTTTTTGTGCCTTTATCGAGGTTTAGGGGCTATGTACAGCGATAGTGCAGCGAAGGAAAGGTCACATTTGTGCTCTTAAACCACGACTTTTTCCGGACTGCAATGCAAAACTATGCGTGGCAACTCTCCGCCCCCATTCTCTGGCCCTAGTACTATGCGTTGCACGTCACTCTTCCCCCCGGACTGCTGCTAAGGCCTGACATTAATCTCCGCCCCCCAGACTGCTCACGTCACCAAACAGGAGCGGTTTACTGAATTCAAGGCAGGCAGGTTCCCTCGCTGCAGTGAGGCAATTTGTGTTCACAATACAAGAACTAATCTTTTATTTAACTCGGCAGCAATGGTTTTTTGTGTGCCTTTAGCGAGGTTTAGGGGCTATGTACAGCGATAGTGCAACGAAGGAAAGGTCACATTTGTGCTCTTAAAGAGGGGAACATCCCTCGCACTGGCAGTCCCCACAATTCAGGTAGGCATCAGGCTTTAACTGCACATACTTCCAAGGGGATGGGGTGAATGTCTAGAGTGAACATTATAGTGACTAGAATACAGGTCAGAGCATAACTCTTGCCTGCTTTTTGAGAGGGGGCAGAAACTAGCACCTACTGCAGCACGGAGGAGTGAGGGAAGCATAGCCATTGAGTGAAGGTCATAACAAAACCCCAGCCTGCTTTAACATAGGTCAGGGAGGATGGAATGGTGGGTTTTAAAAAAAAAGGACTATATATTAAAATATACGTAGAATAAATTATAAATGAAAAGGGTAATGAGCAATTTAAAATATTTCGTGGAAGTATTATTATTACAATAGTGTCATCTATTAGCCAGTCACGAGGTGCTTTTTTTAGTGGTTTAGGAAGTCGTTGTAAAAAAAGTAGTGGTTTAGAATTGCTCGTTTTTAGCTTTCGTGGTTCAGGAAGTCGTGGTTTAGGCAGTAGTTGTTTAGTCATACATCCGCATATGGCACATTCCTGTCCTTTCCCCCTGTACTGGTGCCATTTCAGCAGCCTAGCGCCAATGCAGGCACCCTTCACCATGGTGCAAGGGTGCCTGCAATGCATGCAGGAATGTGAGTGAGGCACCTTCCTGCACAAAAATAATCCTGGGAGGCTTTTTTCTCATTCTATGTGTGCTGCAGAATGCAACACACATGGAGAGGAAACAATGAGGAGAAATAAAGTTATTTCTCCTTGTTGCACCTCCCAAAGGGAGGCATAAGGTTTTGGTGCATCCCCACCTTTACATGGCCTTGTAAATCTGGGGATGAGTCAACATTCATTGGTGTTGCGTGGGATCACCCACCACAATGCCCACGGAATGCCTCCATAGTGCAGAGTAAGGCAACGGAGATTTGCATTGCCTTGCCTTACTTCATATCTTTGAAGCCATGCAAAGCCACATAAAGTGGCTTTGCGTGGCCTTATAACTATGATTTGGTGGTATGCGCCGCCGTTGTGCCACAAAAAGTCACACAATGTCGGTGCAAAGGGCTCATAAATATGCTCCTCAGTCATTGATAATGTGCGCTGGAAATGCCTTGTTCAATCACCAGATGGCCAGCCATCTGGTGATTGGCCAATGTGTTTTCGGTCTGTCTCCCCAATGAAGCTTATGTGTGTGAACACAAGCCAGGAGGGGCCTGTTACAAGGCTGATGCATATACATACAAGTGCTAAGGCATACAGCGCCTCTTCATGTGTAAATACATACATGCAGGAAAAGAGCTCATGCGAGCAATGCTCTTTGCTGATTCTGCTGCCAATGATGTGGAGACTGCTGCCTGCAGGCGAGCATAAGGGCCTCATTTTTGGGGATTTGGTGTGGAGCAGCGCAGCAAGTCACCTCGTGAAAGGGCAAGAATCCACCGTATTTATCAAATATGGTACATTACTGTCCTTTCCACCAGCGCTGGTGCTGTTTTGGCAGCCTAGCACCAGCGCAGGCACCTTTGCATCATGGTACAAGTGTGCCTGTGTTGTTGGCAGGATTGTTTTTGTGCACTGCATGATCTCATAAATATGATTTTGTGATTTGTGCTGCTGGAGTGTCACAAAATGTGATGCTACAGCACTGCAAGGAGCTCATACCTATGCCCCTAAGAGACTTAGTATGCCAGTGAATCAAATTAATTATTGCATATTGTTAGAGATTTCTCAAGTGACTTAAAGGCACACTTTTTTTCTACCCATGCAGAATTAGGGTTTAATGACCTCAGAAAACTGCTATGGTCCCAGGTTAGTCCGTTGAGGGTCACAACTGCGATGGTCACAGCTTCTCTTCCTTTGTTGTACTTCGTTGCCTAGACTTGACAGTCTTCTTGAGTTGCAAATTTTCTGCTCGCTGCTGATGCACTATCCACCTGTAATGAAAAGAAAACCCATAATTTATTACAGTGTAGTTGTCATGTCTCAATTCCCATAGCCAGGGAGATCAGCCAGCTATTTCCCTAACTATAAGTCAGCCGCACTAAAAAAACATAATTGCTGGTTAGCATTTCAGTTCATTTTATTCAGAATTATGCATTCATACCAGGACGCATAGTTACTACACAACTGATTTTTATAAGCTGAACACAGGATTCTAGCTGCATGTTGTCACACATTCTGGACTTTAAGTCTACTATGAAAGTTTTACTTTGCGCTGCTTGAATAAAATAATGTTTTTCCAAAAAATCGAAGTTGCATATTGACCTTTGGAGTGAGTGCGGAGGCGGGGTCGAAGTTCACGTCGGTCGGGAGTCTGTGGCGACTGTGGGCCTCAGTGGAGGTGGAAGCACAGGTTACCTGGCCCGGCCTGGGTGCAACTGCGTCGGAGCTCCAGGTGCTTGCGACCCACTTCGCAGACCGTCATGATCCTGGGCGGCGGCTGGCCCAATTGCAAGCTGAGGAGCCTAGGAGATTGAAGAACCTGGCGTCTACTGCCACGGACGCTATGGCCAGAAACAGCTCAACAGCGCCACAGAGGTGAGGTTTCCACTGGGGGGGGCATCCTGTCCACGGAGGTGGTCGAGCTAGCCTGTGGCAGGGAGGGGCCCTCCCTGGGCTACACTCTATTGCACTCTGTTGCTGAAGAACAGAAGAGCTGAGGAACTACCATAGCCTTACAGCAGGGTGATCAATGAGAGAGGAGGGGAGACCTTCACCACTCAGCAGTGACCACAGAGATCACAGGGACCACCTGGCATGTAACACCGGGCCACTCCGCCTTCTATCCGTGTCCCCCACACGAGCCAAAGTGAGAGTGACCAACCCTTCCCAATACACTCTGTTTGATCTCCGCTTCCAGTGCATAGTATGTAGTGTCATACTGGCCTGACACTGCCACTATCAAACGATCATTAAAGATAAGAAAGATAAGTCTGTGGTGAATCCCCTGGACTGGTGGACCACGGGGGGATTTCCAGAGAGACCTCACAGACTAATGACATCTAATATGTCTAATAACAATTAATACAGCACAGCTATAGGAAAGAAGACCTGCCAAAAGAGATTAGCGCTAACACCAATCCCTCCCAAAACAACTTCCATCGATAAGATGTTACAAAGAGCAATAGGGGTTGTGGCTACGGAGATAGAACTCACTGAGAGACGGTTGTCATTGACCACAGATTCTCTTGGTGGTATGTCTTATCTGCATATCTCACAAAAACAACAGTTGATGGACAGAATGCAGAACAATGTCATACATTCACCCCAGTACAGAGATCTGGGCCTAAATCCATCGTTTTTTTGCTCACCATGCCATTCCAGTTTGAACCCAGCCATATGCAAATCAGTCTTGACCCTGTGCCTCATGGGAACAGTGCAGCCCGAACTGCCAAGCCAGGTCCTCCCTGGACTAGAAACAAACATCCTAGGACCGGTTTCGGGGTTTCACCCCTCTTCAGCCAGGATAGCTTGATTCCAGTGGCATGGAGAGCACGGGACCCACGTCTGGGCATACCCGTCCCACTCGGGGAGACCTTCACCACTCAGCAGTGACCACAGAGATCACAGGGACCACCTGGCATGTAACACCAGGCCACTCCGCCTTCTATCCGTGTCCCCCACACGAGCCAAAGTGAGAGTGACCAACCCTTCCCAATACACTCTGTTTGATCTCCGCTTCCAGTGCATAGTATGTAGTGTCATACTGGCCTGACACTGCCACTATCAAACGATCATTAAAGATAAGAAAGATAAGTCTGTGGTGAATCCCCTGGACTGGTGGACCACGGGGGGATTTCCAGAGAGACCTCACAGACTAATGACATCTAATACGTCTAATAACAATTAATACAGCACAGCTATGGGAAAGAAGACCTGCCAAAAGAGATTAGCGCTAACACCGATCCCTCCCAAAACAACTTCCATCGATAAGATGTTACAAAGAGCAATAGGGGTTGTGGCTACGGAGATAGAACTCACTGAGAGACGGTTGTCGTTGACCACAGATTCTCTTGGTGGTATGTCTTATCTGCATATCTCCTCACCTAGTCCCGGCAGGCCCACAGAGGAGGAGGACCCAAGGAACCATTCACATACTACAGGGTCCCAATGGAAACAGATCAGTCCCCGCATAAAGAGAGGCGACGCAAGGGGCAGTTAAAAAGAAGCCCGCCCAACAGCGCGCACTGAATTCTAACAACAGTGCTGTCAGATCTGAGGAGGCCACATCATCTTCCAGCGTTTCAAATAGAACGCTCGAAGATGCACATCCCCCTTGGCTGGAGGATCTTACAAGGACTATTCTGGAGAAGATCAAAATTATAATTCGCAAAGAACTGAGCCCTCTCTCAATACAACATGGCTTACTGAAACAGTTGTACGGGGAGGCTAATCTCACTCAATGTGTGGGACAAACTGGTCACTTGGATGCAGGATGCCAGACTGTTCAAATACCAATTGCTGAGTCGGTGGGGCTGTGGTACCTAAATGCAGGGAAGGGTCTAACAGTAACTGTCAACAGACCAAAGGGCTCGGCATCGGAATTGAGACCACCTGCCAATAGTTCTACCAGCAAAGCACATGGAAAGTCCGAGCAGGTCTCCGGGGGTGCCGCAACGAAGCTACCTGTTATTAATCTACCTCGTAACCCTAGAATGGTATCAGTTCCTAAGTGAGTAAAAGAAAGGAAGAGGGATGGTTGACCACCCTATTAGGGGGATAGTCAAACTTGAGGTTGTCTCCAAAAGAGGGTGAAGTGCACGTGAGTGGGGAAGGTGTCTCCTTTCTGTTCTTGTGCCCTCACACACCTTTACGAGTGTAAAGCATCATCATCGGGCTATGCTCCTCGTGGGGGTGGTGCTGCAGTCCCTCAAGGGCCCTACAAGAGGGCTCTCTGTTGGAGATCTTTTTAGGAGATGCCGCAGTTGTGCATGTGGGTGTGTGGGAAAAGGGTGATATGGTGAGTAAGTGGTTTAAAATTACCCGGTAGTGCCCCAGAGGTTTAATGGGGAGTACTCCAGATAAGTTAAAATAAGGCAGGGTTGTAGAGCCTCCTCAAACAAATAAAGGGAGGGATGAGTATGTTCCCACCGCTCTCAGCCCGCAGAGATAGTGTGTGAAAATTAAGAGTGTGAGATGGTCGACATGTTTCGCACAATCTGTCGGACCCTAATGGATCCCTGTGCGCTTCTTCAGGACCGTAAGAAAAAAGATTGTTTTGAGATATAGAGGGATATGGGTTTCAGGGAAAAGACACCCTATAAACCCACCATACCTATCTTGAGGTCTTAGAGGACGTCACAGCGTCCGAGACACGTCTTATTCGTGTGCTCCGAGCTTAGAAACCCTCCTCGTAGTAGAGTCGGGCCACATCGGCTGATCGTGCAAATGCGGAGTGACAAAGTGGATCACCCCAATCTGGAGACTGTGGAACCTAACAGTCTGCCTGCGAGCGCCGGTGAAGTGTGGAGCACTCGTATCCGGTAAAACAATCTTTTTTCTTACGGTCCTGAAGAAGCGCACAGGGATCCATTAGGGACCGACAGATTGCGCGAAACATGTCGACCATCTCACACTCTTAATTTTCACACACTATCTCTGCGGGTTGAGAGCGGTGGGAACATACTCATCCCTCCCTTTATTTGTTTGAGGAGGCTCTACAACCCTGCCTTATTTTAACTTATCTGGAGTACTCCCCATTAAACCTCTGGGGCATTACCGGGTAATGTTAAACCACTTACTCACCATATCACCCTTTTCCCACACACCCACATGCACAACTGCGGCATCTCCTAAAAAGATCTCCAACAGAGAGCCCTCTTGTAGGGCCCGTGAGGGACTGCAGCGCCACCCCCACGAGGAGCATAGCCCGATGATGATGCTTTACACTCGTAAGGGTGTGTGAGGGCACAAGAACAGAACGGAGACACCTTCCCCACTCACGTGCACTTCACCCTCTTTTGGAGACAACCTCAAGTTTGACTATCCCCCTAATAGGGTGGTCAACCATCCCTCTTCCTTTCTTTTACTCACTTAGGAACTGATACCATTCTAGGGTTACAAGTTGTTCTCGGGAGCATTGGTACAGGACCTACACTTTCTTCTAACTTGCTCCCAGTCCCTCCTTTACATTGTGTTGATATTAATCTACCTCGACCAACATGTACTTACGTTGCAGTACTAACAGGAGTCCCGGGACTGAATGGCATCCAGAGAGAATCCCTCAAGGACCTCAAAAACATTGGCTCTCGAGGCACAGATGTTTTCCCCTCCCTAGAGCTGGGGACATTATTCTAACCTGGAGGGTTTCCTGGATTGGAAAAGGCCGTAAAGACAAAACTGGGGACTGCATTGTCATCAATTTTAGGGATTCAAAATTGGAATCAGATTTGTTTTCAATAGATCTATCGATGTAGGCGCAGGACTCAGCAATGTCTATCCTCCCACTGGGCTATTTTTATAGACCTCCCCTAGGTAGGCTCCGTTACCCTGCACAATGCCCCCTGCCCTCTATTCCCAGCTACACCCAACATCCCCCTCATATGGCTGACCCCTGTAGATATGCTGTACCTGTAAACAACAGATTTGAGGTCTTAGATGGGGTGGATTGACTCCCTGACCCTGCTGTGTTCATGGCCCCCGAGACCTACAATCAAGAACCTCACCAGATTAGGTTGTTGGGAGTGCATGGTGCTCAAGGGAGGGAGTGCCCCCAAAGTGGGGCTGTCCCAACAATAGCTAAAAACATTGCCCGGCTAGGATGCACCGTGGGTAAAGCAGGGCCTGACGGAAGCCTCACCTTAGCCACTGAGCTACCCTGTCCCAAGAATGAAAGCCTTTCCAAAACGAAGAAAGGAGATAGGGGGAGTAGGGTGATTCCAAGGGCTGGAGCAACACAGGGGCTTCGAGACTTGAGCTATGTTACTAGTATTAATAACGTGGAGTGTCTGCCCAGGGTGGATAAGCGAGAGCCAAAAGCCGGTAGGGCTCTGCCAGACACCAAAACCTTGTCTAATACCATCAAAGGTGCATCTTGGAATGTGGCGGGCCTTAGGAACAAGCTAGATTGCAGTGACTGGGGGGCATTCATAGACAAATATGATTTAATATTATTCCAGGAAACCTGGGCCATTGAGGAGTTAAGATCACCTGGTTATGGGGCTTTTCCCAAACCTGCTGTGTCCGCAGGGAGAGGTAGACCCTCGGGTGGCTAACAATCTGGATTGCCACCTATTGAGGTTGCTCGTCAAGGGAGATTGAGATGGGGTCCCCTGACCTTCTGTGTGTATTGCTGGAATTCACCTCTGCTAGAACTTTAGGTTTGGTTAATGTATACTCAAGAACAGTCAGTAGGGGCCAAGAATCCCCAGCAGTGGAGCAATTATCAATCTTCCTGTCTATACTCCAATGGCACGACCTTAAGATCATAGGGGGTGACTTTATTTGCCAATTTGAGCCACTGGGCATTAGACCGAGCGAGGCCTTAGAAGTAGAAGATAGGCAGTGGGCAATATGTGCTACAACTATACCACCCCTAAAAAATGGTCTTCTTTAGCTATACAGATCTACACTCTTACATCGAATCAGTCAATTTGGGCTTGCAACGGGCGTACAACGTCAGATACATGTGGCCACCCTATGTTTAATCGGGCTGGGTCCGAGTCCAAAATTGACTATGTCTTTGTGGACGCAAAAATGTGGGCCTTGGTTCTAGATTTTGCTATTTTACCGAGTCATGACAGCTACCATAATGTCTTGGTATTAGAACTGCTAGTGCAAGATGGGAAGGAATGTAAAATGTAAGTCCGTTTTTATATAGCGCAGCTACTCACCCTTACGGGTCTCAAGGCGCTGGGGGCCATAGTGGAAATTAAGTGAGCTATTGCCCAGAGTCACATGGTGCTGAGCTGAGCTGCCGCCGGAGCCGGGGATCGAACCGTGAACCCTGTGCTCCGAAGTCAGCTGCCCTGGCCGCTGCACCACACCTCTCCACTATATACAAGGGAAACACAGGGACCCATTTGATGCTAGATTGCGTCTGTCGACATCACGGAGACACATCCATTGGGCCAAAATACAGGAGTCCCTCAATTCTATTTCCATCATTTACAACATAATGGGGACTGCCATGTGAAGGAAGTGGCCCAATTCGGGTCACTAAAGACCACCTCTCAGCCTTCCACACCAAATAAAGAGTCAGTCAGACAGTAGAGAATACAAACCAACATCTGTTTATTCAGAGTACACTCAGAGCGGAGCTCCGTCTGCCAGTCTCTAAGGAGTGCTGCAGAGGGACTAAAGTCCACAAGCATAGAGATACATTTAGTACATTTCGTAACTGGGCTAGAACACGCCCATAGTGGAATTTTCCAGGCAGGTGCTATAAAGCAATGCAAGCGAGAGAAAAAAACAATCTCAGTGCTCAAATCTTACAAAGTTGCGGAGCCCAAGGCCACTGCATGCGAGCCCATCTTCAGACTAGTGCGAGTAGGCCTGTATCTAGTGAGAAAGGTATGCGCTAATAAGAACAGGCTATTCATTAGTGAAGCAAAACCCAACCTTGGAGAAATGATACTCAGCAGATGCCGTTTCTGAGAAATAGCAAGGGACTAGTTTCGATCATGATTCAAAATGGCGTCTGAACGCAAAATGTTTCCGCGAATGCTAACTTACATAGAACAATGCACAAGCAAAAGCATTTTCATTTCAACACATGGAAGACCTGAGTGCTTGCATGCAGGCAACACATATAGGAAATAGGTTTAAGGAAGTGGCCGCGATACACTCGTGCTGTGTAGCCACATTGAGGGACCTTTTTTATGCTGGAGGAAGGTCCAGAGAGAACAAACAAATTATTCCATCCTGGTATAACGGGCACTGTAGAAAAGCTAAATCTATCCTATTAATAGAAATAAAATCTAAGGACAAAACTTGTACCAGAAGTCCTAGAATCATGTATAATGATGCCAACAAATAGGCCAAGATTGATTGGGACATGGCCAAATGGGAGTCCCTCCTGCAGGCCCTTAAAAAGAAAGATCCAAAAGCATTCCAGAATATAGTGACCTTCGGCAATCGGGAAGGGAGAAACAATCTAGAGCCGAACATTACGGCCGAAGCCTAAATGATCATTTTCGTTCACTTTATGATGTTCAAGTTCCCCCTGAGGTAGTGGCGGTGAATAATGTAGATCTTCAATCATATGCCCTGAACCAGGTTGGTATAAAGGCTAATGAGGTCTTCCCCATAGTTTCTCTAGAGGAAGAATGTAGAGCTCTTTCAAGCATTGCCCCTCACAGGGTGCCTGGAATCGATAAGATACCTGGGGACTTGTATCTCTCTGAACCAGGTGTCTGGGGCCCTTATTTGCTAGTCATCTTCAATGCTGTACTGGGTGGTATGCGCATCCCAGAGACTTGGGCGGTGCTGAAATAATCCCTGTGTATAAGAAATGTTCCCCCCTTCTACCCGGGAATTACAGGCCCATTAGCCTCATAGATATGATGCAGATGGTTTTCTCACGGGTCATCCTAGAACGGCTACAAGAGTGGACAGAGGACCGTGATGCTCTTAGCTCTTTACAAGCAGGCTTTAGAAACCGAACTTCCACCATTGACCAGGTATTCCGCCTCTAACTCCTCTATTGGGACACAGTGGTGCTGGAGGGTGGCAGTCTATATCTGATCTTCGGCGATCTAAAATCTGCTTTTGACCTAGTTCAGAGAACCAAACTCTGGTCTTTTCTATCCAACATGGGGGTCCCCACCTACCTCTGTAATATCATCAGGAGGCTTCATGAGAAGAACTATGTGCAGGTTCGATGTGGGAAACGAGGGGAGCTTTCTGAACCATTTTCGGTAACTCGGGATATACAACAGGACTTTGTGTTGGCCCCAACCCTATTTTATTTGTACATCAATGGGTTGGTGGATACTTTAAATGAGGTCAGTGACAATGACGCTCCCAATTCTTGTTCCACCAAAATTTTTTCCTAGATGTTCGCTGATGATACCCTCCTCCTACCAAAATCTCCCATGGGGATTCAAAGGATACTCGATGGGTTTAACTCTTTTTGAATCGAGCTGGGCATTGAGATTAATGTTGCCAAGACGAAATTTATGGTTTTTAATTCGGTGCATTCCACCAGAACCAACCTGGTGCTGCATGGAATCCCACTGGAGAGGGTTGCCATTTTTGAGTATTTGGGGATCACCCTCAATGAGCACATGGACTGGGCCTTTCACCTAGGTGAAACAGAGGTTGAAACTAGCACAGAGTACCGGTGGCCTGACCACAGTTTATAGGTCTTCACTATCTAAGCCTCTTAGCCCCCTGATGGAAATATAAAAAACCCAATGTCTGGGAGCCTTTACTTACAGGGTCGAGCTATGAGGACACAAGTCTGTCAAAGATATTGCAATGGTAGAAAACGAATTCAACAGGGACTTAGTGACACTTCCATCTAGCACCCCACTAACTCCGCTCGAACTAAATCTAGGGTTGTGCCCCATTTCGGAGTCCATTGCCCTAAGACCTCTCCTCTTCTGGAGGAGAATTTGGTCGACCCCAGAGCTGACTCCATACAGACAAGTTCTAGAAGAATTTCTGGGGAAACCAGGGGCCAAAAGCCTACCCTGGTTTTCTCATCTTAGGGACACCCTGACTAGTAGAGGACCGGTTTCTTATGGGATGACCCTTTAACAACCTCCCTGGCAATTTCCAAGAAGAAACTTGTGGATTGCTATAGGGCTTCCAGACTGTCCTCTCTTATGAAGGGTCAAACAGAGGGTATTCTAACGAGGAATTTCCTACAGATTAAAGACATTTATAGATATAAGATTTTCTTAGATGAGATCCAGCCAGTACTAGCCAGGAAGTTGTATGTGCAGTTCAGGCATGGCGCGCTCTCCCTGCGCAAATTTACTAGTGTCTGATCGAGGAAACTCAATCAGAATTGTCCCTTCTGTGGTACAGCAAAACAAACCGAAGCACATGTAATTTTCTTTTGCCCAGCATATAAAAGAGTTAGACAAATGTGGATAGTACAGATCTGCAGGAACCTAGGTATCCCTAACCACCTAGAATACTGAAATACGATATCAACCACGCAATAGTGTTCACAGTATCTAGATCCCTCTTTTCCTCATGGTGCGCTAGGAAAAGGGTCCTAGAATAGGGATGGACAATTTATATTGACTAGAAAAGAGGGCCTCTCTGGTGATGAAGACTAGGCTTATGCTGACATGGCTTTTGATTTTAATATTACGTGCAGGGGGCCAAGATAGAAATTAATTCTATCTAAAGTCTTATTTTTAATTAATTAGCTTTTAATTCGATTCGGACCTTAACGTGTATATATTTGGCTTATGTGCTTTTAATATTTCATGAATTTTTATGGTTTTAAATCTCGAAACTAAGACCAAATGTATGAATGAATGTAAATAATACATACAATTTGGGCGACATAGCGGACCCTATAGGAGCACTTTTCTAAGGTCTCTCTTATTGAGGTTTTTGTCTCTTGGACTTAGGATTCAGTTAGGGAGCAGTTTGTGCCAATTCTTGTTTTATGACTGGAATTTTTTTTCTTTTTTTAAATGCATATTGATATCTGGTTATGATCTGTTTTATGGTCCTTTTATGTATGTATAATGTCCTTTGCACTGTGCACCTTTATAGTTCATGGAACCGAAATAAAGTTAATATGATGATGATATTGGCCTGTTTATTTTTCAAATACAGATCACACATTTATTCTTTTTTTTTGCTTGTCATCACATCATCTTTTCCATAAAAAGAAGAAAGAAGAGATCAAGGATTTAAGAGGATTGGGACATGATGATGTTGCTATCAAAATTATAGGCATTGCTGCACTGAAACAAAAATCAGTCCTTGCAAAATTGATTAAACTTGCCTTCACACTGTCGGATTTCACAATTGGGGCCATGAGGCTTTCATGGCTGGGTCATGGCAGACTATCTTGGTCTGAGGCAGTCCACTTGTCTGCAGCCCACCAGGAAAAGGCCTGAGTAGCACAATGCAAAGCCATCACTGGTTTGGTCTTCCGTGACCTAAACAATGTATGCATACTTTGACTTCACGTTTTAATTTCGCAAACTCCTCTAGGATTTGCATATCCCTATTAGTGGAGGCTATTTTCCTCTAAATGTAATACTAGGAATAAAGATAATGATAACAGTAATACCCACTTGCCCTTGCCTGCAATAGCAGTTTTTGTCTATTTTGGGTGCTGTAAATAACAGTATAAATAGTAGTACCAGCTGTAAATAGCTCTCTCAGTGGTACTCATTTCCTTAACTCACTAACATCAAAGATGGTGCTGTCACCATTGCCTGCCGCCTGCATTCAGGCCTCTGCCCTAGAGCCAGTAAAAATGCAAATGCGTCAACCATGTCTGAATCCATCATTGTTGTTTTTGGCCACAAGTCCACCACAGTAGTTGGTTTGTAAAAACCTAAGCCTATTCCCCAATTAGAGAGATTTCTTTCATGCTGCTCGGCAACAGCTTTTATCAAGAATGTTTCCTAAGACATTGTTATGGGCTCAAGGGCTACGCAAAAATTATCCAGTTTTTCTACATTCTTCAAGAAGTCTGAGGTATATGTGATCTTTTTGTGAGACTTAAGGCTGACAGTACCAAATCATTGAGAACAAGGTGTGTGCTGTTCCTGTGTGGGGATCTAGGTCAGGAGAGTGGTCACTGGAGGGGAGTGCTCCTTTTAGGAGCAAGGGCCCTCACACGCCCCGAGGTGTGTCATGCTTCATCATCGGACAGCTCTTCGTTGGGCCGGCGCTGCAATTCCCAACGGGCCCTTCTAGGGGGCTCTTTGCCGGAGATCTTTTCTTTTTCGCCGATGTGAATTGCATGAGTGAGTGGCAAAATGTGAGTGAATGGGTGAAGGTAATGTGTGTTAAAAATGACTAAGGGGATCCAAGCTGAGGGTCGCGTACCAAATCATTGCCATAGTGGCATTTTCAATACATATAAAAAAATATTTTTTCTCATATTTCAGTAAGGAGATAATGCATGGCAGAGTAGAATAGCAGAAGTAGAAAAGGGGAGGAGAGGATCTAAGTCCATGTATGCAATATAATAATGTCTTGGTATTAGAAACATTACGCAGGGGTAATTAAATAGGTGTTCCGGGGTGCATTCTGTGGAAGGAACAGAGATATTGGCATCACTGCTTTCAGTTTTGTTGAACAGCTCACTGCCAGATGTAGCTCATTTAAAAAAGAAAGCCGAAACAGGGAACTACAGTCAGGGGCCTTACTTGTTTTAGGAGCCCGCCAGCACTTCCAAATAAAAGGGCTGCAGAATGTACCTAGGAAGGGATGGTTTTGAAAGTTGGAACCATCCCAAAACTTGTGTTTGTAGATATTCACAAACCTTTTAAAATCCATTTTAATCTGAAAAACTGTCACGGTCAGCAGCAAATCCCTTTCTATTATGGTAATAGGCCAGAAACACCACTGAGATGTGTGGCTGCTTAGGAGAAGGAGGTTATAAATGCATTTCTCATGCACAATTATAACCTATTTACATTTACAAATGCACAAAGAGCACTTGTGACTACAATCGGTAATAGGGATTGTAGTACATTTTCAAGAGTTTTATTGGAAACCTTTGTGAATTTCTAAAATTTAGAAATCGGCATGCATGCAAATTAGTAAACTGCCAGTGCACTTTTTTAGAATAAAATCCAGTGAATTTGAAGAGATGTCCCTAAAAGCCACCTACAGTATAGAAAATGTTTCCTCTAAGTCTGCGTATCATAGTATATACTGCTAAGAAAAATACAGAGGGAAGCTTGTTTCATTCTCACTTCCAAGAGTAACAAATAAAGGGCCTGATTTAGAGTTTGCGCCACTACCACAGAGTTTCCTCTCCGCCAAACTGAAGTTCCATCCACCTCATTCAGAGTCAGCACTACACTATCTTTAAACTTGCTGAAACAAGGCCGGTCCTATGCCAAATAAACAATGTACTAATAAGGTAAATGTTGGGTGTGTGCCTTATTGATCACCGCTGAGTAGGAAGGGACAGAGACCTCCAAGGGAGTATTTCTAGTTTTTTGCCTTGAGAGGGGCCCTCAAGGTAGCACTTCCCCACAATGAAAAATTAAAAATGTTTAAAATACTTGGGGATGTTTGAACTTTCTCCAAAGTATATCAGAACTGGAATTAGAATAGTAAAAGATCCTCCTGAACATATTTTGTCAAAAGTAGCACTTTCTCAAAATATTCTCGGACTGGATTTAGATTAGTAAATTTTCTTTCACCATGTCCGCAAAATCCTCTGCTGCCCTGTGGGCTCTACTGCAGCTGCTTTCACTGTCATAATACACTGGCTTTACACATTCACAAATTCTGTCTGTTAGAGGGATGCATTCAGGGGTGACTCCTCCGCTGAGGCGGAGGAGCGTCGCCCCACAAAGTACAAAAAGAAAATGAAAATGATAACGCAACGTTAAAAACGTTACTTTATTGCCATTTATATTTTGGAACCAGCCAGATTGGGGCGGGGCTGGGCTTGCCTCGGAGAGGGAGGCGGAGTGGTTCCTGCTGCACTTAAGTGTGCAAGACGGTTTGGCCGGCCCTCTAAGGCCAGGCAAACCATTTTGCCCACTTTGCATGTTCGCCACCCAGGCTGCATTACAGCCTGGCTGGAGAACATGCTTAGCCTTCCAGTCCCCATCTGAGCACTGAACCACGCGCTCAGACCAATCACAGCACTGCCTTAGCAGCGCTGTGATTGGCCAGGGGATTCTGGGGGGCTGTGCTTCCTGCGGGCTGCCGCGGGTCCATGAAGGGGACGCTCCTAAGAGGACGGCCCCCTTAGTGCCACATGATGGCACACGAGGCAGCCGCCCAGTGTTTGCGACCCCCTAAGGGGCCGCATGCCCGCGTCACTTCCGGGCAGGAGTGGGCGGGGGGCGAGGTACATATATACCTCTCCCGCCCACTGGGCACCCTCTTTTTCCTGCTGCCCTGACGCCGTTTCTTGCTGCCCGTTACGCCGTTTGGCTGCAATCCTGCATGCCGTTCGGACGTTCCCGCGATCCCGGATCCTGTTAAACGCGGTGAGTGCGTTCACGCCCCCCCTTCCCCATCACAGGGGCAATATCCCGGGCGCGGCAGCCCAGCTCGGCAATCCGCTAGGCAGCAGCCTGCCCGGGGTGGGGGGGGTAGGATGGCTCCCGTGGGATTCGGGCCTGCTTTCCCTTCGCCCCAAGTCAGGGCCGGCTATTGTCCTCCCGGGCCATGGCAGGGACGCAGCCGGTGCGCCTGGGATCCGGCCACGAGGAGGTGAGGGGGGTGGCCTAAGGTCAGCCATGGTGGCCTTTCGCTGCCGGCGGGGTTTTAGCTCGGCCAGGGCAGGAGGCAGTGGTTTCGGCTGGGGCGAGTGATGGCGCTGCTTGCAATGGAGGGGGACCCAGAAAGGTGGGCTTGTGGGTCTGGGAACCGGCCCCGCAGCGGCTCGGTGGGGTTATGGGCATGGGGGATGGCCAAAAGTGAGCTATCACGCTCCCTTCACTGCCGGCAGTGTTTCCTGCTCGGCCAGGGCAGGAGCCAGGGGCATCGTCAGGGACAGCGCCGCTTGCCACGCCAGGGACCCGGGCACGTGGGCCTGTTTTCAGGGGGAGGGGGGCAAGCGAGCGTCACGATGCCCCTTCTCCGCAATTGATTTCTGGCCCCCCCAGCCGCTGAGCGAACACGGCCAACGACGGAGCTTCTTCCTGCAGCCCAGGTGGTCGCTTGGTGGGGGGGCAGCAAGGTCGCGTGGTATTCCCACGCATCGGCTTTACAAGCAAGTGCCCCGGCCAACCAGGAGATCCGACCGCATGCCCCACGGCCCCCTCTCTACCCGGTGGCAGCGTGAGGGACGGGCGGTCAGCGAATAGCGTGCCGCTCACCTCCCACTGTTTCCTAGGCAAGATGCCCCCCTCCTGGGCACGAGGTAGTACTGCCAGCAGTGGTGGCAAGTCACGTGGCGCAGGTATGTGGCTTGGGAGGGGCATCGGATCACGGGTGCCAATTTTGGTCTACATCGATGCCGCAGCACAAGCTAGCATCGGTCGACCAGGAGTGCGGGTGGAACGTGCGGGGATGTGGGGCGGGCAGCGAGGTTGCGCCACTCTCCTCCCGCGTGCAAGGGTGAGGGGGAATGTTCGACAGAGGGTCACATTTCCAGTCTCCGAATACATTGGTCTGAGTCCCACTGCTGCCAGTTATTTTCAGCTAGGAATAGAAATGCAGCTGCTTATGTGTAAACGAGGCTGCATGCACATGGGCTAACACAATCTTGTGGAGGCAAGCATTGTTCATAAAACCCCCTTGGGTTGGCGGCAGTGGGACCATTGGGTTTAGAACAGTAAGTGAATACACACCTCAAGCGGCACCGCGATCAGTTGCTGAGCCGCAGACACATCCCCCTCCGCAGCGGCGGATGTGACATGGCTGGACTAGGTGGCGAGCAGCAAAATATTTCCAGCTTCTGCTCGGCTCTGTCTGCTCTGCAATGCCCCCGGGTAGTCTGGAGGGGGCCCAAGAATGCTCGGGGGAGGGAGCTTGGAGCCTAGGTTAGAGCTAGGAGCACGTTCAACATCCTGTGATTCTGGACTTATAAATCATCTCCCCATGCCAAAAAAGGAGTTGTTTTCCGTTTGCAGATAACAGGCCTCATTTTATTCCTCCATCACCGTGGGGGGGGGGGACTGCGCGCCACTGTAAATTGCAGAACGGTTGCTGCTTGAAAAGTGCTGCTAAGGGTAAAACCAGGCTTTTAGCGAGGGGTTGGTGAAATTGGTGTTAGGTGCCCCTCTTTTATGTCTTCATAGGCACGGAGGTTAGCAACTGTTTTAAGAAAGTAATGTAATTTTCAGGCACGACACTGGCTTCAGGTGCAGTGCCGGGTCCCATGTTGGACAGAGAGACCCATGAGTCCACTAATACTCTGAGCATTAGTAAGTAGTGAGTTTGGGGTCTCAAAGTGAGACGGGATTTTGGGAGTGTTCGAGCAGGGCGGTCACATGGGTCCCTCGCTCCCCTTCCCCCCTCCCGGCCTGTTCCTCTGGCAGCCCGCTCGTGTCCCGGACCTGGTCTGCTCCAGCTCTGGTTCAAGTCTCGGCGGGGGCAAGCAAACCGGTGATTCTGGGCGAATCCCTCAATGTCCCCGTGTCCAATAAATAAAATAAAAAAACGTGTGTAATGTAAATGGTCCTCATGTAAAGTGCTCCAATACCAGCTGGTTGGGTTCGCGCTATACAAAACTGCACCAATCAGTGCACAAAGGAATGAGGGAGAACACTGATTAAAGGGGAAAGAAGCAAAAGAAAAACTGCCGGTTTAACACAGCTTTGTGTAAAATTAGTCTTTTCAAACCCCTGAGGGTGCCTGGCTGGCAGGCGCGGCACAGCGTCCGCGGAGCCCCCTCGGCAAAGCAACCAATGCACGGGTGGGCAGTCACGTGACGCAGAGAGCCAGATTCACTAGTTATAGAGCTTAGAGACGGCACAGGTGAGGCCCGAAGCGCAAGCTAGTGGTAGAACAGTGACCGCTTTGCCGGTTGGGCACCTGCAGTCAGCTGTGTGGGGTCCCCGGGACAAGCCTATGCGAATTTCAATTTCTATCCAAATTTCAGGTAATAATGTTCTGGTTCAACGACCATGGGTGACACTTTTGCCATTACAATTGGTACGCAGGTTTGGTCAGCAGTCCGGGTGCTTCTGCTATGTTCGCTAAAATGTTTCCGCCTTCCGCCTGTCGGGCGGTCTGTCGGTGGTAAGTAAAATGCAGCTAGGAGTATTGTTGACCCTGAACATGCTATCTTTTAAACCACCCAGCATGGGAAAAGAGCTTTGTGGTGGGCTTGACATACCGCCCAATTAACCGTGACTTTATGAAGTTATTTTCCTAACAATAGTGAATTGAAGAGCACTGCGGGTAGTGCAACTCGAATATTGGAACGTGCATGGGTCACTTGCATGCTGCGTCATATCAAATTACACCCATGAAACGTGAGGTGGTACATGATAACGAGGACATCAATGAAGTTTATGAGAGGGAAGCTTGGCATACAAATGTAGTGTAAGGAGAATGGGGTATTTATGAACAGGATTATGCCCCTCAAATGACGATTCCTGGGTTGTCCATGGCTTCATCCATCCCTTCTGGCCCTCAGCTAGGGGATGGGTGGTGCGATTCGCCGCTGCTGCCTCGCCGCGTACCGGGATTTGGCCGGCAGGGCGCTTAGTCTCGTTACAATTTAGATGTGTATCAGGTGCATCACATACAAGCTTTTGGGCCACAGTTATGTTCACTGTAGGGGCACAGATAAGGACATCAGGAACAATACAATATCCTGAAAAGAGATCTTGCCGTTCCTATATATCACCCAGCTCAGAATGTTATATGGTGCGGACGTCAACAACAACAAAAAAACAAAAAAAAAAGAACTTCTTTTCAATGTGTACACCAAATAGGTCAAGTTGTGATAGATTGTTGGTCACCTTGTGGGGTTGTAAAATTCCAGAGCATCTCACCCACCTGGATTTCCATACAAAGTGGTAGTGAAGACCAACCCGAAGGAGAGCCCAAACATTCATAGGACTAGAAGGGGATGCACAGTCGTCGGCCTCTGAAATGTGTTGACATGGGGAGGTTCTTGATGACTATTTTCATTCACTCATCCACAGATCAGCTCAGGATATACAATTGATTATGTTACTGCAGGGGGAGGGACTCAATCACGCTCACCCCTGCCAATATAAGCACAGGGATACCCCTTTACAGTTATGAACCCGGGATTAAGTCTGAGCCCGTTTAGGAAAAACCACATGGTGAGAAAGTCAACCCAGGACTTCCATAAGTGCCCAATGACCTACCAATGCTAATCCTCCGGATCAAGTCCACCAGGGCTAAATGTGAGCGGGGGGTTCCTGGTGCGCGCCACCGTCATTTATTGATCACCTCTGGAGCTGGTGACAGTCTGCCACCAGTTGGTGCTGGCTGTCTAAGTTTACTACAACAGGCATTGAGTAATTCAATCATATTGAAATTACTAGTGCGCGCTGCCCATGCCATTCTTTTAGCCGTTGGGGCCTGGAATAGTCTGTATTGTCACAATTGGACTATTGTCAGGGTATGAGTTGTGAGGTTACCAGGAGTGGCAACACAGCAGGAGCAATGTGTGGGGCAAACTGAAGGGGCCGCCTGACTGCAGTCCTGGCAGATAGTTGCACAGTGCCAGGGTCAGTAGTTGTGATGTTAATATGTTTGGGCAGCACGGCAGGAGCTATGTGTGGTGCAACTGAAGTGGCCGCCGGACGCAGTCCTGGCAGATGGATTTATACAGGTTAAGCACTGCACGTTCGGAATCCGTGAGGTCTTTTGGGGCACAGCTGGGCCGATGTGGGTTATAGGGATTGGGGCGGGTCGCGTGCCTTCCTGCCCGGGTCTCGAATTACGTGGTCCGTTCCAGGGGCAGAGCTCCTTGTATCCATATCATGAATCTAATGTGAGTTTTAGGAAGGCACGGCATAGTACAAGACCTGCAATATCCATACATCCCCCAGTTACCTTCAATACACCTGCCGCCCATTTCTCACTCTTTCATTACCCCCCTAGGTGCTGCACCACCGGATGAGCGTTACCCTTCCATAGGGTTGGGGTCCCCTTTGTAGGGAGGGCTCGACTTGGTGCGGGGATAAGGGGGAAACCTGGGTTACGAAGCAAAAAATTAGCGGGCATGTGAGCTTTTCCTAGGCCATTTGGAGGCTGCACTTATTTTCTGTGTTTTACTGATCTTGCATGGAATCGGCCTGCGATTTCTGGGAGTTGAACTGTGCTACGATGGTAGCATCTTGGGCGAGGGTAGATGCCCAGGCAACCCAGTTGGAGTATGGGCGGTAGCGGCGCCAAGTGCGGGGACAGCGCTAGGAGGAAGTCAGAGGTGCCAGCATAGAGGGGCGAAAGGCTGCCGGGGCATGCTTTCTTTTGGTTGGTATTAGTAAGGCATCCGGATTTTATGCTAGCAGAAGGGTATTTAGCAAGCCCCGCACTCAAGGAGACAGGTTTTGCACACATGACCATTAAGCATAGGGCATAGTGTAAGTAGGTAGGGGCAACCTTTTGCTAAGGCCATCCCATCAGATAGGGTGCCGCCCCCTCAGACTTTTCCCTCATGAGGCCGATAAAATGAGTCCCTTCAAGTTGGGTAGCAATGATAACCTGTTAATCATGGACAGGATGTCCCCCGGGCTGAAGGTGCGCAAACACGCCCAGGGTAGGTTTGGAATAGCCTGTCAACCACAGGGGTCAAGCTTTCTTCACCATGCGGTAAGGACAGGGAACAAACACATGGAGAGCCAAGGGCTTTGGAGCTTGCACAACAGTAATATTGGAATAACATTTACTTTCGACAGGCCCGAGCGCAAAACAATTGTATTGAAGTTTAGCCACGGCTTCAGCCAGCTGTTCTCATTACGAGTTTCAGAGGCTGAGGGGTTGCTACCTCTCTAAGGGTAGGTCTAGGTATTTGTTGTGCCTAGTGAGGTTCCCAAAACCAAAGCGGATGTTGTATATTTCCAGGGGGAAGAGACATGTTAGGTACCTAATAGCTCACACCGTGCCTAAGCTCTTCCGAGGGTTGGGCCTGTACACGTCAGAGTAGGACAGCCACCTACGTTGATCAGGCATTTGGGTTGCCTTGCCAGGACATTCTGCTGAAGGAATTACAAGGCAACTAGAAGGGAAACCGTACCTAGATTTTATTCTGTGGAGGGCTAGCAATTCTGGGGATAAGAAATTGAACTAGGTAGCCTGAGGGGCTTTGTAAGAGGTCACCCCTTATAGGGTGCAGTGACTGCAATAGGGGGCACAATTCAAACAGTCCCTCAAACCAGACTTGACACCAGTCATGTGTTCGCCATGGTCGAGCAATCAAAAAAGGGTTATGCATAGATCTGGTCCATCTTAGTAAAGCGGGGGCACACGGGACCCGGGGGCATGTTACAGTCTGCGTCAGTTAATCAACATTCCCTGCCCGGATAGCCAGTGAGATAGGCCGGGAGGAAGCTGACATCTAGCAAGGGAGCTGCTGTCCCATAGTTGGAATAACATGGTATTAAGCACTAAAAGGCTTCAACTTCCCTATTTCAGGTTGAAAGGGTAATGAAGGCATGATTAAATATGTTAGGCAACGCTGGTCCGGGGAGGCGATTTTGCAGTCACTCTTTGTGCAGGGGCGGCAAACACAGCGTTCTGGGCAGGCACCGGAGGTTTGAGGGGGTGCAGTGTTATTGTACAACTAGGTGCAAGCTGGAGTAGTTGTATAAACTGGAGTGCAAGGCTCAATAAAGGGTGTTAGCAACGTAGCATTTCTTTATTTTGCCAGGATCATGGTCGGGGGGGGAAGGGCCGTCCGTGCGTCCTGTGAGTGGCGCGACTGGCGGAATTCAAGAAATGGAGGCATGGGGTTTTCCACCTCTGAGTTATTTTGGGTGGGAGGCCCAGGCATGCGGTGGGCTTGTTAAAGAAGCTGCGGCACACTACTGAGATAGTAGGGTCGGGGGTCCCAGGCATGCACTGGAACAGCTTGCTGTAGTAGCTGCGGCACAGTCTAGGGGGGGGGGTGTCTCCCCACCCAACATTTTGGTCCTACACCTGGGAGGCAAGGATTTGACTTTCCTGGGTAGGAGGGCACTGCGGCCAGAAATGAATTCCTCCTGGTGTAAGTTAAGCAACTAATTGTGGGCCTGGGTGTGATGATGGGCAGAGACAACCCCACTGTTAGTGTGGCGAGGGGCCCGGTCAGGGGTTGCCGGGGAAAGCTCATGCAGGAGAGTTAACAGCGCCATGCACAGATTCACTGAACAGTGGGGGTTTGGTTTATTAGGCATGGCCTGCTGCATGCCAAAGTCCACAGGGTGTGTTGAAGTAGATGGGGTACACCTGTGTAGAGTGGGCATGGACTTGTTCTTGCTGGATCTGGGGAGGCCCTGGAAGCAGCAGGATGTAGGTAGGAATGCCGGCCTTGGTGGGGGGCCCTGGTTGTGACGGTGGCCACACCCAGAGCAGTGGCGGAGTTACAGGGCGATCCAGAGGCTGTAAGGTAACAGAGGGGTACCCTCTGCAGGAGCACAACAAGAGTGCAAAGGCCAAATATCCCCAGGGAGGTCCTCACGTTGGACCCTGGAGGAGCGACGGAGCCCCGTTAGTCCTATGGGTAGTTGTGGACCTGAGCAACCGGGGGTTGCCTGGAACGCTCCGCCCCCTTCTCGGGGCGTGAGTAATGGGGTGGACTGGCGGTCCACCGGTGGGAGGGGTTATCCCCTCCCCCAAATCTGGCAAACACCGATTGGCTATGGCCACGGTGTAATTTGGCTCATCAGGTGGGCAGGCGGTGAGGGGCTGCCTGCCCTGGGATCGCCCGTAGGATAACCCACCATGTTGGCATATTTGTTATGCAAATAAACCTGCAGCAATTTTCTCCACAAAGAAGGTGTCTTGTCTGTTTACTTCTCCAGGATATTGCTGTGGGGGAGATGGGGAGTGTTGCCGATATTGGCACTATGCGGGCTGCCCCGGGTCCACGAAGGGGACCCTCCTAAGAGGGCGGCCCCCCTTAGTGCCACATGATGGCACACAAGGCAGCCGCCCAGTGCTTGCGACCCCCTAAGGGTCTGCATGCCCATGTCACTTCCGGGCAGGAGTGGGCGGGGGGCGAGGTACATATACCTCTCCCGCCCACTGGGCACCCTCTTTTTCCCGCTGCCCTGTCGCCGTTTCCCTCCCTACCACTTACCCGGCGTACAGGCAGGGGGTGGGGGGGTGTGTTTGTCTAACTTATTATTTTGTGTTGCAGGCGGAGTTACATGGCGATCCAGAGGCTGTAAGGTACAGAGGGGTCCTCTGCAGGAGCACAACATGAGTGCAAAGGCCAAATATCCCCAGGGAGGTCCTCGCGTTGGACCCTGTGGAGCGACGGCGCCCCGTTAGTCCTACGGGCGGTTGTGGACCTGAGCAACCGGGGGTTGCCTGGAACGCTCCGCCCCCTTCTGGGGTGTGAGTAATGGGGTGGACTGGCGGTCCACCGGTGTGAGGAGTTATCCCCTCCCCCAAATCTGGCAAACTCCGATTGGCTATGGCCACGGTGTAATTTGGCTCATCAGCTGGGCAGGCGGCGAGGGACTGCCTGCCCTGGGATCACCCGTAAGATAACCCACCATGTTGGCATATTTGTTATGCAAATAAACCTGCAGCAATTTTCTCCACAAAGAAGGTGTCTTGTCTGTTTATTTCTCCAGGATATTGCTGTGGGGGGGATGGGGAGTGTTGCCGATATTGGCACTATGCTCCTGCTCAGAGGAGGAGAGGTGGCAGCTGGCGATCAGCGGCGATAAAGTAAGCTTTGTTTTCTAAACCACCCCCCTTCCCTCCCCGCCACCTCACCACCATTCCCAACCAGCCGCCACTGGATGCATTGTTTGTCTCACTGTGAAACAAACATTTGATGTGCGGCTTAAAAGAGGGGATGAGACAGACTGCTATATCCCCCACACAGTGTAGACATTCCATCACTTGTCTTTGTCATTAGTTTCCCAAGGCCCAAGGCCGGCAATCACTATTCAATAATTTGTGATCACTTCAACTGCTGCAAAGCATTGATACCAGTCTTTGCACATTTTAAGGAAGCAGGGTGGCATGCAACCTTTTCATCATGACATGTTTTGGATCACAATGTGACTACTGCGATTTGTAATAATAAATTGCAAATTAATTTTATAACTGTCAATTTAAAGTTTGCCATGGGAGCAGTTCTTGGCAATTTAAGAGATGCCCGTTGGGGTGGTGGACATCACGAAATCTGGAGTAGGGTTACTTTATTAGGTTGATGGAGTATTTTGCTCAGTCGCCCTGACAGAGTAAATAATTACTCAACAATCTAAATAAGCCTCAAGTCTCTTCAGAATCAGTGTTAAAAGAAAGTTCTTTAAAAGATTTAAGCTGCTGCATGTACTCAATTACCCTCTCGTCAGCACTACACTATCACTTCACTTGCTGAAACAAGGCCAGTCCTATGTCAGATAAACAATGTACGAACAAGGTACATTTTAGGTGTGTGCCTTATTGGTCACAGCTGTGTGGGAAGGGACAGGTCTCTAAGGGAGTAGTTCTATTGCTTTGCCTTTAGAGGTGCCCTCAAGGCAGCATTTCCCCACATTTTCAAAATACTTGGGGATTTTTACTTTTCCCAAACTATATCAGAACTGGAATTAGAATAGTAAATAGGCCTCCTGGACATATATTGGCAAAACTAGCTCTTTCCCTAAATATTCTAGGACTGGATTTAGATTAGTACATTTTCCTTCACCATGTCCGCAAAATCCTCTGCTGCCCTGTGGGATCTACTGCAGCTGCCTTCACTGTCATAATACACTGGCTTTACACATTCACACATTCAGGGGCTTATTTACAAGCCCCTTGCGCCACTTTTGCGTCACATTTCCCATGTTAAAAATGACGCAAAAGTGGCGCAAGGGCCTTGTAAATCTGCCCCTCAGTCTGTTAGAGGGACGCATTGTGTGTTTCACTGTGAAACAGACATTGGATGTGCGACCTAAAAGAGGTAATGAGACAGATTGGCATTTCCCCCCACACAATGTAGACATTCCACAACTTGTCTTTGTCATTGGTTTCCCAAGGCCGGCAATCACTATTCAATACTTTGCAATCACTTTAACTGCTGCAAAGCTTTGATACTGGTCTTTTCAGGTTTTAAGGAGACAGGGTGGCATGCAACCTTTTCATCAAACGCATGCATGGTGCTAATAATATTCGGTAACAATTTTTCTAATTTTGGTTTGCGCCTTGTTTTTTACAAATTGCCTGGAAGATCTGTGATAGCACCCTATCACAGATCAGACTCATGCCTTCAGTTTGTTTTGGTGCTTATTTTTTAATATTATGTTTAGCTTTTAATTGTATAATGTTTAACGTGCATGCTTAGGAAACACTAAAAAAACATTCATAGCTTTATCCTCTCATGATCACGGAACTGGAAGTACCCATAACTCCATGGTATCATCGGAAAACTAGAAGAAAAGGCTTAACATCTTGTTCCCAAAGTGTGTTGCTGTTCTAAACTGGGTGCACCTTGAATTGGAGTTTGTCGAAGTGGACCGCTGTTCTCAAAACTTTGATGGTCGGGTAACCCAACTGAAATTATGTTATTGCTTCTCCACTAAAACTTGTTATGCCTACTAATCACTCTCAAAAAGTTATAAGGTTGGTATTGAACTGCACTTATTTGGGGATTCTTAGAGACACATTTCTATTCGTTTTGTGAAAGCTAAAATGTCAAGAAAACTTTTTTTTTAAACGTATGAAGCTGAATTAAGGCAATCAGAAACTATTACTTTTTCACTCAAACTCTTAAAGATGAAGATGTCATGGTTCCCTGGGGGATAGAAGTCAGACATGTTTTCACCTCATTGTTGGGTGCCATGTTGGTGCTCCAGACCATGTGCCTTTGGTGTTCTTCTGCTGTCCAACTGTCTTACTGCTACTCCAGATTGCAGCAGTATCTTGATGACTTCTTGAGTGCTGCATCACAGCAGTCATCTAAGCCACGGGGCCACAACGACCCATTGGACAGACGTCATTTTGACATTGATAAAGTAACCACCACTCACCATCAAAGCATCAACACCAAATGGCACGAAGCATCAAAGCATGTTCTCTGCAATTCCAAAACTGCAATCAGTCTGATCCCACCTGTATTATGACACTTTCACATAAAACTTTGCATCATCTGTAACCACTCAGCCCAGAAGCATGCGCTGGACACACACGACGTTTGGGCTGAAGCCAGATATCACTCGATCGGCCTCACAGATACATGGTTTTGAGGCAACTTAATCAACATTCTTAACAACATCCTTCCCCCAGGCCACAGAATCATCCTTGGGTTCTAATAGTTTAAGAGATTGGTATGGTTAGCTCTAACTTATATTGTTGAACTATGCTGTTGAAATGATTTGCACAGAGATACCCAAAACTTGATACTGATCATTGGAATGCATGTTGTGTGGTCTTTGTTACCAACCACAACATCTACTTTATTTCAGTATTGGTTTTCTTCTCCCGAGCGATAAAAATACAAGTTTTCCTCCAAATTACATTTCACCTGCGGATCAAAGCTCAAACAATTCTGGTCATGGGAGTCTTAGTCTTCGGAGTCACCTAACTCAAACCCGAATTGGACCTTCTCAGCAACGTGAAGAACGCTTTTTCAGTGAGATAGTGAATGGGGCAATTTATAGAGTTGGACAAACATTGGATCTAATGCACTGTTAAATCGAACAATTGGTGCAACCATGGATCCATTGGTTCAATTTTTTTTTATCTTCATCAACCTGATAAACATTATATAGAGATCCATCTCCGGTAACAGAAACAGCAGTTCACCCTCCCCTGTAAGGCACTTCATAAATACAGGAGTCTGCAACGTAAAGTGCTGTCAAAACCAATCACCTGGATCTAGTAGGCCCTGAATTAATTACTGCAAAACATTTTTTACTGTCATATGTCTTCTTCTCTGGACAGCGTAGCTGCAGCCAAACCAAGAAAACGCAGTTGGACATCAGATAAACCTAAAATGAGGTTCACGAGAAAAGTAGCTGAGGTCAAATGTACCAACAGTGACATGAAATGTCACTGACTGAAGAGGAGAAGACCTGTTTCAGGAGCCATATGAGAGGTTATCATTGTGCAAATTAAGAAAGCCAAAAATACCAAATTTCCAAAATATCTGAGTCAAAATAGTCAAAATAAGGAGATCTCCATACAGATGGCATGGAATTAACACATTTGTACTAAAGTTTTTCCAAGCTAAAAATAATCAAAATCCATCTACTCTTTTAGTACTACTGTACAAATTACAAAACGCCTTTGTGACTCAGGCCAGTACATTAATTCTTGTATGTATGCATTTATTGTAAATAACGTGAACTTAGCCGAGTCAACCAAAAAATGATAGAAAATGTTTGTTTGCATTTTTCTACTTTATGTGGCTGATTGGACTTCCCAGCTAGAGAGGAGCCCAGACAGCCCTGTCTCAATGGGGTGCTTCGAAGAAGCTGAGGGAACTCTGCAGGAGAATGGAGCAGTTTCTTTTCAACCTATCTCTCAGTTAAGAGACAGCTACTTCTCCAGCCATGCTCCCTATTTTGTGGGTGTGAGGAGGCCATTATATGCAGTGGAAAATTGCCTGTTAGTTACTGTCCACCCATGTTATGGGACTTTGCCTGTGGCTCCGGCAATAATGCATTTTATGACAACAGGGCTTAATTTGTAACAGGATAAGTGCTGGGGCCAAAAATTCTGCTCAGAACCCTGCGGCTGGTGCTATCAATGTCAGAGGTGTTAAATACCAAGGCTGCATAGTCTTGATTCCACTTTGCAGGAAAGTGCAACTTTTTGACATGGTCACCCTCACTTTTTGCCTGGTATTTGATGCAGTTTTGACAAACGTGCACTGGGTTGCTGCTAACTAGGTCCCCAGTGTCTGTGTTCTTTCCCTAAAACAAGGTAACTGCAATTTTTCCACAGTTGATCAGACTTTTAGCACCCCGTATGTCCATTGTAAATGGTACCCCTGGTACCCAGGTAATGGATACTAAAGAGGGTCCGTAAGGGCTGCAGCATGTGCGGTCTAGTTCCATTGCTAGATAGTACAGGTGCAAGTACGAGTGAAGAGTGAAGCCATCTTAAGGAGTAATGAGTTACCCAGCTCCATAATGGCTTTACTGAAACCTATGGTATTTGGCATCAAACACCTCATCTCAATAGATCCATACGGATGCCAGTAGTGGATTTCTTAAGATAAGCACCCAGAAGGCACCTTCGAGATGCCCCCTGAAAACTTACCAATCTCTTAGTGTGCTGGTTGACTGGTATTGTCCAGCCTGCCACCACAGATGAGTTACTGATCCCCTGGAGGTGGGAGCCTTCACTCTCAGAGGTCAGGAACAATCCTAGCTCTGGCAGGAGTTGTTTACACCTCCTCCAGCAGGATGGATAGTGAATTTGCAAACCAAGGCCAGAGGCTTCAAAGCCTCTGCTGCCTTTGGTATACAACTCCAGCTTCTCCCTGACCTTGGAGATGCCACACCCTGCCCCGAGGCCCATCTGGCACCAGGACAGGTGGTAAAATAGATCAAATAGATATGCAAGTAGATGTGGTGCATTACCAGTCCAGTCACACCCCTAAGGTGGTCTGCCTGTTGTGCCCCATGAAAGAAGGGTTCCACCAATTTGATTTTGGTAGAAATAGGAATTCTGGAACAGGGTTATGCGAACTCCCCACAGGAATTGGACATATAGCGGATGTAGTGACCCCCAAGGTTAAGTAGCCCATTGGCTACCACCAGTCACTCCCCTTAACACCCCTAAATTGAGTATTTATTTGGCCCCCTGGCACCAGGAACTAAGATTCATCTGACTGAAGAAAAAAGAGGACAAAGAAGAGCTGAAGAAGCAAGAAATGCGGAATGCTGGTGGACTTTGGCACCAAACCCTGCCTGCCTATCTATTCCTGTCCCAACAATTGTGACAACCCAACTTGCCCTGCAGCTGTACATCCTCCAAAAGCCTCGGAGGTCCTCCAGCACTTCACTAAGCTGACAGCATCTCCCTTGAAGTAGAGGAGCCACTTCCCGGCAGCCTGCAGGCACGGTAAAACCATCTGGTTCACCCTTCTGCTGACTATTGGGTCCACCGACGCAGCAGCCACCACTGAGGAGGTCACTGTGCTCCTAGAGGTCAGATCCATCTCCCCACTAAGTAAGAAGATGCCAGGACCAACTAGAGCCACCCTGCACCAGTTTCCAGGTTACCTGACCCCTTGCCCAACCAAAGCTTGTATAAGTTCAATCTGTACTCTAATGCCGCAAAGACCGAGCAGCCAATAAGGGATGTCAGCACCACAGAGGCCAGCACAGACAGTGGCCCAGCTGTCCAGTTTTGTTCCCTTTGAAGGTCTATCCGAGACCTGTAGGTGCCTTTGACGCACGAGCACCAGCTGACCAAGACCCTCTGCACCCGCAACAACCAACGACGCGCCCCCGCTCCCAGGACCCACAAAAACCGACCCCCCTGGAGTGAACTTCCGGACTTATCCCCAAGTCCCCCTCTGCAGCCTGTTTCTAGGTGGCCCCTCTGTTTTCCTAAGGTGTAGCGAACAAGGCTACCAACACGTTCAGCACCTCGGCACCTGGACACTCCAGGGCAGGTAAACTTGAACTGCTGGTGGTATTTTGGACCTTGGCCCCCTAGCACCATAAGTCCTAAAGTGAACCCTAGGGGAATCGTTTGCAAATACCCAAATGCAGTATATGCCTTTTCCTCCATAGGAAAGCATTACCGCATAAAAATGAATTTGAGTGAACATTTTACTTACCTTCAAAAATTGATAAATTGAAAAGTACTTACCCAATTACAAAGTTCTTGGTGTTAAAATAAATCTAAAAAACACATGTTATTTTTCTGACTTGCTCTTGCGTTTCTTTTTGAGTGTGTGTCTCATTTATTGAGCGAAAAATGCTCACCCAGACTACCACAAATGAGAGCATGTGGGATTATTAATTTAAGCTCGGTCAGCCAATAAGGGTTGTCTGGACTTTCTTTATAGTATACCTCATTTTTCTACACTACATAAAAAGTCAGCTTCCTATTGACTTCATGCCACTTTAATCTACCACCACACACTCCCTGCCATTTTATCTCACTCTTTCAGATTCTTTATCATACTTGTTTTCTTCCTTTGTCAATGATTTTCTGTCTTTTTCGTCCTCTTCATTTAAATGTGTTTTTCTCTCTCATGCTCTGGGTGAATGCCTGATGAGTTAAAATGAGTGCTGTTCACCAAAGATGAGTGCTGGCAAACTCCACCTGCTATCACCAACTAAAATTAAGTACTGATCACACATAAAAATGGGAAAATCCTATGCAGATATAATTTCCACCTATTTAAATCACATATATATTTTCAATATGTAAAGTGCACCTAGAAATGACTCAAAGTGAAAACATTTTAAAACAAACAGAAAGTTACCTAAATTAGACATTTAACCCCTTCGATGCGCGTGACGAGCTCAGCTCGTCATGCTGCGCCTTAGCGCTGTGCGCATGACGAGCTGAGCTCGTCACGACCACACCCGCGATCGGAATGTCCAGCACACGAGCGGAATTCCGATCGCGGGCAAGGGGTTAAACTAGGTACTTTTCACAGACACATCTGCTTGGCGGGTTATTATGTATTGAGTGCAAGCGTCTTTTAGCAGCTGATTCAGCATTACAATTTCTTAGCAAATTAGCAAAATCCAAGCATTTTCATTCACTAAGAAAAACTTGGTGAAATGGACTCAGGGAAACAAGTTGAAAAGAGGGAACATTTGAAGTAATTGGTATTACTACAAGTTGTCACTCATTCCAAATTTGGAATGGGTAGGTCAACCAGCATCGGAGACAACCTGCACCATGTGGTATTTCCCTGGGTTTACTATACCCAAATAAAGGGCCCTCAGAATGAGAACCTCAGTAAACAAAATGTGCTGCCTGTGTTGTTTTTACAATTATGTATCACATCACCAGGAGAGGGGCTTTGGCTCCACCCTCTTGTTGGAGGCCAGGACCACATGTTTTGATTGGGCGGAAGTTGTGTGCTTTGACAAAAAAAAAAGAGTTTACCCCCCACACAGCTGCGATCATTTTGTTTATTTATCCAGCTGCCTGAGCTTGAATTTTCAGGGACTCACACGACATTGCAATGCTATGAAAGTGTCTTGGTAACTAGATAATATATGTTATCTTTCTCCAACAGCAGTACAGATGGGTGGAGGGCAGACATTAACATACATGTATTTTGGGTCTAGCTTGACAGTGCAAATATCACCTGAACCTTTAGACTTGCATCAACATTATTCTACAGTTCTTTGCTTCCTCACAAATAAATATCCATTCCCATGATATTTTACTTGTAATGCTTCATATTACCATACAAAATTCCTTTAAAGCCAGACCCATTGGCATTGCCAATGCTTTTTATAGAGGTACTGGTAAAGGCTGAAAGAAGTGAGAGATATCTATCAATCGCAGCCATGTAGAGTCTCAATATAAGTCTTTAGGCCCGCCAGTCACTCCATTTAACATTTCACATCTTCTTACCCCACAAACCATGGCAACAGTGGGTCCAGAGAGGAATTAAAGATTCTCCTGAAATTAACGTTTTGGTTGCCCCAGTGTTCCTGCCACCCCAGGCCAATTTCAGGTTGTGCCAGGTAAAAGGGCCTCGTTATATATCTTGAAACATAATGATACACATTGTGTAGCAGTTAGAGTGGTGCAATGTCGTTATCCGTGTCTCTTGTTTATGTCTGCGAATTAATGTACCTAAATTACCCGCAAAAACTATTTTTATTTATTAGAATTGATTCTGCATAGCTCAGTATGTTTGGAATCACTGCAGGGAGAATATGCCGCACACCTTGGGTGGGACTAGGAAAACAAAAAACACAACCTATTGCTAAGGAAAAACAAGACGAATGCTCATAAGATGCCCGAAGGGACCATTTCTGAGCATGTAATATCCCTCTGGTCAGCAACTCGTGTGCCCGATTTTCTGCAGCAGTGCAGAAACCCTGACAAGTAATGGAAGAGATGGCTGTGTTATTCTGACAGTTGCTTTTACTTAATGTTCCTTTGTGCAGTTCAGCGTCTTGAATCTCACTACCGTTTTCTAACGAAAAGCGTGTCTGTCTGCTTACTAGATGATGCCGGAGATTCCAAGTTTTCTTCTTGGTATCTGAGTAATGCTCTGTCTGCCCGAAGACTGTCTGTGCTCTTTTAAATCTGTTTTACATTATGAACAGAATGTGCACCTTCTCCCGGCATGGCATTACATCGTCTCCTTGTGTGAGTGATTGAATGACTGCTTATCTGTAAGGTAAACCATGTAAAATGACCCTCTCTCCAGTCTCACACAAGCTACCGTGTATTCCCCAGGCCGTCGTCACAGTTCTTTATCATGTCAAGCAGTAACTCACCATTGGCCTTAACCTCTTACATCATAGGTCCTAGAATTCTTTTAGCCCTATTTCCATTCATTCCACTTCCTGTTTTGTCTGCCTGAGGTAGATGCTTTACAGGCTTACCAGCAGTTTCCTTGAGGGCTGAAGAGCACCTATCCATGCCAGATGACGTACTCTCTGCCAGATGACGTACTCTCTGTCAGATGACGTACTCTCCTGTTCCCTCGCTGTGGTGGGCAGGTGCTGGAGGCGGAGTGGCGGGAATGTCAAGGTCCTGTAGAGGAGAGGAGCCCCATGTCTGGTTGAAGATTGGTTCTCAAGCACCACACACGTGACTGTCTCCAGTTACAGAACTGGAAGAATTTACTGGATGCATTGTGCAGCAAGTAGGCAAAATCACACGAGCGGATACTCCTGCCAGACCTATATCATTTTACTGATGGCCTACAAAAGGCTCAACAACAGGGCTGTTGCACAATAATTAGTCTTTCCAGTTGTACAAAAGTCATTAAATTTCATTAAAAGATTTTTTTCATTTTTATGTATTCATCATTTTCTCCTTTTAAAAAAAATGTTTTTTTGCTTTTTTCAAGATCTCACTTAGTGAAAACATGTACGTATCTATTATCAAATCTCAATGTGTAGCGAATCAATCAAGTTGATAGTGAACATTTCATTTTTGATATATACAAAAAATATTATTTACAGGTAAAATACATGGAAAGACGTGAATACATTCTATTAATTCATACATGTGACCCCAAAGAAAACCATCAATCAATCTTTTTTCACCAACGAAACCACACTCTCAAAGTCGGAACACTCACACACAAACGAAAATCCGTGGGAAGCTTCTATCCATATATATAACTTACACTGACGTGTTTGAAGTGTATATTTGAACCTTCTTTTTTTTTAAAACGTCTGACCTTCAAAAAGACATGTGAAGAAATGTTCCCAAAAATTTTTGGGAATTAATATAGAAGAAAAGTGACATAAATCACAAGGGCCATTGAAAATGAGAATTTTGGTCCTCTATGTTTGAATTGGTATATAAAATTCGGCGACTAGACATTTTGTTTGTTTACATTGTTCAGGGAGGCCCAGTCTAGGTTGCTGTTAAGAGTCCAACCCCCTCTTTTTCACTTTTAGAAAGTGGGCATTTTCTTGTTTAACCATTCTGTGTGCCTCTGCTTCTTTGTGTATTCACTGTCTGGTTTTGGGGATGTGCATTCACTCTACACAATCAGAAGGTGGGTTGAGGTGTGTCCTGCCTTGCCTGGATGACTCATCGCTGAATAGACCTGGTGTGCATTTAGAGTGGTGGGAGGAGTTTCAGTAGCACCTGAGTAGGCTGTCTCCTTTGCGCAATGCTGTCTCCACCAACTGTGGTCATGCTGGACCAAGGAGGACAAAACTGGTTTTTATTGAGCTCAGACGCTCTTGCAACAAAGACTTCAAAGACAAAGTCGGGTATAAATATTAGACCTTAAACCCCAGAACTTTAGATTGCATCTGAACTAAGAGAACCCTGCCAAGAAGAAGAGCTGTCAGGAGGAGCACTCCCCCTTTGTTGTGTGTTGCTTTGCTTGGTTGGCTTGCATTTGCTGCTTCAGTCTGCGGGCAGTGGAAAGGACTGGACTTTTGCCTTGCTGTGGTATCCCGCTTAAGAAGATTCTCCAAGGGCTTGAAGTAGAGCTTGCCACCTATTCTGAAGTCTCAGGGACACAAAGAATTCACCCACATCTTGTTAAACTGCACCTGGACTCCTATCCTGGACTCCAGATTGCCAAAGGGTGCCAATTCCAGTTCCTTGGCCCTTGGAATGTGTGTTGGGCTGCAACCCAAGAAAAACAACACCGACGCCTTCAGCGATGCCGCCAGTGGTGCTGCGACCTGCACTGAGGCTGTGAGCGCCGCTAGGGAAGTGCACGATGCACCGCAGCTTTGATGCCAGTCGATGCCCACCAACACCTGCAAGTTATTGACCTCTCTGACACCAGGGTTCGCACCGACACCGGTCACCGCCAGCGCCTGCATCTCGACATCCTGGAGCCAATAACCAACATAGGTGACTTCCTAAACTCATCGACACCGCAGTGCTAAATGGAACTGCCGCCTCGCCTCCGATGCCACCTCACCTCCCTTGCCAGCCCAGACTTGACGCAGCGCCTCCCCTGTGGCAATAAGGCCCTAGCTATCGATGCCTCACCTCCACAACGCTGTGCACCATCTTTTGACTTCGTTTTCCAAGGTACTACTGCTTGGGGGTCCTTGTGACTCCGTGGCCAGCCTGCCCTCCTTGCGGTCAGTGCCGTACTTTGGATTTGTGCCTGTCACAACGTCGTAGTAGCCCCAGTTGGAGCTGTTAGTTTCTACAAGGTGTATTTTTACAGTAATCCTTTTAAAAGTCATACTTTGAATTGTGTATGTGGGATTCTTGCCAGTTTGGTCTTGTTTGGTTTAGATAAAGATACTTTATTTTTCTAATCTGGTGTTGTGTCCATTTGTAGTGTTTTCACTGTGAATGTGTGTCTGGGTGCAAATACTTTACACATTGCCTTTGGGATTAGCCTGTCTGCTCGTGCCAAGCTACCAAGGAGGTGAGCAAGAGTTATCTAAAGTGCGTAACTCCCTTATCCTGACTAGAATCAAGGGTCCCTGCTTAGACAAGGTGCAGACCTCTGCCAAGTCGAGACCCCTCTTTCTAACACTGGTGGTCAGCGGTGAGGATTTGGACTTATATTTGCACTTGACATACAGTGATTAGTGTACACTACTGCTGAGTGCAGACCATTACATGACCACTTACCGCTTTTTGACTTTTGGTCCTATTTTTGATAACCCTTGAAGTATCCAGATACCCTGTCTCTCTCCAGTGAGCCAGCAAGTGATTTTTTCAAAATGTGTATTTGAAATTGAGAAATTGCAGTCTTACAAAGTGGATCAACTTAAACAGTTTTGCAAAGTTTTGGATGCCCAATGAAAAGCTCCGCCAGGAAGGAGGAGCTGCAGAATGCGCTGAGGGCCTTGTGGGCAGCAAAAGAAGCTGGGGAGGCTCAGAATGAGAATGTGGATCTGGAATTGCATAACCAGCAAGGGTGTTTTGATGCTCAGGATTTGCATGTCAAAGAGAATCTTGTAGGAATGGAAGCAGTGTGTCATCCAGGAATCTGTCCCCAGAGGAGCTGGAGGACAGGTGGCAGGAGAGAGAGAATCAGAGAGAGCTTGAGAAGCTCAAGTTTGAGAACAAAAAGTTTGAAATGGCACTCCAACAGCAGGAGAAAGGGAAGGAGAAGTCCCTTGCTCTGGAAGAGACGAAACTGTTGTTGACCCATGAGCCAAGTTTGAAAGAGCTAGAAATTAAGGCCAAGCAGGCAGAGTCCAGTTCAAATTGTGTCAGCATGCAGCCAGGGCAGTCTGTGGGGAAGGTACACATTCCTAAGGATTTGGTACAGACTTTTCAGAAGGGGAGGATATTTTTGCTTGGTTTGCAAGGTATGAGGCAGCACTTTGCATGATTGAGGTCCCAGAGAAGCATTTGTGGGGCAGGCCTATGGAGACACTTTGAGGCCAATGGGAGGAAAACCCTGACACCCGTGGAGGAGGCAGGGACCCTTACTTATCCTAACATAAAGGAGGCTTTATGTGTCAGGTATGGGCTCACACCTGAGCAGTATAGGGAAAAGTTCCAATCTTTTAAGAAAATAGAGGCTAACACTTGGGTTGAATGTGTGAATCTGTTTTGCAGATCACTGGATTGTGGGATAAAAGGCAGCAAGGTAACTGACTATCAGCGGTTGTATGATTTAATTGCATGGGAGCACTTGTATAGTCTTTGTGTTCCATAGCTGCACCAGCATCTGATTGATAGTAAGCTGACTGACCCCTGGAAGCTTGCTCAGGAGGCGGACTGCTGGACAAGTACCAGGGTCCACAAGAGGTTTGGGGGATACTCAGCAAAAGGTGGGCAGGGTCCCAAGCAGAAGAGTGGAGGGACAAGGGTAATCAGAAGGAGTTCTCTAAAGGGCCCCAAGCTATTTCCTAGGGTAAGTAGTCCCAGCCCTCCAGTGTAAAGAAGCCATGGCACCCTAGGCGGAGACCTGGAGATAGGGGATCCCGCAAGCACTTTGCATGTTATGGTCTGAAATGAACATTCTCTTGGCAACAGATGATGGAATAAAGAGTAGAGTGAGCCTCTTCCAGACCTCCTGTCTGCCAAGGAGCAAGATGGGTCAGCGGATGGTGTGAACCTCTCCACCACCCTGACCCCAGAGCAGCAGAGGGACTATCGCCAGGTGCTGGGACAGTATCCTTCCTGTTCTCCCTGACCCCAGGAATCACCCATTGGTGTGTCCATCACGTGGACACTGGGGACAGCCTTCCTGTGAAACACAAAATTTACAGGTTGGATGACAAGGTCAAAGCCAGCATCAAAGAATATGTTGGCACATGGGGTGATAGAACCCTCCAGCAGTGCCTGGGCTAGCTCAGTGGTCTTGGTTCAAAAAGCTGCTGCAGCCAGTGCCGCACCTCAACTCCGGTTCTGCGTGGACTACCGTGGGCTCAATGCCCTCACCAGTACTGACACACATCTCATCCCCACAGCTGATGAGCTCATAGATCGGTTGGGAGCTGCCAAGTTCCTCAGCACATTTGATTTGATGTCTGGGTACTAGCAGATTGCCTTAACTGATGGAGCCAAGGAAAGGTCTGCTTTCTCAATGCCAGAGGGGCACTACTAGTTCCGGGTCATGCCCTTTAAGTTATTTTATTTATTTGAAAAGTTTTATAAAGCGCGAACAAGACCCAGACGGGTATCAGAGCGCTGTACAAAGAGAAAACTGACGTTGAAGTGAAGAAACAGTATAAGTACAATACAATAAAGCAGCATGAGAGGAACCTGAAGCATAAAAATAAATGTGGGTGCTAGGGGAAGAAGAGGTAGCAAGTGAACAAGAGGTAAAAGCCCAACTAGATGGGCCGAGCAGTTTCAGCATCGAATTATTTCCAAAGAGCGACGAAATACAATTTAAACCCCAACTAAAAATGATTGTCCAGCACATATTTCAAACGCAAAGTGAAAATAATTGTCAAGCATACATTTCAACCCATAACGTAAAAATGATTGTCAAGCACGAAAGGGAAGTGTCTAGCAGCTGACATAGAGGCTATTGCTGATGAAGTTCTTCCAACAGTTGCCATTTGACCTGTTTTTTGAATGAAGCAGTCGAGGGGTTGGCTCTGATCTCCGTTGGAAGGGTATTCCAAAATCTTGGAGCCAACCCTGAGAAGGTGCGATTGTAAGTTCTTTTTTTGTTGAATTTCGGTGGTTTCAGTAGTAGGGTATTGGAGCTTCTTAAGTTTCACCTGGATCCGGAGAGCTCGAGTTTTTTTGCCAGGTAAACAGGGCTATTGAAGTGTATAGCTTTATGTGTCAGACAGGCTATCTTGAAACGGATCCTTGCTTCAATGGGAAGCCAATTAAGCTGGATTAAGTCAGGTGTAATATGATCATGCTTTGTGGCACCTGTGATGAGTCTGGCTGAGGCGTTCAGAGTAGCTCTTAGCGGCGCTAACCTAGATTTAGGAAACCCCGCTAGGGTCACCAATCCGTATTCTACTCGTGAGATAACTAAGGACTGGACTGCTGACTGGAGGTCCTCGGGAGGTAGGAAGGGTTTGATTTTCCTAAGAGTGTTGAGCTGATGATTGGCACTCTTAATGGGTTGAAGTACGCCCCTGCCACATTCCAGAGACTGGTCAACCAGGTACTGTCCGGGCTGGAGGATTTCAGCGCCACCTACCTGAATGACATTGCAGTGTTCATCTCCAGCTGGGAGGAACACTTGCATCATCTTTGTGAAGTATTGAAGGCCCTGCAGAATACGGGCCTCGCTAACAAGGCCAGGAAGTGCCAGATAGGGTAGGGATCTGTGGTGTACTTAGGGCTAGCCCGGGCGGAGTTTGCGTAGTTGTAAAAACACTCCACCGCGCTACACGGAGGTCTATGATCTTGCGGAGTTCCCTTGTCCTGCCCGTTCGGGTGACATTTACGCCCTACTTCAATGTGAAGTGCTTTCTCGGGTGGAAATCTCACATGCACTGCACCATGCGGTGGGCATGGGTGCAGCCATTTTGTTTTAAACCCTGTTTATAGTGCTGGGTCCTACTTTTTCAAACTTTCTCAATCTATTTAATCCTTGTCTTCTATAACTTTTTTTCCCCTCCTTTTTTATTTATGATCTTACCTTTTGTCTTTCTGAGTGTGTATTTCAGATTTTTCTACTTTTTGGTGTGGGTTTTTTGGGAGTGTTTTACTTTTTTATTTTTTCATTTTACTTCCTTATTTTTTTACCTTCTTTAGTTCTTTTTCCTGTTTCTTTTTTTCTCTTTCCTCCCCTCAGTGCCATGACAGAGCAGGGTACCAAAAAAAAGGCAGCAGCCGCCTTCTTTGTGGTTAGGCGGCGCCAGGAAGAGGTGCAGCCTCGTGCCTTGTTTTCAGAGGTGGAGGTGGCAGCACTGGTTTTTTATTTTCCAGCGCCAGCTCCCCTCCACCCTGTCAGCTGGCGGCATGCCTGGGTCCGGGTACGGACTAACGGAGCACCGGCAGCATTAGGCGCCGGTGCGCCAGGCAGTGTGCCGCTGCTCTTGGGTCTGGCGCACCGAGCAGCAACTGATGCACTGGTGGTCCGATGTCCTTGACCGAGACCAGGATCTGCTGGACCTGCTAGGAGTGGAGGTCACGGGGCTCGGTGAGTAATTATTAATATTATTATTACTTGTGCTCTATTCTATTGCTAATATTTGTTTTTCCAAATAGCAGGCATGCTGCTCACATGCTGGTAAGTTAAGTTTACAAATATTGGGTGATCATTATTCTAGACAGGTCATTATTCTAGACTAATCATACTTTTTGACGCTCGCTTGGGCTGATTATGTAAGAAGTAATGCAGAGACCCTTTGTCCTGTCACTAAGGTAGTGGTAGTTAGTATTAGTAATTTAGCAGTACACATTCTCTCACTTCAGTTCTTAGAGCCTTTTTTTGTAGCTCATACAGTGGCAAGCAAACAATTTGGTATATATGCATGTGTCCATCTATGCATTTAAAGAAACATGCAGACTTAGTGAATTGGCCCGCCAAAGGGCATTGAGATTGCGAATGAGATGAGAAGAAGCAAACATCATTCATTGGAATTTATTAGTAATTCCAAAATCTAGTTTACTAAATATGGAATAGGGCTAGGTAGGTTTAGGAAATTTTGAATAGGATAGGATGGTCCGCAATACTACTAGTCGATCTTATTTAGAAAAGTTCAATGTTGTTGCGATTGCCTTTTGCTGCCCAAAAATATTTTTGGAAAGATTATTTATTTACCACCAATCTTTTTTTGTCTTTATGTCTTACATCAGCATCAAGGGGCAAGAAGAAGGCTCAGGCGGGTGAGGGAGTTGGAGGTGCCTCCCAGTCCCAATGGCTCTGCTGGCCCCACTAAGTCCTCATGTTGTTAACATTAATATTTATTTCCCTAACTTTTACCACTTTACAAATACTTTGAATTATTTTATTATTTCTACCCGAATCCTGTTTTTTTTCCAAATCCTCTTCGATCTACCCATTTCTAAATTATTGTTATCCTTGCATTATCCCATTTACTTATTTTCTGTATTTCAAGTTTCTGTACTTTACTTCAAACTGTCTCTTTACTAGTCTGTCTGTAGCTTTCTTTCCTCTGCTTTGTCAGTCAGCTTTCCCTCTCCACTTATATATTTTGTGTACCAGTGGTGGTACAGTAAGACTCAGAAAAACCATTGGTCATGTACTACTCTGCTGTGAAGATTGCATGCCCACGTAAGGTATTTAACGCATATTTGTTGAGATGAGAAGGCATTTGTTTACTTGCCCATGCTTAATCAGTAAAACAAGAGAGTGGCCATGGTCATGTTGGACACCCCAAAGTTGTGTCTTAGCTAGGCCTAGCATTATTAGCAGCAGTTGGTGAACTGATGACCGTGCACCATGGCTAGAAGGAAGTATGAGGAGGATGGCCTCATTGCATTTGCCAACCAAGACCATATGTCCAGTTGTCCACTCTTTTATTTCTTTTAAAAATCTCAGACTCGTCAATAGCTCTGCCACTCCATTACAGTTTTTCTTGAGGCTTTTCAAATATTGCCACCAACACAATGCCCAACCTGATATTTGTGATAGAAGAAACTGTAACCGAATTGTAGTGATGTGTGGGGTTGTATTTTGCTATAAAATAAATTAATAGGGGGAGGCGTAACTGACATCTAATAAATGTGTCATGGTTTTCTAGCCGCACTGACCACCAGTGCTGGGGCCAGCAGTGTCGGTGCCAGCCAGTCTGCAGATGCAGCAGCGGTAGGGGGTGAGCCAGCGGCAGTGGTGAGAGGTGGTAAATCATATTGACAATTAATTATATACACACTGCAAGGGTGTACTGTAGACTTGTGAACAGTTGAACACACCCCTCTTTAGCATATACAACAGGAGTTGAGTAATGGCCTCTTCTATATGTAAATCCGCAGACAAAGTTTCATAAAGACCTTTAACTATGATGGGTTGATGGAAAAGGGAAAGAAGGATGGAAGAAGAACGGATGGGTAAAATGTAATATGATTGGAAGAGAAGGTTTTCGTGGGTGAAAGGATGCATATAGGTGGCTGACAGGATGCATGGATGCGTGATGCACCTAAGCAGAGTTTTTTTTCTGTTTGGGTGCCCAAAATGCATTTTTGCGGGAGCGACTTACCCGGTGCCTGCGATCGCCTATGAGATTTCCCTTCCGTTCGCGAGCGCCACGAGATTTGGCAGCCGGCTGCATGGTCCCGCGAGAGTGTGTGATCGCGAACACGTCATTCGGGCACGCCATCGGACTTCCGGCGGAAGTTTTGTGAAGATCGCGATCCCGAACACGCAGAATTTGCAATCTGGAGAAGAATCTCTCTCGAGCAGCATCAAAACCTTCTTGAAATGATGATTTGGATTAAAAAAACTCCTCAGATCGACATTTGGCTGTACTTTTTTGTGCAAGGAGTCCCTTTTCTTTTTTTACTTTTTTTTTAAGAGGAAGGAAGTGCCCAAGAGTCTCCAACTTCCTGTTCCTGTCCATAAGGCTGGCTCCTCCCAGTGCTTTGTCCATCTCCTGTTCACTTTTCATTTGGATTTGGAGCTGGAAGGATCCCTCTTTGTCTCTGCTGCATCATATATCATTGGATTTAAGGACTTTTGAATTTGAGATTTCACAAGTAAGTTTGAAAATTGGTGTTGTTAGTTTGATTGGGGCATAGCACCTAATTTTTTTAACTTTTCATCATTTTTTAAAGATTTATTGTGATAGGTGGCCTGTAGTTTCACTAGGCGCCAAGTTGTCTGTTTGTAAGTAATTGTCCTTCTTTTATAAAGGAAACATGTTGCACAGTTCACTACATTTTCTCCAACTTTTGAAATAAATTTGCAATATTTATTTAATTCACTAGCCGGCCAGTAGTCTGCCAATAGACCTTTCAGCCAGTAGGCCCAGAGCTACTCATAGGTGCATGAAACAACTGTTTCTGTGGTGTCTGTTGAATTTAAACAACATTTAGGGCATGGATGGCATTGGATTGAATTGCAAAATGTGTTTTTTTTGGTATTTCACTTTTTTTCATGTGTGGTTGTTGTGTAACTTTCAAACCTTTTTTAGCCCTGTAGATTTTCATTTTTGGCATTGTTGTATTAAAGCTGTGTTGTTTAGCATGACTCCTTTGTCTGGCCAATGTGTGAGTGTGTTTGTAATAGTGGGCCAGCATTTGCCTTGGCTAAGCCTCCCCGTGTGGCCAGGGACCATTTTGTAAAGTCTGTGTCCATATAGGCCTGCTTGAGTTCATTGTTTTCCAGGCCTCCTGCTTGTTGTTGTGAGTGACCATGTAGCTGGTGGCCATTTTGTGGTGGTGGTAGTGCTTTTGCCATAGACCTGCATGTCTTCTTTCCTTTGTTCATGTTGGTTTATTGCTTCTTGTTGCGGCCTGCCTGGCCATGTGGCTAGCAGCCATTTTGTGAAGGTAGCCAGTGTGCTTTGCTTTTGCCATAGGCCTGCATTGTCTGTCTTTCCTTTCTTGTTGTTGTGGCCTGCCTGGCCATGTGGCAGGCAGCCATTTTGTGAAGGCAACCAGTGTGCTTTTGCCATAGGCCTGCATTGTCTGTCTTCCCTTTCTTGTTGTTGTGGCCTGGCCATGTGGCTGGCGGCCATTTGTTAAGGCAGCCAGTGTGCTTTTGCTATAGGCCTGCATTGTCTGTCTTCCCTTTCTTGTTGTTGTGGCCTGGCTATGTGGCTGGCGGCCATTTTGCTAAGGCAGGCAGTGTGTTTTTGCCATAGGCCTGCATTGTCTGTCTTACCTTTCTTGTTGTTGTGGCCTGGCCTGCAAGCTTTCTTTGTGGTGGCCATGCCTTCTTGCTGGTTGTTGTTTTGCATCCAATTTTTTCTTCTTTTATCCAGCAAAAAATGTAGCACAGTTCACTACATTTTCTAATAAATTTGCAATATTATTGATTTGAATTGATTCACTATGTGGCCTAGTCTTCCAATGGGTTTTCCAACCAATAGGCCGAGAGCTACTCATGGGTGCATGAAACAACTGTTTCTGTGGTGTCTGTTGAATTTGAACCTCATTTAGGGCATGGATGGCATTGGATTGAATGCAAAATGTGTCTTTTTGGGGGTATTTCACTTTTTTTCATGTGTGTTAAATAATTGCCTTTGTTGGATGTGTGTGGTTGTTGTGTAACTTGCAAACCTTTTTTAGCCCTGTGGATTTTCGTTTTTGGCATTGTTGTATTAAAGCTGTGTTGTTTAGCATGCCTCCTTTGCCTGGCCAGGGTGTGAGTGTGGTTGTAGTAGTGGGCCAGCATTTGCCTTGGCTGAGCCTCCCCGTGTGGCCAGGGGCCATTTTGTAAAGTCTGTGTCCCTATAGGCCTGCCTGAGTTCATTGTTTTCCAGGCCTCCTGCTTGTTGTTGTTGTGACTGACCATGTGGCTGGCGGCTATTTTGTGAAGGCAGCCAGTGTGCTTTTGCCATAGGCCGGCATTTTCTGTCTTCCCAGACAGTTCATTGTTTTCCAGGCCTCCTGCTTGTTGTTGTTGTGAGTGACTGACCATGTGGCTGGCGGCCATTTTGTGAAGGCAGCCAGTGTGCTTCTGCATTAGGCCTGCAAGCCCTCTTTGTTCCTCTTGGCTTATTGCTTCTATCTATTGTCAGCTGCAGCTCCCTGAATGCTGAATCCCAAGTGATGCACAATGCCAAACCGGGTCCGTTACATTTGTATTTAGTATTTTTGTTGTTGTTTCTCTTCTTTCCTATCCTTCCTCGGTGTACTGTACACTAGTACATCAACCATGAAAGCCTTGTTTTTGTCAAAGTCTCACAAAGTGACAAATGTCTACACTGTATTGTTATGTTTTTTTATAACTGAGGTAATAAATTTAATAATATTGATAACACTAACAAGTGTGACCACACACTAAGTTATATATTATATTTGTTTATTTGTACTAGTAGTAATAGAACCACAACAAGGAATGCCATGTTTCACTGATGTTCTTCTTGCTTCTTTGCTTTTAGGTGCACAAAAGAGGAGGAGAGACATCATCACCCATTGTACTGCCAGACAGAATTCCTGCTGCGCACAACGACACGTGACGTGTGACCACAGACATCTCTTCAACTTGTGCCACTGCGTGCTGCTGACATCTTCAAGATGGCCTCAAAGAAAGGTACCAGGTACAGTACCAAGAAAGTTGCCAGTGAGAAGAAGACACTGCCACTTACCAAGACCGGTCTGTCGCCCAAGACCTAATTAAAATAAAAGTAGGAAAAGTGTTACACTTGAAAGGGGTTACATTTACTATTTCCACTCCAACTTAAATAAACCCAGGTAAAATATTGAACTTCAGATGAGTGAGTTAGATAACTATTCTCACTCCAATCTAATGGTTTGGATTTCAGAGGGAGGGGTTAGATTTACTATTCCCACTCTTATTTAAGCAACCCAAGGTAAAAAGTTAAACTTCAGAGAGGCTACATTTACTATTCCACTCCAATCTAAGCAACAGTACGGAAAGTATTGGACTTCAGAAGGGTTGGAATTTCTATTCCCACTCTGATCTAAGCAACAGTAGGGAAGGTGTTGGACCCACCCCACCACTAGGCCCAAGCCCATGTCTGTTGCAGAGGCAGCCAGTCTAATCACGAGTCCAAAGCCGACAAGCAGTGATGTTGAAATTGACTTATCGTTATTGCAAAGTAGTACCAAATCAATGCACGGAACTCAGATAAGTGGGCAACAACAGTTGCAACCACCCCCAATAGTAGTTATTCATCCCGAAGTAGGGGCAGTTCAGGAGATCGCGCTCCCTGCAGAGGAAGAAGAGCAATCCACTCTTTCAGAAGATCCATTGTCTTCCAGATCCAGTTGGAGAGACGTCACGCCCAAGAGACAAGGCTAGGGAAAAGGAAGGTTCCAGAAAGCCTTAGAGTTATGGAGGTAGATGTAAAAGAGGAGGATGATGATGACGAGCCAGTCATCATGGACATTAGTCCCGCCCCAGTGGAGACCGACATTACCCCATCCCAAATTGCTGTGAGGGATGTGGCACGGATACCACTAACACAGGTGATACCACCAACATCACCTCCAGCTTCCATATTTCGCCGGCAGCGACCTACATCCACTACAACTACCTCATTAGAAGTAGCTACTGCAGAGAGTCAAACTTCAGGCCCACCTACCAGTTCATCTGGCATTGCAAGTGGCACTAGCAGTGCCAGAAAGTTGACCTCCCCAGTTTGGGATTTCTTTTCGGTTAGCAGGAAGGAGGTGAGCATTGCTGTATGCTCCATTTGTGGACAAGGTGTTAGTCGGAGTAAGCTTGGTACAAACTATGGTACCGGAGGCCAAACAACCCATCTGAAAAAACACCACTTGATCCAGTTGAAGGTGCACCTTAGTGGCCAAAAAACTGCACCCATTGTTGTTGGTGGAGATGAAGAAGTAGAAGATCCGATCACAGTGGAAGGTGAACAAGAGGGAGACATTTTCTCTGGAACACAAAGTAGCCCTGTCCCCAGCAGTGCAGTGGTACCGCCCAAATCCTCATCAGCAACATCTCAGTGGCAAAAGACTAAGGGGCATATTCTCAAGGACTCATCGCCGATTTATCGGCACTTTAGCGCCGCAAAAGTGGCGATAGATGTATCGCCCTATTCTCAAGCTGGTGCAAACTGCAGATATCGCCAGTTTACCAGCAATAGCTGCCGCAAAAAACATTGCCACGGATGAGTGCGACAACTAACGCTAATGATATGCAGATTAGGCGTTCCCGTGCAAAAACACACGAAAATACCACTTCGCGAGATTCACAACGACCAGTCAGATCTGCGATGCGAACCAAGAACAGTCGATAATGTGCGTTAGCAGCAGGGATTTAACACCTGCCTTTTACTGGTGTTAAGCAGGACGACCAACTGCAGTAGAAAGGGAGCCCAGCCCAGAGCCACATCTGAAGACCAACAGATGCCATGGAGACACTGATCATGCAGCTCGGAGACCCAAGAGGGCCACAACACCCACCGCCACAACTCCCAGGCCCCCCCCCGGACCCTCCCCCAAGGTCATGAAGTCCAGTAGTCAACGGTAGTGGAAAAACAGAACTTTATTACAACTACATAAATCAACAAAACGAAAAGCTCAGCCAACGCGTTCCATTCCCAACGGGGAACTCCAACAGGGCAACGTGTCTTCAGAAACCTGTGGGAGAAATGGTGACAATGGTCAAACTTCCGTATACTCACATGCCTAATCTGGTACAGTGTACTGCACTTGGACAAACCGGAATGCTCACAGGCCAGATAAACCATGCATGAGAAGACCGTAACAGAACTACGTGTGGCCGTAACCGTCGTAGGAATGAAGAGGAAGGTAACGACCACACGAACTGCTGTTACGGTCACATCATGCAGGACTCATCACACCTGAAAGCATCACGGTGTGTGTCAGCTCGATACCCCTGCCCCTCACACCCCACACACTGCGCAGGAACATCTTGAGACCACGCAAGGGAACTACATCATAGCTGACGTCAACCACATGTTGGGGGCAATTCACAGCACACGTGTATGACTTGTGTCCCCTGCCGACACTGCACACAATCACCGCAACAGCAACCACACGCATGCCATCACTGTGCATACAAAAGTGGACCACCGTGGCCTGTCCACCAATGTCGTCGCAAACACCCCAGGCAGTGTGCATGATCCCCACATGTCCGCAAGTCTGCCACCAACCAGCGCTTTGAGGATGGCCCCCATGGAAATGCCCTGCCCATCGGCAAGTACCAACTGAACACACCACACACCTCAACTCCACAATCCCCCAACTCACAACTGTGGGAATGCACACGTCACCAATCCACCACCAAAGTGACTACTGCGTGTGTCTCAGTCTCCGCCACAACCTGCCCATAGGCCTACACACACGTAGCCAACCACCTTCAACGGGCACATTCACACTGGAGATGAGGTGGCTATGTCCCAACCCAACCCGCGCACATCACGAACATCGCATGCAGGGCCGTGTCAGCAAGGGCGGCACCCCCACCCAACCACGAGTCCGCCGCCGTGACCAGTGGCACCTGCGCGATCCTGTGCGCCTGATGCACCCCAGCCCAGGTCCCCAGACCGGTCCTCCGCCCAGCGATGACTGGCCACCCCTGCGCACCCATGCCTCAATGCTCACCTGCCGCCACCGGCATGTCTCCAAGAGGGCCCACCACGTGCCGGTGCATCCTCCTTAGCCCATCACTGGATTCCGCGCCACAGGCCCCCAGCGCACCCTGCGGCACCGCACCGCAGAGTCATGTGTGTGCTGACTGCTGCCTGCGCGTACACTGCGGTCTAGCAGGGCACACTGTTCAATTTGAGTCTTGATTTGCTGGACGCCGTATAGAGGCCAACGCATCATCGCAGGCTGCACACCCGCTCAGCTCTTCAGGTGCCACTAACCCTGTGCAACGCAAGTCATCATCACGTGGCGGTAGGCCCCTGCCAGCCGCAGTGCAGCGGGTGCCACTGACCCTGTGCAACGCAAGTCATCGTCACGTGGCGGTAGGCCCGTGCGGGCCGCAGTGCAGAGGGTGCCACCAACTCAGTGCACCGCAAGTCATCGTCCCGTGGCGGTAGGCCCATGCGGGCCGCAGTGCAGTGGGTGCCACCAACTCAGTGCAGCGCAAGTCATCGTCCCGTGGTGGTAGGCCCGTGCGGGCCGCAGTTCAGCGGGTGCCACCAACTCAGTGCGCCACAAGTCATGGACCCTTCATGATTGGGTCGCGTGGTGCGGACGCCATCATGTCATCTCTGGCAGTGGGGTATGTGACGTGCTAGGCCCCTTTTATTGGCAGGGTCACATATCTTGTGACGCCTGTGCTGGATGGGTGTGGTGTGGGTGTGAACTAGCCCTCAGGGAGTGGCTGTGGCATGCTGACGACTAGACCAGTGATCAGCAGATCACTACAGGGAAGACCTGGGACATGTAGCTTTGTCGTCCCCCCCTGAGTGTAAGCATAGAGGACTGGCCTGGCATATGGCAGGCCAGAGTAGGGGTGGGAACAATGAGCCCAGGGCTCTGGGCGTGCTTCAGTTCTGGGCTGGACATGGAAGTCACTGATGGTTGTGTCTCTGTTGTAGTGTCTACGCCACCCGGACCGCAATCGGCAAGGTGGCACCCTGTGACTCAAGTCCCACGACATGAGCAACATGGACATAAGGGGGAATCACTGACCCTACATTCATCCATACTCTCATACTTGAATGATCAAAGACATGAAACATCTGTGCGATTCTAAATGTTTAATTCACATCCAGTGGAGTGTTGCATATGGAGCAGTACAGGGCCATGCAAAGCCCACTTCACATTATTGGCCCGTGGAAGGCCAGCCAGAGTCCTTCAGGGAATGACAAGTACATCGGAAGGGGAAGAGTTCAGTCCGCAGTCTGATCGCTGTGTCATTGGTAACCAAACAGAAAATGGCAGTCCATGTCGAGGTCCAAGGTGAGTGTCGTAGAGTGTATCGGGGGACAGTGGAAGGTGATGATGCAAAGGGCAGAACCAGGCAGAAACAGGACATATGGCGGAGATGAATGCTACTGCCTCTTCCTTACCAGTAAGGTTGATTCACCCGCATCTTCGTCCTCTGATGTCACATGTGCCTCACACATGGGTGGTGGTGGATTGCCTGCCACACTGTGAGGCACTGACACATCAGGGGGCGGAGATGTGGATGTAGAAGCAGCAGCATTCATCTGCGCAAGGCCTTGAGGCAGCAATGCCATGACGATGTGCTGCAGGGCACGGAAGGTCCCAGCCACATCTCGCTGGTGTGCAGCCATGGCAGCCATTCTTTCTGCTGTCATCCGCTCCATGTTCTCCATGAGCCCCCGCATCTGTCCCAACTCCCGGCTGACATTGCTGGAGCCACTCTGACTGGACAGTTGTTCTTGTCTCAGTATCATGACTCCAGCGATGTCAGCCATGGATCGTTGGAGAGCATGGAGCGGACTGTGGGTGTCCGTTAGGGACTGTAAGTGGTCCCTGATGGTACTCAGACACCCATGTATGGCATCAAGTTTGGCTGCCATGAGGTCGAACCCCACCTGCACCTGATCAGCCATCTTCTCCTGGACCTCTAACACACGGCGTTGAAAGGCCATGTGTTGGTCGTGGGGGTCCTGGGAGACAGCCGTGGTGGTGGGTGCTTCCTGCTGTGTGGTCTGTGCAGGGGGTGGGGTCTCCTTGATGCAGCTGGGCTGCCCTGCTCCTGGAGGTGAGGTGCCGCAGCTGTCTATGAACTCTTTGAGGGCGTCGGTGTCGAAGGTGTGGAGGTTCTCTTCGTCATCAGTGAAGAGCTGTTGGGTCTGCTCTGCAGGAGGTGTTGGTTCTCCCTCTGCAATGTGATGGGGAGATGCAGTTTAACATTGTATTCACATGTATGTTGACGCATTGTACAGGTTTACATACAAACTGCATGACAATGTACATTGTGACTGTTTGGGAGGAGCTACCTATTTGATGCGTGACAGTGGACATTTCGACACCATCACGGATGTGTGTTTGTACTTGTACATTATCATCTCACATTTCCCTGCTATGCCAAATGTCATTGACCAGTTTCTACACACAAGCGGCACCAGTTGTGTCCTCTGTTCTGTTGTGAACGTGTTGCAGTTTATACCACATTGTTGTCAATGTTGATGTGCTCTGAATGTTATGTGTGTGTGCTGCATTTTGGGAGAGTCGCCCCTGCAGCTCTGATTTGGCTGGCCCTTATCCCTTTCAGGCGGTGTGCCTTTGACTTCTGTGCTTCTACAGTGCTGAGATGTTGCATTCTTAGGTAAATTGGGCTCTTGGTGGGACTTGGGACTCTGGGGCATGGTTTGTCCAGAGTTGTGTTGTTGAGGTCAGGGGTTGTTTGTGCACGTGGATGTGTCAGAGTGTGACCTGCTCCTTTACGGATGTGGTCCACACTCAGCCACCTCAGTGTCGTGGCGTGCAACATGTTATGATATATTGACTGCAGCCATGCTATTCGTCATGCAGTGTCACTCACAGACAAGCCGCTTTGCTGGGTTCAGCACATGTGCATGGGTTTGTTGTGAGATTAGTGATGTGTGGGGAGAGCCCCCTCTGTGCACATTGTCGACGGGGGCCTACTTGCTGTTTCTATGTGTGCTGCAGTATGCCAAGGAGATCAGAGACATGATCCAGAGTCATTGTGGGTGTGCACTGTGCTATACTTGATTGTGCATGTGTGCCAATGTGCCCATCTCCCCCGTCCCCCCAGTCCCTGGTGGTTACTCACCCTGTTGCTGTTGTGTCAGGTCATGTTGAGCAGTGTCCGGTGCCCCAACTCCTGCCACCGTCTCCACACTAATGACTGTGGACACCATTTCCTCCATCTCATCGAGCTCCTCCTGTGGCGCTGGACTCCCACCTCCAGTCTGCATTGCTGCCTTCTGGTTGTTGCCGAGTTTCTGCTTGGTCTTGCGCTTCACATCATTCCAGCGCCTCTTGAGCTCTTCCATTGCCCTCCTCAGCACTCCGACTGCATTCACCTTGTCCAGGATGGACTGTCACATTCCATTTTTTGTTGCCAATGACATAGTAGAGGTGATGAACAGTTGTTGATGGTGTTCTACCACCTCCGTGATCAGGATCCTGTTTTCCTGCGGACTGAACCTCGTCTTCCTCTTCTTCTTGTCCTTGCCTTTCCCTGTACCCGAGGTCCCAGGCTGGTCCTCCGTGGGGCTTGTGGGGTTCTGGCCGTCCTCTGTACCTGCTCCGGCTGCCTCCATTGTGCTTCGCTGTAGTTCGGTTTTTGTTTGTTTTTGTTTTTTTTCTGCTTTTGTAGTGATTTTTCCCGCCCGACGTGTGTGATTTGCAGGCCTGGCGCTGCTTTTCGCTGATTGTCTTATCGCGGTTGGGCCCATCGCAACTTTTTTCGCGTTCTGGTTTGGATTCTCATCGCCGTCCCGGTAGTGTTATCGTGGACATTTGACGCGTTATCGGGGTACTATCGCATGTTACCGCCGTGTTGTGAATGCCACATTAACATGGGGTTATTTTCCCGCGATAGACGGTGATATGTAAACTTGCGTTAACCTATTTTGGCGATGTTTATCGCACGTTCTTGAGAATATCCCCCTAAGAGTCAGTCTGAGACACCAAGGGGTCCCAGGCAAGAGAGTGCCACAACGAAAAAACGTGCGTTGAGCCTAACATCTGGCGTCAAGAGGATGTCACCTGCATCAGTGGCACCAGAAAAGAAAAAAATCCAGGCTATCATTCTCAGCATGTTTAGGTCGGAGGGGCAGTATGAACGCAACCACCCAACGGCATGTTTGTACAACGCTAAGCTGGCTAAAATGTTAGCGCTGGACCTCCTCCCTTTTTCTTTTGTGGAAGGGGTCGGTTTTCTTGAATTTGTGACAGCCATCTGCCAAAATGGAAGGTTCCCAGCCGGTCCTTTTTCGCCAGAGTTGCTGTTCCAGCACTACATCACGACGTGCTGGAATTGCTTGGACAAGCTTTGCAGCAGAGTGCTGTTCACACTATCCACCTGACAACAGACATGTGGACCAGTTGCCAAGCCACTGATTACATATGCATCACTGCACACTAGATCTCTTTTGTGGGGGTTAGAGAAAAGATATCTGCAGCAGGTGTTGTTGACACTGCTGAGATTTTTAATGCCACTCGGAAACATGCAACTGTAGCCATGTTCGCCATGGAGAAATCTCATACTGCTGCAAACATTTTGGAAGACTTTGACAGCAAGGTCTTTGAATGGCTGCGACCAAGAGGACTTACCATTGGTTTTGTTGCCACGGACAATGGCAGTAATATAGATAAGGCCATGGCCGATGGTGGCTATTTCAGGGTCCTGTGTTTGGCGCACTGCATTAACATCATTGTTCAAGACTTTCTGAAAAAGGAAGACCGAGTCAGCAACTTACTGACCACCTGCAGAAGAATCTGCACACATTTCAGCCATTCTTTTAAAGCTCGGAAGCAGCTGAGGATCATTCAATGTGAGCATAGAATGCCAGTTAAAGCACTCATCCAGGAGGTGCCAACACGTTGAAACTCAACTTATTACATGCTTCAACATCTGTTTGAGCAGTACAGACCAATCAATGAATATGTCATGCAAAGAGGGGATGCTACTGTGAAAGGCATGATCATTGAGATGGACCAATGGGGCCTAGTTAAATGCCTGACAGAGATGCTACTTCCCTTCGAGCTCTTCACACGTGAAGTCAGCAAGGAGGACTGTACTATGGGCCGAGCTATTTCATTGTTGCACATACTACAGGAACAGCTGAAGGGGGTGTCTGCAATGTACGCAGGTGTGGAGAAAAAAAGAAGCATTTGAGTTGGTGGAGAGCTTAACCCTTCGCTTATCTGAAAAAACAAGGGTGCAAAGAGACATTGTGTCATGCAACCATTACATTTGTGCCACAATTTTGGATCCACGGTACAAACCAGTAGTGAACACATTGATTCCTTTTTTAGAAGGGGATGTTACCAACTACAAAGCTTGGATAGCTGTGGAAGCCAGTTGCTTAGAAAAAGAACGGTCGGGAATTAGAGGCCCGCTACTCCAGGCCACAACAAGTACTGCAGGGCAGTCGGCGTCAAGTTCAACTTCAGAGCCTGAGGGCAGTGCGGTTGGCTCACAGCAGCCAAAACCACCAACAACATCAACAAGAACAGGAGCATCAGCCCCACCAAAATCGGCACAGGAATGGTTTCTACAGCAAGGGCTTGTTAGGTCCAATGCTGAGGCTAAGGCAAAAGAGGCCGGGCAAAGCGAAGTACCCCTGAGCATTGAGGGGATGGTCCAGGCCTATCTGGATGACCCAACAGAGGGCTACATTGATCAAAACCCATTGCTGTATTGGTATGGGAAAAGGCGCCAATGGCCAGTGCTCTGCAGGCTGGCGATAAACTATCTGGCTTGCCCTGGTGCAAGTGTCTCTTCTGAGCGTGTTTTCAGTGCTGCTGGTGCCGTTCTGAAAGTGAGAAGGACCAGTCTCTCACCCTAAAATGTGGAGAGGTTAACCATGATCAAAATGAATCAGCACTTTATACCACCGGATAACACCATACCTGAAGTAGCACAGCAAGAAGATGATGACGGCGACTTAGGTCATGGAAGTAGTGTGTTAGATGACCTACTTCTGGGTGAACCACCAGAGTTTGAAGACGAGCTCTACTTCCCTGACAACAACTAGGCTTTCCACTTGTTACTTTCTTTCTTGCTTTGACGCCCCAACAAAAGCCCCCCAAAAAGATACAGCTAAGGAATATTATTTACTTTTATTATTTGTGTGTGTCACTGTCTTTCTGGTTCAAATCACAACAAATCCATCACCACAGTCTTACTCTTTTATTGCCGGATTGGAGTTGCAACTGTGTGCAGTCGTTGAAGAAGGAAGTCCACTCCTCTGAGTCCTGCTCCAGTCCTGACTCGCCCTAAATCCATTTCCCTCAAGCCAGACATTGGATGGAGAATAGCACAAGAAATCTGAAACGTGTGTCTGCCTCGTCAAGTACCTTCATAGAACCTGCCTATAGCAATTCTCCTTTCCGAGCCTAGAGGGACTGCCCTGTAAGAACAGGCAAATGGTGGCATGCATTGGACGCTGACTCTGAGTGATTGGTGTTTGGGTTGTTGTTGTGCATGATGTCTACTAGTATTTAATCTACACACAAAAAAGTGACTCAAGTCAATGTTTCCCTTCTTGTTGTTCAATAACAAAATTGTACTACTGCAGGTCGATCCATTGCATTTTTGATTCCTGACTCACTCGGTACACTACAGAGTTGGGCACCATGATGACCATACCATACTCGCAGTCACTCAGTAGGATCGGAGATGATTGATGGAATAACTCAGGGCATTTCATGAAGTGGCCTAAAAGGTAAACAACAACAACACCAGACCTATATGTCTGTGTAGTGGTGGAGGCAAGTGTAGTGGTATGAATGACAGCGGTGCATTGATTTAGTTACTTAATTTGGAAAATGCTATGTTGCTGTGTATGTATGCTCAGTGCTATCTGGCTCAAACAATCTAAGCTAAGTGGGGGTTGGGTGGGCGCCGCGGGCCTGCTCCTGTTGTTGTAGGTTAATGCTGGAAACTGAGTAGACATGATTTAGCCATGCCGCCTCTGAAAGTTTTCTTGTTGCACTCCTCCTTAATTTATGCAGTTTAACTTTACTTTTTTCCTTGATTTTTCAATATCCCTTTTGTTTTTCCATCTACATTTACAGGCCGACCTTTACCCTGTGCTATACTGGGAAAAACAACTCACACTTACCTTACCCAAGATTGACAAACGGAGCGTCCATGGAAGGAAGGACCAAGAGGAATGCCGAGATGTAACTCCCAATTTGACCGTAACATAGCTATTTAGTATCATCATTTCATTTGATTAATTTTTTCTCTTCTTCATTACGACTCTGTGCGTTGATGTTTATTATGTTTGCTTATATTTGACTCCTAAAGATATTTTTTAATTTTCTTTGCTAGCTTTAAAAGGAAGCCCGGTACAACAGCAGAACATAAAATGTATGTAACTTGGGTCTCTCTGGGGGCAGACAGGCAAGGCAATTGCTTAATAATAATAAATAATAATATATTGCAGCCCTGTACTACTAGTCTAGTACTACTCATCAAGTCATCATCATGCATGCATTTCCTTTTTCTCCCTTAACAGATTTATGATGGTCGTCTGCCAAGATTGTGTGTTGTCCATGTGTAGTGTTTGTCTTTGTCAAATCTTTCCCTCAAATACCCCTTCCCAACCATTCATCAAACCCTGACCCGCTTCTCCCAGGCTGTGTGATTTATATTGAGGTGACTAAATTAAATTTACACCAATAATAGATCACACACTTGCTGGGGCGGATGTGGTGAAAGCAACACTAACTCAAGGCAGAGTGAGGATCTTCTTCTGCTTGCCCACCCATGCTCAGTATTCGCAAGTCAATTTTTCTTCCAGAGGAACATAATCCATCATAATTAATTGCAGGCATCGATTCATCATCCTTCCAGCACTAAAGGTTACGCTTGTCCACTTCATAGGTCGAGTAAACTTCAATTTGTAACTTGTACTAGGCTATCTCTGCCACCATTATGTTTTATTTTACTTTAGCATTGCTTATCATCATCATGGTTTTTTGTTTGTCAATCTTCTTGTGTACTTGTTCCCAAGTCTCCCTCAGGCGACTGACTGTCTCATTTTCTTTTTTTACAAATGCTACTGTCAGTGTCTACTAATACTACCACCACCACCACCACCATGGCATCTTGGGAAACCAAACCATCATCACCCTGCAGCCATTGCTTTGCCTAAGTTTGGGGGAGGCATAACTAATAATATGGAAATTAATTCATTAATTCACACACCCACACCCTTCTGAGTCCAGTTGCAGACTGCACAGACTAGGAGGAGAGACTGGCAGTACTAGTAGGACAAGTCACAAGTGAGGGTACCGCATCTATCTGTTGGTGTGTTACACTATTGGCAGATTAGTTCAATCAAAAACTGGCTGCGGCCCTGCAGCAGCAAAGGAAACTGTGTGAAGTAAAAGAGTAACCCCCCCACAAAACACTTACATCGTATGTAAACTTTAAGCATAAATAATTTATTTCCCTAACAAAATAAACTAAGTGAAAAAAAAACACAACTCCTGACCCACCCCTCTCCCTAACCCCAACCAATGTCCAAAGATAAAGAGTCCAATTAATGTCCACTCCATTGTCCATAAATATAAACCCCAACTTTTCCCCATTGCCCAATTCCCACCCACCCAAATTTGTTTTTAAGGGGGCAATGCGACGGAGTTCTAGCGGCGGGCTCGCTGGTTACTCTCCAGGACCTTTATCCGCTCCTCTAGGTGCGCCATCTGGAGGAGCATGCGACGCTTGAATGCTTTACAGTTGCATCCACAGGGGGGGCAGCAGTGTTCTATGAAGTGCAGCTGGCGGCTGCCAGACCGCTGCGCCATACCACTGGGGGGGCCTGGCTGGGGCCCAGGGCATTGGAGGAGGCTGCAGCTGCTGACGCCTCCTCCTCCACCAGAGCCACCAGCCACCGATATTCTGTACAGATGGCCTCCAGTTTTCGGCGCCGGGCTAACGCCTTCCTGTTTGGTTGTGCTTTTGGTTGGGAAGGAATAGCTATATTAAGGAAGAAAAAAGACAATTGTAACCATTACTCTTAGCAAAACAGTAACACAAAATTAATTCTACACATAGTGGCACAGTAGCACTAGCAAGCACAGTACATAACATTTCTGGTATCCTCCCACTTCCTCGTCCTCTAACATTTGTGGGAGTTTCAGGCATTACTACTACTAGGCACTATGGAGTAGACAAGTCTTCTTCTTCTCTCTCTCTTGTTTAGCTAAATTAACCTTGTTGTAGGCATGCTAGTTCAGTCAGCTTATGCCCTAGACAGACATACTTGTGTCGCAGAGTCACGTTATTTTTATTTACTACTGTCTGCAGGTGGGGCAGCTGTAGTCTACAACTACACAATTATCTTATATTTCTATTATGGCCATACTCCGTTACATCAATGGCAACTGCTCAATTTCACTTTCACCCTGACTACTACAACAAGGCAGACGATATCTGATCCAAATGATCATTGATTATATATGGGACGACGTGAGGTACTATTGATTAATTGTGAAACCATGCAGCCAATAGACCACCCATGGCAGGCTGACATAGTCGAAAATTACATAGGTAGGGAGTGGGCCTCGGAGTCGGAGGGAGGCGCTTGATAATGGGTGGGTATGGGTACACTACATACATACACAATATATATGCTGTGCTTGGAAGCTACTGTGAGTCATGGGAGTATTCTGAAATACAACCTTGAATCAAAATCCTTGAAATAAAACAGTCCTTGTTTCTCTTCCCAGCGATTTATCCATTTATCATTGCATTGCTCTTCTAGCATTCTATTTTTTTTAATTCTAATCTTATTCTATTCTCCTTGGCTTTGCTACTCTGGCACGGTTTATTTTTCTTTTCATTGTCTTTATCCAGTGACAGTCTCCACCTATGCTGTGATGATTGAATACCATCCAGGCATCCATCCATTCAAAGTAAACATGGCTATCATTCTTCTTAATCTCTCAACAAACCTTTCACCAACAACATACATTTGTAATTTTTTTTTAAACCACCACCCATGTGTCCTTCCTTGCTTGCCTTTGAGTTTGACTCATGAAACCCCCCGGAGGATTCTTCCTATCACCCATACCATTTCACCCATCGAGGCAGACATCCTTTCTTTCACCTTCCACCCATCCTTCAACCACCCATGCATCCGATTCCTATCAGCCACCTATGCATCCCACGCATCCATCTCTGCCAGTCATATATTACATGTCGCCCGTCCTGCCTCCTTCCATCCTTCTTTCCCTTTTCGTTCAACCCATCCATCAAGGTCGTCTGACTCTTAGTCTTCTTCATAAAAAGATAGAAGAGGCCATTAGTTACTCAACTCCCGCCACTAATGCTATTGCTAATGCTAAGTAAAGGGTGTCTTCTTCAACTGTTGTTCACAACAACTTAGTCTCTCTCAACAATACAGTGTGCACCCTTGCAGCGAGTGTGTAACTATTGTCAATAAGTAAGGAATGTATAACTTACCACCACTGCTGCTGGCTCACCCACCCCTGCAGCAGCTGCTGCATCTGCTCCTTCCTGGCTGGCGTTGCCTGCCCCACCGCTGGCCACAGCACTGGTGGTGGGTACACCTAGAAAAAACATTACACATTTTTTAGATGCCATATATGCCTCCCCCTATTTATTTTGTTTCACTAGCAAGATTGAAAATACAATACATACATACACCACATACATCACTAGTACAAATCGGGTAATAGAGTAGAGTAGACAGTAGTATGTCCTATCCTATCAAAAATAGTAAAATATCTGGTTGGGCATTTTGTTGGTGGCAATTATCGAAAAGCCTCTCAAGATTAAGATGAGGACAACCCAAGGACTTGACTCAGTGGCTAGAGCTATTGGTGAATCTGTGTTTTAAATTTTTTTTAAAATAAAGAGTGACCAACTGGGCAAGCTACAGACAGACTAATAGTAGTACAGAGTCAGAGGTAGTTAGATTGATGTAAAAAAAAAACAGACGCTAGAAAAAAATATAACTAAGTAGGTAGGTAATGCAGGGATAACAATAATTTATAAACAGATAGATCAAAAAAGATTTGGTAAAAAATAGAATTAGGAAACGGAAATAATAGTTCGGAAAAAGTAAGGTGCAGTAAAAGGTAGGGAACTATAATTATTAATATTAACAACAGGAGGACTTACTGGGGCAAGCAGCAGAGCCCTCTATAGAGGAGCGATCCTGGCCCTGGGAGGCATCTCCAGCTCCCACCTCAGACCCCGACATCTTCTTGCCCCTGGATGCTGATCATGTAAGATATAATAAAGAGACAAAAATTGATTGGTGTGAAACAGATAAAATATTTTAAAAAACGCCTAAAACATTTTTGGACAGGAAAAAAACATTGCAATAAAATTACCTATCTAATCTGATCGACTAGTAGTATTGCGGACCGTCTAGTTATTATTTATTAATCCAGTGTTCCATTCCGATTCCAGAATCCTAAACCTAAGTACCACCTAGCCCGCCTATTCCAAAGACATTGGAAATGAATTGCCAAAAAATATATTTGCTTCTTCTAAGTTTCATCTCATTTGAAATCATCAATGAATCAACCCCCTTTGAAGGGCCAATTGTTCACTAAGTCTGCATTTCCATTTATTTTAGTCCTCAAAAATGCATAGATGGACGCATGCATATTGCATACACCAAATTGTTGGTTGGTTGCTGCTGATGTGCTGATGAGTTGCTATATTACTCACTCACTAACAAACGACAAAAGGTTCTACTAAGGACTAGAGTCAGCAGCACGTGATGGAGGACGCGTCATGTGGACCGCTGAAAAATTACGAACTAAGACTAAGTAACTAAACTACCTACCTTTCACCACTATCGTAGTGACAGGACAAAGGAAAGGAGTCTCTCTAGCATTACCTAACTTAAGTTCTCTAAACTCTCTTACATAATCAGCCCAAGTGAGCGTAAAGTTGCAAAAAAGTAAGATTAGTAGCGCCGAGGACCTTTCTAGTGTCGAGAAGAATAACAATCACATAATATAAGATTTTTAAACGTAACTTACCTGCATGTAAGCAGCAGCATTCTTGCTATTTGGGAAAAAAATAATATTTGCAATAACACAGAACAGAACACACAATAGTACTATAATTAGCTACTCACCAAGCCCCACGACCTCAACACCTAGCAGGTCCAGCAGGTCCTGCTCCCAGTCCAAGATGTCGAACCACCGGTGAGTCAGCTGGTTGTGGGTGCGCCGGACCTCAGAGCAGCGAAACACTGCTCGGCGCACCCTTACCCACTGGCGGTGATGCTCCTGGGTAGCGTAGCCAGAGCCAGGCTTGCCGCCTGCTGCCAAGGTCAAGGGGAGGTGGCGCTGTACAAAAAAAACAAGGGTGGCCACCTCCACCTCAGAGAACAGGGCCCGGCCGGGGATGCACCCCTTCCGGGCACCGTCTTCCGCAAGGAAGGTGGCTCTTGGTCGCACTAGCCTTGGCCTTCCCCTTCTTACTAGCCTTAGCCATGGTTCTGGGGGGTAGGGGGCGGAAATGAAAATGTAGAAGTAAAAAATAAAGTTAGGAGAAGAAGTAGGAAATAAAATAAAGAGCAAGTCAACGAAAAACAGTACAAAAATGCAGTAAAAGTAGAAATAAAACGCAAAATATACACTTAGGAAGAGAGAGGGATAGATAATAAATAAAAAAGATCAGAAAAACAGTGTAAGAAACAAAGGATTGAAAAGATTGGGGAGGGATGAAAAACAGGCCCAGAAAAACAAGATGGCCGCGCCCATTGGCGACCGTGTGGTGAAGTTCGCGCAATATTTCCCCCAACACACAATCCGTGTTGCCAAGCGTCAGAAACGTCTCACGAGCATGCGCGAGCATGCGGAACAACCATCTCCGCATGCTTGCGGAACACCGCGTAGCATTGCAGAGTTTTTTAACTGCTTCGCATAGGTTCGCGTAGCCCGGCTACGCGTACTCCGCCCGGGCTTACTGCCTAAGTCGGTCAAAATGTATGGGTGAAAGGATGCCTGCCTGGGTGGGTGAAAGGAATCCTCAAGTGTGTTTGATGGGTAAAAGGATGCATGGGTGGGTAAATGTATGTTGATGAAAGGTTTGTTGAGACTGAGAGCCATGTTTGGTTGGATGGATGGATGGTTTTCAATGGTGAAGAGTGGACTGGATTGAGAGAATGTAAAACCTAAACGGTGAGTAGCAAAGCCAAGGGTGAAGAATAATAATGCTAGAAGAACAATGCAATGATGAATGGAAAAATGCTTGGAATTAAGAAGAAACAAGGACTAAGGTGCTCCTCTAGAGTGGTGTTCTTCTCACCTTTACTTGCTTGGAATGGTTTTAGCAAGGTTTTGATTCAAAGGGCTGAAGTGGTATTTCAGACTACTCCCTTGACTCCCAATGGTTTTCAAGAGCAACATATATTATGTATATTCCTATCTACACACCCATCATCGATCACCTCCCTCCCTCCTTACCCAGGGCATTTCCCCAGTGACACCCATGGTAATCTAACGGCTGCATGGTTACATCGGCGGCACTGCATTGTTGGCTATGCAATGTGCGTCTGCCTCAGTTAATATGTAGGCCCATTTTCAAATTTCATGGCAAAGCTAAAAATAGTTATGCTTTCCTTCACTCCCAGTGCCCACTCAGTCACTTCCTAATACATAACTCCTTTTCTAAGTTCCTTCTGTCCCAGCCTTTGCATGCACCAGATTGCTCTGGCCAAGTGATATTTTGTTATGGCTTCCGTAACGGATTACATCTGTTCAAATTTTTCCCTTTCACAATTGCCGAACAAAGTGACTCACTACTAGCCAAAAGCTTAGGCACTTGATGATGATGATCAGTGAAACGTCTATCTACCAGTCCTACTCCCTCTACCCTACCTGCAGTATAGTAAGTTAATAATTATTTTCCTTACTGCCAAGCAAATCTATTTTGTTGGATAAAAGAAATGTCAAAGTGTGGTGACAGAGGGTGAGGCCAGGGAGTAAAGTGGGACTAATAGTAAGTGCCTTTGCATTTTGCAGATGGGATAGTCTTCACCGCCAGTGGGAATATCACCTACAGCCACACCACAGAACCCCTCTGGGCCCACCACCACGGCATGCACTTCGTCTTCGCCACTCCCACTGTCCACCACCGCCCTCACCGGCCCCCGTTGTAGCTGGAACAAGGCCACCAAAGAACACCTCACCACCTTCCTCAACTCTACCACACCACCGACATCAACAGATGCCAACACCTCAGCACGCAACCTTCACCAATGGATCTCCAACTGCGCCAACACTCTGGCACCCCTCAAGAAGGCACCAGGCAAGCAAAACTCCAAGAAAGCCAGCTGGTTCACTCCCGACCTCCACGAGTCCAGATGCACCTGCAGACGACTCGAGAAGAGATGGAGGAACAACAAAACCCGGAAACCCAAGCAACCTTCAAAACCACCGTCAATGCACACCACCTTCTCCTCAAAACCACAAAGAAAATGGCCCTCCAAGACAGAATCAACACCAACACACACAACAGCAAAGAACTCTTCGCTATCATCAAGGAGTTTGCCAGGCTCAACAGCGAGACCACAGATGTCCCACACTCCCAAGACCTATGTAACAAACTAGGCACCGTCTTCCACCAAAAGATCAGGCAAATCTATGACAGTTTTGACACCCACGACCCTGCCACAATACCCGTCACCACCGCACGCAACCACACCGTACCCCAACAGATTGTGCTCAACTGGACTCCACTTACCACAGCCGACACACTCAAGACCATGAAGAGCATCCACTCCGGAGCCCCATTGGACCCTTGCCAGTGTTACATCTTCCATAGAGCAGGACCCTCCATCACCCCAGAGCTTTGCCGCACCATCAACTGCTCCATCAAAACCACCACCTTCCCTGACGACTAGAAACACACCGAGATCAACCCCCTGCTGAAGAAGCCATCTGCTGACAAGACAGACCTCAAGAACTTCAAACCCATTTCCCTCCTCCCCTTCCCAGCCAAGGTCATTGAGAAGGCCATCAACGCCCAGCTCTCAGAGAACATCGAAGAGAACCATGTCCTGGACATCTCTCAATCCGGCTTCTGAGCAAACACAGCATAGAGACCGCACTCTTCACTGCCACAGATGAAATCTGCTCCCTCCTCGACCACGATGAAACTGCAGCCCTCATCCTACTGGACCTATCGGCCGCCTTCAACACCGTCTCCCACCGCACCCTAATCACGAGACTCCACGACACCGGGATCCACGACAAGGCTCAGGATTGGATCCACTCCTTCCTTACTAGCCAAACACAGAGAATCAGAATACCCCTATTCCTCTCAGAACCTTCAGAGATCAGCTGCGGAGTGCCCCAGGGCTCCTCCCTGAGCCCCACCCTCTTCAACATCTACATGGCCCCCCTCACAGCCATCATCAGAAACAACAGACTCAACATCATCTCCTACGCCGACGACACCCAGCTGTTCCTCTCCCTCACCAATGAACCCACATCCGCCAGAACCAACTTCCACAGCGGGATGAAGGCCGTGGCCACATGGATGAAAGATAGTTGCCTCAAGTTCAACTCGGACAAGACTGAAGTACTCATCCAGGGACCCGCCCCCTTAGCCTGGGACAACTCCTGGGGGCCCACCACTCAGGGAACCCCTCTCATCCCCACGGCCCATGCACGCAACCTCGGCATCATAATGGACTTCTCCCTCATAATGAACTGCCAGATCAACGCTGTATCCTCATCCCGTTTCCACAAGCTCCACCTACTCCGAAAGAAATTCAGATGTATCCCCACAGAATCCAGAAAGACGATCACCCACGCAGTCATCATCAGCAGACTCAACTATGGCAACACACTCCACGCCGCCATCACCCAGAAATAGCTCAGGAAACTACAGAACGTCCAAAACGCCACAGCCAGACAGGTCCTTGACATCCCCCTCCACAGTCACATCACTCAACACGTCTGACAATTCCACTGGCTTCCAGTCAACAAGGGCATCACCTTCAAGCTCCTCACACATGCCTACAAAGCTCTCCAGGACCAGCATATCTGAACTACTGCCTCTCATTCCACGTCCCCACCAGACAACTTTGCTTCGCCCAACTTGCCCTGGCCACCATCCCACGGATTCACAAGACCAGAACCAGAGGAAGATCCTTCTCCTACCTCACGCTAAGACATGGAACACCATGCCCCTCCTCCTCAGGCATTCCCCATCTGAATGATCTCAAGACCTGGCTCTTTCACAAAACCTCCATGCCCAGACGGATCAGCAGCCCCAGCCCCCTCAGTGCCTTGAGACTCTCAAGGGTGAGTAGCCGTGCTTTACAAACCCTTGATTGATTGATTGATTCATTGATTGATTGATAGTCTGTGATGAACGTGCCAAATACAATATCCTGTTCTTTAATCCTTTCCCTGTGCTGTAGTGCATTGCTTTTCTCACATCTACTTACGGGCAGAACAGAGGATGTCTGTCTGCATGATTGTTTTTATATAGTACCTCATGTCACATATAACATTCATAGTAACTATCATCTGCCTTGTAGTCAGGGTGAAATTGAAAGGCATTTAACAGAGCATGGCCATGAAAGGAATAAGATAATTGTCTAGTACAGTTGCCCTACCTACAAACAGTAGCAAAGTAACATGAGTATGCCTAGGGCACCAGCTGAACTAGCATGCCTCCATTAATTTAGGTCAACAAGAGAAAGTAGAATATTTGTGTACTCCATAGTGCATAATGCATAAAACTCTAATCACATCAAAATTGAATAGCCCGAGAATACCAGCAAATGCACTGCTACTGTGCCACTATAGAATTTTATGTGTTTAGCTAAGAGCATTGCCTACAATTTGTCTTTTTTCTTTCTTGATATAGCTACCCCTGCTGATCTGATTCCTCCTAACAGGCAGGAGATAGCAGCCCAGACCTGGCTGAGGAGACTGGAGGACCTCAGGGCCAAATACCAGTGGATGGTGGTCCTGAAAGAGGAGGAGGTGGCAGCAGCAGTTGCCGCAGGCCCCAGCCAGGCCCTAGTGCCTCCAGTACAGCGTTGAAGCAGTCCGATGGCAGACGCCCGCTGCCATTCTACCACTGCTGCCCCTCCCCTATTTCCGCTCATTTCAGTGCTGCATTATGCAGAGGCTGGCGTGCATGGAAGCCAGGAAGGAGGAATGGTTGAAGACATTGAAGAGGCACATGAACACCATTAAGAAGCTCCTAGCCCGTCGTTAGTACCCTCCTCTGCCCCTTTTTAATCATTTTTTTGGTGGGTGGGACTTGTTGTCGGGATAGGGTGGGAATGTGGGAGTTGGGGCATTTTTTTAATTGTTTATGGACAACTTCGTTTTTGGACTTTACTTTGTTGGACACTACTTTGGACATTGGTTGGGGACAGGGAGAGGGGTGGGCCAGTTGTGGGTTTCGTTTATATTGTTAGGGGAATACTATTTTTATAGTTTAACATTATGATTTAAGTCTTTTTGGAGTGTTACTGTTTTACTTCGCACTGCTGCCTTTTCCGCAAACAGTTTTTAAAATCTACTGAAAATGTAACAACAAAATAGTTATGTGGTACTCTCCCTTGTCCTACTACTCTCTCCTCCTAGTCTCTGCAGTCTGCAACTGTATTAACTCCTAAGGACTCGGAGGGGGGGGTGAATTTCCATTGTATATAGATTGCAGTTGAACAATCTCAACCATAGTTCTCTTACCTGATTAGATGAAGTGAGGGCTGCATGGTTTCCCAAGGTGCCATGGTGGTGGTAGTCCTAGAATACTAGCGCACTAACAGTGAAGGCATCAGAAGTGAGGTCCCACTCCCTCTTAGGTGAACTCAAACTGTAAGATAAGGACTATTTATCATCACAGGGAACTAAGTAAATTGAAATAAAAAATGAGTTAATACGTTATTAAACACAAGCTTTTAAACAAATTGAGACAGTCACCAGACTAGACCACTAGTACACAAAAAGAGAGGCAATAGAGAAAATATGAGAAGCAATGCTAAATTGAATCAATCAGAACAATGGTGAGCTAGTAAAAGTTACAAAAAGACGTCGACTTGAACTAAGAAGTGGACATGGGTAAGTGTTGACGCAATACAGTGCCTGAATGATGATGCTGGCAATGATGTTCCTCTGAAAATATCGAACACTGTTTTTATGCAGGGGTGGGTAAACAATAAATATGGCCAGTGTGGGTTATACTTAAGGCTGAAGATCCTTATCCTGCACTGAGTTGGTGTGGCTCTCACCACATCCACCCCACCAAGTGTGTGATCAATTATTGGTGTAAATTATTATGTCACACCACAATAAATGACACAGTCGGGGCAGAGGATTAGGGGTATGCTGAATGGATGGGAAGGGAGATTTTGGGAGAGGTTTGACAAAGACAAACACTACACAAGGACAACATTCATCTTGGCAATGTGCAGCCAACCATCAAAAATCTGTTATGGGAGGAAATGTAAATGAAAGGATGATGAGTCAGGTAAACCAAACCAAATTGTCCATCTGCCCCCAGAGAGACCCAAGTTACATTATATATCTGAATGTTCTGTGTCACCAAGCTTTGAAAGAAGGAAATATATTACAAATTAAATTATCTGTAGGAGTAAAGTACACAACACACACAGTTCTAATAATTAATAAAAAGAAAAAATTATACTGCTCTGCCTAATTGGGAGTTGCATCTGCATTCCTCTTGGACTGTATGTCAATCTTGGATGCCTGGCGGATGCGGTCCGGAAAGGTAGGCGTGAGTGTTATGTTGGTTTTCCAGTTTGGCGCAGGGTAAGAGGGCCTGCGGATTGAAAAACAAATATGACATTGTAGAATGAAGGAGAATGAAACAAGTTAAACTTCATAAGGAGTGCTCCAAGAAGACTCAGAGGCAGTACAAGAGAGAAGAGAAAATAGTCCTTTTACTCTCCTTCATTTATGCACGGTGTATGAACAATTAGGTGAGGGCAATTTACAACAAACAAAAATCACAAAAAAGTGGCTGCATTTAACTATCGGCATCAGGCTGATCAAACTCGCAACTGTCATCTTGATCATCAATTCATCATCATGATTCATATAACAATAATATGTAGCCTAACAGCAAATGCATAATGTCATGATCATGACTAAATGTCTGTATCCAGTTACTTTCAACAACAGGTCCTCCCACCGAACCACCACTTAGCTTCAAATTTGAGCCAGACAGCACTGAGCACACACACCCAGCAACATTGCATTTTCCCAATCAAGCCAAATCAACGCACCGCTGTCACCACTCACCACCACTACACAGATCTGGGTAAGCCAATTAGGCCACTTTAAAGTCATCATCAAATCGGTTGGTTTCAGTGAAGTTGAAAACTTCCATCTTCTGGTGGCAGTTCTCGAAGTAGTCACACTCACGCCTTGAGTCATTCAATCATCCCTGATCCTCCTGACTCCAAATAAGACGTCCAACTCCGTACCAACTGTGTCCCAACTCAAATGCAATAGATCGACCTGTACTACAATTTTGTTGTTGCACAATAAGAGAAACATTGAGTCATTTTTGTGTAGACTAGATTTGTGTTTGCGTTATCTATTCTAAAGGTATGACTCTTTGAGGAGTATAAAGCAGAAAACAATTAAATAAAGCAGTGTGGCATGGACCCGGTGAAGAAATCTCACTATCTCTCAAAGGGGAAGGAAAAAAATCACCTTCATGGGAAAAATGGTCAGCAGTCGGTCACCAACATTGTAAATCATCACAAACACATTTAAGCGTAATAGTTACAGATAAACAAACACCCAGTGTCACTGGCTGCCACCACATGAATCATCTCAACACACTCACTAACAACAATCACTCAGCGTGCAAAGCATGCCATTTACCTGTTCTTCTAATTCAGGCGTGGTCACCGTGACCATGGTACATTGCAGATCCATTGTTCACAAAGCAGACATTGGCCAGTCTAAATCAAATAATGTGGGGCAGGCCGGCTAGAGTAATAATGAACTAGGAAAGGACAGATAGTCACGGCCCAGGGTTGGAGGCAGGCACACATTTGTTTGTATCTCTCCATTCAATGTCCTTGAGGGAAATGGGTGGGAGTGGGTACTTCTTCACTGCACACTGTTGCAACTCCAATCCGGCAATAAAATGTGTCTAAGAGTAAGGATGACAGTGAGGATGAATTAGTCAACCAGACACAAACAAATAAAAGTAAATAATGTTCCCCAGCGATATCTTTTTCTTTTTTTGTTTGGCGTCAAAGAAAGAAAGCAAATCAGCAATAGAAACTGAGAGAGAAAGTTCTATGGTTGTTGGTCCAGGCCTGGTAGTCAGGGAAGTAGAGCTCATACTCAAATTCTAGTGGTTCGCCCAGAAGTAGGTCATCTAACACACTACTGCCATGATCTGATGACCTGAGTGTCCCTCATCTTCCCCCTGTCGTACTTCAGGTATGGAGTAATCCAGTGGTATAAAGTGCTGATTTATTTTAATCATGGTTTATCTCTCCACATTTTGGGGCAAGAGACTGGTCCTCCTCAGTGTGACAACAGCACCAGCTGCACTAAAAACACACTCTTGCGGAGACACTGGCCACTAGACAAGCCAGATAGTTTATTGCCAGCCTGCTGAGCATCGGCCATAGGTGCCTCTTTCCATACCATCACACCAATGGGTTTTGGTCAAGGTAGACCTCTGTTGGGTCATCCAGATAGGCCTGGACCATCCGCTCAATGGTCATTGGTGCTCGCAAAGCAAAGTTGTCTGGTGGGTACGTGGAATGAGAGGCAGTGGTTCAGATATGCTGGTCCTGCGTCGTGGAGAGCTTTGTAGGCATGTGTGAGGAGCTTGAAGGTGATGCTCTTGTTGACTTGCTCGAACTCTTTTGTCTTCGCCTCTGCACTGGATTTAGGCCCTGCCAGTAGAAACCATTCAGTTGCAGATTTTGGGGCTGATGCTCCTGTTCTTGTTGTTAATGGTGTTCTTGTTGTTGGTTTTGGCTGATGTGAGCCAACAACTCTGCCCTCAGGCTCTGAACTTGAAGGCTGCCCGACGAACTTGTGCCCTGGAGCAGTGGGCCTCTAGTTCCCTCCTGTTCTTTTCCTAGCTCACTGGCTTGCTCAGCTATCCATGTTTTGTATTTTGCAACATCCCCGTCTGAAAAAGGAATGAAAGTGGACAGTAATGGTTTGTACCATGGATCAAGAATTGTGGAACAGATGTAATGTTTGGATGACACAATGTCTCTTTGCACCCTTGTATTAATAGATAAGTGAAGGATTAAGCTCTCCACCAAGTCATATACATCTTTTTTTTCCTCCACAACTGCGTACATTGCAGATACCTCCCTTAGCTGTTCCTGTAGCATGTGCAACAATGGGATAGCTTGGCCCATGGTACTGTCCTCCTTGCTGACTTCCCGTTTGAACACCTCAAAGGGAAGCAGCATCTCTGTTAGGCATTTTACTAGGCCTCAATGATCATGCCTTTCACAGCTGCACCCCCTCTTTGCATGACATATTCTTGCTCAGTCTGTACTGCTCAAACAGGCGTTCAAGCATGTAATAAGTCAAGTTCCACCATGCTGGCACCTCCTGTATGAATGTTTTAACTGGCATCCTATTATCACGCTGAATGACCCTCAGCTGTTGCCGGGTTTTAAATGAATGGCTGAAATGAGTGCAGATTCTTCTGCAGGTGGACAGTAAGTTGCTTACTTGGTCATCTTTTTTGCGAAGTGCAGTGCACCAAACACAGGATCCTGAAAAAGCCACCTTCGGCCATGTTACTATATCACTGCCATTGTCCGTGGCAACAAATCCAATGCTAAGCCCTCTTGGTTGAAGCCATTCAAAGACCTTGTTGTTATAGTCTTCCAATATGTTTGCAGCAGTATGGGATTTCTCCATGGCAAACATGGCTACTATCGCATACTTCCGAGCGGCTTTATCAAATCTCAGAAGTGTCAACACCTGCAGATATTTTTTCTCTAGCCCCCACAAAAGAGATCCAGTGTGCAGTGATGCACATGTAATTAGTGGCTTGGCAACTGGTCCACATGTCTGTTGTCAGGTGGATATTGTGAACAGCACTCTGCTGCAAAGTTTGTCCAAGCAATTCCAGCACATCGTGATGTAGTGCTGGAACAGCAACTCTGGCAAAATAGGACTGGCTGACAACCCTCTATTTCGAGCAGATGGCTGCCACAAATTCAAAAACACCCACCCCTTCCACAAAAGAAAAAGTGAAGAGGTCCAGTGCTAACATTTTAGGCAGCTTCGCATTGCACAAACATGCTGTTGGGTGGTTGTGTTCATACAGCCCCTCCGGCCTAAACATGCCAGGAATAGTAGCCAGGATGTTTTTCTTTTCTGGCGCCACTGATGCAGGTGACTTCTTGAGAGCAGACAGTGGTACGTTCAATTTGCGTTTCAGGGGGCAGTCACTGTATTCTCTTGCTTTGGTGTCTCAACCTGAGTCTTGTGCCATTGCAATGTTGCTGGGCGATACTACTGCACTGCTCGGGAGAGGGCTGCTTTGCATAACGAAAATGTCTTCCTCTTCTTCACCTTCCATCGTGATGGGATCGGATTCCATGCTCAGCCTTTTGACCTCCTTCACCAACAACACTTGCAGTTTTTTGGCCGCTAAGGTGCGCCTCCCACTGGATCACATGATGCTTTCTCAAATGGGTTGTTTGGCTCCCCGGTACCATAGTTTGTATCGAGCTTACACCGACTAACACTTGCTACGCAAATTGAGCATATGGCAATGTTCACCTCCTTCTTGCTAACCGGAAAGAAGTCCCAAACTGGGGAGGTCAACTTTCTGACGCTGGTGCCACTGTCAATGTTGGATGAACTGGCAGTAGGTGGGCGTTTTGACATTTGACTCTCTGCAGTACCTACTTCTACTGAGGTGGTTGTGGATGTAGGTCGCTGCCGGGACTTTGCAAATATCACAGCTGGTGGTGGTGGTGGTATCTGTGGTGCCTAATCCCTCCCAGCAAGTTGGGATGGGGTAACGTCGGTCTCCACTGCAGCTCGGCTAACGTTCATGATTACTGGCTCGTCGTCATCCTCCTCTTCTATATCTGCCTCCATAACTCTAAGGCTTTCAGGAACCTTCCTTTTCCCTAGCCTTGTCTTGTGGCGTATCTCACTCTCAGACTGAGGTGGGATCCAAGTGGTTTCGAGATCATCAGAAGGGGGGCTTGGAGAAGAAGATGATGCACTAACCCTCTTTTTTCTAGCTGGAGATCTGTAAAACAATGGATCTTCTGAAAGAACGGCTTCCTCTACTTCCTCAGCATGAAGCTCAATCTCCTGAACAGCTCCTACTTCAGAAGAAACTACTATTGGTGGGTGCGGCTGTTGTTGTTGTTGTTGTCCACTCCTCTGAGATTCCTGCAACAATTGGGTACTACTTTACGATAGAGATAAGTCAATTTCAGCATCACTGCTCGTTGGCGTTGTTGTGATTAGACTGGCGGCCTCTGTGACAGGCATGGGCTTAGGCCTAGATTGTGGTGGGTCCACTGGTGCAGGGAGTTGTTCCCAGCTTGCTCCCCAGAGGCTGGAGTGGCAGGTAAGTCTGGACTGTGAACTCCGCTCCGCTCGCGGAGTTTGCAGAGTTTTCCGCACACCGTGTTAGGCGGAGCTCGAGGAGTTCCGAAAAACTCTGCTTCGCGTTGCAGAGCGGAGTTTTTTTCCTTGCTCGGGTTCGTCAACGTCAAGTTGGAGGGTGCGAGCATGGGAAATCCACCTTCGGGTAAGATTTCTCAACACGGGCGGTCAGATTTCTCTTTGCGAGTGGTCGCGTGTGCTCGCGACCGCTCGCGTTGAGAAACCATCTGTTCGCGTTGAGAAAGCTGCTGCTCGAGTAAAAATCTACTCAAGTGGCAGAAAGGAAGCAGCGCCAGCTTGCGCTGTGCATGGTGCCCAGTGCGGACAAGCACCTGCCACTGAAAATCACTGCGAACTGCATTTATCTAACACACTCCGCTGCTCGCGGAGCTCCGCGTAGCACGGCCGAGTTTTTTTGCCCTTTGCGGAGTTCTGCCCAGGCTTAGTGGCTGGCACAGTTTTTTTTCTCCCAAAAAGGTCTGGGTCGACATACCAGTGGGGGTAAGCTCCTTCTTCTTCTCACTTGCCACTTTCTTGGTAGCACCTTTCTTTGGGGCCATCTTGAAGCTATTAGTTAGCAATGGCACTTAGTTTCACACAAGTTGAAGAGATGTCTGTGTAATGTGTGGGTCACGTGTCACACCGTGCACAGGTCTTCTGTCTGGCAGTACTGTGGGTGATGTTGTCTCTTGTGCACCTAAAAGAAAACAAGCAAGAAGATCGTCAGTGAAACGTGGCATTGTTGCAGTTCAATTAGTAGTACAAACAAACAATATCATTTAGTGTGGTCACTGGTTACTCCTATTATAAAAAAGTAAAAAATACAGTGTATCCATTCGTAAAACTGAAAACCACACCAACATAAACTTTCATGGTGACTGACTGTACACTCAGGAAGGATAAGAAAGAGCAACAACAACATACAGATGTAACTGTTTGCTTTACATGCTTTATATGCATCATGTGGGATGTGGCACTCACGGAGGTGCAGCTGACAAATGACAATAGAATAATCCTTAGACAATGAATGCTGTTGTGCACCTATAGCGATACCAAAGGGGATGATGGACAGAGCGTTTGAGCTAATCAAACACTCACCACCAGTCAACTGATCTGGGTTTAATCCATCATCATTCTTTAGCTCACTCCACCACCCCAGTTCAGACATGGCCATATGCAAATCAGTCTGACCCTGTGCCTCATGGGAACAGTCCAGCCCGAACTGCCAAGCCATGTCTTCCCTGGACCGGAAACAAGCATCCTGGGACCGGTTTCTGGCTATTCAGCCGTCATCAGCCAGGCTAGCTTGAATCCAGTGGCAAAGTGAGCAAGGGACCCACGTCTGGGCATACCCTGCCAACTTAGGCGAACAAAGCGATACCAAAGGGGATGATGGACGGAGCGCTTGAGCTAATCAAACACTCACCCCAGTCAACTGATCTGGGTTTAATCCATCATCATTCTTTAGCTCACTCCACCACTCCTAGTTCAGACATGGCCATATGCAAATCAGTCTGACCCTGTGCCTCATGGGAACAGTCCAGCCCGAACTGCCAAGCCATGTCTTCCCTGGACCGGAAACAAGCATCCTGGGACCGGTTTCTGGCTATTCAGCCGTCATCAGCCAGGCTAGCTTGAATCCAGTGGCAAAGTGAGCAAGGGACCCATGTCTGGGCATACCCTGCCAACTTAGGGCGAACAAAGCGATACCAAAGGGGATGATGGACGGAGCGTTTGAGCTAATCAAACACTCACCCCCAGTCAACTGATCTGGGTTTAATCCATCATCATTCTTTAGCTCACTCCACCACCCCAGTTCAGACATGGCCATATGCAAATCAGTCTGACCCTGTGCCTCATGGGAACAGTCCAGCCCGAACTGCCAAGCCATGTCTTCCCTGGACCGGAAACAAGCATCCTGGGACCGGTTTCTGGCTACTCAGCCGTCATCAGCCAGGCTAGCTTGAATCAAGTGGCAAAGTGAGCAAGGGACCCACGTCTGGGCATACCCTGCCAACTTAGGGCGAATAGCAGACATGGGGTTGATTCATTGATGCCAGATGTAATGAAAATGGTTAAAAATAAATTGAAAAAAAACTAAAAAATGATTACAAATCGAAAAATGTAAAATAAAATAAAAATTGTAAATAAAAAAATAACTTTAACAATTAATTCAAAAATAATAAAATAAAAAAATCTAAATTAAAAATGTATAAATAAGTGAAGATATCCTCAAAGATATGATAATTTATTAAACTGCTATCTCATTGCTCACCCATCCATGCAAGCATATGGCAAAGCAAAGGGCCACACTGGCTGCACACACAAAATGGCTGCCTGCCATTGCCACATGGTCAGCAACAACAACAACACTGAGCAGGAAGACATTGGGAGCAAAGAGAAGACATGCATGCCTATGGCAAAAGCACACTGGCTGGCTGCACAAAATGACCGGCAGCCACATGGTCACAAGCAACAACAAGCAAGAAGGCATGGGGAACAAACTAAAAAGAACACATGCAGGCCTATGGGGAAAGCTCACTGGCTGGCTACACAAAATGGCCGTCTGCCACATGGTCATTGGTCACACAGCAAACCCAAACCACAAGCAAGAAGGCATGGCCACAAACAAAGAACACATGCAGGCCTATGGCAAAAGCACACTGACTGCCTACGCAAACTGCCTGCCAGTCACATGGCAACAAGAAGTCGGAGGCCTGGAAAACACTGAACACATGCAGGCCTATGTATATTAACTATACAACATGGCCCCTGGCCACATTTCATGGAGAACAAAGGCAAATGGTGGACTATGGCAAACACACACAGGAGGCATAGTTAGACAGAGAGAACACAGCATTGATTAATTCAGCAAAAACAAAAACGAAAATGAACAAGGCAAAAATATTTTACAACACACACATCCTCCAAAGGCATTGGGCTGGAATGCCCATGCCATTTGCAGACTAGGCCACATAGTGCATTAATTGAATACAGCAAATGTATTAAAAACATGGAGAAAATATACTAAACTGTGCAAAAAATTTTCTTTGCAAAAGAAGAAAAATCTCATGCAGAAAAACAACAACTAACCCTGGGCAAAGCACTATGCTACGCTCGCGTAGTTTGCGAAGTTTGCGCTACTTCGCACAACGCGAATTGCACGTAGCACAGTGCAAACACGCGTAGCGTAGCGTAGCGTAGTGCAGCGGTCATTTTTGCTTGCTCGCGGTCCTCAACGTCAAGTTGGCGACCGCGAGCAAGCAAAATGACATCCCGGCGAGACTTTTTCCTCGCTCGCGATCAGCAACATCAAGTTGCCGATCGCGAGCATGGAAAATAAACCTCCCGGCGAGATTCTCAACGCGGGGAGGTCAGGTTTCTCATTGCGAGTGGTCGCGTATGCTCGCGACCGCTCGCGATGAGAAACTACCAGTCCGCGTTGAGAAAGCTGCCGCTCGAGTAAAAATCTACTCGAGCGGCAATAAAAGACAGCTCGCACTGTGCAAGATGCCGTTTTCAATGATTGCACAGTGCGGACAAGCATCCGGCACTGTGCAATCATTGCGAACAGTGCACTACGCAGTTCGCGTAGTGCTACGCGTAGCTCGCGTAGTGCGAACTGCACTTTGCGTAGCTTCGCGTAGCGCTACTTCGCGAACTACGCCCAGGCTTAACAACAACACATGCAGGCCTATGGCAAAAGCACATTGACTGCCTGCACAAAATGGCCACCAGTCACATGGTCAGGACAACAACCAGCAAGAAGGCATAGCCACAACAAAGAAGTCAAGTAGGCCTATGGCAAATGCACACTGGCTGGCTACACAAAATGGCCTCCAGCCACGTGGTCACAAGCAACAACAAGCAGGAGGCCTGGAAAACAAAGAACACATGCAGGCCCATGGCAAAAGTACACTGGCTGCCTACACAAAATGGCCACTGACCACATGGTCAAACAGCAACCAAGGAGGCATGGCCACAACAAGAACACATGCAGGCTTATGGCAAAAGCGCATTGGCTGCCTACACAAAATGACCAAAAAATCAAAGGAGGGAGTGAAGAGGAAAAAGGTAGAATCGTCCTCCTCTTGATACTGTTATCCATCATAAGGATTCTACCATGTATTATGTGAATATATATGCACCCATGTGTGTGCTGCTATTTTTATTTTTATTTGAAGTGTCTAGTCATACGTGAAAAATGGTGCAAAAGGATCAGAGCTCCTTCTCTCAATTTGTGGGAAGGGCAATGTTTCAAAAAATTGTAAAATACCCTCACACACTGAAACCTGATTCAGTGTCATGCTTCATCATTAGGGTCTTCCCGCCCCTCTACGGGACGGGCGTGCTACGACTTACGTAGACGCAGGAGCACTTTATTCAGTGATTGGTGAGTATGTGTAGTGCGTGGGATCGTGAAAAGAAAATGTGAGATGGTTAAAAATTCTCTGGCTAGTGGAACGAAAATACTTTATTGTCTTCCCTGGCTGAGAATAGTTTAAGTGGGGAGGTGTAGATGGTGTACTATAATGAGTCACCTCCTACAAGGTCGACATGTTTCAGAAGCCATCCCCTTGGCTTTCTTCCTCAGGACCAAAAAACCGATCCCTGTTACACCTCAATGGGTGATAGAATAAATGTACATATGCCTGATAGTCACAAACACTGTCCTTTGCTCCCTGTTATGGGAGAAGAAAAATATACCACTTGTATATCTTAAGAACCTGAAAAGAAAAATATTTTGGATCAATCATGGCTTTCATCATTTATCTTTATATATTGAAAGTTTTAAGATTTTTTGTGATATATTTCTCTTGTGCAACCCTTTTGTAGGTAATGGTACCATTTGGTAAGTATCCTCTATTCATAAATCATCTGAAAGAACACTCCTTGTGATTTCTAGTGCCCAGTATCACATTTATTCAACATTCTTTCATACATATGTATCTCCTTGCAAGATACATTTTATGTTACAATACATTCATACATAAAGGAAATATTTGTACACTCCTATTGTGCCCCTAAAAGGTTACAGATTGATGTTCACAGCAACTGAGCACTCGCATTCATACTCCCATGATGAGCCTTGGAAAAATGGGAGATGTTTGGCAAAAGTCTGTGCACTCGCCCTTTTAACTGTGATCTCATGGTGTGTCTTTTTATATAAAAAATGGTATTCATGCTCTCAAAAGGACGTGCCATAATAATACATACTTTAGAATTTAATTGTTATCGCTCCATGAGCTCACACGAGCGGTGTTGGACGCCTTCAAATAGACACTGTAGGTATTTTAAAAGAACAAAAGGAAAAACAAGGTTTTAACGCCAGGGTTGTTTTTAAACAAACAAGCGTGGTCTCTTTGGCCTTTTTAAGGACATGCCATTGTCCTACTTACATGCAGGAAGGAGCGCGATCACCAAAGGAAGTACCTTCTCGTGGCTCTGCCGGAACCTAACTGAGGTTTGCCAGAGCCCGGTGTTTTAAAGTGCAAGGAGGCATGCTTGATAGGAAACAGGTGTGACTGGAAACACTAGACCTTGAAATTTTAAAGATGGCCGCCGGTAAATGGACCCAAAACAGAGTTCATTTTGATCCACTTCCTGTTGGAACGATTAACACTGAGTCGGTTGGAAAAAACACTAGACCTTGGAATTTTTAAAGATGGCCGCCGGTGAATGGACCCAAAACAGGGTTCATTTTGATCCACTTCCTGTTGGAACGATTAACACTGAATCGGTTGAAAAGGCAAGCATATATTTGTTTGTTTGGAGGAGTTTCAAAAGGCAGCCAAATGGAGGTTGAATTTAAAGGAATTATTAAACAAAAAAGAAAAACAAATTGTTGCGCTAGAGATGCCCGGATGGAGTCATCGCAGACGTACATTTATGTATGTGGGTTTTATGAAAAAACACGGGGGGCAAATTAGAAAACCTAATGGAAAAAAAGTTAAAGAATAAATCCCAGCAATAAAACGCTAGAGGCTGGAAAAAATATTTACTGGAAAAAAATTTCTGTCAGAGTATAAGGACTGAAAAGCAAAAACCATGTATATTTACAAATAGAGTGTGTGTACACTCAGGTTTCCAAAATTATAGTTTCTCTAAAAATAGGAAAAAAGAGGAAAAAAAGAAAAAAGGAAAAAAAGGGGGAAAAAAGGAAGAAAACCAGTTTCCAAAGGCATAAACCTCCTCTTTGTTCAGTATTAGTTACGGGGGTAATTGTAGTACTGTATACTCCTTATGAGTCTGGCAACTTTTTGGTTAATCATTAATTGCCAGGGGATTCCTGTGTTAGATTTTGTATACATCAGAGCTGGTTCCAAGGAATCTCATTGTTCAGGCCTTTCTCATGAGTCCTCAAACAGAACACCCACCGTTGTTCTTTTTCGAACAAATACCTTTCGTTTTGGATTTGTTTGATTACTGTCCACGAAAGATCTTCCCACTTATGATCTTTTTCCAGAAAATGGGCTGCCATTTTGGTGGTACTCTTTTTGCATTTAATGTTACTTTTGTGTTCCCCTATCCTTACCTTGACAAGACGTGTGGTCATTCCTACGTATTCCAAAAGACACGGGCACGTGATCAGATAAACCACATTTTTTGAATTGCATGTTGTGAATCTTCTTTGGACCCATTTGGTTCCATCATGGAACAAGATTTCTTTGCTTTTTTAGTTAGTTTGCACACATTGCACATTCCACAGGGATGATGCCCAGAGATTGGGGGCATTAAAGTGGTTTGCATTGTCTGTTCTTCTCTTCTTTCTTTTGGTCTGGTGTGTACCACTAAATCACGGATACTCTTACCTCTTCAATGAGAGAAGATAGGTTTTGGTAGATTGATGCTTCCACTGTTTTGGGTCCATTCACCGGCGGCCATCTTTAAAAATTCTAAGGTCTAGTGTTTTTTCCAACCGACTCGGTGTTAATCGTTCCAACAGGAAGTGGATCAAAATGAACTCTGTTTTGGGTCCATTTACCGGCGGCCATCTTTAAAATTTCAAGGTCTAGTGTTTCCAGTCACACCTGTTTCCTATCAAGCATGCCTCCTTGCACTTTAAAACACCGGGCTCTGGCAAACCTCAGTTAGGTTCCGACGAGCCACGAGAAGGTACTTCCTTTGGTGATCGCGCTCCTTCCTGCATGTAAGTAGGACAATGGCATGTCCTTAAAAAGGCCAAAGAGACCACGCTTGTTTGTTTAAAAACGACCCTGGCGTTAAAACCTTGTTTTTCCTTTTGTTCTTTTAAAATACCTACAGTGTCTATTTGAAGGCGTCCAACACCGCTCGTGTGAGCTCATGGAGCAATAACGATTAAATTCTAAAGTATGATTTATTATGGCACGTCCTTTTGAGAGCATGAATACCATTTTTTATATAAAAAGACACACCATGAGATCACAGTTAAAAAGGACGAGTGCACAGACTTTTCCCAAACATCTCCCCTTTTTCCAAGGCTCATCATGGGAGTATGAATGCGAGTGCTCAGTTGCTGTGAACATCAATCTGTAACCTTTTAGGGGCACAATAGGAGTGTACAAATATTTCCTTTATGTATGAATGTATTGTAACATAAAATGTATCTTGCAAGGAGATACATATGTATGAAAGAATGTTGAATAAATGTGATACTGGGCACTAGAAATCACAAGGAGTGTTCTTTCAGATGATTTATGAGTAGAGGATACTTACCAAATGGTACCATTACCTACAAAAGGGTTGCACAAGAGAAATATATCACAAAAAAGCTTAAAACTTTCAACGTGATGGTGATGTGAATAGATAAAGATAAATGATGAAAGCCATGATTGATCCAAAATATTTTTCTTTTCAGGTTCTTAAGATATACAAGTGATATATTTTTCTACTCCCATAACAGGGAACAAAGGACAGTGTTTGTGACTATCAGGCATATGTACATTTATTCTATCACCCATTGAGGTGTAACAGGGATCGGTTTTTGGTCCTGAGGAAGAAATCCAAGGGGATGGCTTCTGAAACATGTCGACCTTGTAGGAGGTGACTCATTATAGTACACCATCTACACCTCCCCACTTTTACTATTCTCAGCCAGGGAAGACAATAAAGTATTTTCGTTCCACTAGCCAGAGAATTTTTAACCATCTCACATTTTCTTTTCACGATCCCATGCACTACACATACTCACCAATCACTGAATAAAGTGCTCCTGCATCTACGTAAGTCGTAGCACGCCCCGTCCCGTAGAGGGGTGGGAAGACCCCAATGATAAAGCATGACACTGAATCAGGTTTCAGTGTGTGAGGGGTATTTTACAATTTTTTGAAACATTGCTCTTCCCACAAATTGAGAGAAGGAGCTCTGATCCTTTTGCACCATTTTTCACGTATGACTAGACACTTCAAATAAAAATAAAAATAGCAGCACACACATGGGTGCATATATATTCACATAATACATGGTAGAATCCCTATACACAAAATGACCACCATCCACATGGTCACAACAACAAGAGTAGGCCTGGAAAACATAGAAAATATGTAGGCCTATGGACAAACTATACGAAATGGCCCCTGGCCACATGGGGAACAAATCCAAATGGTGGCCTATGGCAAACACACACATACATCGGCCAAAGGAGGCATTGGTAACACAGGGAACACAGCAGTAATTCAGCACTGCCAAAAACGAAAATTAACAGGGCCAAACATGTTTACAACACCACACATCCTCCAAAGGCATTACCCTACCAAAGCATTGTTTGCAGGAAGAAAGAAATGTGAAATGCCACAAAAAGAAACACATTTTGTATTTTATTCCAAATCTATCCATGGCCTAAAAGATGTTTCACTTCAACAGACACCACATAAACTGTTGTTTCATGTACCAATGACTAGCACTGGGCCTACTGGCTGGAAGGCCCATTGGCAGGCTAGGCCACATAGTGAATTAAATCACTATTGCAAATTTATTTTAAAAAATGGAGAAAATGTAGTGAACTGTGCAACATTTTTCCTTTATAAAAGAAAAGTTACTTACAAAGAAATAACCAGGCCCCTACTAAAACTACAGGCCAACCATCAATATAAACTTAAAAAATCAAATAAAATGCAGATAAATCCAGGAGCAAGGCCTCAATCAAACAAACAACACTAGTTTCTCAACTTACTTGTGAAATCTCAAATACAGTCCTTAAATCCAATTGTATATACAGCAGACACAAAATGTTATCCTTCCAGCTCCAAAACCAAATGAAAAGTCACCAGGGGATGGACAAAGCACTGGGAGGAGCCTGCTGGACAGGAACAGAAAGTTGTAGACTCTAGGGCCCTTCCTTCCACTGTGAAAAAAAGTTTTTAAAAAAGAACTCCTCAAGCAAAAAAACACAATGCCAAATGTCCATTTGAGTAGGTTTTTAACTCCAAATTGTCATTTAGGGAAGATTTTGATGCTTCTCAAGGATTTGCAGCGGCGGTAGATTCTGTGCATTTGGGATTGTGTACAACAGAAAGCATCTGACAGAAGTCGCTGGCACCCACGAATGACATGTTGGCGACCTCAAAATCTCACAGGAGCATGCAGCCGGCTAGCAAATCTCGTGACACCCGTGAACTGCTCTGAAAATCTCATGGGCGATCACGAGTGCCCGGCAAGCTGCTCCCACATGTGCGAAAGGACATTTTGAGCGTGCTAACAAAAAAAACCGCACTCTGTTGCAGAGTGCAGAGTTTATCAGTAACTCCGCGTTCTCCGCAGAATGCAGAGTTGCTGATTTTCGCAAACTCCACGAGCAGAACGAAGTTTTACACCCAGATCTACTTAGGGCACCAGGAAGAAGTGGCCAGGTGGCGCCCTACCACCTAAGATTGACACCATTCTAGCTTGGGAGCCCTCCAACACCTAGACTGAGGTGAGAACCTTTTTAGGTCTCACCGGATAGTACTGGAGGTTTGTCAAGAGTTATGGCACCATGGTTGTCCCCTTGACTGAGCTGAACTTCTAGGAAGCAGCCAAGGAAAGTGATCTGGACTGATGCATGTCAGACCGCTTTTGATGCCTTGAAATTTGCCATGTGCACAGCACCCGTGCTCAAGGCACCCAACTTTCCCAAGAATTTGTTGTGCAGACAGACGCTTCAGAGCATGGTGTGGGTGCAGTTCTCTCACAACTGAACAATGAGGGTCTGGACCAACCCGTAGCTTTCATTAGTAGGAGGCTACTTCCCACGCAACAGAGGGGGAGTGCAATTGAGTAAGAAGCTTTTGCTGTGGTCTGGCTGCTGAAGAAGCTAAGACCCTACTTATTTTGGACTCGCTTCCAGGTTCAGACATACTACAGGCCCCTCACATGCTTAAATGGTGGTGAGAAGAACCCAAAAATGTTGACGTGGTCCATTTCCCCTATGGGGATGGACTTGACGGTGGAACACCGCCCTGGTACAGAACACGCCAATGCTGATGATCAGTCCAGATTCTTCTGCCTTAGTGATGAGAACTCCCGGGAGGGTGGGTAGTTCTCCTCACTTTTCAGCTGGAGGGAACACATGTTAGACTTTGCATCCTTGGCGTGGTTTCCCCTGACTTTTTGCTCCTACCTCCTGCATTTTTGACTGTGTGCTGGGTTTCATTTTTGCTGGTTTAGATGCTTTGGGCACTTTGCCACTGCTGATCAGTGTCAAAATGCAAGTGGTCCCTGTGTTAACTGTGATTATGATCGGTTATCCATGATTGGCATATTTGATTTACTGGTAAATCCCTAGTAAAGGGCACTGATTATACCAGGCCTGTAAATCAAATGCTACTAGTGGGCCTGCTCCAAAGGTTGTGCCACCCACATGAGTAGCCTTGTAAATGTGTCTCAGACCTACCACTGTAGTGTCTGCACGCACAGTATTTAACTGCCATGTTGACCTGGCAAGTGCACCCACTTGCCAGGCCCTAACCTTCACTTTTCTCACATGTAAGGCACCCTTCAGGTAAGCCCAAGGTACCCCCATGGACAGGATGCAGTGCACGTGAAGGGTAGCAAATGTACTGCTGTGTGTTACATGTCCTGATAGTGAAATACTGCGTATTTCATTCTTCACTGTTGAAAGGCTGGCTGTCCAATAAGCTATCATTGGAGCTGCAATGTAACATGTGTAACTTTCAAATGGGAACAGCTAGAGATTTGGAGTTTAGGCTCTCTGAACTCAGAATTTAATAAATGTGTGTTTGAAAATGGCGCTTAAACAAAGTGGGCTTTTTCTTGTTTATCCATTCCGTGTGCCTCTGCTTGTTTGTGTATTCTGGTTTTGGAGTGACAGGAGCTGGGGATGTGAATTCACTCTAGACAGTCACAAGGTGGGTTGAGGTGTGTCCAGCCTTGCCTGGGTGACTCATCATTGGGCTGAATAGACCTGGCCTGCATTTAGATTGGTGGGAGGAGTTTCACTAGCATCTGAATAGGCTGTGGCTCCTTTCCACAATGCTGTCTCCACCCCTTGTGTTCATGCTGGACCAGGGAGGATAGAACAGGTTTTTACTGAGCTCAGACACACTTGCAATAAAGACTTCAAAGACAAAATGGGGAATAAATATTAGACCTTAAAACCCAGAACTTTAGATTACTTCTGGACTAAGAGGGCCCTGCCAAAAAGAAGAGCTGCCCCTTTGCTGGTTGTTGCTTTGCTGGGTTGGTCTGCAGTTGCTGCTTGTGTCTGTGGGCAGTGGAAAGGACTGGGCTTTTGCCTTGTTGTGGTATCCTGCTCAAGAACACTCTCCAAGGGCTTGAAGTAGAGCTTGCCGCCTGTTCTGAAGTCTTGGGGACACAAAGACTTCACCTGCATCTTGCTAAACAGCACCTGGACTCCTCTGCTGGACTCCTGATTACCAAAAGGTGCCAGTACCAGTTTCTGGGCCCTTGGAATTGAGTGGGTGGTGCTGCAACACAAGAAATATAACACCAACGCTGTCAGCGAAGCTGCCAGTGATGCCGCGACCTGCACCGAGGCCGTGGGCATTGCTCGTGAAGTGCACGACTCACGCCCTGCCTGCACCGCAGCACCAACACCGCCCTACATCGCCGACACCCGCCAACTCCTGCAACTTATTGAGCTCTCCTATGGCAGTGCTCACACCGACACTGGTCGCCGCCAGCTCCTGCATCTCGACATTGCAGAGCTGATAAACGACGTGAGTGACTTTCCAAACTCATCAGCACCGCACTGATGAATGGAACTGACGCCTCGCTGCCTTCATTTTCCAAGGTACTGTTGCTTGGGGTTCCATGTGAATCAGTGGCTAGCCCGCGCTCCTCACGGTTGGTCCCATACTTCGGATTTGTGCCTGTCATGATGTCGTAATAGCCCCAGTTGGTGCTATATGTTTTTACGGCCTGTATTTTTGCAGTAATCCTTTTAAAAGTCATATTTTGAATTGTGTGCGTTGGATGTTTTTCATTTTGGTCTTGTTTGGTTTAGATAAAGATACTTTATTTTTCTAAACTGGTGTGGTGTCCATTTGTAGTGTTTTAACTGTGTTACTGTGTGCCTGGGTGCAAATACTTTACACATTGCCTTTGGAATAAGCCTGTCTACTTGTGCCAAGGTACCAAGCGGGTGAGCAGGGGCTTTCTAAACTATTTTCCTAATTGGACAAGGAGCATACCTCTGCCAACTAAAGACCCCCATTTCTAATAGTAACAATTTAGGAATTTTAACATGCAGACCTCATGCCAGAGGGACAAATCAAAAGCTCAGCATCTTGTCTGCAGGTGAAGCTGCTTGACGTTTTTAGTTTTCATTTACGTGATGTTTTCTGCCAACAACAGAACTTGCAACATCCACAGTAGATGGCCTCCCACACTTAGCAGTTCAGAGATGAGCAGATACACAACAGTTGTGTATCTCACATATTGTGTGATGACCCATATAACAAGCTGTAACTGTACTGATAGTAATGTGTTGACAGGGATACTGAGTTCATTATATGTCATAGCGGTCTCCTTCCTTTTCAATCTGTGTGTTTGTGCTACTCAGAGTAATTTCTTGCATCTGCCTCAGCTCTTGTGTACAATTCTCCCTTTACAGGTGTAACCTGTGCGGTGCACTGCTGTATTTGTACAAGTATGTACAAGGATTATTATAACAGAAAGCTAACTGGAACTTTGCCCAATTCTTAAGGGTGTTTGGGACAATGTTTGAACTGTTTTGACTGGATCTATGCATGATCTTCACTGCTGTTCCTTCTATTTGAAGTGTTGCAGAACTATTGTCTTGGTCAGTTTTGTTGGTTGGAATGCCTGCATCAGAAAACAGAAAAGTGATGAATGGAATATTTAAATTGATCTCAGACTGTGGTAATTATCTTTGGCTGAATTTCAGTCTATGGACAATTCACAAAGGTAAACAAAATTGTAAGTGTACGATTTTATTGCAAAGGAATTTTATGAGTAGTATCTTTATGACTTTTTGTGTGTTGAATCGCCGCCATGAGTGAGTTGACTCCGCAGTCATAAAGATGTGACTCCTAAAATTCCTTAGTGAATTGCAAAATATCATACATGCAAATGTGTAAGTCTACCTTTGTGAATCAGGCCCTATGTGTGCATACTAATGTACAGATGGTAAGGGTGTTGTGTATGTGTGATGTTTGTGTTGCTGTGGATAATTGCCTCATTTAATACAGCATATTTTTATATGTATGCTCTGATTTCCATAGTTTGTGTGGTGTAAATAGTGCGTCGTAGTCTTTTCATGAGGGCGTGTTGGTCAATATGGTTTTATGGCCTAATTGTTGGTGCTGTAAATATATTATTTGTTTTTTGTGACATTTTCAGTAAATTGTGCGTATTAGGTAAAATATATTTCAACAATTTGGTGAGTAATGTTTCTCCCTAAGGGAATACCTCACCCAGAAAAGTCAGTTGAGACACAGTGCGAAGGCTGGTTCGAGGAGAAAATACCTCATTTGAGGAGGAAATGTCTCTAGCCAAGACATTTTCGACTCATAACAGACTCCCACATACAAAAATCATGCGAAAAGCCAAAAATTGCACATTTAACATATGGTTAAATGTCATACCTTGCTCAATGTAGCACATAGCATTCCCGGTCATTAAATATAAAAAGAACAAATGCAAGCATTATGAGACGCAGTAATCTTGGCTCTGTGCTAGTTCCTTCATCCAACACATCATACTTGCAGTGTGGACTATCCATTCAATCAGGAATAAGCAGGTCCTAGAGAACGGTCCACCTGTCATTGATAAATATCAAATGTATGCTAGGGAAGAGGTTCTTAACCTTTTCACTTCCCTGGACCCCCACTGAGTTACTACTGGTTCTGGGGACCCGACCATAGCAATTTCTATAATTTGAACTGCAAAGTGACTCCCCCCGATGCTGCGACACTGTGCTCACGATTACCAACATCATCGCGATCTTCGGCCTCACCAAGAAAACTGATTTTAGAGATGGTTCCTCTAGAAATACACTAGAAAATCATGAGTTTGCAGTGTATAGTAATAAATGCTTAGGGGCCGATTACGATATCGGACTGCCGCCCGACACTGTCTCGTAAACGGGACCGACTGACCTCTGGTCGGCAGTCGCAACCGCCTGATTTGGATGCGTTCTGTCACATTCTGACATTTCCCAGTTGAAGTAGGTGTTACGGCCGTAAACCAGCTGTAGTACATGCTCCCATAGGGTAATGGGGAGTGGTGTTAAACCCTGCTCCCCGTGGCAGGCACCTCAAGGCACCTGCTACGGGGTGCAGGGATTAACAGGGGGGCACCATACCTGTCCCCTTGGCTCCCAACTGGAAGCCGAGCACACAAGGGGGCCCTGCTAGGGGCCCATGAACACGCTTTCTGACAGGGTTTCCATGTCGGAAAGGCCGGCATGGCTACCCTGCTGGAAACCGTGCATTGTAATACCAAGAGTGGAAAGACCACCCATTGAGATTACAGGCCAGCCTCTGACAGACTGACGGGCTCCTTGAGCTTGTGGGAAGCCATCCAGAATGACCGGCCGGTTTTAATTCCGACTGGCTGATTCATAATCAGCGGTTGGCAGTGAAACAGACGATGGCGGTCGGAAAGCCTCCGACCAAGGGTTGGAGTCTTTCCGGCCCCCATCGTAATAAGCCCCTAAGTGTGTAAAATACTGTAATATGTGTGCATATATGTGTTTTTCACTTTATGTAAAAGGCGCGATCATTGGGGTTAACAGCATTATCGCGACTCCCGAATAACCGCGAAATCATAAAATTGGTTTAAAGAAACTTAGTACAAAAACATGAGTTTAAGCATGTTTTTAAAGAAGCATGTATATAGTAATATGTATAGTGCAATGTTTACAATTAATTTTTATAATTAATATTTATGGATGTGCTGGTGGCAGTTGAATGTCTGCTTTTGCGATTTCTCGATGTATTTGCAACGATCGCAACATATTCACGAAGTCGTCGCGAAAATTGTCAAACACTGAAAAAAAAGGATCTTTGTAAAGATAATGAAAAATATTTCTGGTACTAGGGTGACCCTGACAAGAGCCTTTGTGTTGATTGTGTGTATGTGACAGCTACACATAAGACAGGATGCAGAGTTTCAGGTTAGTTAGAAACACACTGTTGCCTTCGTTTGTAAAGTGCACTCCCTCATTTCTATAAACTCCATGCATGTCAAAATTCAGATTGTTGATATAGATACAGCCCATGCGATGGTCTCCGCGGAATGTAGAAACAGTTTTAATAACAGGTTTCCTGGCTTTGTCAATCTGTGGACAGAATTGATTTGACCACTTCCATTTCTGTCTTAGGCATATATGAGAGTACACCAAGACAGTGTGAGGGAAAAGCGACATCAGCTCTGCAAAGGTATCTTTCATTAGGATTTCCAGCCCTACCCCTGTCAATGTGCCTAGGTCATTGCCACCACAGTGCACAATCATGAGGTGAGGAGCTCGGCAATCCACAATGGTTTTAATCAAGGCCAGCAACTGATGAAACTTTAACCCTCTCTAGCCAAATCAACCAATCTCCACATTTGCAAACCCAAATCCCTGTCATACCTCTCTTTCTTGCAGTGTCTTTAGCCCAATAGACATAGCTGTGGCCAACAATCCACACTCTAATCATTTGATGGGAAGTAGCACGACAAGTCAGGAGAAGGCGGACACTGAATAAGGTAGTTTTCCAAATTACAAGCAGTTAAAATGGAGGTGTTATCTTTTTTTTAATATATTTCAGTGGATGCTGTCAGTAAGTAAGTGAATACAATTAGGTGGTATGTTGAATGCATTACTAAGAAGTAACCCTGGGCGGTGAACTACGCTACGCTCGCGGAGTTTGCGGAGTTTCGGTAGCTTCGCGATTCGCGTAGAACGCGAAGTTACCGAGTACTACGCAATTTGCAACGTAGCGTAGCTGTTTTTCTTCTTTGCTTGCTCAATATGCGTTCTCGCGCGCGCAGTAACGACTTACCGTGATTCTGCGTTCGCCGACGCGATTTCCTATCCGTTCGCGGGCGCCACGAGATTTGGAATCCGGCCGCACGATCCCGCGAGAGTGTGCGAACGCGAACACGTCATTCGGACGCGCGATCTGACTTCCGGTGGCAGTGTTGGTAAGTTCGCGATCCCGAACACGAAGAAACTACAATCTGGCGAAGAATATCTCTTGAGCATCATAAAACCTTCTCAAAAATGATGTTTTTGCTCCAAAAAACTCCTCAGATTGTGATTTGGCTGTAGTTTTTTGTGCAAGGAGTCCTTTTTCTTTTTTTACTTTTTTTTCAAGAGAAAGGAAGTGCTCCTGAGTCTCCAACTTCCTGTTCCTGTCCAGCAGGCTCCTCCCAGTGCTTTGTCCATGTGCTGTTCACTTTCATTTGGATTTGGAGCTGGAAGGATCACTTTTTGTGTCTGTCTGCTGCATCATATCATTGGATTGGATTTGAGGACTTTTGGATTTGAGATTTTACAAGTCAATTGGAGAATTGGTGTACTTGTTTGTTTGATTGAAGCTTGTTTATACCTACATTTCTTTGGGATTTTCATCGTTTTTAAAATGTATTGTTGTAGCCTGGGTGGCCTGTAGTTTTAGTAGGGGCCTAGTTGTTTTTCTTTGATTGAAATTTCAGCCAGTAGGCCCAGAGGTACCCATGGGTGCATGTTTCTGTGGTGTCTGTTGAATTTAAACATCATGTAGGGCATGGTTGGCATTGGATTGAATTGCTAAATGTGGTTTTTGGGGTGTATTTCACTTTTTGGGTGTGTGTTAATAAATAAATACCTTTGTTGGATGTGTGTGTGTGCTTGTTGTGTAACTTTCCAACCTTTCGTAGCCCTGTGGATTTTCGTTTTTGCATTTTTGTATTAAAGCTGTGTTGTTTAGCACTGCAGGCCTCCTTTGTCTGGTCATATTATTATAGGCCTGCTTGAGTTCATTGTTTTCCATGGCCTGTTGTGACTGTGAGTGACCATGTGGCTTGGGGCCATTTTGTGGTGGTAGTTTAGTAGTGTGCTGCTTTTTCCATATAGGCCTGCATGTCTTTTCTTTGTTCCCCTTGGCTTATGCTTGTTGTTGTTGTGGCCTGGCCATGTGGGTGGCGGCCATTTTGTGAAGGCAGGCAGTGTGCTTTTGCCATAGGCTTGCATTGTCTGTCTTCCATTTCTTTTGTTGTGGGTGGCTAGCGGCCATTTTGTGGAGCCATCCAGGCAGTGTGCTTTTGCCATAGGCCTGCATTCATTGTCTGTCTTCACTTTCTTGTTATTGTGGGTGGCCTGGCCATGTGGGTGGCGGCCATTTTGTGGAGCAAGGCAGTGTGCTTGCTTTTGCCATAGGCTTAAGCTTGTGGCCTAGTCTGCCAGTAGGCCCAGAGGTAGTCATCATGGGTGCATAAAAACTGTTTCTGTGTTGTCTGTTGAATTTTAACATCATTTATGGCATGGATGGCATTGGATTGAATTGCAAAATGTGGTTTTTGGGGTGGTATTTCAGTTTTTTGGTGTGTGTTAAATAAATAGGCCTTTTCAGCCAGTAGGTAACCCTGGGCGTTCAGCTAGCGGACTTTTGGCAACTCCGCACTGCACGACAACGCGGACTTACACTTTTTTCTTCTTCGCGCGCTCAATATGCGTTTTCGCGCTCGCGATAACGACTTTTTGTGAAAATCGCGATGCCGACCACGCAGAATTTACAATCTGGCGAAGAATATCTCTCGAGCAGCATAAAACCTTCTCGAAAATGATGATTTTGTTCATTTTGCTCAAAAAACTCCTCAGGTTGTCATTTAGATGTAGTTTTGTGAGAAAGGAGTCATTTTTCTTTTTTTACAATTTTTTAAAGAGGAAGGAAGTTCCCCAGAGTCTCCAACTTCCTGGTCCTGTCCTTTGTCTTCACTTTCTTGTTATTGTGGGTGGCCTGGCCATGTGGGTGGCGGCCATTTTGTGAAGCCAGGCATTGTGCTTTTGCCATAGGCCTGCATTGTCTCTCTTGTCTTCCTTTTCTTGTTGTTGTGGGTGGCCTGGCCATGTGGTGGCGGCCATTTTGTGGGACCAGCCACTGTGCTTTTGCCATAGGCCTCCAAGCTTGCGGCCTAGTCTGCCAGTAGGCCCAGAGGTAGTCATCATGGGTGCATAAAAACAGTTTGTGTTGTCTGTTGAATTTAAACTTCATTTAGGGCATGGATGGCATTGGATTGAATTGCAAAATGTGGTTTTTGGGGTGGTATTTCAGTTTTTTTGTGTGTGTTAAATAAATAGGCCTTTTCAGCCAGTAGGTAACCCTGGGCGTTCAGCTCGCGGACTTTATGCAACTCCGCACTGCGCAACAACGCGGACTTACACTTTTTTCTTCTTCGCGCGCTCAATATGCGTTTCGCGCGCGATAACGACTTTTTGTGAAGATCGCGATGCCGAACACGCAGAATTTACAATCTGGCGAAGAATATCTCTCGAGCAGCATAAAACCTTCTCGAAAATGATGATTTTGTTCATTTTGCTAAAAAACTCCTCAGGTTGTCATTTAGATGTAGTTTTGTGAGCAAGGAGTCATTTTTCTTTTTTTACAATTTTTTTAAAGAGGAAGGAAGTTCCCCAGAGTCTCCAACTTCCTGGTCCTGTCCTTTGTCTTCACTTTCTTGTTATTGTGGGTGACCTGGCCATGTGGGTGGCAGCCATTTTGTGAAGCCAGGCATTGTGCTTTTGCCATAGGCCTGCATTGTCTGTCTTGTCTTCCTTTTCTTGTTGTTGTGGGTGGCCTGGCTATGTGGTGGTGGCCATTTTGTGAGACCAGCCACTGTGCTTTTGCCATAGGCCTCCAAGCTTGTGGCCTAGTCTGCCAGTAGGCCCAGAGGTAGTCATCATGGGTGCATAAAAACAGTTTGTGTTGCCTGTTGAATTTAAACATCATTTAGGGCATGGATGGCATTGGATTGAATTGCAAAATGTGTTTTTTTTTGGGGGGTCTATTTCACTTTTTGGGTGTATTAAATAAATGCCTTTTTTGCATGTGTATGTGTTGTTGTTGTGGTTGTTGTGTAACTTTCCAACCTGTTTTTAGCCATGTGGATTTTAGTTTTTGCATTAAAGCTGTGTGTGTTGTTTATCAGGCATCCTTTGTCTGGTCATATAGGCCTGCTTGAGTTCATTGTTTGCCGTGCCTTGTGCCTGTGAGTGACCATGTGGCTGGGGGCCATTTTGTGGTGGTAGTTAGTAGTGTGCTGTTTTTGCCACATAGGCCTGCGTGTCTTTCCATTGTTCCTCTTGTCTTACTGCTTCCAAATCCATCCCCATTGCCAGCTGCAGCTCCCTGATACTGCATCCATCCCACGTGATGCACAAATTTAGGCCAAACAGGCTCCACTACATTTTTGTTTTTGTTCTTTGCTATTCTTATTCTTCCTGAGTGTACACAGTACACCAGGAAAGCCCTGGCCTTGTTGTCAAAGTCTCATAAATGGCTACACTATTGTTGTTCACTGAGTTTCTAAAATTTAATAATTGAGACAACCACATACTAAGTTACATATTATATTAGTTTGATTTGTGCTATCGTTTGACTGATGTTCTTCTGGCTTTTTTGCTTTTAGGTGCACAAAAGACTGAGGAGGAGGTGTGTCATTATTGCCCGTTGTACTGCCAGACAGACATCCTGCTGCTGTACACGACGTGACGTGTGACCTGACCAGACATCTCTGCAACTTGTGCAACTGAGTGCTGCTGACATCTGAAGAAGATGGGCCCAAAGAAAGCAGGAACCAGGTCCTCCAGTACCAAGAAAGTTGCTATTGAGAAGAAGGAACAGAAGAAGGAAGTGACACTTAAGTCTGGTGTGCCGCCCAATACGTTTTTTGGGAAACAAAAAATTACGCCTGGAGCAGCGGTGTCCGGGGGGCAAGCTGGGGGCAGCACCTCCGCATCAGTGGGCCCAACCCACCAACCAAGGCCCAAGCACATGAGTGTGGAAGAGGTAGCCAGCCTAATGGTGGAAAACACTGATGCTGAGCCTGAGATAAACTTATCGCTATCTCAAAGTAGTATCCAATCAACGCAGGAGGAAACACAGCAGATAAGTGGTCAACAACAACAGCCGCAACCACCGCCCGCAATAGTAGTTGTTGTTCCTCCCGAAGTATGGGCAGTTCAGGAAATTGAGCCTCATGCAGAGGTAGAAGAAGAGGCAGCCACTCATTCAGAAGATCCATTGTCTTCCAAATCCCCAGCAAGGAAAAGGAGGGTTAGTCCATCAAGTTCTTCGCCAAGCCCCCCTTCTGATGATCTAGATGCCACTTGGAAGCCACAAACTGAGTCTGAGAGGGAGACACGTCCCAAGACCAGGCTAGGGAAAAGGAAGGTTCCAGAAAGCCTTACACTTATGGAGGTCGATGTAGAACAGCAGGATGATGATGATGAGCCAGTCATCATGAACATCACTCCCGGCCCCGAGGAGATGGAGACCAACATTATTACCCTATCCAAAATCGCTGCGAGGGATGTAGCACGCATACCTCCAACACAGGTAACACCAACACGACCTACAGCTTCCATATTTGCATTAGCAAAGGCCCGGCAGCGACCTACATCCAGCACAACCACCACCTCAGTAGAAGTAGGTAGTGGTACAGCACAGAGTCAAATTCAACCCACACCCTCCAGTTCATCCGGCATTGGAAGTGGCACCTCCAGCAGGAGGCAAAAGTTAAGCTCCCCAGTTTGGGACTTCTTTACGGTTAGTGAAAAGGAGGAGAAGATTGCTATATGCTCCATTTGTAATACCTCTGTTAGTCGGGGTAAGCTTGGTACAAACTATGGTACCAGAGGCCAAATAACCCATCTGAAAAAACACCACTTGATCAGCTGGGAGGACCACCTTCGCGGCATAAAAACTGCAACCATTGGTGTTGGTGGGGATAAACGAGTAGAAGATCCGATCACGGTGGAAGAGGAAGGACAGGGAGACATTCTCTCTGGTAGTGGTACACAAAGTAGCCCTGTCCCCAGCAGTGCAGTGTTATCGTCGCCCACATCTTCAGCAATATGTCAGTGGCACAAGAGTAAGAGTCAGCCTGAGACAGCAAGGAGTACCGCAATGAAATAAAGTGCGTCGTTGAGCCTAAGAGAAAGGAAAACCATGCAGCCTACCATTATCAGCATGTTTGGGGGGGAGGGGCAGTACGAACGCAACCACCCAATAGCAGGTTTGTACAATGCGAAGCTGGCTAAAATGTTAGCACTGGACCTTCTCCCTTTTTCTTTTGTTGAAGGGGTGGGTTTTCTGGAATTTGTGACAGCCACCTGCCCAAAATGGCAGGTTCCCAGCCGCTACTATTTTGCCAGAGTTGCTGTTTCAGCACTACATCACGACGTGCTGGAATTGCTTGGAAAAGCCTTGAAGCAGAGTGCTGTTCAGAGTATCCACCTGACAACAGACATGTGGACCAGTTGCCAAGCCACTGATTACATGTGCATCACTGCACACTGGATCTCTTTTGTGGGGGTTAGAGAACAGATATCTGCTGGTGTTGACGCTGCTGAGATTTTTCATGCCACTCGCAAACATGCAACTGTAGCCATGTTTGCCATGGAGAAATCTCATACTGCTGCAAACATTTTGGATGAGTTTAACAGCAAGGTCTTTGAGTGGCTGCGCCCAAGAGGGCTTAACATTGGTTTTGTTGCCACGGACAATGGCAGTAATGTAGTTAGGGCCATGAAAGATGGTCGCTATTTCAGGATCCCGTGTTTGGCACACTGCATTAACATTGTTGTTCAAGAATTTCTGAAAAATGAATACAAAGTCAGCAACTTACTGGCCACCTGCAGAAGAATATGCACACATTTCAGCCATTCTTTTAAAGCCCGGAAGCAGCTGAGGGTCATTCAACGTGAGCATAAAATGCCATTCAAAGCACTCATCCAGGAGGTGCCAACACGTTGGAACTCAACGTATTACATGCTTGATCGTCTGTTTGAGCAGTACATACCACTCAATGCTTATGTCATGCAAAGATTAGGGGATCCTACTGTGAGAGGCATGACCGTTGAGATGGGTCAATGGGACCTCGTTAAATGCCTGACAGAGATGCTACTTCCTTTTGAGATCTTCACAGGGAGGACTGTACTATGGGCCAAGCTATCCCATTGTTGCACATGCTAGAGCAACAGCTGAAGGAGGTGTCTGAAACGTACACAGGTGTGGATGACAAACAAGACGCATATCATTTGGCGGACTCCTTAGCCGTTCGCTTATTTGAAAATACAAGGATTCAAAATAAAATTGTGTCAGATCCACATTACATTACTGCCGCAATTTTGAATCCACGGTACAAAGTATTTCTGAACAGTAAGGCAGTAATTCCTTTTTCAGAAGTGGATGTTGCCAAGTACAAAACTTTGATAGCTCAGCTAGCCATTGACTTTGAAAATGAACGTCTGGTAATTACAGGCCCCCCGGGGCCCCAGGCCATAACAAGTACTACAGGGCATCCAGAGTCAAGTTCTACTTCGGAGCCTGAGGGCAGTGCATTTGCCTCCCAGCAGTCACCGACACCAACACTACCAATAACATCAAGAACAGGATCATCCACAGTACAATCAGCAACTGATTGGTTTCTAAGGCAGGGGTATGGTAAGTCCAGTGCTAATGCAAAGGCAAAACAGGCCGAGCACATCGGAGCACCCCTGAGCATTGAGCGGACGGTCCAGGCCTATCTGGATGACCCAACAGAGGTCTTCATGGATCGAAACCCATTGGTGTATTGGTATGGGAAAAGAAGCCAATGGACAGTGCTCAGCAGGCTGGCGACAAAGTATCTGGCTTCCCCTGTCGCAAGTGTCTCTTCTGAGCGTGTTTTCAGTGCTGCTGGTGCCATTGTAACTTTGAAAAGGACCATTCTCTCGCCCAAAAGCGTGGAGAGGTTAACCATGATCAAAATGAATCAGCACTTTATACCACCGGATTACAAAATACGTGAATCACAGCAGGAAGAGGAGAGCGACTTCGATGACGTAAGTAGTGGGTTACAGGACCTACTTCTGTCCGAACCACCACAGTTTGAGGACGAGCTCCTCTTCCCTGACAACTAGGCTTTCAAATTGTTGCTTTCTTCCTTCCTTTATTTGTCTGTGTATCTGTCTTTCTGGTTCAAATCAAATCACAACAAATCCATCACCACCGTCTTCTCTTTTTATTTCCCTATTGGAGTTGCACGTCTGTGAATTTAACTGTCCACTCCTCAGAGTCCTGCTCCATCTTCCTGACTCGCCCTAATTACATTTCCATCAAGCCAGACATTGGAGTACAAGAAATGTTGCCTCTAACAGTCCCTCCATAAGAAGTGAAATGTGACTATAGCTATCCTCCGTTTTGTTTCCGAGCCGAAACTCATCACTGTCCGAAGGCTATCGCCTCTGCAGGCATCCACAACTCTTCACTGTCAGAACTTGGGCAGGCATCCAAAAGTAAACTCATCACTGTCAGAAGGCTACAGCCTCGGCAGGCATCCAAAGCTCATCACTGTCAGGACAGAAGGTACTTGGCAGAGAAAGACAAGACTCTTCGAAGAAACTTGCTGACATTTCTGCAAACTCAATTGACCAGCAATGACCTCTACCCAGGCCGTGGCCCATCACAGCGCTGACCATGTGAACCAACTTAAACTGCGACAAAGTGCCACAGATGAATAAGACGAAAACCGAAACAGCAACTAACAACACTCAAAATGAATGTGGAGTAATAATGAGGCCACTGCCTCGTTAAAAAAAAACACACACCTGTCAGAACTAGGCATCTGATGATCTGGCAGCCAAAGAGAAGAGCAAGACAGGTAATGATGGCATGCATTGGATGCTTGCTGACTCTGAGGTTGTTTGTTGTGTTGATGTTGTGCATGAAGTCGAACTCTACTAGTTAATCTACAAAGTGAAAGTGACTCAAGTGACAGTCAATGTTTCCCTTCTTGTTGTTTAATAACCAAATTGTACTCCTACTACTGCAGGTGCAGGCCAATATCCGTTGCAATTTTTTAATATGGAATATGGACTTAATCGGAGTCACTACAGACTGAGTTGGAGTTGGACAACACGTACCACACCATGATGATGACCATACTACCTTTGCACGCAGTCAGTCAGTTGGATCGGAGATGATTGATGGAATAACTGCGTTTCATGAAGTGGCATAAAAGGTAAAAACAACAATTCAACAAGAAACACAGCAGACCTACATGTCCATGTAGTGGTGGAGTCGAGTGTAGTGGTATGACTGACAGCGGCGCATTGATTTAGTCACTTAATTTTGAAAATGCTAGGTTGCTGTATATGCCTTTTGTCTGGCTCTGTCTAAATTTAAGGTAAATGGAGGTTGGGTCACGGCCTGGTGCCGTGGGCCTGTTCTGTCCTGTTGTTGTTGTAGCTTAATGCTGTAAACAGAATAGACACGATGTATCCAAACCGCCTCAGTCTGAAAGTGTTCTCTCTTCTCTTCTTGGACTCCACCGTAATTGATGCTTTTTTTTTATTCATTGGTTTTTCAATACCCCTTTTGTTTTTCAATCTACACTTACAGGCCGGCCTTTACCCTGTGCTATACTGGGAGAAACAACTCACACTTACCTTACCAATCCGAATCAGGCAGGCAGTGGCACCCAAGATTGATGTGCGGAGCGTCCATGGAAGATAGGACCAAGAGTAATGACGAGATTCAACTCCACAATTTGACCAGGATAATACAGTAACTTTAGTATCATTCATCATTCGTCTTTTAATTAATTTGATTCCTTTTTTCTCTTCAATCATTACGACTGTGTGTTTGTTGTTTGTTTGCTAATTGATCCCTACAACTATTTTTTAATTTTCTTTGCTATCTTTAAAAGTAAGCCCGGTACAACATGTAATTTGGGTCTCTCTGAGGGCCTACAGGCAAGGCAAATTGCATAGAATATACTGCTGCCCTGTACTGTCTAATTGTCTAGTAGTAGTTAGTAAGTACTACTCATTAACCATCAAGTTATCTTCATCATCATGCATGCATTTCCTTTTTCTCCCTTTATAGATTTATTGGATAAGATCATGGTCGTCTGCCAAGATTGTGTTTTGCTTTTGTTGTGTCCATACGTACTGTTTTTCTTTGTCAAACATTTCCCCAAACCCCCCTTCCCATCCATTCATCAAACCCTAACCCTCTTCCCCCGGGCTGGGATTTATATTGAGGTGTGATGTGACTACATTAAATGTACACCAATTGATCACACGCTTGCTGGGGCAGATGTGGTGAAAGCAACACTAATTCAATTTCAAGGCAGGGCGAGGATCTTCTTCTGCTTGCCCACCCATGCTCAGTCTATGTGCAAGCCAATTTTTTTCCAAAGGGACCTAATACATCATAATTAATTGCCGGCATTGATTGGATTCATCATCAACATCCTACCACACAGCAGTAAAGGTTACGAATTACGATTGTGTTAAGTGACTCACTCGACACAACTACAGTTTGTAACTTCTTGTACTAGGCTGTCCCCGCCACAATTATGTTTTATTTTACTTTAGCAGTTGCAATATTGTTTGTTTGGCAGTCTTCTTCTGTACTGTACTTTACTTCATTCTACTACTCCTCCCACAATCTCTCTCAGGCAAGTGACTGTCTCTTTTTTATTTTTTTGCAAATGCTACTGCCAGTGTCTACTACTACCACCACAACCATGGCATCTTCTCCATTCTCTTGGGAAACCATGCAGCCATCGCTGTGCCGAACTTAATCATCATCAATCACAGGTAAGATAAGTTTGGTGGGAGGTATAATGGACTAGGAGGAGAGACTGACAGTACTAGTAGGACAAATAACTCAGTGAGGGGTACCGCATCTATCTGTTTGTGTGTTACATAATCAGCAGATTATTTAAATCAAACACTGGCTGCGGCCCTGCAGCAGCAAGGAAACCATGTGACGTAAATTCGTAAAACAGTAACCCCCCACAAAACATTAACATCGTATGTTTAAGTATAAATATAATTTATTACCCTAACAAAAATAAACTATCCCACACCTGACCCACCCCACTCCCAAACCCCAACCAATGTCCAAAACAAAAAAGTCCAAACAATGTCCATAAACCCCAACGCCCAATTCCCACCCACCAACAAAAGGAATAAGAAAGGGGCAATCCAACGGGGTCCTAGATACTTCTTAGATTCGGCGGGCTTTCAGGTGTTTGTCCACGAGGATCTTGACCCGCTCCTCTAGTTGCTCCTCTAGGCGTGACATCCGGAGGAGCATCTGGCGGCGAAATGCCCTGCAGTGGCATCCAGGGTGGGGGGCAGCAGTGCTGGATGTTAAGGAATTGCAGCGGTGGGCGGCTGCCTGACCGCGGCACCGTACCACTGGAGGTGGGGCCTGGCTGGGGCCCGGGGCATTGGAGGAGGCTGCAGCTGCTGCCGCCTCCTCCTCCTCCTCCGCCTGAGCCACCAGCCGCCGGTACTCTTGGCAGATGGCCTCCAGTTTCCGGCGCCGGGCCCTGGCTGCCAACTCCTTCCGTGTTGGTTTTTCTTGGGAAGGAGGATCTATATCAGGAAAGAAAAAGAATATTGTTGTAACCAATACTCTTAGCAAAACAGTAACACAAAATTAATTCAACACATAGTGGCACAGTAGCACTAGCAAGCACAGTACATAACATTTGTGGTAATAATCTATCCTCCCACTTCCTCGGCCTCTAATATTTGTGGGAGTTTCAGGCATTATACTAGCACTATGGACTCCAGTACACAGTACACCAGTCTTCTTCTTATCTCTAGTTTAGCGAAATTACATAACCTTTTTGTAGCCGGCAAGCCAGCTCAGTCAGCTAAGCTTGCACCCAAGACAAACATACGAGTCATGACGCAGACTCACGTTAGTTTTATTTACTACTGTCTGCAGGTGGGGAAGCTCGTATTTTTCTATTACGGGTGGCACTGGCCATACTCTCTCTGTTACATGAAGGGCAATTGCTCAATTTCACTTTCACCCTGCCCTATCTGATCCAATGATCATTGCTTATATATGGGACGACGACATAAGGTCAGTAGCGGTCGGTGGTGGGAGTGCTGCCGGGCGGTGATGTGGGGAGGGGGAGGGGCAGGGTGGGGGTAGTAAACTATGGATTACGGCCAATTACAGGTAAGTAAACATATAAATAAATAAAACTAATTTCGTTGCGCGCACTGCATCGCATTTGGCGGTGCAGTGTGCACAATGAAATTCGCTTTATTTATTTTTGTTTACTTACCTGTATTTGGCCGTAATCCATAGTTTATTACCCCCCACCCTGCCCCTCCCCTCCCCACATCACCGCCCGGCAGCACTCCCACCACCGACCGCTACTGCATAAGGTACTTTGTTTTGATTTATTGTGTAACCAACAGATAGGCCACCCTTTGCAGGCTGGCTGACACAGTCGAAAATAAATTAACATAGGTAGGGAGTGGTCCTTGGAGTCAGAGGAAGGCGCTTGATAACTAACTATACACAATATATATATATGATGTGCTTGCAAACTACTGTGAGTCAACTGTATTCTGAAAATACAACTTGTATTCCCCTCGGCTTTGCTACTCTGGCTCGGTTTCTTTTACATTCTCTTCAAACTAAGACTCTGCATCCAGTGACAGTCTCCACCTATGCTGTCTATGATGAATACATACAGGCATCCATCCATTCTAAGTAAATGTCTATCATTCTTCTTAATCTCTCCACAAACCTTAGTTTACTTCACCAACAACCACCCATGCGTCCACTCCTTCCTTGCTTGCCTTGGCTTTGAGTTTCACCCAAACACCGCTGATGATTCTTGCTATCCCCAGTATCCACCCATACTGTGTCGCCCACCTAGGCAGGCATCTTCTTTCACCTTCCACCCATCCTTCAACAACACATGCATCTGATTCCTATCAGCCACCTATGCATGCTTCCAACGTATCCTTCTCTGCCAGTCATATTACATCTCGCCCGTCCTTCCTCCTTCCACCCTTCTTTCCCTTTTTGTTCAATACATTCATCAAGGTCATCTGATCTGACTTTTAGACTTCTCCATAAAACTTTCACAGCTGAGTTGGAGTCAGATAGAAGAGGCCATTGGTTACTCAACTCACGCTGCTAATGCTATTGCTAATGCATTGCTAATGCTTAGTAAAGGGTGTCTTCTTCAACCGTTGTATAATGTTCACTACAACTTCATACTTAATAAGTCTCAACAGTACAGTGAGTGAAGTGAACACCCTTCCAGCTAGTGTAATGTCAATAAGTAATGAATATAACTTACCACCGCCCGCCACTGCTGCTGGCTCACCCCCTGTATCTCCTGCAAGTGCCGCATCTCCTGCCTCCTCTGGAATGGCCGCATCGCCATCGCCACTGGCCCCGCCGGCACTGGTGGTCGGTAGTACGCCTAGAAAAAACATTACACATTTTTAGATGCCTGTACACCTCCCTCTATTTATTCGTTTTCACTAGCAAGATTGAAAAAAAAGTTAATACATACATATACAACATACATCACTTGTCCAAATCGGGTACTAGAGTAGAGTCAGTAGACACTAGTAGTCTTATGGTCCCTAGGGTCATTATTATAGTCTACTCTACTCTTTGCAAAGTTAGCCTGAGCCATGCAACCATTTTCGCTTCATGTCTTTTGCGCATGTTACCTCGCAGCTTGTTGTGCAGTAAGACGCCTTTGAGCCCACATGAGCTCATACAGGTACTGTCTGAGCGTTGCGTACAAGAGGTCGAAAAACAAGCCACTTTGTTATGGAGTTCGGTTAGTCCGTATTGCTTAGCCATAAGTAACATGTTACACTTTTTGGCATGACTGAGAAATGCTTGCATTATACTATCTAACGCGCACCATTTTTCTCATAACAGGCAGAAGATTCCCTTCTACGAACCAGAGATTTGCAGAGCTTATGATGCATGTAACCAGTACTTCTACGTTCTACGGTGAGGGGTCTCCCAGAATTCGCACAGATCTTTTGTCTTCTATCATGCACTTGTAACAATGTTTATTGTTTTAATCTTATGCATTTTGCTGTTGGAGCTGGCTGTAGTACTCTGAATTTTATATAACAATGTACAGAGCTTGTTAGTTGAAAATAAACCTTTTGAACTTACACATAGACTCAATGGTATTTGGTGTGGTGGTGGACTTACACGAGTGAGTGAGCGAAAGGGTGTTATGTTCTGGGTTGTGTAATCATTGGATATCTTCGGGTGGGGGTTCGGGGACCTAATGAGACACTATAGCTAGTCGGTCAGGGGATTGTCGGTTCACTTGTGACTGAGGTGTGAGGAAGGTCCAACCTCCCATCACCAACATCCTATTTTCTTGTGCATAGTTCTGTATGTGGCTATGCAGAACCCCACAACAGTAGTAGTATGTACTATATCCTATCAAAAATAGTCAAATATCTGGTTGGGCATTTTGTTGGTGGTAATTGTCAAAGCCTCAAGATTAAGAAGACTAGAAGAGGACAACCCAAAGGACTGGACTCAGTGGCTAGAGCTATTGGTCAATCTGAGTTTTATTCAAAACCGTAAAATAAAGAGTGGCAAACTGGGCAAGCTTAGCTACAGACAGACTAATAGTAGTAGTACAGAGAGTCATAGCAGAGGCAGTTAGAACTTAGAGGCAGGGATAACAAGAATTTAGAAACAGATAGTCAAGATCAAAGAAGCTTTTGTAAAAAATAGAATTAGGAAGTGGAACCAGAATTAATAGTTCGGAAAAAATAAGGTGCAGTAAAAGTTAGGGAAATATAATTGTTAATATTAACCACTGGAGGACTTACTGGGGCCAGCAGCAGGTCCCTCGGTAGAGGAGCGGTCCTCTGGTTGTCCCGCCGACTCGGACCCCGTCTTCTTGCCCCTGGGTGCTGCTGATCAGTGATCATGTAAGATATAATAAAGAAAGAGACAAACATTAATGATTGCTGTGAAACAAATAAATTATTTTAAAAAACGCTCAAAAAACATTTTAGGAAACAATAATTGCAATAAAATTGACCTATCTAATCAGATCGACTACTGGCTTGCGGGATTCACGGACCGTCTACTTAATTATGAACACTAATCCAGTGTTCCATTCTGATTGATTCGAATCCAGAATACTAGCTAAGCCTAAGTACCACCTGACCTAGCCCACCTATTCCAGACGGGCCAATTGTTCACTAAGTCTGCATTTCCATTTTTTTAGCCCTCAAAAATGCATAGATGAGATGGAGGACACATGCATAAATTTGTGCATACACCAAATTGTTGGTTGGTTGCGTGTTTGATGTTCTGCTACTGACTGACACTGCTAAGCCTACCACTCACTAACCAAACTACAAAAGGTTCTACTAAGGACTGGGGCAAGCAGCACTCAGTGACAGAGGATGCGTCACGCAGACTGCTAAAAAATTATCAACTAATACTAACTAAACCTAGTATCAATCCATCCACCACTATTTGACAGGAGGACAAAGGAAGGACTAGAGTCTCTCTAGCAATAGCATTACCTAACTTAAGTTCTCTAAAGTAAACTCTTACATAATAATCAGCCCAAGCGAGCGCAAAGTTGCAAACAAGTAAGAGCAGCGCCGAGCACCTGTGTCCTACAATCACAGAAGATTTTGAAACGTAATTTACCTGCAATGTAAGCAGCAGTATTCTTGTTATTCGTAAAAAAATTATACACAATACTTATACTACAATATATTAGCTACTCACCAAGCCCCACGACCTCGACACCTAGCAGGTCCAACAGGTCCTGCTCCCGGTCCAGGATGTCTGACCACCGGTGGGCCAGCTGGTTATGGGTGCGCCGGACCCCTGAGCAGTGAAACACTGCCCGGCGCACCTTCGCCCACCGGCGGTGACGCTCCTGGGTAGGGTACCCGGAGCCTGGCCTGCCGCCTGCTACCAAGGTCAAGGGGAGGTGGCGCTGCACAAAAAAAACAAGGGCGGCCAATTCCGCCTCGCAAAAAAGCTGCCGGGCTTGCACCCCTGCAGGGCGCAGTCTGCCGCAAGGCAGGCGGCTCTTGGGCGCACGTGCCTTGCCCTTGGAGCCGGTAGTGCTACCCTTCGCCATGGTTCTGGGGTGTGTGAGAGGCAAAAAAGAAAAGTTAGAAGGAAAAAATAAAGTTAGGGGAAGAAGTAGGAGCTTAAAGAAGGAAGTAATATAAAACAGTAGAAAAGTAAAAAAAACAGTAAAAGTAGAAATAAATGCAAAATATAGACTTAGGGACAGAGAGAGATAGATAATAAATAAAAAAAAATTGAAAAACAGTGTAAAAAACTAAGGATTGCAAAGATTAAGGGAGGATAGAAAAGCAGGCCCAGAACCATAGCATAGAGTGAAAAACAAGATGGCCGCGCCCATCGCGACCACGTGGGTAAGTTCGCGCGATATTTCCCCCCGAGCACGCAAAAAGCATCGCGAACACGTACGACGCATTCCCGAACATGAAATGCGCATCGCGAGCACGCTATACGCGACCCGGAACAGGAAATAAGGCATCGCGAACGGGCGGGACAAGTGAAAAACAAGATGGCCACGCCCATAGGCGACCGCATGGGCAAGTTCGCGAGATACTATCCCCGAGCACGCAAACAGCGTCCCGAACACGCACACCATGTTCCCGAAGAAGAAAAACGCATCGCGAACGGGCGCGACAAGCAACTACGCACGCTCGCGTAGTGCTTTAACATCTTCGCGTAGCTTCACGTAGCGCGACTACGCGAACTACGCCCAGAGTTACTAAGAAGTCGTATTATTTGCTGTTGTTTAAAAAAAAAGATTGTAATACGGACTTGGATATGCTTCTGAATCTGTGCAGTAAACCACACCTGCTGTATCTTATTTGGAAGTAGCATGTTCCTTCTAGAATGTGCTGTGAACTTGTGACCTACTGGTTCAAGAGGTTGGTTAGGGGGAATGGTGTTAAAGAGACAGAACATTTTTTTAAACTTTGAGGAGTTATAACAAAGGTTAAGTAATGATAAACTTTAATTTACAATTGAGGACTATGTTATAAACTGTTGTGCAGTATCTAAATTTTGAAAAACTGAAGCCAAATATAGGTTTCGACATTTTTTTTTCGATTAGTCCGCGATCATCATGAAAAAATCACAAACACGCAGAAACAGGAACCTCATTTTGAAAGAGAGGGAAAGGGTTAACAGATGCTAACCATTCACAAAGGGAGATAGAATAGTCTAAAATGAAAGACATGATTTCATTTTCTGCCTTTCTCATGATCATAGACTGGAAAGTTGAGGAGGTTGCCATTTTATAGTTGCTTTCTATGAGAGTGGTGTACCATTCTTGTGCTTAGTTTGTACAAATGTTAAGAGTGTCAAAACTATCCAGAAAGAGCTAAAACAACAATATTATCTACAAACTCAATTCACTGGTATGTATATAACTTTTTAATTATTTTAAAAATGTAATTTGAAATTAAGATGTATATGGGAGTTTGATAAATAAAGAGTATCACAGTGATATGAAAAAAATATATGAGATGAACTGTATCTATCAGAGGGTATGTGTTTAAGATGTTAGAACCAAATGTTTTGGGAAGTAAGAGGAAAATGAATTAGTGGCTCTTTATTCCATTGTGCAGTTTATAGAAAAATAGCAGAGGTTACCGTTTGCTCTCAGAGGAGGTCTCCGCTGCGGCCCATTCGGCGTATCACCCCCGTGGTTTCCTTACACGGCTGCTGCTGACATCACTGCTGCTGTCCTATGTCTTCCGCCACTGCGTCCAGCACACCTGCGGAGGTGGGTGGTACGGGTGTACGGCAGAGCGGCGTTGGTGGTAGTAGGTGTTTGCAGTGCTGTGCAGTGCTTACAGTTGTGGAGGGACCGTGAGAGGTGCGTCCATGGCTGAGCTGATGCTGTGGACTTTGGCTGGTCTTGGCTAGTCTTGGCTGAATGCAACTGGGTTGGCAGGATGCTGGTCGCTGGACACTGATTCCTGGCTTTTTGGGCTTTAGGATATTTGAGCTTTTGGGCTGTTCAAGATCAATCATCCACATTATCATCGCTATCAAGCTATTAAGCCACCCAGAGCAGGACATTGTTGCAGTGGAATACAGAAACAGAAAACATCATCAATACTAGTGTGGCGAGGGTGTGGGTGGAGGCGGGGGCTCTCAGCGGATCAGAGGGAGGTAAGTGATCGCTACTGCTGCTGTGTTGTAGCTGTTGCTGCTGTTTCTTGTTGTTGTTTTAGTGCTATTGGTATCATCAAGAACTGCCTTGCTCACTAGGGTTTTTTTTCCCTCAGGTTTCCAGGATACATCATGGGGGTTGAAAAGGCACTATAAAACTATCAGAGGCATCCAGCAGCACTCCTCTGAGCTGAGAGAGGAATGTAAAAAGCAGAGGTGAGAAGTTAACTCCTGGGAATATTTTGCTGCGAAAGGACTCTTCCAGCAGTATTGGTAAGCGAAAGGCTACGGTTAGCTCTGCATTGCCAGTAAGATACCTGCTAAAACCCACAAGCATTGACACTATCTTGGAACCAGTGATAGGGGTTGTGTCAAAGGAAATCTCCCTAACAGAGCATAGGATGTCTCTGGATCGTGGTTACAATCTGGGTGGCCTGATGAACACTAATACTACTGAGAGTGACACTACTGCCACCCTAATTGATAGTGTAACAGAGGTAGAAATGGTTAAAACTATGGGTGAACCAGCGCTTGCTCACAGCCCACCTACCACTGATAGTCCTCCAATGGTTGAAGCCAACACAACCAACACCAGTATGCTCTGCACCCTATCGAAGCAAATTAGCTCTAAATCTCCAGCTGAACCTGTCACTAAACGTAAGCGGATAAGCATCAGGTCCTCTCAGGCTAAATTGGGGCAGGGCCAGACAGCTATTGATAGTGGACATAATCAAATAATTACAGGTGATGTCAACATCGAGGAGATCTATAACAGATTCACGATGATTTTGGAGGCACAACTAAAATATCAAGAAGTGCCTCACTGCAATAGAATGCCACATAAAAATGTCATCAAAGCCTTTATTTCGATGTTAAGGCAAATGAGAATACAAGCCCAGATGAAATAAACCCATGTATAAAGTCCATAGCGGGTACAAACGGAAAATCAGACTAACATCATGGCCCATCGCAGTGCGTGGATTTAGCCACATCTGCCATACGGGACACACGGGATGCCCAGACCAAAGGCCCCGTGGATCTGGAATTCTAACCTGGGGGCCACGGTCAATAGTTCAGCTACATCAACAACTGGGCACAATGAGCTAACAAGCTTGGACAGAGGGGCCAGCAGGGAAACCAGGTGCATGGGAAATAGGTTAGATACTACTACACTAAACCTGTGCCAGAGGCCTAACAGTATATTCTAATAATGGCAGGCGTACCACCACTAAGACAGAATCAAGAGAAATCTTGGCAGGAGCTACATTACAAGGTCATCCATTGGTGCAATGCACATAAGAACTTTGACGCAGAAAGAGTCACAAGATCATTATGGCTTGGAGAGTGGGCTGGATTAGCGCCTCTGTGAAAAATATAGCTGGGGATTGTATTGTTGTCAACTTTAGAAATCCAGGCATTGTAAGGAAACTCCTGGGCGTGAACAAACTGGGATGGAGTATGGTAACTCATATTGTTACCCTTCCATAGGGTTATTTTTAAAAGCCACTGAATGGGATAATGGTACCACACCAGAGTTTGAACAACACCAGCTACACCAGAGTATGTTACGCGACAACAGGTATGCAACCCTGGTGTACTGACAAATAACCACTGGGTTGCATAAGAAGAACAGAATAACTTCAGTGGGTCCACCTGGCACCACATCCAAGCCAAAAGATAGGAAAGCTTATACCAAAACGGTGGGGTGCCCGACATTGGAGTCTGCAAGACTACCCTCCACAGATAAAGCCTCTTCAAATAAAAATTCTGAGCTGGAACGTAGTGGACTCCAATCTAAAATGTCACTCCCAGACTGGCAAATGTTTATAAAGGCCTATGACATCTTGCTTTTCCAAGAAACATGGGAAACCGTCCCTGGGATCTTTGAAGGTTTCTCATGCTTTAGCATACCGGCTGCAGGGCGCGCTTCGGGTGGCTTATCCATATGGATTCATCTGTAATATGGCGGGCGGGTGAAAGTTCTAAAAAGCCCAGGGAGCCATTATCAAGCAGTCCATAACTTTATATCTTCTACATTTTTATTACAATGATTTTTATAATGTTCCAAATCAACTTTTTCCAGGTTTATTTAATTTCATATCTTCCATTGTAGCGAGCAAGTCACAGAAGGGTCAACAAAAGCCCCTGTGCCTTGCAGGTGATTTTAATGCTAACTTACCCAGTAACAGAGCAAAAATAGATCCAACTCCAATGTCAAGATCAGATACAATGGGAAATGTATTGAAGGCCCTGCTCTCCGTGGCAGACCTGTATGATATAGTAGAGGGTGCAGGGTTAGGCATGCAAGGGCCACCCACTTTTAGGGGGAGAAATAGTTCCTCTATAATAGACTATGGGGTCGATTCCGATTCGGGCCGGAAAACGTACCGACCGACTCGGAGCCGGAATTAATTCCGACCGACACGTACCGGTGCAGCCCGACCCGCAAAGTACGATGAGAAGCGTGCAAAACCCGACCGACTCGTACGGAACACAAGCCGAATGACCAAGCCGCACGGAAAACAGCTATCCGGCCGGAAAAACACGCGAATCGAACCGACCGACACGCACCCGGAACAATCCCGAACGAAACGTACCCGCAAACTCCTACCTGCCAAGTACGATGCAACGCGTGTAAAACACGACCGAGTCGCACGGAGGACAAGCCGTACGACCGACACGCATAGAAAACTGCGAGCCGAAGCAACCCAAAACACCGCGACCGACGCGTACGCAGCATAGAAAACAGCACAAACACAGCGTGAACGAATCGGAGAAGCCCGTACGAGACAACTGCAGGTTCCGACTCGGTCACAAGAACGTCTCCTACATGCACAAAAAGTACAAAGGGAAAATACACAAAAAAAGGCCAAACAAGCAATTACAAAGCAATTACAAAGCAAATAAATACTGGGGGGGGGGAACAAAGACACACCAACAACTCCACCCATATAAAGGACACAAATCCCTACCATGATCCTTTGCAAATTCAAAATACCTGCCAGCACTCAACAGACAGCAACCACACACCCACAGCTCATCCATCACACAAGCCACACACCATCAGCACCCCAACAAATAGCAACCTCACATACACCCAGCAAAACACACACTCACACACCTTCACCTGCACACCAACACACACATCACTCACCATCACCACCCATCACCATGCCCCCAAAGAAGAATCATAAGTTCCTAGATAGTGAATTGGAAGTCCTGGTAGATGAGATCCTCAGGGTAGAGCCACAGCTGTTTGGTACACTGGTCCAACAGACACCCATGTTGCAGAAAACCAAGATGTGGGAGAGGATCGTCGACAGGGTGAACGCACAATCACCATGTTTGCGCACAAAGATAGACATCCAGAACAGGTGGTATGACGTGCGCAGGAGGGTCAGGGAGCTGTTGAAGAAGGACTACCTCTTGAGCCCGCTACGGGCTGAGGCTGGGTGGTCCTGGAACATATCAAATGTAATGACAACCTCGAACAGCGACTTCTAGAGAGAGAACAACGCTGGGTTTTTAAATTACGTACAGACACTCAAGGCTTGAATGATAATATTCCGTGGGGTCAGTTCTCAAAATAACAGTCTCCTCTGACATTACATCTAAGGGGTATGTTTTTTGAAAGAATACCAGTCACCCTGCAATTAGAGAAGTCATCTGATCAAATTCCTCTTAACCAGAGGTCAAGCTATCAATCTCCTCTGGCATTACATCTATTGGGAAACTCCTGAGCAAATACCAGTCACCCTATATATGACACACTAAGAGTCAGCCGATCAGTTGCAATTACTCTCCGTTCATAATCAAACACTTCTTCAGGGAGTGTAAATACAGTATTCATCTGTATGTTTGTTTTATATGAGTACGTCTTAATCACCTTAGTGATTCCTCAATAGGCACTCGTATTAGACCTCTTTTGTATATCATCGTGAGGCTCATTGTATGTATTTGTTCGTCTTCCTTGTTTAGCCTCTAATCACCTTATACTCTTATCAATAGGCACTAACGAGTATTTTACCTTCCCATAATGATAGGAACTCGTATTAGACCTCTTTTGTATATCATTGTGAGGCACATTGTATGTATTTGTTCATCACCTTTGTATTGCCTCTAATCACCTTATACCCTTCCCAATAGGCACTAATGAGTATTTTACCTTCCCAAAATGGCAGCCACATTGAGCCATAGAAGGCGGCCATTTTGTTCTTTAGTTTCCGCTCTAGTCTCCTAATCATGAATCGGCGGGAAAACACCCTTTAAAAACAAGCAGTAGGGACTCACTTGTTAATATGCGGTCGGGAGGGAAGCAGGCAACAGCCGGAGCAGTTTTCATTCTCAAGTAAGTTATTCTCTCCACAGCACCGGACCGGGTAGACAGCAGAGCCTCTCACAGTGCACCCCCCTTTTTTGCTACAAAGCTTTCATTATCGCTTTGTTTTTTCCTTTCTCCTACAGTGGCGATGATCTCTCCAGCCCCTCTCAGACCATGAAGCACATTGTTGCTCCATAATTAGTATGTGTTTTATTATGTCACTGTATTTTCTTTGGTAATAATCAAAAGAAGAGCGAGGAGATAGGGGCCAGTTCACTTCCCCTGGGTATAGTATAAATATCAAAGGGAACTAGCTACTAAATAGGAGCTCCTGGTATGTGTATGTATGGCGACACATATGTGTTTTTAGAAGACCCTCACTCACCAACCTAGTTGGTGACATGCTTCATCATCGGGTCCCACCCAAGGTACCGAATGTACCTTGGGTGTGCTGCGACGCCTGGATACAGCGGAGCTGGTTCTGTGCAGTGAGTGTGCAGTGAGAGTGAGATGAGTGTGGTTTAAAAAGCTGTCCGTAGGGTCCCGTTCGGGTAACAAAAGGACTATTTTAATGTATGGGCCCTCGGCAGTGGTTAAAAAGAGAGGTGGATATCTCTGGAGTTAATTAGGTTCCGATATCCTGGTCAACATGTTTCAGCCAGTCTCTCTATACTGGGCTGGCTTTCTTCAGGACCTTATGTGTGTGAGGTTAAAATGGTGGTCTGGAACAAAGTGTGTAAGAGACCATCTATGTGGTGCACTCGCTTAAGGTGCATTATGTGATAGAGGATGATTTCCTCTAGCGACGCATACCTGTTATAGGGGATAAAAAAGACGATAGACAAACATACACATTGATCCATTTAGATGTTGTTGTTTAAGCACATCTATTATTGTATTTTCTTTGTCGTATTGTTTTGTCTGTACAAATTAGTATGTTTTTTAGGTCTATGCTCTTTCATTTCATTCTATTTCCTGGCAAATAAGCATTCACCTAATTGCCTGGCATGTCTCAGATTACTGACAATCTACTCACTAAGGGTAATGTCATGTGGTATTCCTTTTTGGTTTTTAGTTTTTGTGTTTAAACTAAGCTGGCCCTATAGTATAACATGACTATTGAGATGCCCATAGCTCTCATAACCACACAAGGATCTTATGGGAGAGCTCTTAACAACACACACCAGCAGTGAGTGTCTGATTATATGTAGTTAATGTGCAGCATGGCGTTTTCACTTACCTACATAGCATGAAGTAGGTCTCGTATGCCGTTTTCTGTTTTAGATTCAATTGATCAGCATCAACATGGTTTCAATAACTACCTATACAGTACATAGACTGTACTTGATAATGCTTTTTATTCCTTTATCTATTACAGATACTACGTGATCAAAGTACTGTATGTATTAACTCTTGCCTGCTAGTATTTTGCAGCATTTTTTCCTATCCTTAGGTCACTTTGGAGTGGTACTAAACAGGGCTGGACCCTGTTTGTCCTGAAGAAGAGCACTGGGGTAGCTCGAAACTAGTTGACGTTCACTAGGGACCCCTGACTAATTAAAAACAGACACCCTAGCGACCAACCCCGTTTTTAATATATCGGCTAGGAGCCTGAATAAATTCTTTTTGCCCACTAGCTAGATATTTTTAGTCTCACCCACTCCACCCCCATCACTGCACCACACATAGTCACTCACAAGTAGTGCTCCTACGTAGTGTCGCAAGTCGTAGCACGCCTCAGCCCGTAGCGGGTTGGGATGGCCCCTATGATGAAGCATGTCACCATGGGAAACCATGGTGAGTGAGGGGACTCAAGAAAGGACATTTTTCCTTTACTAACAATTTTTTTTTAATTTTTTTTTAATCTTATATTAGTAAATTTAATTTTCTGAAAAAACTGGCTAGGTTTCCATAACCGAGATTTCGGTGTTTTGTAATTCTTGATCATTTTTGGAGGGTGGACCTACCATATCCCTCTTTCTCCCCTTATTTTTCTGATTCTACCTCTTGAGCCAACACACCGGCAGTGGCCCTCCTGCCAAGCCAGTATATCTCAGGCCCTGGGATGAGAAGGTGCGGGCCATCCTACCACCAGTGAGCGTATATGGACTAGAAAACATCCCAGAGCCTGGTGAGTACACAACAAATGTACACAATATTGTGCCACAATACACACACATCACTGTCAAGGGGAGAGTCAAACCATGCACCCTTAGCAAATACACACCAACCAGAACAGAACCATCCCAAAATGTGTATGTCAGTCAGATAAACACAACACATGCCATCTCAAAGTTACATTTAACCGTGTCATCACATGTACAAACACAACTACAACTACAGCTAGGTAGTGGCACAAATAGAACTAACAAACACATCCAGACATGTAGCCACCACTACAACACCAACACACAGTGAAGACCACTGAAAGAAAGGAATTCTGTGTATGCTGGGCAAGTCAGTGTAGCCAATAGCATCATGGGAGTGGTAGTCACAGATATTGGTCACCCCCACAACTGTCCCATCAACACCACCCTGAACCATGCGCACATCACAGGGAGTGGAAAACAACTCACAAGATGGCTGACACTGGCTACTGCTGTGGGAAGCACAAGGCCCTGCTGGCAACTGTACACCAACCAACAGCAGGACACCACTGACTGACATCCTGAAAGACAACTTGCACTCCCTGCAATGGAAGCACGTTCCATGGTGGGATATCTGGCTGGGTGGGAAGGAGGACTCACAGCCCTGACCATAGTTACCAGCAGCGTTTCTCACACACACCCCTAACACAAACTCCACACAACTCACCTGGGAGAATGCATTGCCTCACACTCCAATCAAATATCCCACAAAGAACCACAACCCTGGGTCATCCTGTGTGAAGCACAGGGACACACATGGGACTTGTAGCAAAACTAACCCCAGGATAACACTGTCAGCCATCTTGTCAGCACAGGCACACAACCCCACAGGGAAGCAGAGTCAAAAGGAAGGAAGCATGGGCATGCTGGGAAGGGGGTGGAGGCAATAGCATGATGGGAGTGGTAGTCACAGCTCACCATCCCCCACCCACATGGCCCAGCAAGCTCACACTCAAGCATGCACACCTCACAGGGAGTGGAAAAGAACTGACAAGATGGCTGACACTGGGTACTGCTGTGGGGAGCACAAGGCCCTGCTGGGAACTGGGCACCAACAAACAACAGGACACCACTGTCAGCCATATTGCCATTGCTGTCACACTCACACACAGTGAAGTCCACTCAAAAGGAAGGAAGTATGGGCATGCTGGGAAGGGGGTATAGGCAATAGCATGATGGGAGTGGTAGTCACAGCTCAACATCCCCCACCCACATGGCCCAGCAAGCTCACACTGAAGAATGCACACCTCACAGGGAGTGAAAAGCCACTTCAAAGATGGCTGACACTGGTGCTCAGTTGTGGGGAGCACAAGGCCATGCTGGGAACTGGCCACCAACTAACAGTAGGACACCACTGTCAGCCATCTTGCCATTGCTCTCACACTCACACACAGTGAAGTCCACCCAAAAGCAAGTAAGTATGGGCATGCTGGGAAGTGGGGTGGAGGCTATAGCATGATGGGAGTGGTAGTCACAGCTCAACATCCCCCACCCACATGGCCCAGCAAGCTCACACTCAAGCATGCACACCCCACAGAGAGTGGAAAGCCCCATCAAAGATGTCTGACACTGGTGCTCTGTTGTGGGGAGCACAAGGCCATGCTGGGAACTGGCCACCAACTAACAGTAGGACACCACTGTCAGCCATCTTGCCATTGCTCTCACACTCACACACAGTGAAGTCCACCCAAAAGCAAGTATGGGCATGCTGGGAAGTGGGGTGGAGGCAATAGCATGATGGGAGTGGTAGTCACAGATATTGGTCACCCCACAACTGTCCCATCAACACCACCCTGAACCATGCGCACATCACAGGGAGTGGAAAACAACTGACAAGATGGCTGACACTGGCTACTGCTGTGGGGAGCACAAGGCCCTGCTGGCAACTGTGCACCAACCAACAGCAGGACACCACTGACTGACATCCTGAAAGACAACTTGCACTCCCTGCAATGGAAGCACGTTCCATGGTGGGATATCTGGCTGGGTGGGAAGGAGGACTCACAGCCCTGACCATAGTTACCAGCAGCGTTTCTCACACACACCCCTAACACAAACTCCACACAACTCACCTGGGAGAATGCATTGCCTCACACTCCAATCAAATATCCCACAAAGAACCACAACCCTGGGTCATGCTGTGTGAAGCACAGGGACACACATGGGACTTGTAGCAAAACTAACCCCAGGATAACACTGTCAGCCATCTTGTCAGCACAGGCACACAACCCCACAGGGAAGCAGAGTCAAAAGGAAGGAAGCATGGGCATGCTGGGAAGGGGGTGGAGGCAATAGCATGATGGGAGTGGTAGTCACAGCTCAACATCCCCCACCCACATGGCCCAGCAAGCTCACACTCAAGCATGCACACCTCACAGGGAGTGGAAAAGAACTGACAAGATGGCTGACACTGGGTACTGCTGTGGGGAGCACAAGGCCCTGCTGGGAACTGGGCACCAACAAACAACAGGACACCACTGTCAGCCATCTTGCCATTGCTGTCACACTCACACACAGTGAAGTCCACTCAAAAGGAAGGAAGTATGGGCATGCTGGGAAGGGGGTATAGGCAATAGCATGATGGGAGTGGTAGTCACAGCTCAACATCCCCCACCCACATGGCCCAGCAAGCTCACACTGAAGAATGCACACCTCACAGGGAGTGAAAATCCACTTCAAAGATGGCTGACACTAGTGCTCAGTTGTGGGGAGCACAAGGCCATGCTGGGAACTGGCCACCAACTAACAGTAGGACACCACTGTCAGCCATCTTGCCATTGCTCTCACACTCACACACAGTGAAGTCCACCCAAAAGCAAGTAAGTATGGGCATGCTGGGAAGTGGGGTGGAGGCTATAGCATGATGGGAGTGGTAGTCACAGCTCAACATCCCCCACCCACATGGCCCAGCAAGCTCACACTCAAGCATGCACACCCCACAGAGAGTGGAAAGCCCCATCAAAGATGTCTGACACTGGTGCTCTGTTGTGGGGAGCACAAGGCCATGCTGGGAACTGGGCACCAACTAACAGTAGGACACCACTGTCAGCCATCTTGCCATTGCTCTCACACTCACACACAGTGAAGTCCACCCAAAAGCAAGTAAGTATGGGCATGCTGGGAAGTGGGGTGGAGGCTATAGCATGATGGGAGTGGTAGTCACAGCTCAACATCCCCACCCACATGGCCCAGCAAGCTCACACTCAAGCATGCACACCCCACAGAGAGTGGAAAGCCCCATCAAAGATGTCTGACACTGGTGCTCTGTTGTGGGGAGCACAAGGCCATGCTGGGAACTGGCCACCAACTAACAGTAGGACACCACTGTCAGCCATCTTGCCATTGCTCTCACACTCACACACAGTGAAGTCCACCCAAAAGCAAGTATGGGCATGCTGGGAAGTGGGGTGGAGGCAATAGCATGATGGGAGTGGTAGTCACAGATATTGGTCACCCCCACAACTGTCCCATCAACACCACCCTGAACCATGCGCACATCACAGGGAGTGGAAAACAACTGACAAGATGGCTGACACTGGCTACTGCTGTGGGGAGCACAAGGCCCTGCTGGCAACTGTGCACCAACCAACAGCAGGACACCACTGACTGACATCCTGAAAGACAACTTGCACTCCCTGCAATGGAAGCACGTTCCATGGTGGGATATCTGGCTGGGTGGGAAGGAGGACTCACAGCCCTGACCATAGTTACCAGCAGCGTTTCTCACACACACCCCTAACACAAACTCCACACAACTCACCTGGGAGAATGCATTGCCTCACACTCCAATCAAATATCCCACAAAGAACCACAACCCTGGGTCATGCTGTGTGAAGCACAGGGACACACATGGGACTTGTAGCAAAACTAACCCCAGGATAACACTGTCAGCCATCTTGTCAGCACAGGCACACAACCCCACAGGGAAGCAGAGTCAAAAGGAAGGAAGCATGGGCATGCTGGGAAGGGGGTGGAGGCAATAGCATGATGGGAGTGGTAGTCACAGCTCAACATCCCCCACCCACATGGCCCAGCAAGCTCACACTCAAGCATGCACACCTCACAGGGAGTGGAAAAGAACTGACAAGATGGCTGACACTGGGTACTGCTGTGGGGAGCACAAGGCCCTGCTGGGAACTGGGCACCAACAAACAACAGGACACCACTGTCAGCCATCTTGCCATTGCTGTCACACTCACACACAGTGAAGTCCACTCAAAAGGAAGGAAGTATGGGCATGCTGGGAAGGGGGTATAGGCAATAGCATGATGGGAGTGGTAGTCACAGCTCAACATCCCCCACCCACATGGCCCAGCAAGCTCACACTGAAGAATGCACACCTCACAGGGAGTGAAAAGCCACTTCAAAGATGGCTGACACTAGTGCTCAGTTGTGGGGAGCACAAGGCCATGCTGGGAACTGGCCACCAACTAACAGTAGGACACCACTGTCAGCCATCTTGCCATTGCTCTCACACTCACACACAGTGAAGTCCACCCAAAAGCAAGTAAGTATGGGCATGCTGGGAAGTGGGGTGGAGGCTATAGCATGATGGGAGTGGTAGTCACAGCTCAACATCCCCCACCCACATGGCCCAGCAAGCTCACACTCAAGCATGCACACCCCACAGAGAGTGGAAAGCCCCATCAAAGATGTCTGACACTGGTGCTCTGTTGTGGGGAGCACAAGGCCATGCTGGGAACTGGGCACCAACTAACAGTAGGACACCACTGTCAGCCATCTTGCCATTGCTCTCACACTCACACACAGTGAAGTCCACCCAAAAGCAAGTAAGTATGGGCATGCTGGGAAGTGGGGTGGAGGCAATAGCATGATGGGAGTGGTAGTCACAGATATTGGTCACCCCCACAACTGTCCCATCAACACCACCCTGAACCATGCACACATCACAGGGAGTGGAAAACAACTCACAAGATGGCTGACACTGGCTACTGCTGTGGGGAGCACAAGGCCCTGCTGGCAACTGTGCACCAACCAACAGCAGGACACCACTGACTGACATCCTGAAAGACAACTTGCACTCCCTGCAATGGAAGCACGTTCCATGGTGGGATATCTGGCTGGGTGGGAAGGAGGACTCACAGCCCTGACCATAGTTACCAGCAGCGTTTCTCACACACACCCCTAACACAAACTCCACACAACTCACCTGGGAGAATGCATTGCCTCACACTCCAATCAAATATCCCACAAAGAACCACAACCCTGGGTCATGCTGTGTGAAGCACAGGGACACACATGGGACTTGTAGCAAAACTAACCCCAGGATAACACTGTCAGCCATCTTGTCAGCACAGGCACACAACCCCACAGGGAAGCAGAGTCAAAAGGAAGGAAGCATGGGCATGCTGGGAAGGGGGTGGAGGCAATAGCATGATGGGAGTGGTAGTCACAGCTCAACATCCCCCACCCACATGGCCCAGCAAGCTCACACTCAAGCATGCACACCTCACAGGGAGTGAAAAGAACTGACAAGATGGCTGACACTGGGTACTGCTGTGGGGAGCACAAGGCCCTGCTGGGAACTGGGCACCAACAAACAACAGGACACCACTGTCAGCCATCTTGCCATTGCTGTCACACTCACACACAGTGAAGTCCACTCAAAAGGAAGGAAGTATGGGCATGCTGGGAAGGGGGTATAGGCAATAGCATGATGGGAGTGGTAGTCACAGCTCAACATCCCCCACCCACATGGCCCAGCAAGCTCACACTGAAGAATGCACACCTCACAGGGAGTGAAAAGCCACTTCAAAGATGGCTGACACTAGTGCTCAGTTGTGGGGAGCACAAGGCCATGCTGGGAACTGGCCACCAACTAACAGTAGGACACCACTGTCAGCCATCTTGCCATTGCTCTCACACTCACACACAGTGAAGTCCACCCAAAAGCAAGTAAGTATGGGCATGCTGGGAAGTGGGGTGGAGGCTATAGCATGATGGGAGTGGTAGTCACAGCTCAACATCCCCCACCCACATGGCCCAGCAAGCTCACACTCAAGCATGCACACCCCACAGAGAGTGGAAAGCCCCATCAAAGATGTCTGACACTGGTGCTCTGTTGTGGGGAGCACAAGGCCATGCTGGGAACTGGGCACCAACTAACAGTAGGACACCACTGTCAGCCATCTTGCCATTGCTCTCACACTCACACACAGTGAAGTCCACCCAAAAGCAAGTAAGTATGGGCATGCTGGGAAGTGGGGTGGAGGCAATAGCATGATGGGAGTGGTAGTCACAGATATTGGTCACCCCCACAACTGTCCCATCAACACCACCCTGAACCATGCGCACATCACAGGGAGTGGAAAACAACTCACAAGATGGCTGACACTGGCTACTGCTGTGGGGAGCACAAGGCCCTGCTGGCAACTGTGCACCAACCAACAGCAGGACACCACTGACTGACATCCTGAAAGACAACTTGCACTCCCTGCAATGGAAGCACGTTCCATGGTGGGATATCTGGCTGGGTGGGAAGGAGGACTCACAGCCCTGACCATAGTTACCAGCAGCTCTACTCACACACACCCCTAACACAAACTCCACAAAACTGACCTGGGAGAATGCACTGCCTCACACTCCAATCAAATATCCCACAAAGAACCACAACCCTGGGTCATGCTGAGTGAAGCACAGGGACACACATGGGACTTGTAGCAAAACTAACCCCAGGATAACACTGTCAGCCATCTTGTCAGCACAGGCACACAACCCCACAGGGAAGCAGAGTCAAAGGGAAGGAAGCATGGGCATGCTGGGAAGGGGGGTGGAGGCAATAGCATGATGGGAGTGGTAGTCACAGATATTGGTCACCCCCACAACTGTCCCATCAACACCACCCTGAACCATGCACACATCACAGGGAGTGGAAAACAACTCACAAGATGGCTGACACTGGCTACTGCTGTGGGGAGCACAAGGCCCTGCTGGCAACTGTGCACCAACCAACAGCAGGACACCACTGACTGACATCCTGAACAACAACTTGCACTCCCTGCAATGGAAGCACGTTCCATGGTGGAATATCTGGCTGGGTGGGAAGGAGGACCAGATGTCAACCACATACAACCAATGCAGACCATGTACACACCCCAACATTCACATAGAAATGCCCAAATAATGCAGGACAATGTGCTACACCAATATCAACCCCTGACTGTGACAACTTAGGACAATGCAATGTACAGGCCCGCATCCAGAGGCACAGTCACAACTGTCAGGTGTGACAACCATTGATGCCTGCAGAAACATAACATACATTGTGTGTGTCTCCCAAAAACAGGTGATGATGGGGACACAGCAGCAGACGCTGAGGAGTCCCCGTCCCAGGCTCAAGAGGATACGGAGCTCACTGGTGTGGACCAGCCTCTGCCCTCCTCAGATGAAGAAGACCCACCTGGCACCTCCGGAGCAAGTCATCATGCAGCACCAGCAGGACCACCAGCTGCACCCCCTGCACCCACCCCTCCAACGACTGTCAACACACATACCACCCCTGCCGACATGGACAGACCAAGTAGCACCACCACCACCAGCACAGGGACCCTGGACCAACGTGGGGCCATGGACACCAACACCACCAACAACCCCCAAGGGGGCCCAGGGTCACCTGTGTGTGCCACCTCAGGTACTGCACGTGTCGCCAGGGGTGGTGGGAGGGGTGGGAGACATAGGTCGCTGATCGCAGAGGGGTCTGGACTGCATGATGACCCACAACTGGCACGCATAGCCGATGCGTACCAGTCCAGCACCGGAGAGCTCAGCCAGGTAGTGGGGCTCCTCAGGGACATTAAACATCAGCAGGCTGCCCATCATGCCCGCTTGGACTCACACATGTCCCGCGTGGAGTCCAAGTGGGACACACTGCAAGAGATGACGGCGGTGCATAGGGACATATTACAATGCCTCCGCCAGATAAGCAGCAACCAGTCAACACCTCCCTGTGTGCCCACAACATCTGCTGCTGAAACAACTGCAACTGCCACAGGGAGGCAGGATGACTCTGGCGGAGAGTCCCCTGCACCGCAGCAGCCTGCACTTGAGGGTCCCCCAAAGAAGAGGGGTCGTCCGAGGAAGGACAACTGAGAGGCTGATGGCCATGCACAACCCCCAGGAAGCCAACACATGTTCTGGATAATCACCTTTGTGCGCAAACTGTTCACCCTGTTGACTGCAACACTACTCCCCACATGACATGGGGAGTACAAGTTGGACCAATGTCTCAGATGACTGTGGACTTGATACAGGACATTTCTGCTACCAGGACTTCCAATTCATCTAGGAACTTTGGATTGCAATCAAAATGTACAGCACTCACCATCCTGTGCACTATTCACACACATGTATGACAATAAACACACTAATACACCATACCATGCCTCTGTCGTGATTCCAACGTGGTGCCTGTCATGGAGATGATGACCAGCGAAATTACACTGTGCATGCTAACTGCTACAGCAAGTACAACACAGGCATGTGAGTCATGGCAACGTGACACATATGAGGGAGACACACCACCAGGGCTACACAACAAATACACACCTAGGCCATCTGACTCATTGCCTACACTGATGTTGCCAGGAAATACGGTGCAATGCACAGACACAACACCTATTCACAGTCTTAGTCAACTAGCCCACTGGTGCAGTAAGCAAATGTCAGTCAAATGTGTGACCACAGACAACGCACATCACAAAGTGAAGCACAGGTTTATTACACATTTGCAACATGTTGTAACCACTACAGATGCAAGGTAATCCCACCTGGCAGCGGGCACACAGTCAACAAGTGTAGAAGGAAGGAAGTCCATGGGTGTGGCGCACATCACCTGTAGGGACACGACAGCTACCACCATGGAAGTCGAATCACGGTGCCGGGGATCATAGTTGACCAAACGACTCTGAAAGTACCCTGTGAAGGACAGAAATGACACACAGTCAAAAGCACTGAAGAACAGGACAGAAATGCAATACTCATGCCCAATACATGTCACAAGATACCCACCCAGAACCAAGTTAGCATGTCAACACTGTTGGGGAGTACAGACTACCTGTAAGGACACATCGCTACACGCATACAGTCATGTAGCCCATGGACACACTCAAACAGCACCAGAGCACCACCAACACATATAATGCAAACTCACATCATTGACATGACATCTCTGGATACTCACATTCAGCTGAAGAAGTTGGTGATGAGCTGTGTGCGGACATCACCATCATCATCATCATCATCACTGGCATCGTGGTCCAGGCCAGGATCCTCCACAGGTGGCGGACGTTGGTCATCGTCAACCAGGATGAGAGGCAACTCCTTCCGCACTGCCAGGTTGTGTAGCATGCAGCAGACAATGACAATCTTGCACACCTTTGCTGGGGCATATGGGAGGACCCTCCTGTCTTGTCCAGGCAGCGGAAGCGGCTCTTCAGGAGACCAAATGTCCGCTCAATCACTCTCCTGGTCCGACCATCTGCCTCATTGTAGCGCATCTGGGCTGGTGTCACAGGGTTCATGAGGGGCGTCAGCAACCACGGCATGTTGGGGTATCCGGAGTCACCTACATACAGACAATTGCACATTAGCTGAGTTGGAAAAGAGGGTGGAACACTACATTGCAGAACACACACAATGGTACAAAGTCTGTACACACCAACAAGCCAGGCACGCTGGTTCGGCATCTGTGACATCATCCTCGGGATGCGACTACTCCTCATCACGTAGGCATCGTGTGCAGAACCGGGGAAACGGGCACACACGTGTGAGATGCTCATATCTGCAAGACAGACCACCAGTGCATTGACCAATTGGTAGTGTTTGCGGTTCCTGTATGCCTGCTCTTGGGCCTATGGTGGTACCAAAGCCACATGTGTCCCATCAATGGAGCCAATGACATGCGGCATCCTCCCCAGGGCATAGAAGTCACTCTTCATGTCAGTGAGTTGTTGGAGTCTAGGGAAATAGATGTACTGGTTCAGGTATATCAACATAGCCTCCAAAACATCGCGGAGCACACGGCTGAACATGGTCTGTGACATCCCACCAGCAGTCGCCACAGTGTGTTGAAAGGTACCGGCGGCAAAGAAGTGTAGGGCTGCCATCACCTTCACCTTGGGGGTCAGCGCTGTAGGGTACGGCCGGCCAGGTTGCAAATGTGGTGCCAAGCGCACTGCCAAATCCTCAATCAGCTGCCTGGTGAAGCTGTACCGTCGGATGCTGTCACGTTCCACCATCGTTGCCAGGTCGGGGAAAGGTCTATGGACAGCTGGTGCCCTGCAGTGCATAGGTGAAGAAAGAAATATTGTCAGTCACCCCACATATGTGGCATTGAACACACTCAATATCACATGATACATCATTATGAGGCACAAGTACATGATGTGTGCAGTTCCGTAAGGACATGTATGGCACATACATGGCCAACATCTAACATCACAGTTCAACAAGTGGCATCAATAAGTCCCATGTTGTGCCATTGGATATCATGAGGCCGTGTCACAGTTCCCATCTCCTGCTGCCACGTTACAAACACACCCCACAGTGACATGTGAGGACAGATGTGCCCCAGGCATCACAGCTCAACGACAGGTAGATTCCCAGGGACCCTGTATTGCCACATGGACACTGGCATGACATGGTGTATCATGTATACACCACAGCAAAACAACCATGACCCCCACAGGTAGTGGTCCCTGTTGCCTCGGCAGGACAGACATGGACGTCTGTGACACACACACGCACAACATCAAAGTCCATGCACAAACAACGTGGATGTGGAGACTGTCTCCCATTGTGCACATGAAATCAGAGACATTGTAAACACAACATGCACACAGACTGTGGAGGACCACCACTATTGTGCCAATGGGTCACCCTGGGTTAAACATACCATCCCACATGGGACTCAGGGGGTATGTGACATGACATCCACATACACCACCGTGAAATGTGACCATGCCACATGCTCAGCTATGATCAGTTGCACATCACAGTGGTCATGTACATGAAACACCAAGGATCCTGTCCCCATGAACACGTGCACAGCCTGGGGGTGGCTGCCCCCAAGTGACACCCACAGAACAACATGTTCACCCCCATACACGGAATAGGTAATGCAGCCTTACATGCCTTAGGATACAGTTTGGACAGGCTGTGGTGTTGTAGGTGTGCCCCTTACTCCCTGGGAAGTATATGTGGCTGGCATATGTTCACCTGTGACAGGCATGGTGACATATGCCAGTGACTTGTACAGGGACGCGTTGGACAGCAATGGACTGATCTGTGCGCACACATTGGCCATTGCATTCAATGTGTGCTGGTACGTGTTGTATTCGCAATATGCGTTGGACAGCAATGGACTGATCTGTGCGCACACATTGGCCATTGCATTCAATGTGTGCTGGTACGCGTTGTATTCGCAATACGCGTTGGACAGCAATGGACTGATCTGTGCGCACACATTGGCCATTGCATTCAATGTGTGCTGGTACGTGTTGTATTCGCAATACGCGTTGGACAGCAATGGACCGATCTGTGCGCACACATTGGCCATTGCATTCAATGTGTGCTGGTACGCGTTGTATTCGCAATACGCGTTGGACAGCAATGGACCGATCTGTGCGCACACATTGGCCATTGCATTCAATGTGTGCTGGTACGCGTTGTATTCGCAATACGCATTGGACAGCAATGGACCGATCTGTGCGCACACATTGGCCATTGCATTCAATGTGTGCTGGTACGCGTTGTATTCGCAATACGCGTTGGACAGCAATGGACCGATCTGTGCGCACACATTGGCCATTGCATCCAATGTGTGCGGGTACGCGTTGTATCCTGGGTACGCGTTGAACAGCAATGGACCGATCGGTGTGCCCGGCCGGCCCATTGCATTCAATGTGTGCGGGTACGCGTTGTATCCTGGGTACGCGTTGAACAGCAATGGACCGATCGGTGTGCCCGGCCGGCCCATTGCATTCAATGTGTGCGGGTACGCGTTGTATCCTGGGTACACGTTGAACAGCAATGGACCGATCGGTGTGCCCGGCCAGCCCATTGCATTCAATGTGTGCGGGTACGCGTTGTATCCTGGGTACGCGTTGAACAGCAATGGACCGATCGGTGTGCCTGGCCGGCCCATTGCATTCAATGTGTGCGGGTACGCGTTGTATCCTGGGTACGCGTTGAACAGCAATGGACCGATCGGTGTGCCCGGCCGGCCCATTGCATTCAATGTGTGCGGGTACGCGTTATATCCTGGGTACGCGTTGAACAGCAATGGACCGATCGGTGTGCCCGGCCGGCCCATTGCATTCAATGTGTGTGGGTACGCGTTGTATCCTGGGTACGCGTTGAACAGCAATGGACCGATCGGTGTACCCGGCCGGCCCATTGCATTCAATGTGTGCGGGTACGCGTTGTATCCTGGGTACGCGTTGAACAGCAATGGACCGATCGGTGCGCATCCATTGGCTATGTCCTGGCCTGGCAACGGACGCGTTTTCAAATTTTGAACGAGTCTGATGCTGTAAATTCAGTTGGTCACCCACAACAATGTTGCAAATTCATGGGTGTCATGAAGTTGAACTTTTGAAGGATGCTGTGGGCGTGTGTAAGTGGTGCAATTCCATGGATTGGCCAGATTCAGAAGATGCAAATGACTTGGACCTATCACTTTGGACACATGGGACAGTATCTGCCTCTGCAGCACACATATAATGCTGGCTGTTCCCCTGAGAGCTCACTTGCCTGCACTACATGCTCCAGGACGACATCTGCCACCACCACTGCTGCTGTATCTGCACCCTCTGGACCCTGCAATGGCACGTACTGTGGAGAGAGCCCCAGCCTTCAGCACTGAGGAGAACCGGGCACTGCTGGACAGCCTCCTTCCACAGTACAGCAAGCTGTATGGGAAAGCAGGGGAGCAGGTGAGTGTTCTGTCCACTGCCTTCCTAAATGTGCATGTTGTCTGACTAGCAAGGCTAACAGTCTGCACGCCACTGGCTAGCAGGCTCACTGAGTAGTTGTCACCCCCCATAGTGTGTAGTTACATGCACTGGACAGGTATAGTGCAGTGACAGTGCATTTAAACAAGGTTTTACTTCCCAGGCAATGATACCATTTAGTAACTGCTGGCATACTGTCCATGGCCATCGTTGCACTGCCTGTGTACATCATGTGCCCCTGTGATTGAGACATGTATATACAACTGTGTAATGCACGGATATGTTGCATGTGTAGTAATAGCATTCTCACTTTGTCATCCTCACAGGTTGATGCCCACTAGAAGCAGAAGATATGGCTGACCATTGTCCGGGCAGTGAGATCCGTGGGGGACTACAAGCGCCGGATCTGCAACTGCCAGAAGAGGTGGCAGGGCCTTCGGGGCTGGACCCGGAGGATCGCACGGGTCCAGCTGAAGCTGTCGCCTCCTCGCAGGAGGGGCGGACACCGGACCCTGACCCCCCACATGCTCAGGATCCTGGCGGTGGTCTTCCCTGATCTGGATGGGCAGCTGAAGGCCAGAGAGCAGCAAGAAGGGGGTGAGTCCATGACTGCATTGTGAACTATGTCTGCCATGCTATGTGCCCTCCTCTGGCCTGGTTAAACTTCCACAGTACATCAGTCATGTGGTCCAGGACCCATGTCCCTCTATTGTGCACTGCCCACTCCTCATCTGATACCCAGGTGTGGCCCTTACAGTCAGGGAATTGTGTCACTTGGGTACTGTGTCCTTGCAGTTTGCTTGACTCAAGGTGGGGGACAGCATCTGTTTCCCTAACTCTGTGGTGGGCATCATGGGTGGGTCCATTGCTTACACAATGCCTGTGTTCTGACATGTATTCTGCGTGTTACTTTGATATGTGGTCCAATTGCTGAGCTGATCCACCACATGTGCCTGGGGTATCTGGCACACACCCATGCTGCGGGTGGGAACAATGTTTGGGCCCCAGGAGTGTGTATATTACGTGTGTCACACATACTTAGCCAGCTGCCTACTGTCCAGGGCTCATCCCTCATTCATGTGGGGCAGGACAGTCATGCCTACTCCAGGCCATACAATACACTCTGTACTCCCACTCCCGTGTATCAGCTGACACGTTGTGCTCAGTGATTTGTCCCCTCAGGTGTCTGCCTCTGTGTCAGTGTGCTGTGGCTTCGTTGTCAGGACTGCTGGGGTGTTTCTCGGTTGGGGCTCAGCATGCCACCGGAGATGTGACCATAGGAGACGATACTTGTGTGACACATAGGTGTTTGATCACCTGACCGTGCAGACTGGGGTATGCGAATGTGAAGTTCAGGCAGCTGTCTCCCATTCACAGCAGATTGTGAGGTGCTCAGGTTCAGAGGGTCGTGTTACAGGTCTCCCATTTGTCCAATCGGTATGACCTGGACAAATAAGGGTTCAGATGATGTGGTGTGTGGGGGATGTACATGTGCACTTGTTCAGCTCCAGGACTTGCATTCCCCATGACCTTGGATTGTGACACAGTGCAGACTGTTGTTGTCTGGCTGCCCTGCCCATGTGACTGGAGACAGCGATGTATGACTTAGCAGGCATGCCTGTGCCATGGCATGAAACTTCCAATGAGTGATCCTGCAGGGGAGTGACATGTGCTACATGCACACCATTGTGGCAATGGCTATCAGGACATGGGTGCATCATGGTGTCTGTCGCTGGTATGCATCACATGCATTTCCTATTTGACTCTGGGCATCCCTTTCATCCGGACACCTGTACTGACTCAGTGGCAAGAGTTGTGATGTGTGCATGTTCACATGCTTAACCGGGTTCTCTGCACTGTCCAACTACTGTGTAGGTGGTGCATGTGTCCACACTGGGGTATTGCCATCCAACAGACACCAGACAGATGGGTGCAAGGCCAGGTGGGATGTGAGTGCCATGGTTGACCATCAGACTGACAATTGGCTTCTCCTGTTCTGTTTGGGCACTTTTAGCAAAGTATAATTAAGGATGCCAGGGCTTGCTCTGTAATGTGCTGTACTAACTGTGGTGTGTGCGTTCGGTGCAGGTGACTGATGCCTGTCTGTTTCCCTATTGATTGCAGATACATCCACGGCCACAGGAGGGGACAGCTCCACGGACCAGGAGGAGCCGCAGAGCCAGACTGGGTCAGCAGCCGAGGAGTGGTCGGAGGGACCCAGTGGCACGGAGGGCGAGGGGAGCCACACCGAGGAGTCCTCAGCACCATCCACCTCAGCTGAGGACCACAGCAGCTTGGAGGATGACTCCCTTATGGAGGCGGGTGTCAGCATCCACCACACCCCAGCTAGTGTTGCTGTCCCCGCCACCACCACCACCACCACCGCCCTCCCATCGGCTCCCATTCCCGAGGTCCATGGAGGCTCCCATGTTCGGGAGCGTGTCTCCTTCGGGCCAGGCACCGCACCCCCTGCCCCTGTGTCCCCTGCTGCCCTGAGTGAGGAGTCTGTGTACCTCCTTCGCCAGCTCCATGTAGGGCAGACAGCGATGCTGAGTGTCCTCCATGCCCACACCACTCTGTTGACTCAGCTGGTGTCGTTCATGGAGGGCATCTCATCGGGCATGTCTGCCCTACAGAGGGGCAATAGGTCCATGGACTCCTCCCTGACAGCAGCAGTGTCCCTCCTCCGACAGTCCCTCACCCCTCCTGCCTCTGCCCCATCCACACTCTCCAGCACCTTACCTGTCCCAAGCACACACACACCGGCACAGGCACCCACCAGCACAGACACGAGTAGCACACAGACACACACGCCACTAACAAGATGCACACGCACGCACAGTCAGGGGACTGAAACCACACTCACAGGGGATGGGGCCCAGGCACACACACACGCATCCACGAGCACTGCGCAGTCCTCAGTTGCCTCTCCCTCCAAAGCCCCCTCCCTTGCCTCACCTGCAACCCCAAAGACACAGCGGCTCTTCCTCAGTGACCTCGGCCTCTTCCCCTCCGATCCAGCTGATACAGCATTCAGGGGGAAGAGGAAGCCCACCCACACGGACCAGAGTGCCCCTCGCCCCCGGACACCCTCCCCCAGGCGCAGACCGACTGACGCCCCCACCCGCAAGTCCCCCCGGACCCGGAAGAGCAAGACCCCGCCGCCGCCCTGCAGCTCAGGCACCAAGTCTCCTTCCTCCATCCCTCAGGCCCCCACTCCACAGGTGCCCCCACCACACCCTGCCCCAGGTTCCCCCACCCACAGATACACCATCCCCAAAAGGATCAGGCCTTCTCCCCTGCCACTTGCTCTTCTGGCCCCACACCCCCACTGCGCTTGTCTGTGCCACTGGTGTGGTGAGGGTGTCCTCCCCCTCTGTCCTGCCCACCTTATCTGATCCCCATTCTCCTCCCCTGGAGGTAGGCACTGCAGTGGAGGCCACTACCACCCTGTCTGACTTGGGCACTGCAGTGGCGAACCTGTCCACTCCATCTGCACGGTCCACTGCAGACGTGCCGTCGCCCACACCATCTGAGTCATGCCCCCCAGTTGTGCCGGCACACACCATGTCAGACACCTCCACTGCAGTTTTCAGTGGCTCTCCAGCACCCACCACCCCTTCCCTGCCTCCTTCTGGTGAGCCCTGATCCTGTCCCTGCGGTGCCTCGTCTGCCCCCCCGTATGCCCCTCCGAGGGGATTGTCCCTTGTGTGTAGCAGTGCAGGCATGCGTAGGGTGACATCTGCCACTGTCACCCTGTTTTGACTTTCAGAATGGACTGGCCATTGGCCTTTGTTTCTTTTTTTCTGGACTTTAACTTTTGAACCCACATATGCTGAATAAAGCTACTTTCTGTTCTCTAGTGGTTTTGCTTCTGATGTACATGATGTTAATGATGCTAACCGTGCCCTTGCTGCAGTGATGGTGATTTTCGGTCTCATGGAAATGAAGTGTTACTCTGCAGGAACCCATGTGGTCCACGGGTAATGTGTCCTATCCTGTAGTGTATCCATGTCATCCTTAGCAGCATATGAGGGTGTCATGTTTTCAATATTTGGCAATGGGATTTCCTACTTACATTAGCAATGTCACATCTGTGGCTTCCACCCCTGCACATCTGTTGTGCTTGCCATTGTTCAATTAGTCTACTTCCCTGGCCGTGTGGCCATCTCCACTGGACATGCAGGTTTGGGCATCAATGGGGAAGGACTCATCTGTGTTGTCAGTGCAACTTGCTATACATGTGTGTTGGATCTGTGCTGATGATTTTGTTGACACTCCCATGACCAGGCTGATGTGACAGGAGCCTTCATTTGGTGCTAATTGTTGACTGTGTGACCAAGTGTTCTGCTGACATGATGGAGCCCTACTGAGGCGACATATGGCACAGCTTTCCTCACACAGGAGTGGAGTCCCCTCATGGCAGTATGTGCTCCTGTGACATCGCCTGCGCCCAAGGTGTGTGTTGTATGAGCATGTCTGTGTGTTCACTTCCATTTTGCTGTGCATGCTGGGATCCCTAGTGATGTTCCTGTTTGTGATGCTTGCTGAGTTGACCTATGTTCCCCCAAAGTCTTCTCCCTGGGTTCTCTGTGATGTGGGTGCATGGCACATTACTGGTCATCAGGGTGTCACCCATAGGTGTGTTTGCTGTCAGGGCTGAGTTTGTGGCCAGACGCTGATGGGTCACAGTCAGGATTCCCCTTGGCACTTGTTGTTTACACCTGTCATGTGATTGCCGGTTTGTGTTAGCTTTCATTGGTTGTGACACGTTGTGTGTGTGACTGCTGGCACTCCTCAGGGTCAGGGCTGCAATGTTGGTAGTTGTCTATGTGTGTTCTTTGTGGGTGACCTTGGCTTCTTCATTGGTGTGTGACTGTGGCTGGGATCCCATTGGTTGGTGTGGTATTGCCGTCATGTCCATGTACAGCGTAGTGTGCAGTGTGTCAGACATTCAGGAGTCTTGTTGAGTGGCCATGTGTGATGTGTTTCTGCACCTTGGTTCCCGCCACCCCCCCTGGGATTGTCATGGGTGCATGTGCAATGTCACCAGTGCATGTGAGCTTCACTGCTGCAGATTGTTGGAGGTCGAGGTGTGTGGTGTTGAGTGTGTGCAGATGAGAGTTGTTGCCCGGCTAGACCCCTGCCTCCATGTTGGCCTTGGCTTACTGGCCGTGCTGATTGATTTGTGCTTGTGTAGGTGTGATGGTAGTTTGTTGCTCAGGACACATGACTGTGGTTCACAGTGTGCACGACATCTAGCTTTGTCATCACAGTGGGATTGTAATGCAGCACAGGGTCACCACATTGTGGGGGCCCTGGGGGTAGTGCTGTGGTGTCTCTGTGTCTTGCTGTGTCAGTTGCTGTTCCTACATGCTTGTGTGACATGTGTGATTCGTGCTCCCTCTCATCTGACAATGCCTGATTGCCCACATAGGGGATTTGGATCCATGAGTTACCTTTGTGTGGCACTGTATGCACATCTGTGTAATTGGTATTCAGGCCTCCTCATGTGTTGTGTGGTTGCCTGGGGACACTGGTACCCCCTCACCTGTTGTGTTTGATGTGCAGTGTGGGTCTGCCTGTTTGTGTTTGTGCATCTGCACCACTGCATTGGCATATCTTTAGTGTGCCATTGGCTGTATGTTGTTTGGTGTGTTTCCCCTGCTGTCCCTGGGACTCCTAGGTCATCAGTCAGCACAATGATCATTGTTTGTGTGTCCCATTGCTGCCATGGTATGGTATCTGTTCACCTCACATCTACAGTCTCCACAGGGTATCTGCATTTGTGTGCCCATTGGTGCAAATATGTGGGTCTGCATTCTGATGGTCACTTCTGTCATTGTGTCATTGATGAATGTTGACAGTGTCAGCCCCCATGGGTGATGTTTGTCTGCACATGGCCAAAGGTATGTCTTATTTGGACTGCACTGTTTGCCTCCCCCAATCTATGTTGCTATGGGACACAAGCACTACTTTGCCACTGATGTGTTTGTTGTTCTGTGACCAGGAATCATCCATGCAGTTGGCAGTTGCAGCTTTTTCTTTGTCAACACTTACATATTGGTCACTGTGATGATGGGGGTTTGGACCCCATTGCCCCAATGTTCAAAATGTGCTTCAGCTATGGACCCCACACTTACATTTTGGTCACTGTGATGATGGGGGTATGGACCCCATTGCCACAATGTTCAATATGTGCTTCAGCTATGGACCCCACACTTACATTTTGGTCACTGTGATGATGGGGGTATGGACCCCATTGCCCCAATGTTCAAAATGTGCTTCAGCTATGGACCCCACACTTACCTTTTGGTCACTGTGATGATGGGGGTTTGGACCCCATTGCCACAATGGTCATGGCCTGCTTGCATTGTGGGGGCCAAACACATTTATGCGTGGCACATGTGATAGGGGGTCACATTGTATGTTCAAAGTCATGTTCAGTGTTGTAGGTATTTGACACAGTCTACACACGCTTGTCATGTTGTTGGGGGGGATGTCTTTATGTTGCATTGTTTATGTTGGTTTGTGCTTGTTGTGTCATGTATTAGCCATCCTGTGAGTGGGGGTGTTGTTGGTGGTAGGCATCCAGCCCCCCATGGGTAGAGGTGGTAGTAGTGGTAGGCATCTGGCACCCCATGGGTAAGGGTGGTAGTAGTGGTAGGCATCCAGCCCCCCATGGGTAGAGGTGGTAGTAGTGGTAGGCATCTGGCACCCCCTGGGTAGAGGTGGTAGTAGTGGTAGGCATCTGGCACCCCAAGGGTAAGGGTGGTAGTAGTGGTAGGCATCTGGCACCCCCTGGGTAGAGGTGGTAGTAGTGGTAGGCATCTGGCACCCCCTGGGTAAGGGTGGTAGTAGTGGTAGGCATCCAGCCCCCCATGGGTAGAGGTGGTAGTAGTGGTAGGCATCTGGCACCCCCTGGGTAGAGGTGGTAGTAGTGTTAGGCATCTGGCACCCCCTGGGTAAGGGTGGTAGTAGTGGTAGGCATCCAGCCCCCATGGGTAAGGGTGGTAGTAGTGACAGGCATCCAGCCCCCATGGGTAGAGGTGGTAGTAGTGGTAGGCATCTGGCACCCCTGGGTAGAGGTGGTAGTAGTGGTAGGCATCTGGCACCCCTGGGTGAGGGTGGTAGTAGTGGTAGGCATCTGGCACCCCCTGGGTAGAGGTGGTAGTAGTGGTAGGCATCTGGCACCGCCACAGGTAAGGGTGGTAGTAGTGGTAGGCATCCAGCCCCCCATGGGTAAGGGTGGTAGTAGTGGTAGGCATCTGGCACCCCCTGGGTGAGGGTGGTAGTAGTGACAGGCATCCAGCCCCCATGGGTAGAGGTGGTAGTAGTGGTAGACATCTGGCACCCCTGGGTAAGGGTGGTAGTAGTGGTAGGCATCCAGCCCCCATGGGTAAGGGTGGTAGTAGTGGTAGGCATCTGGCACCCCCTGGGTGAGGGTGGTAGTAGTGACATGCATCCAGCCCCCCATGGGTAGAGGTGGTAGTAGTGGTAGGCATCTGGCACCCCCTGGGTAGAGGTGGTAGTAGTGGTAGGCATCTGGAACCCCCTGGGTGAGGGTGGTAGTAGTGACAGGCATCCAGCCCCCCATGGGTAAGGGTGGTAGTGGTGGTAGGCATCCGGGCCCCTATGTGTATATGTGGCATTGGTGATGGCCATCCCGCCCCTATGGTGCTGCTGTTGATGGTGTAAGTAATTTCTGCATCCCTCTGTGTGTGTGTGATGTGTCGGGTACGTGTAGTTTGTTTTTGTGGTTGGTGTCTGACTTACCTTCTGCGCCGTACGCGTCCGTGCCTGTTCCGGTAGTAGATGTAGAATATTGGTAGGATCGGCACGATGGGATTCATGGTTGGTTCGTCTCGTTCGTCTTTCTCGTTGCTTCGCCTCGTCCTCGTCGCTGGCGTGTTCGTCTCGTAGCCGTGGATCGTGTTGTGGCGCGAATCGGAGCTTATGTGCGCCTCTCCCTGATGCTTTGACGTGCCATGCGTAGCGACGGGTTCGGCGCGTACGGGAAGCGAATCGTACTTGTCCGGCCGGACGGGGCTGCATTTTGGCTTCCGTGCGACTCGATTCTGCATTTACGGATCCGGCTCGTTCGGGGAACAGGACCTGGATTGGGTGAGTACGACTGGGTCGGAATCTATGCTGTTATGCGCATCGTACTTGCTCGTTCGGAATAATGTGCGGTTCGGTCGGGAAACAGGCATTCGCATGGCTTTTTTCCCGACCGAATACTGTTAGGTGCGCCTCCGACCGAGATCGGAATCGGCCCCTATGTCTTTATTTCTCAAAATTTGGTAAGCCATCTATTGTATGGTGCCATCATCTGCACCAATTTCGGTGACCATAATCCAATCGAGATGGCTCTAGAATCATTTGCCAGGAATGTCTTGGAAGATACCTGAACTGCTAAAATTCTCTGGGAGAAATAGTAGGTGCAAATATGTCTTTGGTTAGCAGGTGTTTAATGGAAATAAAGGGTAGGGAGGAGGTTGTGGACAGTTTTGTAGTACTTTGTGCTGAAATTAGGGTGCCCTTATTGAAGCCAGGTAATTCTGCATTACAGGCCCCCCCGGTGGTTCGATCTGGCGTGCTCACTGGCTAATCGCCACTAAGGCACTCATTACTCACCCTCGAGATAAACATGTTGTGGTCTTTCTGCACAGGGAGTTTAAACCTGTGACTAGAAAGTGCAGAAAGGAAATTATAACTGACCAGTGGGCTACCCTTACAGACACAGCTTAGACAAAGGATAGTAAGGCTTTTTGGAGAACAGTATCACATATGAGGGCAATATATCAAACCGGCAACACTATTGGATGCCATATAAGGGCAAGAGGATTGGGCAGCACTTTGTAAAGCCATCGATGCTGTCAGTAACCCAACCAATATTGACGTTGTCAAAATTGATACTTAGAGTTTCATATTAGTATTTTTGTCAGAAGTCACCTCTGCCATTCAGGAGAGTAAGAGTGGTAAGGCCCCCTGCTCTCACGGCGTTCCCATTGATTTGATTAAGTGTGAGCCGATTTTTTGGGCACCTTTATTGACAAATGTCTTTAATTCCATGAGCCATCACACAATTCCAAAATCCTGTGCCCTTTCAGTCATAGTGCCCATTTTTAAAATGGGAGACACACTGAGCCTAAAAAGTATCGCCCTATCTCCCTGATAGACATCCCTGCTAAGATCTTTGGAAGAGTCCTATACAATAGGATAGTAACATGAGCCAATGAAAATAATGTAATGAATGAGTGTCAGCTGGGTTTTTGAAATGGAATAGTTATGGTGGAACAATGCCTGAATTCACACCTTATTGTAGGCAAATACACTGTGGCGAAGCGATCTAACCTGTATCTTGCTTTTATGGACTTATCGACGGCCTTCGACTGTGTAAACAGGGCTAAGTTATGGCAAATTTGAATTCAAATGGGGATGGATCCAATACTGGTGCGCACTTTAATATCTTTGCACCATGAGACAAAAGCATATGTAAAGTTTGGGACTGGTGGGGAAGTATCCAACGTTTATAATGTTGAACAGTGTGGGCATCAATGGTGTGTGCTTTCCTCTTTGTTATTCATTTTATATATAAATAACCTCAGTCTACAGCTTACAAATAGCTCCACCAATGTTCCCACGATAAACGGCACTCCCATTCCTGTACTTTTATATGCGTATGACGCTCTATTAATGGCCAGCACCCTGAAAGCCCTACGTAATTTAATCAATTCTTTTGTGAATTTTATGGAGAAATTAGATCGAAGGACTAATTACTCAAAATCGTTTACTATGTGTTGCGGCCCGAAATTCATGCGCTCCTCAGCCATCACGGTAGGGTCAATAACATTACTGCACACTAGCACTTTTACCTATCTAGAGATTTTATTTAGCGACTCTAGTTCATGGGCGTCCCAAATCACAGAAAATAGAATAACATTGTCGAAGGCAGTAGGCTCCCTCCTTGGCTTACTATCACCACCAGGAGGCAGGGCCCTTGTCCCATTGCTAGAAATATATTTAGCTCAGTGTATACCTATTGCTTTCTATGAGGCAGGATTATGGGGCATTAGTGACCCGCAACCACTGGAAAAAGAAGAAAATCATTTTTGCACGCGTTCAATAATGGTGCCTGCATCAACCTCACTTTTTATTTGTCATAAAGAGTTAGCATTAAATTATTTATATGATCAAATACTCATTCGCCCGCACTGCTGTGGTTCTCTGTTTATGAGCAATGTGGAAGCCTCACTCACTAGAAAGATACTTTTTGACTGCCTGGCCTGTGATAGAGGGATCTCTATTCCTTGGCTGTCCTGCATAAAGAAGTCACTGGAAGGGAGTGGTGTAAGGTTTGCTATTCCTGAGTCAGCTATAGGTGCACTACCAAGCAGAAAGCAAGCATAGGCCCTGTTGTTAGAAAAATTGCAAGGTAAAAGATTGCATAATGAACCACAGAAACCCAGTAGTGAGGATTACTTCTTTCCTAATGTTGGTGCTGTGTCAACTGATTACCTAATGAATACAAACGGGAGGTGGGTGTGCTTGCTTCTATTTCGATTTAGAGCAGGGACCCTGAAATGTTCCCTCTGCTTTCCGCGAGGTTCCCAGCACAACTTGAACTCACGAATTTGCCCGTGCAACAATGTTTCTAAGCAAACTGTGCTACATTTTACTTTCTTTTGAGGGTACTACCAATTATTTACAAGAGTGTATTTAGTACCTTTTATAAGGCTCAGAAATCATGTCAACAAGCTTTTAGGTGTCTGCAAGATTTAACTGACAATGAAACATGTGGTTGCGTAAGTTTGTTTCAAGAAGCTCTATGCACTTTGATGAACATCTTTGTACTTTTTTAGACTATTTATCAATGTAGGCCATGCTTTTACTCAAGTTCTATATGATACAAGTTGGTTGCCAATGAAGTTCACTTTTATCTTCTTTGTATGTACTTTAAACTGCTTTTTTGGCCGGTCTCCCTGCCGAATAAAGATACTTTGATTGAACCACAATATAACACATAAACACAGAAACAAGTGTACATCGAATGCACTAATTATGAAATATTTTATCTAATTCACAAAGAAAAACATATGCAAAAATCAAAATGTTAATCGGAAGGTTGGAGCATTTCAAAGTTTAGTTTTATTTTGTATTAGTCAAAGTGATATGCTGAGCACCAGCATATCATCATGACTTTTTTGCTCCAAATGCATGCTTTCTGTTTATTGGCGTTTATCAGTGCTTTAATGGGGGGTGACCAGTCGTCCACCCTAGATTCCATCTCCCACAAATTAAGATAAGAAGACCCACTTAATTTTTATCCTCAAATTTGAAGAAATCTTTCACAAAGCGCATTTTGAAATGAACAATTTTGCTTTTTTATGTATATATCCTTCCTTAATCTGTTAATTTTTTAAAAGGTTGCAGACCCAAGAGTAGACATCAACTCTAAGTCACTGGTAGTGCACCAGTACAATTCCATAGCAGGTGCAGAGGTGGTATCCAATTTCCTCATAGCTCTTCAATATCACAACCTTTCTTCTGCTCCACAATGTTTCCTTTTATAAATTGCCCACAATCTACAAGAGCTGACAGGGGGATTTGAGCATTGGTGTTCAGAATCTTGAGTATGTTTTACTTTGTCCTCCAAAATGTATTCAGCCTATAAATTCAATTCACCGCTGAGGACAACAACACATTAGAGTTCAATAATGGTATTGTTTTATTTTTTGAAAGCAAGACAGTAAGCACAGATTGCATTTAATAATGTGTGGAAAAATAAGATTTCACAGAGACACATGAAACAATTTAACTATATGGGAAAATAATTGAAATGCTTGACCTCCCTCGCATCTGTATCCTTCAGTGCTTCAGTCTATCTATTCCTAATGCGTTTTATAACGCACAAGCCAGAATTCATCAAGATCTGAACACTGTATAACATTTAAGAATAAATGCAATCCTCCAAACAGTTCATACTTATAAAATTACAACACTTATAACAAACATATAGAATTATAGATGGGTAACTGTGAATAACGGGGATGCTATTCATCGAGGTGTTCTACTTGAAAGCAAATACAGAATGCAAGCAAAGCTCGAGTTGTCTATGATGTTACTCAGAACCTTGAGGTGATAAACATCCCATTTATCATATTCTACACATCTGTAATTTTATTTTGTATATGCACCCCAAAATCATCTTCCCTGCTTGCACCATTCACACAAGGATGGTGGAGTAATAAGGGAACCATTTATAGCTTAAAAGATTAATAAAATACAAATTTTACCTCCTCTCTCACCACTCTCGACGTATAACCTCTGCCCCAAATTGAAAAATAAATATCTGGCTTCCTGACACTCACCCTCACCACCCTCTGAAAAATCCCTCACCGCCAATCTTCAAATATAATAAAAAATAACTAGCCTCCGCCCATCCACCCACACCACCAGCTGCATATGCCCTTCCATCCTTCCGCTTTAAATATAGTGGCCAAAAATCTCACCTTGTCTTCTGCCATCTGCATACTCTCACCCCCTCCCAGCCCAAAGCCGCAGTCTCTGCTCTCACATAGGGAACCGAGAGCCAGTAATGTACTGACGACAGCTCCATGAGTGTCATTTGTCGGCATAGCTTCATCTCCCCTTTTAATGCGAGTCTGTGGTAACCACGCTGTCAGGGGAGAAGGTGGTTGGTGCACGAACAGTACTGGCCACAAGCTCCCACCTCAATTCGGTCTGTGGAGACCCATGCTGACAGGGGATAAGGTGGTTGGTACAGGTACAGCTCTGCCTATATTCTCCTGCCTCCCTCAGGTCTGTGGAGACCCAGGAGAGATTAAAGAATGTGGTGAGACCTCGAACCACCATTTCGCTCCTGCACTCTGGTCTCTGGAGACCTGGCTGAGGCTGTGGAACAAAGGGGAAGTGAGGACTTCCTCTGTGTAATGTCACAACGGTGGTTAACCACTTCGGTTAACCACTGTTGTGACATCACAGTAGTGACTTGCTGGATTCGAATCCGGTTATTCATACTAATGACTTCCGATTGAAACTGTGTACAACCACATGAACATACACATTACTAGCCAGGCTGATGGCTTTTTGTTAATGGAAATTGCTCTGTCCACGCAGCTGATGTGAGTAAAAACAATTTTGTCTTGTCCAACATGACACAACATCATATAGAATTAGTTAAAAAAATATTTGAAAGAAAAATCACAAACAAGGATTTACTTTTGTAAATGAAAAAAGGCAATGTCCAAAAACCACTGGGCGCTTCCTTCCACCTCATGGGGACATTATTTTACCTGTCTGCTACAGAAAAAAATAACTAACATGGTGCCGCAAACCCTGCCCCAAATAAGGGAGGCTTCCGAAAACATGCCAGTTGGTGCCCTATTACTGAACAGTAATCTTCATTACTTGTGGTCCCTTTTGTCCTCATCCCATTCATGACATGAAGATAAACATCTCCCAGACCGAAAAAAGAACAGAGGAATGCTGGGACCCCTTGTGAGAAGTTGGCCTGGTATATGCTGTCCACTAATTAAAGTGGGCACCTTGCAAAAGTCCAAACGACCTTTATTGATGATTAGGTTAAAGACAACCTTTATTGAAAGCTATCCAAGTGGTATCTATGGAGAGCAGCCTTCAGGCTAAGTCTCGAAGGAATGTAAAGCAGCTTGTTTTACCAGTATATAACCTCCTGAATGACCAAATGAAAGGAGAACCACACCAGGTATATATAAAATATAGGTATTTATTACTAAACACTCTCTACTAACCTCTTTATGAGATTAGAGAACAAGGCACACAATATTAAATCACTAGAACGACAGTAAATAGCACAATACACAGTGGGCTCCAAGGGGAGACCAAACCATATACTAAGAAAGTGGTATAACAACCACGACTTGACTAGACACAGTGCCTAGAGCACGTAGAATCGCTGGGACCCCAAGGAACCACCCAAGGTAGTGACACAGGGGACCCACGGAGGACGGGTGCAGTGTGGGAACACAGACACGAGCTCCGTACAATTCTATGGAAAAGTCGCGGTTGGAAATTTAAAGATTAAGGACACTTAGGAGAGGACTTTAAGCAAACCCAGCTAAACATAGAAGGTTCTAAGGCCAGCACCCTTGAGAGTACCTAGGTACCCGTGTTACCTATCCCAGAGGAGCCGGGTGCATAGGGGTCAAGTGGTGTCGGAAACCCTTGTCGTTTTCAATGGCGTGATGCGGAAAAGTACTGCTGCCGTGGAGAAGAAAAGTGTCCGGTGTGACCCAAGCCTGGATCGGAGATGAGAAGAACCTGAAAGCAGAGGGGGCAAAGTCTGGGTCACTTCACATGACCAGGAGCAGAGCAATCGAATGCCCACCGGTGTTGGGTGCTTCAGGTGAGATGAGGTGAAGCTTGACTCTGCAGCCACGGGGACCAGGAGATGTCTATGATGGCCAAAGTCCAGATTCGAGCTGTCCCACAAAGGATGTCGAGTGCTGGGGGGTCAGTGTCCGGATTGAACACCAACAAGCCTTGGCAACTGCAACCCATGGGGTCAAGGAAAGATGCTTCTGTGAGGACCAGCAAGGTTCTGGGGACTCTCCAAGTGATGGAGAGTCAGGGCACATCTGGAGCAACCATGGAAGCCCACTGAAAGTTAAAGTTGCCTTCACAGGGACCCACAGGCCAATGGACCAGGGATCGCGAAGGGACCTCGAGCTGAATCACCAAATACCAGGCCACGGAACACTCGTGGAGTGTAAGCCGGAAATCTTCAGTGGAATTACTGCTCGGGGTCAGGACTACAAGTAGCCCAAAGCACAGCTTCAGGGATCGCCTAAAAGCATATGCTGCTGCAAATGTACACAGTGCCCATGGGTACGGGTTTCACGGTCCCCACGTGGGATACGGGCCTCAGAATTGCTGAGAGCGCAGATCAACCTCGGAGACCTCAGGAACCCACCTCCTGTTGCAGAAATCTTCAGAGTCCTTCGGGAGCTTGGTGGATGCAAACCGGTCAGATGCATTTAGGTGCCTGCTCAGCAGGGGAGTAACTCCTTTACTCCAAGGGAGATTCTTCTGTCGTCCAACGAAGTGTAGATCGTCAAAAGTACTTGGTTTCTGTAGCAGAGATTAGTCAAGGTAAATCCAAAGTCCTGTAGTCAGGGGTTCCTATTTTATACCCAAAGAAGGGGTGGGACAAACTCTGGGGACCCACCTATGGGAGGGTCAGGACAGAGGGGTGGCTACACCCATGTCCTTTGTCCAGTTTTGCGCCAGAGCAGGAGCAAATGGCTCCTGCAACCGGTTTGAGCTGGACTATGCACAGGGACACCAAATGTGCCCCCAGTGCAGACATCAAAGCACTCTCAGAGTGCACCCACCCAGCCCCAATACACTAAAGCCTGTCTGGGAGGTGGTCACACCTCCCTGTGACAGGAAACCTATTGTCAAACCTTCCCCTGCCGGAGTTTCGTCCAGCAGCAGGAGGGCAGACTCGTGTCTGTGGCTGGTAGCATCCATTTTGTGATGCCAGGGTCAAGAAAGCTGGTACGGGGTGTACCGGTGCTGTCATATTTCTCCCTCTAGGAGGGTGGAATCCAGTGGTGGCTGGTGACATTTGAAAGTGGTGGGGCGTAAAAGCTCGGGAAGAGTGCCCTAGGGTGAGGGAGCGACCCTGAGAAAACTCTTTTTTTAGAGTTGGCAAATGGTGCACTTTCAAGCAAACGTGAGAAAGCAAGAAGGTCAACAATGCACTTCTGAGTTTCCACTCCTCCACAGCGCCTCTCTCATCCACCTCAGACTCTGCTCTCCCCCAGCCGCTCTCTCCCCCACCTCCAAGCATCCACTCTCCCTTCAGTCTCTCTCTCCTCCATCTTCAAGTCTCAGCCTCTCTCTCTCTTCCACCTCAAAGGCTCCGCTCCCTCCTAGTCTCTCCCCTCTCCACCCTCAAGCCTCTGCTTTCCCTCAGTCTGTCTCCCTCCTCCTCTTCCAACTTATCGCAAGAATGTATTTTTCATGCTGCTGTTAAAATCTGCAGTCTGTCTGAGACCGTAAACCTCGAAGATATATTCGTGGATTGGCGCACATGCACCAGTGAAATATGTTCACCCCTAGGGCGTATCCCCGAAACTTGGCGTAGCATACTTGTCACTCTTGGACACTAAAAAGGCTAACACGAGTGTCCTGCTGATTGAAATAACGTTAACATCAGTTAGCAGCGATTTGAAGCTTTGCCGATTTACAGCACATGAAATGCCACTATCACTGTAAAATGAGGCTTGAGTACGATTAATAAGCGATTCAGACATGGGTATGATTAATACGCCATGTTTTTGGACTATAAGGCACAGCTTTTTTTAAATATCTTTATTTTTTAATAATTCTAAATGCTCTGATTATATTGCGCTCCCTAGTCCACAGCTCCGCTCTTCCCATTAGCCCCCACCCCTCCCCGTCTAATGTAGCCACTAGCCAGTAGAGACCTGCCCTGCCGCCGGATTAGAGTGGCCTATGCTTCGCTGGCAGTGCGTTCAGATATGGTACATTCCTAATAATCAGCACTGTGTGTGGACACAGACTGCTCCCCAAATTTCAATTTTCAAGAACATCTTCATCTTTGTTACTTGAATTTACCGTTTCCTTTCCAGCTCAAAGTACGAGGACTGTTAGCTTCAGATTTCCTCCGCGCGCGGACCAGGAGATAACGAGAGAATGTCAGCTGGAGCATTGTGCATAATTATCGGCAGGCATGTTCGCGGGAGGGGGGGGGGGAAGGTGCGGGGGGCATAAAAAATTAAAAATGAATCCTACCTTACTGGCGGTTACCGACCTGCCTCTGCTCCTGGCTGGCTGGCTGGCTGGCCGGTCGGGTCACGGTGTAATAGTGCAGCTAGGTCCCACACCCGCCTGTTCCGCAGGAACAGGAAGCAGCCAGCAGGCAGCCTCCCTCCCCTAGGCAAGCCAATCACAACGCTGCAATGGCAGCGTTGTGATTGGTGAGGAGCGGCAGGAGAGCGCCCCAGCCGGGCCATTTTCTCTGCATAGAGAAAAAGGGAGAGTGGGCGGTCCTGCTCGAGGGCAGGGGAGTGGCTTACCCACTGTTGTGGGCACTGACTGTTTGGTCGGCTCAGGGCCGACCAAACAGTCAGTGCCCACAACAGTGGGTAAGCCACTCCCCCCTGCCCTCAAGCAGGACCGCCCACCCGCCCGCCCCCAAGCACGCACTTCTGCTTTCTCGTAGTGCGAGAAGCAGAAACATAAAATGGTAGTTTTACAATTTTATGTTTCTGCTTCTCGCACTGCGAGAAAGCAGTGGGGCGACGCCCAAACGCCCCTATGCAGCAGCCGCCACTGGTGGAATCATACCTCCCACACCAGTTACTGGTGTGGAGGTATGATTCCAAGGTGTTTGACACCAAACACGACATGTTTCCAGACAGCCATGTTAAAGTTAGCATTTACTGCGAGGTTATAATGCACTTAAGTATATATGGTTGGCTGCATCACAAACAACCCCGGAGAATAGGTTCCGAAGGCTGCAGAAGGGCTCTGCTCATGCATGGGCACCCTCTCACATAAAACCCAGCACCCTGCCTTCAGGATTGATAAGGCCTGCCATAGGGATGACTGATAGGTTTATATGTGCAGTGATTAGGATAGATATAGTGAACCTATATCTAAGTAAGGGGTGTATGCACCACCTTACACAGGCTGCAGTAGCAGACCTGTGGTGTCATTTTAAATGGTCTCTCAGGGGTGGCATAATACATGCTGCAGCCCCTGGGAGGCCTCTGGGGTACCTATGCCCTGGGTACATAGTATACCATATACTAGGGACTTATAAGGGTACCCCAGAATCCAATCTGGAGTGTACCTAAAGTACATGCAGTCAATTTAGAGGAGAAAGCAGATAGACTGGGGTCCTGAAAAGCAGGATCCCAGTCAGACTAAGTCGAAAACAGTGAAACATCAGCAAAAAGTGGGGGTAACTATAAGAAGCAGATCCTACTCTCCTACACCCCTACCCCACCCTCTCCCACTGGTAGTACTTAACCGGTACGTACCCAGCATTCCCCCTGAACTACCTAGCCACCAACAGAAAGGCCGGCTGTCCAGGAGGGAGGGAGGGGCGTCATGAATGGAACGAGGACAACGGGACCAGGAGTAATGAAGATTACCGGTAAGTAATAAGGCTTCACCCCCAGGTCCCTCCAGTTCTCATCCCATTCATGACATATGGCGCATACCAAAGCCAGAATCCTGGCCGTCCGAGCCCCCAAAGAACACTCAGGACACCACACCGAAAGCAGCATCCCAAGCGAAGCAAACGGGAGAGCCAGAGAAAAAACAGGCAGGAGCACACAGCCCATAACACTCCCATCCAAAAAAAGGCCTCACCACCCAAACCAAGCAGGAGACGACCAAGGAGACAAAAAAAGCAGAACTGCAAGCGCAGGGCACAGGGCGCAGCCACACAATGACACCGATGGACACACAATGCCCCACAAACCGGGGGCAGCCAAACCACACAGGAAACTCCTCCCCACCCACACTGGAGGAGGAGCACCTGCCAAAGGAAGCACCAGTGACAGTCATCAACTGAAGGACAGCGAGAAGTCCACAGATGGAAGATGACCCAGAGCGGCCAGAAACCCCATCAAAAAACCAGGGACAGACCAAGAGGGACAAAACCCAGGGACCTGAAGAATCCGGACCCAACATCGCAGCCGGAGACATCAGCCTCAGAGACAAAAGGAAAGGAAGCCACCACAGGCAGAAAGGTAGCTCCCCAACCACAGACAAACAACAAGCAGAGCACCCTGGCCACCAGAGCCTCCAACCTCCACACCGCCGAGCAGAAGGGAGCCAGCCCAGAAAACCACGCAAAGGTGACAGGGCAAAGACAACTGACATCTAAGGCTGGTCGGGGGCACACAACTGAGACCCAAAGTCCAAAGGCAACACCCCATAAGGGAAATGGGAACGACACCACAGGACGGAAAAGAGAGAAAAAAGCGACCCAGAATGACAGGACCAAAGGACGACCACAACAGACCCAGCACCGGACAGAGCACAAAAAGCTCGAAGGGCACCCACAGGGCCACAAGGCTGCCAATGCCCAGGTCCCTCAACCCTGACCCAGAGACACAGCAGCAGAAATGACAGAGAGCATTCCAAAGCAGAGAACTGAAGGAACGCTAAACAAAACCAAAAGCCCCCACATCAAAACCCATAAGAGAGCCGAGGGGAAGCATGGGAATACTCAAAAGTCACATGCTACAACCAATAAACGAAAAGCAACAGGGCCAACAACGGGACCCACCCTACCACCACCGTGGAGATCCGCAGCTGACTAGCCCAAAAACAGGCGTGAAGTGCCACCACCAGGGCCAAGGCACACACCCAGAGGACCAGCCAAGGAACGGACAACACAGTCACACTCCAGACGCCTGCACACAAACCCCAGACAGAAAACCGGGTAACCAGTGCACGGGGAGGGAGAAAACGGAGCCTGAAAAAGACAAAACCAGGAAGGGCGGAAGCAGTGACCAAAAGGCAACCCCCCACAAACCTGAAAGGCACGACCACCAGAGAACTCAGATGACACCACAGCGACCGAGAAACCCAGAGGAGGACCAGGCTCCAGAGCAAGAACATCCAGCACCGATCACCAGTGCCGACACAGGGCGATCGCCAAGGCACCCAGACTATGAAAAAGAGCCTGGGCACAGGGACAGGCCAACAGGCCAACAGGCCAAGACTGAGGCAGGCACAAAGAACGTAGGCAAAGCCGGGCCTCAACAACCGGAACACTGCCCAACTAAGCCACAGCCACCTCCCCATACAACTCCAGAAAGGAAGCAGGCCAGACAAGTGCCAGAAACCCAGCCACCCGAATACCAACCAAGAGGACCAGGCAGCCAGAAACCGACACTCCACCTGGACAGGAAAAGACAGGGGGAGAGCCAGCAGCAAGAACCCAGGGAAGCATAAAACCCCACCAGGAAAAGAGGCCAGCAACAGGGACCAAACCGAAACCAGGGAAAGGAAACCCTTAAGGGACAGACACCACTAATCCTGAACCAGACCGAACAGGACCAGATCCAAAAACCAGAGAGGACCAACGGCGGAGCGAGGCAGACCCGCAAAGACATGAGGCCCGGGGAACCCAAAGACCAAAGGCAACACCCCATAAGGGAAATGGGAGCGACACCACAGGACGGGAAAGAGATAAAAAAGCGACCCAGAATGACAGGCCCAAAGGACGACCACAACAGACCCAGCACCCGACATGGCACAAAAAGCTTGAAGGGCACCCACAGGGCCACAAGGCTGCCAACGCCCATTTCCCTCAACCCTGACCCAGAGACACAGCAGCAGAAATAACAGAGAGCATTCCAAAGCAGGGAACTGAAGGAACGCCCAACAAAGCCAAAAGCCCCCACATCAAAACCCATAGGAGAGGCGAGGGGAAGCAGGGAAATACCCAAAAGTCACATGCTCAAACCAAGAAATGAAAAGCAACAGGGCCAACAACGGGACCCACCCTACCACCACCGGGAGACCCACAGCTGACTAGCCCAAAAACAGACAGGAAGTGCTGCCTCCAGGGCCAAGTCACGCACCCAGAGGACCAGCCAAGGAACGGACAACACAGTCACACTCCAGACGCCCGCACACAAACCTCAGACAGAAAACTGGGTAACAAGCGCACACAGATGTTTGCACTTTTGTTGTGTTACTGCCCAGCTACCTGCTGTAAATAATTAGCTCATCTTCAATTGTGTACATTTGAAGCCAATGCTTCTTTCGTGTGGAAGTGACAGGAGTGCATCCAAGAGATTCCAGATACCTTCCGAACTGGTAGAGCTTCAAAGTGAGGCTGATGTTCTCGTACCAGAGCATCTGCAGCATGAAACACAGGTGCCCAGTGGACTTGCAGGTTCTCCCATTGTTCCGACAGTTCAAATGTATTAAATTCTCAGAGAAGCAGCAGCCCAAAGTATTTGTTGGGAAGTTGGGAATTTTTCAAGCTTAATTGCAGAGAAAATCTAGGATTTTATTAAGAACAGGGAGTCAGATATTATACTCATACTTCGGTATAACTGGAGCCCCTATCAGCAACGAAGATACAGGACCGCTCCTTCATCCACTTTCAGTCTGCAAACCAAGACATAGAAACAAGCATTTGCAATGCAATAGGTCTCGCATTACAGAAAGTTTGAGCTATTTGCGTTGCATTATCATTTACAACGCCAATAGCTCAAACGTTTAGTAATGCAAGACCTATTGCATTGCAAATGTTTGTTTAGGAAGGCTCTCATTTTCATTTCAGAGATTCACAGCAGAAACTGAGAATTCTGTGACAATTTAAGAGAAATATTACTTTTAAAGCCAAACACGTCTGACAATTCCCCAACAATCACAGAGATGGTTTGCTTTTTCCTTTAGAGGAATGTAATTACATTATTTTGACACAACAGTTTGTGGAACAACTGCTTAGGGCGGCCTAGTGAATCAAAGTAATGATGCCACACCGTTTACAGTTCTGTTGTTGTACATGGCCCAGAAGGGACCCGTTTCAATGCCTATTGGTTATATCATTACAAAACGCAGTATGGTTTAAAAAAAGACAACATTGCCGCAATAAAAGAAAAATGTCAGAAAAAGACATTTCCAGCAAAAGTGTTTCTTCTTTTTGGATCCATTTTTCAGGGGACCGAAAGAGGGGGTAAGAGCTCAGCAAGTGAGGGGGAGTGAGACAGAGACAGAAAGAGAGAGCGGAAGAGAAAGAGGGAGGGGGAGCAGCTGCCAGTGGCAGAACAGGAGAAGTAGACACCGTCCTGTCTTCTCTGCAGTCGCACCACCTGACTTACCACACCTCTAGCAGGACGATAGCAGAGGCAGGAGAAGACCTTTCCACATGGGAGCCGCTGAGATGGACCTGAGCCCTGCTGAAAACAACGGGCACGACCCAGCGGCATCTGGATGGAGCTTCAGCCAATGAAGGGAGTCGCAATGCTGCTGAGCAACAGGGGTAGAGGAAGGCACCGAGACGGCCCTTGGGAGGTGATGCCGCTCGTTCCGCATGTTCAGACCGAGTGGCTATTGGCAAAGAGTGGCATCACACAGACTGAGGTAAGCAAGTTTAGACAATAATAAAAAAATGTTTGTTTTTTTTTACAACGTGACACTCATTGTTTCCTTCCTTCTCGTTGGTTAGTGCTTCGGTTTCACTTTCTTTTTCCTGTCCATTTGTCACTTCAATGGAGCATGGACCAAGTACTGTTTAATTGCTTAATTACTCCCCTTCCGCTGCTTGCACTCAGATTGAGGTGCTTTTTTCTTCTGGCTTTTCCCATTGTTATTGCTTCCTCATCTTTGCTTGCACCTGCCCGCATTCGGTCATTGTTGTTTGCAACCCCTGCCACTGTGGTTTGACACCCCTCCCCTGCCTCCCTCTCCCATCATTGTTGCTTGCCTCACCTTCTCCTACCTCCCGTCATCCTTGCTTCTGTGCCCCTTCTCCCCCCATTGCTGCTTGCCCCAATACCCTCCCCCTATTGTTGTCTGGAATGGCCACGCAGTTTTGGTTTGCATGAAAGGAAAGCTTTCCAAACAATCAGCATCTTCTTGACACTTTTATCTGTTTGAATAGAATTGACAGCATTCATGCAACACCCTTCTAAAACCCATCTTTAACAAGGGTCAGTCTGAGAAGCTGGCCTGGTATATGATGTCCACTAATGTAAGTGGGCACCTTGCACCAGTCCACACAACCCTTATGGTGATTTAAGAGGTCTCAGACAAACTTAGAAAGCTATCCAAGTGGTAGCTGTGGAGAGCAGCCTTCAGGCTTAGTCTTGAAGGAGTGTAAAGCAGCTTGTTTTACCAGGATGCAAGCTTATAGTATAGATCAAATGAAAAGAGAACCACACAGTAGTATGTATTTATTATATAACACTACCTAGTAGGTTACAGTATCTCCCACACGGAGATAGACACAAAGCACACAATACTTTAGCAAAGAAATCACAGTAAATAGCACTAATGCACAGAAGGGCCCCAGGGGGGGGACCAAACCATATACTAAGAAAGTGGAATAAGAACCACGACTCGAGTCAGGACAATGTCGAGAGGATGTTGAATTGCTGGGACCCCAAGGAACCACCCAAGGTGAGTAGACAGGGACCCCAAGGAGTGATTGTGCAGTGTGTGAACACGACCGCGTGTTCCGTACAAGTCTATGTGCAAGTCGCGGTTGGAATTTTAAAGATTAAGGACCCTTCCCAGTGGACCCTGAAGAAACCCCGTGGAAGACAGAAGGTTGGAGAGCCACCCCACTCGTGGATACCATGGTACCCAAGTTACCTATCCCAGGGAAGCCGGGTGCATAGGTGTGAAGTGGCGTCGGAAACCGCCATCAAACCCAATGGAGGACTTCAGGAAAGTGCCGGTGCTGGAAGAGGAGAAAGTGTCCGGAGGAATCCAAACATGGATTCTTGATGGAGAGTACCTGAAAGCAGAGGGAACAGAGTCTGGGTCACTTGGGACCTCAGTAGACGAATGCCTACCGATGTTGGGTGCTTCAGGATGGATGTTGTTGACCTTGACTATGCAGCTGTAGGGACCAGGTGATGCTGAGGATGACCAGGAGCTGCATACGAGATGTCCTACAAAGGATGTCGAGAGCTGAGGGGTCGGTGTCCGGCGGGAGTACCAACCAGCCTTGGCAAAAGCAACCCACACTGGAGGTCAAGAAAGTCTACGGTTTGGACCAGCAAGGTCCAGGAGACTCACCACAGGCAGGGGAGTCAGGGAAGGCCCTGAGCAATCAGGGGAGCCCAAGGAAATCAAAGTTGACCCTCAAATGGACCCACAGGCCAACGGCACAGGAGTCGCGAGAGGACCTCAAGCAGCTCACCAAAAGAGGCAGGCCACGATGCAGTGTGGCCAAACCTTCTGGTCACAGGAGGTTCTCGGGGATGGGACAACTTGGAGCCCAGAGATCTTCTTGCAAAGATGTCAACAAGCCTTTGCAACTGCAAAGGTGACGTGGTACCAATGGTTTGGTTATTGCAACCCCAACTCGAGCTGCTGGCCTCAAACTTGGTCAGAGGGGAGAGCAGGCCTCGGTGGCTAAGAAAACCACCACCTGAGTTGCAGAGCCCATGGAGTCCGGAGGAGCTTGGGATCTGCAGACCGGTTGCCTTCGTTGCGGTGCCTGCAAATGCAGGGGAGTGACTCCTTCACTCCAAGGGAGATTGCTTCAGTTGTCCTTGGTGCTTCACAGGCCTTGGAAGGTTCCTGGAGGATGCACAGGCACAGACAATGCAGCAGACTGGAAGGGAGACGAAGTCAGGCTCAAACGAAGTCCAGAGTGCCCAGGCCCAGACGGTCGAAGTGCAGTGGTTTAAATTCTGAATCTTGTCCACGACGAATCTAAGGTCCTACAACCAGGTAAGCCCTTAAGTACCCACGGGAGAGGGTTGGAAAGATTCAGGGGACCCTCCCAGGAGAGGGTCTGGAAAGGGGGAAGGATACTCCCATGTCCTTTGTCCTGTTTCGCGCCAGAGCGGGAGCCAACGGCTCCCAGGACTGGTTTGAACTGGACTATGCACAGGGACACCAAATGTGCCCCTCCTGCATGTTTTCAGGCGCTGGCAAGCGCACCCACCCAGCCCTAATACACTAAATCCTGTCTGGGAGGTGGTCACACCTCCCTGTGACAGGATGCCTATTGTTCTGGCTTCCCCTGCTCGAGCTTGGCTCAGCAGCCGGAGGGCAGAAATGTGTCTCTGGTTGGCAGCAACCATTTTGTGCTGTCTGGGACTAGAAGGCTGGTACCGGGAACACCAAGAGCCCCACGAAGGGCCTTCCTGATGGGTGGAATCATACCTCCCACACCGGTTACCGGTGTGGGGGTATGATTCCAACATGTTTGACATCAAACACGATAGGGTTTGTTGCAGCCGTTTTTTAAATGGTCATCACGCGGTCGCGTAATGCCCCTTTATATTAGTATATGGCTGCTTTACTGACAACCCGGGAGAATGGACTCCATAGGCTTCAGGGGTGTCCTGCTCAAGCAGGGGCACCCTCTCACTTAGAACCAACCACCCTGCCTTCAGGATTGTAAAGGCCTGCTAAAGGGGTGACTTACAGGTTTTAAGTGCAGTGACCCTTAGATATAGTGAACCTATATCTTAAGTAAGTGGTGCATGCACCAACTTACACAGGATGCAATGGCAGGCCTGTAGGTCCATTTTGAAAGGTCTCTCATGGGTGGCATATTACATGCTGCAGCCCATGGGAGACCTCTGGGGTACCTATGCCCTGGGTACATGGGTACCATATGCTAGGGACTGACAAAGGCACCCCAGTATCCAATCTGGGGTGTACCTAAGTACATAGCATAACAGTTTAGGAAGAAAGCAGATAGACTGGGGTCCTGATTAGCAGGATCCCAGTCAGACTAGTCAAAAACCAGCTTAGCACTAGGCAAAAAGTGGGGGTACACATGCAGAAGGAGCCTACCTACCTACAGTCAGCAAATACAATCTCCGCAGGTATTGAGAGCTGTGCCAGCACTTTTGTTTAATAAATACAACAAAAGGCTGATTGTTACATTTTGAATGTACAGTTTAGCCTGTGGAAACCTCTTGTGAAATGATACCACTTATTCAGGGCCTGCAGCAACCTAACTGACATTACAGTTTGTGACAGGGAATTTTTGGTGGGAGGAGTGTCAATCTGCAGAAAATATATGAGCTGTGGCTGTATCGCCAAAAGCATTCAATACAGTGATCTGTCTTTGGGATCTGTCTTTGACCCAACCCAGTATGGTCACAATTTCAAAGCGGAGAGGGTGAGCTCAGCTTTTTATCATCACAATAAGAAGCGTAGTTGAGTAATGCATATACCTTTGGAACCATGTACTACAAAGTTATGGTGAAAAAACATGGGGCAAATCACAGTTTGAATTTACAATGGACGACCTGTAGCAAGAACACCCACACTCTCTGGCCGCGCCTTGCTATGAGTTGCTTTGACTGGGAAGGTCATATTTGGGCAGAATATAGCACGTTACAACGCATGCATTCACAACGCGGTAGTTTACAACGCGGTCATTACAACGACTGCGTTGTTACCACGCGTGTCATTACATCGCAAGTCGTAACAACGACTTGCTGTAGGGGGCGCGCTGGACTTAGGAATAGTATTCCTATTACTTTCCTACTATTCCTACTCCAGTTTGTGCAACAGCAGGGAAGGTGTTGGATTTAAAATCCAACACATTCCCTGGTGTTGCACGCCCCCTACAACAAGTCGTTGTTACGACTTGCGATGTAACGGCACGCGTGGTAACAACGCGGTCGTTGTAACGACCGCGTTGTAAACTACCGCGTTGTGTTTACAGTGTTGTAAACGCTGTTTCCCATTTGGGCATGATTGTCAACCTCACTGCACAATCCCTCCACTGCCGACAAGACAACAGAATGTGCAGACTGATAGAACCCCACACCATCAAAATCCTTGTACTAAGTTTATTTTAATCAAGTACAATAGTGCAACCGACCCGGGCAAAACAGAATAGCAACTCCCAACAGGACAGCAACTGCCAGTCTTCCCTAGCCAAATGCTAGCTAGGTGTGGGGATCGTAGTAATTGGTATAGACTTCTGCAGAATCAAGGAAAAAGCCATCTAATAAAGAATTTTTGGGCAAAAATTTCTGGGACAACGCAATGTATTTTTTACGAGCTCGAGTGGTAGACAATTTCTCTACTTGGTAGTAAAGCCTTAAGGGCCACAAATTTCAAGCGTATATCTTTTCTCTCGCGATGGATGGCGTATTGCACTCCCAAAGCCCTCTGTAGAATGTTCCCAGAATTGTAAGATAGATGTTTTAGGTGCCAGCAATTAGGTGGTGGAGATTTGCTTCTTACTTCCTTCCTTTGTCCATTGCTGGCTCAATTTTGGGAAAAAATATTTGCCGACCTTAGTACAAGTTTACAGAGCCAACTCGACCCAGAGCCCGCAGTGGCACTTTTTGTTTTTTTCACAACAGAAGTTAATAGCTACAAATATTAAAACCAAGCAAGCCTTTATTTCACTAACCTCTTTGGTGGCACAATCCTTGATTCTGCAGAACTGGAGGACAAGCAGAGTTCCCACATATTTAGAATGGCATAAGAAAATGATCCTTACAGGTAAATTTGAACAGGCCTTTGCTAAAAGGGTTGGTGCAATCAAAAGGTACACGAGGGTCTGGAAATTCATGGAACAATTTGAGGAGGATTTGGTTATCTAGAGTTGTTCGGATAGCGTTTCCACCCGCAATTTCTTTCAGTGGTTTTTTTTCTTGTCATAATTTAACCCTCACCTAAATGTACTGTGATCGACCCTCGTTGCTTTCTCCTGTTATCATTTTACTATGAAGTTTTTTGCTTTTAGTATTTAAATAACATGTTTAGATCTTTATTTATGATGCAATGAACTACAACACCGTTCTTCCCTGAAATATTAGGATTAGCTTAGTCACCTCGTTCTTTGCTAATGTTTTAACTTGTTTAAAATCAACTGCTGACATGCTGCACTTCATTATTTCTTCAGGAAGACCAGAGACGACCGGATCTTCGTTATTGATTGATTGATTCCTTTGTCATTTATGTATGAAAAAAAACAAATTGTGTATTTATTGGGACATGAAAAATGTGTCTCTATTTTTCTGCTCAATAATTTTTTTTTTTTTAAAGTCTTCCCTATCCCAATGACATAGTCAACATTCCATACTTTATTACATCAGCAGGCAAGTCAGATCAGCAAGATCTGGTTAACTATACAAAACAAAGACTGGAATGCAGGAACTGTCACTGCTCAAGCCACCTTACCGAATTTCCTCTAAACACCTGTGGCACCGGAGGGGCTGCCAGAGCAGGATGCCCACACTTACTGCTCAGTGCTCATCTTAGCTTTGTTTGGGGGGCTGCAGATCAGACCCTTGCATTGTGCTAATGCTACTGTTCAGTGCAAAGGGGCAAGGGTAAGGTCACTAGCATTCTGAGGCACAGCCCTCAAGGGGCACACATAAAACCATAATATATCGAATTCTGCCCAATAAGACAGAAAATGTGATTCATGTGGGCAAAAGAGCAATGCAACATTGACAAGACTGACTACAAATACGTTCAAACATCAAGAACTCAACACAGTGATCCAGGATCCTGCTATACAAGAGGTCGTCATTAGCACACTTCATGTCCTCCTTTGATACCCTGAAGACACAAAGCTGTGTGCCTTATCACCACTTTACTCTCATGATTTTGAAAGTTTGTTGTTCTCCTCCCTGGAATTTACTTATGACTCAAACCATGTATTGCAGGGTCGCAGTGACGGTTTGATGAACGCTATCTTTCAGAACTCTTCTTGCTCTCTGTAGCTCTAATAGATTTACTAAAATCTCACACAAAGCAGCACAACAGCCAAGAATGCTGTGTTGCTTGAGAAGGAGAGAGCAGGAGCGTGCCATATTTACAGAAATATGGCACCCTCATCCCCTCTCCCTAGCACCGGCACTGAAATTTGCTGCCATGCACCGCGCACACACCTTTGCACCATATTGCAAGGGTGTCTGCGTGAGTCTACCATAAGTTTTGTACTGGAAGGATACCCTTCCAGTAAAAAATACTACGCTTAGACTAACTTTAAACCTTTTCCCACTTTGTATTTGTGCTGTACAATGCAGCCCGCATGTAAAGTCGGAAAATAAAGGAGAAATAAAAGCATTTCTCCTTCATAGCCTATTTGAAATGGGCACTGTTTTTTGCTGTGAAACCCTGTCAACTTTTTAAGTAAGTCGGGTTTTGCTTTAAAATCCTTGAGTGGGTGCATGGGAATGTCCATGTACCACCCATGGAACGCACCCTTGGCGCTAAGTAATGCAAAGCAGCGATATGTGCTGCTTTGCATACTTACAAGTGGTTTTCCCGTGCAAAACAAGTTTTCTGCTTGAAAGTAAATTGGTAAAAAAAAGATTTCGGGTCGATTTGCCTCACTTTTGTGATGCAAACATGGCACAAAACCTTAGTAAATATACCTCGTGTTTGTAATAGTACTCTGTTTTCAACTGTAAGCAACCTTTTTAATTTGTGGATTACATTGTTAAATGTATTTAGGTACAAATGTAAATTCATGTTTTGTGTTGCTCACAGATTTATTGTACATGAATTAGTTGTGATTTTGTAGTGTTCAGATATTTTCGCTGGATGCTTCTAGAATACATGTTGGAGGCCTTCATTGTCTGAGTTAACATTTTGAGCTTCTGTAAAAGTGCACATGTTTTGGGACCAGTACGAAACATGTTTGGGTAGCATGTCTTTCCATTAATATTTATTTATTTTTAAACTTGCCAGTGGCATGTGCACAGTTGTGGCTGGGAGATGATAGAGTTTAAGGAAAGAGTTCCATGTATTTTGAGGGCTTCCTCATTGTTGTTGATTGCCCATTCATTGCTGGCACACGCTTGCCTCCTGTCGTTGTTGTTTGCCCCCTCCCATCATTGTTTTTTGCACCTCATCCAGTTGTTATTTTTAACACCCCTCCCTCCCATCCTATTGTTGTTGATTGCCATCCCGTCTTGTTTGCCACCCCACAAGTCGCTGTTGCTTGCCTTCCCTCCCCCACTCCTTCTGCCCTTGTTGCTTGCCTCCTCCTTCCCCCTCCCCCCATTGTAGTTGCTTCCGCGTCCTACTCGCATCCCTCCCCTGTTGTTGCTTGTCCCTTCCTCGTGCTCTCGTTGTTCCTTTCCCCTTCCTCCGCCCCTCCAGGCAGGAAACAAACTGTTATTACATGGCAGCGCTGCCCGCATCATATGCTTTTTTTCCTAAGCATTGGAAAAGCCAATACATCTTGTCTTATCGAGATATATTGGATTTGTCAATTTTTTTTGCTATGTTGGACAGGAGCTTGTAGCACTTGCATAGGCTAGCGCTACTGGCTTTGCCAGTGATTGTTTATTCTTAGTGCTCTTGTCACAGTGGAACACTTGTCTAGGGTATGCAATTTCCCTGCAGGTGATTACGCAGGTAGTGAGTACTGTCCACTCGAAGTAAACTTGGACTGGCTCAGTATAGTAAAATATATGCCCCTGTGCATGGAATTGGAGACATGCCGAATGTAACTGATTTATTGGAATGATAATATTTCGGCTACAAGGCCGAATGACTGTGAAAATACCAACATAAAAGAGATAGGTGATAATATTGTAAATCAACCGCGATACCTTTCTACCTAATACAGACAGAACTTTTAACCTATCTTACCTTGTTCTGAGCTGATGCTTGGTCGGTGAGAACCGGGACTTGGAGCCACACTGACCAGGACCCCCCATCTTGGGCGCCGGGCTGGAGGAAGAAAGTGGGTCCTTCGTCCGCCTATACCCACTGCGACTCCGATCTTGAGGCCGCTGCAAATCCGACCAGATCCCCCCATCTTGAGCACCGGGCTGGAGGAAGGAAGCGTGTCCTTCGGTCCGCCTGGACCCTCTGTGACTCCAATCCTGAGGCCACTGCAGGTCTGACCAGGACCCACCATCTTGAGCACCAGGCTGGAGGAAGGAAGTGTGTCCTTCGGTCCGCTTGGATCCACTGCGACTCCGCTCTTGAGGCCTCTTCCGCTGCTGGGAACTGTTCGGGCCCTGACCTGAGGACCGAAGGCTTCCCGGTGGCGGGCAAAGTCTCCTCTCACCGATCGGTGCGCATACGGCTCCGGGACTCCAGTTGTGCTTGTCCCCATCCCACTGATTGAGCTGGATGTTGGGAGTGAAGGTGTTGAACTGCCAGGACTCACAGCGGGTTTGTTGCTGATCGTCGAGGACACCTGCGGCGGCTGTCTTGGTGCCGATCTCAGGCATCGTTCTCTACCCTGCGTGGCCTCCGCTCGTCAACTCGCCCGTGTTATGAGCTGCGAAACACAGGCGAGCACACACACCAATCGTATGGGTCTTGTCCTCGACTAGGGAAAGGCCCTTGATCGCTGGTGATCCTCTGTACACGTTATGGGAATTGCCCGCCCTCCACATGAAGCACCCAGTGGAGACGTACACCGGTAATTCGTGGTGGTGACCGACGCGCACAGTTCTGAGATCTACGAGCAACTTGGCACCCCCTCACCGGTTACTTGGTTTGCTTAGGGACCGGAGAGCACGCTCAGTGAAGTGATGTGATTTACGAGTGACCTGGCACCCCCTCACCGGCTTACCTCATTTGCCTCAGAGCCGGACCCCACGCTTGAGAGAGCGTTCTCTATGTGATTTATCAGAATAAGCAGGGAGATCCCCCTGACAAGAGGGTCTCGTAATTGCGATAAATTCTGCCTATCTGCTAACTTTATTATATTCTTCTCTTATTATCCTTCTGCCGTCCTGATTGCTTAATATAGGGAACCCATTTTGGGAATTACACCAGCTGCCCCCCTACCCAACAAAATGGCAATCTAGCACATACCCATGGAGAAAGGACTAATCCAGGCATGGTTTTAGACAGAAAGATGGAGAAAGGACTAATTATTATTGGGGCTTAGATTGAAAAGAGACATAGGCCCTTTCCCTAAAACCCACCATAGAGAAAAGGAAGATAGGACTAACCAACACGGCGCAAACAGTAATTGAAATAGGACTACATCCTAAGACAACCTACTAATGGAAAGTGCAATAGGACTACCGCCCAGGTTCAATCATCTGCAGCAAAAGGTGCGGCCATCTTGGACTACCTTTCAAGATCAGTCACCTGCAGTAAACGTCGTGGCTATATCAGACTGACCTCCTATCCACGGGTTATCACTACTAGAACTATCCACTACTAGAGGATCCATACCACATCACCTGGTTCTCCTCGCTACAAATACCCAGGTGAGAGTTCCCCCTCCTACCTAGCCCTACCTCATTCACAAAGTTTCAAGCTTGGTGCCTTCTATGTACACTAGAGCCAGTCATATTCCTCCCCCCTCTCCCTCATCTCATCGCTGACGCCCTCATCCCCCCTGTTTATACACTTACCCATCTCACATTTTACATCAACCGATCCACGCCCACCCCCACCTACTCTGACTTTTCCCCTATCTAAGACCACCTTTTCCTCCCCAACCTCACCGTCACTTAACCTCACCCCTCTTCCTCAGTTTCGACCCCTTCCCACACTCCCTTACCCCCTCACCTTACGTCACTTTACCTCACCCATTCCCCATATGTTTCTCCACCCCACATACAAGCGCCAACTACATTATGGAACGCATGGGACAACATACCTATACCATTGTATACCCCCCCAACCTTTCAAAAAAAGCAGCCAAATGCTTTAAACATAATCTGTTAAAATCACATCTCGAGTCATTAATCTCAGATCCCTACTTCTCAACAAACAAAGGCTACATAACCAATGACATCATATTTTACACTAAGTGAAGAGCACAATGGAGGAAAGCCTTTCTCGACCTGCTCTCGATCTCCTCCACCAGGAAAACAGCACATGGCCTTACTATCTCTATCATCCCGTCCACAATCTACAAAGCCACTGCAACAATCACCATTTATCATAATGGGATCATCCTCATTCAATCTTCGGACCGTAGCCTAAACCTACTAGACAACATCTTTCCCCTCATTAAGGAAAAAGTCATAAGACCCCATCCCCCCTCCCCAACTGATCCCAATCTCAATCCGCTTCCTAACTCCCCGCATGTTTCCCCCTCAAGACATTCTCCTCTTTTGACCCAACTGACATTTACACTCACCCTAGAGCCATCAGACACCCCTGGAGATGACACACACTCCCCTAATTCCTACTTTACACCTAGCACCTCTAACATCCCCATGTCCTCACCCACACCTCACATCCATCCGTTCCACACCCCTTCATCTCCTGCCATAACACCGCCCCCCTCCCAGGACAACCTTCCGGACAGCCCGCAACACAACTACCCAGCTCACAATTTCCCTCCAAACCTCATACATGACCTAAGCACATCTCCCCACACAGTCCTACCATTAAATACGTCACCACCCACACCAGACCCCAGACTTGATGAGATAATATTATCACTTCAACAAGTCAAAGAGGACCTCCAAACTATACGTGACCTGATTACTCTTCAACCCAAGATCAAACTATTTGAACTAGAATCCAAGACCAACCCCCACAATACCCAATCCAAACTCTCCCTACAACTGCCCGCACGCCCTCAGAAACATCATCCCCTAAGGTTCGAGAACAGTACCTTACCCTAATGCCTCAACCCGTCCTATCTGAAGGAAAAATCTCTTATCGGATATAGATATACTCTCCCTACTTTGCTCCTATGATCTCCCGCAATTCACCCCTAGCACAACGCACTCAGTCATACTGCCTATTCATTCACTAATTCAGTCCATCCCAACCAATACTCACAGAGTGTCAAAACACAATTCTAGAGGTATTGTTGAAAATAACCTGATGCGAGTCCCCCTCACACAAGAGCCCAACCCAAATTCCATCAAGCCGCAACTTAAATGTATACTGCTAAACTGTAGATCGGCCGCAAGACATGCAGCTGACATAGCTGACCTCATTCTCTCTCATGAACCTGACCTACTAATCCTGACCGAAACATGTTTAAATGAATCATCTACGCCCATCCTCGACATATTGGTGCCCCCAAACCATAACATCATCAAACTAGACAGAACTGATAGGCCAGGTGGCGGTATCGCTTGCATACATCAGACCAATTTCTCAGTGAACTGCTCCCACTCACCGGTTCTATCTTCTTGTGAATACCTGTGCCTAGACATCATGAATAATAACAAACCATTGTGCTCACTGCACACATTTTACCACCCCCCAGGGGACAACCTTACCTTTATCGAACATCTCATGGATATTGTATCTACTAATGCTGGACAACAAAATACGCAAATATTCCTCGGAGGCCTTAACCTCCACTGGAATGACCTTAATGATTCAGCAGTCATCAGCCTCAAAACTTTCCTCTCAGACCTTGACCTCACCCAAATCTGTAAAGGCCCAACACATGATAAAGGCTCAATTCTAGACTTAGTCATCTCCAAAGCTGAAGCCACTAGGTTGGAAACGATCCTCTCCTGTGACTGGTCTGACCACCATATCATCACTTTCTTCATCAATGAATCAGTAAAACCTCACTCTGCCCAACCCACGAGACCCAAATTCAAATTCAAAATTTATTTGATTTAGTTCTCCACTGAGAACAACAAATAGAATATTTAAAAATATAACAAAATTACATCTATAAATAAAAAACTTTTATAATTATTCATCTTAATACAAATTTATAAAAAGTTTTAAAAATTTAAACAGGTTATAGCAAACAAATTCATTGGGAGGTGATTTTAAAAGAGAAATCAAACTCTGTACATTTGCACAATTACATTTTGTTTGAATTGGCTTTAAAAACCTCTTTCTGGCAGCGACTACTGTGGGATTAGGACAAAGGAACAATACATGGGTCAGGTCTTGGACTCCTCCTTGACAGAGGTCACATATGCTACTGGCAATTTTGTTCTTTGTCCAGTTGCAAATTAAGGATTTAAAGGGGAGAGTCCCAAACCGTAGTAAGAACATGCATCGCCGGACACCATGTTTTAGAGTGAAAGAAAGATATTGTTGCCTTTCCTTAAATTCCACTGAGTCAGCATATGCCTTATAAAGTGCCAATTTTGAGCAGTGCAAAATGTCAAGATCATAACTTATCCTTAAAACTGAATATTTTTAAAAAAGTTTCAAATGTGCCGGGGTCCAGGATTTCAACAGATCGACTGTGCATTCTGATAACTTCAGTGCGAACACAAGGTTTTCACACTGGTTTTGAAAGAAAACGTATTTTGAAGAAGAGCCTTGATCAAAGATTTCCGATCTTAGTAATGCTCTTAAAGTGCCGGGTTCGGCATGTAAGATGTTATAGACCCAAAATATGGAAGAGAAACCTAAAAAACGTTGGTGCGGATCTAGTCACAAACTCCAGCCCTAACATCCTGCTTCCCCCCGAAGATCTATCCGATGTGCAAGATCTGACCGATCACTACTTCTGCTCCATAAACAAGGTCCTAGACAAAGTCGCTCCCTTGCTATTGAAAAGAGCCTCTACAAAAGATTCTAAACCATGGTACGATGGTAGACTTAACGAGGACAGAAGATCCCTTAGATTAATCGAACGACGATGGAGGTCAGCGCCTTCTTCAGTTCACCTCAAGTTGCTAAGAACCACGAGAAACTCCTACTACAGAAAGATCAGACAATCAAAAGCAAACTTTTTCAGTAATCAACTAGACCAAGCCAAGAACCGCCCCAAAAACTATTTGAACTAATCAAAACACAATCTAAGGGCTTACCTCACCCCCCCAAACTAACCCAGACTCACTACCCAATTGCGAAGAATTTGCCTCCTTCTTCATGTTGAAGACAGAAAACATAAATTCGGACCTGCTCAATGACTTAACAACCCATTCTGACATTCACATAGACACCTCATCCCCCCCTCCAGGAGCCCAACTTATATGCTCCCCTAAGTTTAACCTCAAAAACAACGCCTCATGGTCCTCCTTCACTACATACAGTGAACAAGCGATATCAAAAATGCTCACATCTCTGAACCCCTTCAACCACTTCACAGACCCCCTTCCTGCAAATCACATAAAAGACTTAATTCCACTGTTACTGCCTCTATGGACCAAGATTATAAATACATCTCTCCTGCAAGGAATCATCCCAGATATCCTTAAATCTTATTAGATCTCCTGAAGCACAGAATGGGATTATCTGGATCAGTTCTAAACTGGTTCTCTTCATTCCTTCAAAATAGATCACAAAGATTCAAGGTTAATCAATCCTTGTCCAATCCCGTCCCAGTCACTTTAGGAGTCCCGCAAGGATCTTCCCTCTCTCCTACACTCTTCAAACTAGTCATGGAACCGCTCACCGACATCCTCAGCTCCTCTAATGTCCAATATCACATGTACGTGGACGATACACAAATATACTTAAAAATCCATTCACTAGAGGACATCAAATCTCTCAATGTAACGCAACAAAAAACTCAGACCTGGCTGGCTGAAAACCATCTGAAACTAAACACCCTAAAAACTGAATTCCTCCTTATCGCTCCCCCCAACCAATCGACCATCATCCTTGATTGGCTGAAACACCTCACAGCACTCAACTGCCAGCCTCTTATTATCGACTCAGTGAAATCACTGGGAGTAACTCTCGATAAAAATCTAAACATGCAGAAACAGATTAGCAGCGCAACAAAAGGAGCAACTTTTCAAATGAATACCCTAAGAAGACTAAAACCCTTCCTCCCCACAAATGACTTCAAACTTGCAGTTCAAGCTCTAGTACTCCCTAGAGTTGAATATGGGAGTGCTTCTCTTTGCGGGCTCCCCAGATCGACAACAGCCCCCCTAAGAGCCTCAATCAACTCAGCTGCTAGACTCATCACTGGCTCCAAAAGAAACTGCCACATCTCCCCTGACCTTAGAGCCCTCAACTGGCTACCTTTCGAAGCCAGAGTTCAACTAAAAATCGCATGCTTGAAGCACAAGGCCATACATCACAACACTCCAAGCTACCTGGCACAGAAATTGGTACTTTCTTGTGGCAACTGATCCTCCAGAAGCGCCAGTAACCTTCTACTGAAACCACAACGATTTTCCAAGAAGAAAACATACAACCGGGCCTTCTCGGGGATTACTCCCAGGATCTGGACTGCACTACCTCCAGAAACCAGACTGAATCCCTCTATTGTATCGTTCAAAAAAGAAGCAAAATCTATTCTCTTCTCCAAATTCACATGAACTATGTTTCTAAGTTGTAATACTATTGTATGATATGCACGGAACATAATTTTTTTTTGTAATACGGGTTTTGTTTACTATATTTGCTTGTAAAGCGCTCTGATACCCGCAAGGGTCTTGTTCGCGCTATATAAAACCTTCGAAATAAATAAATAAATACATATTGTCCTGCTCTTTATTAATAATGGTGTAAGAAGAGTCCAGGGACTTTAAGCAGGTGGATAGTTTATAAATAAAAGGCACAATGACTCGACATGGTGGTTCTGTGGAGAGTATTATAGGGTAAAGTGCTACCTGCATATGGTCAAAGTAGCAGTGGTGGCTGGTGAAATTTGAAAGTGGTGGCCCAGACATGATGGAACGAGTTGTTATGTTTCATATAGGTACCCTAATATAGGCCCGGGTAACATCATACCCTTTCACCTACATCACCTCCCCTACATTACACACTAACAAGCCTTTTAAGGATTGAACGCCTTTTATGGACTGAAGCTTTTACCTAGTTCTAGGCCTGGGTGCAGAAGGAGGGTTTTTCCCGAAAAATAGTGTTCTATGACTTCATCTTTAGACTGACACTGCATGAATAAAATATTCATGAGGCTACTTGGAAACCAGGCAGGGGCTATACACCACCTTCCTAATATCTACGCACCAGGTTCATCCCATACGTCATCCATACCCAACAATGGTTAAACACAAGAACAAGGGACAAAGGGACTCTATATACTTTTCTGCATAAATACAGCACCTCTTGCTATCAGTAGTTAGAGGGAACCGAGACTTCCAGGCCGACACACTGACCAGAGATGCTGAGGCTCCTGCATGCAGACGCTCCAGCTGACAGTGGTCTGAACATCCCTTGCGGGGTGTCCAGCTCGAGACCAGGAGAGGCTCCTACATTCTCACTTCAGGTAATGGGGTTCGACCAAATCCTAGAAGGATTCTTGGCTGCACACCTACTCACATGCTAGGTACACTTAGGTACATCTAGATAGGCATCGTAGGAGTACGCACTTGCTTTTATCAATGTATTTTATATTCATGTATTTATTCATGCTTATTGCAAGATGATAGAACTGTATTATCCTTTTATATTCATAGTACTGCTAATCATATATCTCTGCTGCTGTCTATTCATTTTAGCTCATATACTTTACACGAGAATAACAACTGTTCAATAAATACTTATTGAAACGCCCAGACTGTTTACTCTGTGTACCTCTGAGATAAACTAAATAAGCACGAGTGACTGAGCGAAAAGTAGTACATTGTTTCCACGATCTTGAGGGATCAGGGTTGTCATGTTCTGAGGTTGCCAGAAACTAATCTCTCCCCGATAAGAGGAGACACTAGTGGCACTGTGAGCTAGCTTTTGCAAACAGGCTAACATTTCTCGGTGGGGGTGTACAGAATCAGTCTGCCACCAAGCCCACAGTTTATGTTATCCAAACGCGCAGGTCCTGCATGGGTACTATAGGAACTACACGACACGGCACCACCAACGATGGTTGGGCTCTTATTTAACAGTAGAATCTGAGTAGTTCAGTCGTGCTATTTTCAGAGACCCCTACTCACAAAAACGCCAGAGACGTCTGGAGTGGGTGGGCACAAACTCCGCCACAGCTGAGTAGGCGAGAAATCCTATTTATTGGCTGTTGGTTATTCAAGCTTGAAGGACATTTGATTCCTAAAATTGTGCATAACAGTTAACACCTTATCTTAGTTCCCTTGAACAAAACTTATCCTTTTACAAAATGACTGAGGAAAATAACCCAGTAGTAAATATACACCTCTCAGACGATGAAGAAGATACAAATGCAATACAAATTGCACAAAAATTCAGACGCACTATCACCCTGAAACTAATGGAATATGGTTTAACATCCAGGGGTGGCTTAGTAGCTTGCATGATTGAGGCACACGAATCAAACAAAACAGAGATATTTTATTTGTGGGTTACATTCCCAGCAGCAGATGCAAGAACACAGACATTTCACTACTATACAGAAGGAGATGCCCCACGGGAATATGGTCCTTGTGAGGACACAGAAGTTCCACTCACTTACCAGGAACACCTATACTGGTTTAAAGGCACCCTACCCCACATAAGACACAGAGCAAGATTAGGTCCGCTCGGAGGAGATGGTGCAACATGGCCAATATTAGCGGCCTACACACCACATCCTGACAAGGACACAATGCCGCAGCCAGACTTACTCTTGCAACACAAGGATTTAATTAAAATCGACAGAAACCTGGCACAGTATGTCATGAGGACTTTCACAGTACAACCAACATCAGCTGCAACAAATGGAACTCGGTTTCAGGGTACAGCAACTAAAATTACACCACAAACATTACACGCAGTAATGGGCAAAATGCCCACGAAACGTGAACAAATGCCATTCTGGGTAGCTCAGAAAATAACTCAGCTAGAGGCAGTATTTCCGAATACTACCCCATTTGAAAAACACAGAATGCTAACAATCTGCTTGCCCATGGGGATAACACCACAAGTAGAGGACTGCACCTCTTGGGGCACAGTCTTTGCTGCCATATATACCAGGACTCCTGGTATTCCTTCATTAGCAGTAGTACCAGACATATTAAGACAAATACAAAATGAGTACGGAGCAGAACCTGCCCTAAACTTAGGGATGACGTTATTAAATAACTATGACCAGGTATCAGCCATAATACTAGCTAATATTAAAGGGGAAGCACATTCAGTGGCAATCCACCAACGCCTAAGGGAGTTCAGTCCATTGGACCAACAACACGAACTGCCCAAAATAATTGAAACTGCATATGCAGAATTAGGCAGAGACAGTTTGGGTGGGAAAGCATTAAAACCACAACTGATGGGCAGTCCTGAAAAGGACACTACAAAGCAGACACCTGCTTCTTCTAAAAAGAAGTGGGAGAATAAAAAACAACAAAAGTTTAAAAACAGATCTCAATCCAGAGGCAGATCTCCTCCACAGGAGCCCTCTGAAAAGAGGTATAACCTCAGGAATAGGGATAATATTAGGAAACCTGACAGGTATCAGGATACTGATACACGTTCCTCTCGTTCCTTTCAGGGCTCGACGAAAAACTCAGAAAGAGAAGGACGGTCAGAACACAAAGAGGAGCGTACAAAGTCCAGAGACAAGTAGCGCGCTCAAGACTATACTTCCAAAAAAGAAGACAAACCAAAATCAAAACCACAGTTTAAGAAAAAGAAAGTTGCAGGCATAAAGATCAGACATACCCAGAATTCTGAGGACGCAGCTTCTGAACGGGGAATGGGCTCTGACGATGCTAGACAGTGCGGCAGAAGTAACAATAGCTCGCCAGAACCTGAGGAATTTCTGGTGACAGCGGACTTGAATGATTACATCACGGTGGAAACACCAGACACCAGGGTGAGCGTCCCACATAAGTTACACGAAATAACACTCCAAATGGAGGGGGACAAGCCCGGGAAAGTCAAAGGTCTCTTTTGGGAAAATCTGTCATCCGGTTATGACATCCTATTAGCAGAACAAGATTCAATCAATCAATCACAGAATTTGTAAAGCGCACTACTTACCCGTGAGGGTCTCAAGGCGCTAGGGAAAAAGAAAAAGGGGGGGGGGTGCTGCTACTGGTCGAACAACCAGGTCTTGACTAGCCTCCTGAAGGTCAGCAGGTCTTGGGTCTGTCGTAGGCTTAGTGGAAGGGTGTTCCAGGTCTTGGCGGCGAGGTGGGAGAAGGATCTGCCGCCGGTGGTAGTTTTTCGAATGCGAGGGACGGTGGCGAGGGAGAGGTCGGCGGAGCGGAGTTGGCGGTTGGGGACGTAGAAGAGGAGTCGTCTGTTGAGGTAGGCTGGGCCAGTCTTGTGGAGTGCCTTGTGTGCGTGGATGAGGAGTTTGAAGGAGATTCTCCTGTCGACGGGGAGCCAGTGCAGGTTCCTCAGGTGGGGGTGATGTGGCTGTGGCGTGGTACATCGAGGATCAGGCGTGCGGAGGCGTTTTGTATGCGTTGCAGCTGCTTGATGAGCTTGGCCGGGGCTCCCGCGTAGAGGGCGTTCCCATAGTCAAGTCTGCTACTGACGAGGGCCTGGGTGACTGTTCTTCTTGTGTCTGTCGGGATCCACCTGTAGATCTTGCGAAGCATGCGGAGGGTGTTGAAGCAGGAGGATGAGACTGCGTTGACTTGCTTGTCCATGGAGAGCGTTGAGTCGAGGATGACTCCCAGGTTGCGTGCGTGGTCGGTGGGTGTCGGGGCTGCTCCCAGCGTCGTTGGCCACCAGGAGTCGTCCCAGGCTGAGGGGTTGGAGCCGAGGATGAGGACCTCTGTCTTCTCCGTGTTCAGTTTTAGTCGGCTGATCTTCATCCAATCGGCGACGGCCTTCATTCCTTCATGGAGGTTGGATTTGGCGGCGAGGGGGTCCTTGGTGAGGGAGAGGATCAGTTGAGTGCCGTCGGCGTAGGAGATTATGTTGAGGTCGTGTTGTCTGGCGATGCGTGCGAGCGGGGTCATGTAGATGTTGAACAGTGTTGGGCTGAGGGACGATCCCTGGGGTACGCCGCAGATGATCTCGGAGGCTTCGGATCGGAATGGTGGGAGGCAGACTCTCTGGGTTCTGCCGGCGAGGAAGGAGGTGGCCCATTCCAGGGCCTTGTCTCGGATCCCTGCGTCGTGGAGGCGCGTGCGTAGTGTGCGGTGGCAGACAGTGTCGAAGGCGGCGGAGAGGTCCAGCAGGATGAGGGCTCCGGTCTCACCATTGTCCAGCAGGATCCTGATGTCGTCGGTGGCGGCGATGAGGGCAGTCTCAGTGCTGTGGTTGCTGCGGAACCCCGATTGGGGTGGGTCCAGGATGCTGTTTTCTTCGAGGTATCGGGTTAGCTGTTTGTTGACGATCTTCTCGATGACCTTGGCTGGGAACGGAAGCAGGGAGATGGGCCGGAAGTTCTTGAGGTCTCTCGGGTCCGCCTTGGGTTTTTTGAGTAGGGCGTTGATCTCTGCATGTTTCCAGCTCTCTGGGAAGGTCGCGGTCTCGAAGGAGAGATTGATGACGTTGCACAGGTGGGGTGCGATGGAGCTGCTGGCTTTGTTGAAGATGTGGTGCGGGAAAGGGTCTGACGGGGAGCCGGAGTGTATTGTGCTCATGGTCTTGATGGTGTCCTCGATGTTCACGCTGGCCCAGGCTGGCAGGGGGTCGTGGTCGATGGTGTGCGGCGGGTCTGGTGCATCGATCTTAGTTGGGGCTGTCTGGGTGTTGAAGCTGTCGTGGATGTCGGCGATCTTGCGGTGAAAGAAGGTGGCGAGGGAATCGCACAGGGGTTGCGACGGCGGGATGTCGTTGATGTTGGAGCTGGGGTTGGAGAGTTCCTTCACTATGTTGAAAAGCTCCTTGCTGTTGTGTGCGTTGTTGTCGAGGCGGTCTTTGAAGGAGATTCTCTTGGTGGACCTGATGAGGTGGTGGTGGTTACGGATGGCGTCTTTGTGGGCTGTGTGGCTGTCCGGTGTCTTATCACTGTGCCATTTCTTCTCTAGTTTCCGGCAGGTACGCTTGGAAGCTAGGAGTTCCGAGGTGAACCAGCTGGCTCTTTTGGTGGTGTCACTGTAGGTGAGCTTTTTCAGCGGGGCGAGGGTGTTGGCACAGTCGTCCATCCATCGTCTGAGGTTGCAGGCAGCGTCGTCGGTGTTGGATGGGTCGGAGGGAGGGCTGAGAGCGAGGGTTGCCCAAAGTTGGTCTTCGGTGACTTTGCTCCAGCAGCGGCGTGGGATCTGTTGGGTGCGGTGGTGTGTGGTGGGTTTCTGGAAGGTGAAATGGATGCAGCGGTGGTCGGTCCAGAGGAGTTCCGTGGTGTGGCTGAAGGAGACGTGGGAGCTTAAGGAGAAGATGGGGCCAAGCGTGTGGCCAGCGGAATGGGTCGGTGTTGTGACGAGCTGGCTCAGACCGAGGTTGGCGAGGCTGTCGATCAGGGTGGTGGAGTTGCTGTCGTTGTTGTTCTCCAGGTGAAAGTTCAGGTCTCTGAGGAGGATGTAGTCGGTAGAGGACAGGGCGTGCGTGCGTGCTGATGAAGTCGGCGATGGAGTCGCTGAACTGGGGTCGGGGCCCAGGGGGTCTGTAGACAAGGGTGCCTCTAAGGGTGGTGTTGGGGTCCGTGTGGATCTGGAAGTGCATGTGTTCGGCGGTGCTGAGAGTGTCGTCGGTGCTGGTCGAGACCCTGATGGTGTTCTTGTGGACGATGGCGATTCCTCCTCCTAATCCGTTGACGCGGTCTCTGCGGGTGATCTTATAGCCGTCTGGGATGGCTATGGCGATGTCGGGGGCGGAGGAGTCGTTCATCCAGGTCTCAGTCAGGAAGGCGACGTCTGGTGATGATGTGTCGAGCAGGTCCCAGAGCTCGACGGCGTGTTTGCGTGCGGAGCGGGTGTTCAGTAGGATGCACCGGAGGTGGTTGGGGTCCTTCTTGGCGGGCGCCTCGGTGGCTTTGAGGCTGGTGTAGCTGCAGTTCCGGCAGGTGAAGGGACCATGGGTGCGTTTCGGGGCGGCCTTGAAGCAGTTGTGCGTCCGTCCGGGGTTGAGAGCGTGGAGTGTGGTGGCATCGTATCGGCGTCGGTCCTCGAGGCTGGAGCGGGGGGCGCGCGGCCCAGGGGTTCTGGCGCTGGGCGCGGTCCAGTCGCGGACGGGCGCAGACGGGCTTGCCTTAGGCGCGGCCGCAGAGCGGCCGCCATATATGGGGAGGTGGGAGGGAGGAGCAGCTTGGAGGCAGGGGCAGCGAATGGGCAGTCAGGGGGGCGGGGCCGCAGGGGACGCAGCGGCGGGAATGGAGAGAGGCAGCGAGGGGCACAAAAGGCAAAATGGACACAAGGGAGGTAGGGGCAGCAAGGGAAAACAGAAGAAAAACACGGGCACAGTACAGTGGGGGCAGCGAGGGCACAGAAGGCAAAATGGACACAAGGGAGGTGGGGGCAGCGAGGGAAAACAGAAGAAAAACACGGGCACAGTACAGTGGGGGCAGCGAGGGCACAGAAGGCAAAATGGACACAAGGGAGGTGGGGGCAGCGAGGGAAAACAGAAGAAAAACACAGGCACAGTACAGTGGGGGCAGCGAGGGCACAGAAGGCAAAATGGACACAAGGGAGGTGGGGGCAGCGAGGGAAAACAGAAGAAAAACACGGGCACAGTACAGTGGGGGCAGCGAGGGCACAGAAGGCAAAATGGACACAAGGGAGGTGGGGGCAGCGAGGGAAAACAGAAGAAAAACACGGGCACAGTACAGTGGGGGCAGCGAGGGCACAGAAGGCAAAATGGACACAAGGGAGGTGGGGGCAGCGAGGGAAAACAGAAGAAAAACACGGGCACAGTACAGTGGGGGCAGCGAGGGCACAGAAGGCAAAATGGACACAAGGGAGGTGGGGGCAGCGAGGGAAAACAGAAGAAAAACACGGGCACAGTACAGTGGGGGCAGCGAGGGCACAGAAGGCAAAATGGACACAAGGGAGGTGGGGGTAGCGAGGAAAACAGAAGAAAAACAAGGGCACAGTACAGTGGGGGCAGCGAGGGCACAGAAGGCAAAATGGACACAAGGGAGGTGGGGGCAGCGAGGGAAAACAGAGGAAAACACGGGCACCGAGGCCACAAGCGGAGGGGCGAGCTTACCAGCAGCAGCAGCAGCAGCGGGCGGACAGCACAGGCGGAGCTGTGTGGTGGGGGAGCGACCTACCTGGCAAGGTCAAGGGTCGCTCTCCTCACCGCGCCGCGGCCGCCATATATGGGGTGGTGGGTGGTTGGGGCAGCTGGGAGGCAGGGGCAGCGAATGGGCAGTAAGGGGGGCGGGGCCGCAGGGGACGCAGCGGCGGGAATGGAGAGAGGCAGCGAGGGGCACAGAAGGCAAAATGGACACAAGGGAGGTGGGGGCAGCGAGGGAAAACAGAAGAAAAACACGGGCACAGTACAGTGGGGGCAGCGAGGGCACAGAAGGCAAAATGGACACAAGGGAGGTGGGGGCAGCGAGGGAAAACAGAAGAAAAACACGGGCACAGTACAGTGGGGGCAGCGAGGGCACAGAAGGCAAAATGGACACAAGGGAGGTGGGGGCAGCGAGGGAAAACAGAAGAAAAACACAGGCACAGTACAGTGGGGGCAGCGAGGGCACAGAAGGCAAAATGGACACAAGGGAGGTGGGGGCAGCGAGGGAAAACAGAAGAAAAACATGGGCACAGTACAGTGGGGGCAGCGAGGGCACAGAAGGCAAAATGGACACAAGGGAGGTGGGGGCAGCGAGGGAAAACAGGGGAAAACACGGGCACCGAGGCCACAAGCGGAGGGGCGAGCTTACCAGCAGCAGCAGCGGGCGGACAGCACAGGCGGAGCTGTGTGGTGGGGGAGCGACCTACCTGGCAAGGTCAAGGGCCGCCAACATTCGTCATGGAGTGCCCCAGGGGAGAAAATGTAATTTTTCCATCATTCTCCGACCTCGTTCCCATACATCTTAAACATGCTTATGCACAGGAGTGGGCGGTTGCCCTAGCTCCAGCACTATACAAAAATCATGAAGGTTGGGATGAGGATTCAACTCACCACGTGATCCCGTTAAAAGTTTCACCAAATGCTCAGAGGCAATACCCAATAAAGCAAGAAGCTAAAAAACAAGTCAGGGAGATCTTAGATCAACTTGAATACCAAAGGGTGATTGAAACATGCACCTCACCAATGAACAATCCTTTGTTTCCAGTATCGAAACCGGACAACACATATCGTCTAGTTTTCGATTACAGACATTTAAACTCATGCACAAAGACATTCGCTGTCCAAAATGCACACAGTCCCACATTAATGAATAACATTGTGAGGAAGAAATACAAAACTACATTAGATATCTCAAATGGATTTTTCTGCCAAAATATAGCGCCTGAAAGCAGGTATTTAACCGCATTCTCAGCGTTGGGGTCCCAGCGGCAATTTTGTCGTCTCCCCCAGGGGTATAAGAACAGCCCGGGGGTATTCTCAGCAAGAGTAACAGAGCTACTCCAAAATTTTGATGAGAAAGCATTGTCCTATTTGGATTATATTTATCTGACGGACGATGACTTAAAAAAGCACTTGACCAGGGTGAGCACCATTATCATGGGATTCTCCTCTGAGGGCTACAAATTTAATTAAAAAAATCAAAAATAGCCCACCTCAATGTTCTGTTTTTAGGATACGAGCTTTCAAGTAAAGGGAAAAGCCTGGCAGCTAACTTTTTATAAAAGTGTGCGCTGCTCCAGCCTCCAAAATCATTAAAAAATCTACAATCAATACTGGGATTCCTAAATTTCGGCAGAACATACATTTTAGATTACGCAGAAAAAGTAAAACCTTTCTACGACTTAATAAAACCTGACTTTTCAGTCAAACATTGGACACAGGAACATTCAAATATCCTACGTTCATTACAAGCAGACATGATTGCTTCCAAACACTTACAGACACGCGTAAAAGCACACAACTTGGTGATCCGTGTAATCGCGGGTCAATGCGGGTACACTTAATTAACCTTCAATGAAGGAGAAACCGTACCAATCACATACAAATCACACCTGAACACAAGCGCAGAAATGCGTTTCACTTCAACAGAAAAAATCCTGACAGCAGTTCAGACCGCTGTAGCAAGAGAAAGAGCACTGGCTCAGGGGAAACGCATAATAATCGTAACCCCAGTACCAGCTTTAGAAGCTGTTACAAAGGCTAGCATTCCAAATGCAAAAGCTTTACATCCAAGATGGATACAATGGGCTAATTCTCTTACTGCAATGGACGTTGAATACAGATTTGACCCAAGTCTAAAAACACAAGCATTTCTGCAATACGAGCAAGAATATCCTCTACCTAATGAAATATTGCCTCTCGATCAGTATGAATATATTATTTACACTGACTGATCTGCTCAACCGGCCGTAGGGAGTAAGCAACAATATAGCGCAGCGTGTGCAATCGTTAAAGGTGGCATGCGGGATGGGAAGTTACATCCAAGTTGCACCAAAACGCAATCTCTAGGAGACTGCACTGCTCAGTTGGCAGAGTTAAAAGCACTGATACTGACACTTGTAAATACGGATCACGAATTCCCCACACTAATTGTGTGTGATTCCTTTTACTGTGTGCAGTCATACAATGAGTATCTACATCATTGGAAACTAAACGGGTTTAAGGACGCAAAAGGTGGCACAATTAAGCATAAAATGCTATGGGAACAGGTAGTGGAGTTGAAAAACGACCTACCAAGGGCTCACGTGATACACACACTGAGTCATCAACGTGATGGCGTTCAAGTTGAAGGGAATTCACTGGCTGATGAAGCCGCAAAGGGGGCTGTACGCACAGCTTCTGTAGCTGCAATCACTCGTTCAAAAACGAGGATAGACGGTGAGATTATGGTCGCTGTCATTGCTTCAAGCAAAAACAGCGGAGCAGTACCAAAGAAATTTCCACTCAAGTACTCCTACAAGTTAGATGCAAACAACATTCCATATGCTCAGATTCCTGGAGTGGGGGATAGAGCAATTCCAAATTTGAATCGTAGGCAAGGTTTAATACTAGCAGCACACGAGGGTTTGGGCTCTGCACACACCGGCGTTACAGCAACTATTTCATTATTGAAACAGCGCTATTGGTGGCCCGGTCTAACAAAGCAAACTAAAGACTATGTCTTGAAATGCGACATCTGCCAGCAGATGAGAGGCTTCACCAGAACACGCCTGGCGCAGACACCATTACTTATATCTGGCAAACCTCTCGCATGTGTGTATCTGGACCACTGCGGCCCCTTACAATCTGATGGGGCTTACAAGTATATCATGGTTGCAGTGGATTCCTGCTTAAGATTCCTATGGGTATGGCCTCAGCGCTCGGCTGACGCTCGAACTGTTATAAAACATTTGCGAGTCTTTATCAGGACATACGCAGTTGGCACGTTACATTCTGACTGTGTTCCGGCGTTTAGCTCTCTGGCTTACAAAGAGGCCATGAAAAGTATGGGCGTTGCACTGCGGTACTCCTCTCTGTACCATCCTGAGGGAAATTCGGTTGTGGAGAGGAAAAACCGGGACTTAAAGCAATCTTTAACAGCTAAGGTATTAGGCAAGGGCGGTAGTTGGATCAGTCACCTTTATGGGGTACAAAGAGCACTAATCAACCAGCCAAGAAATTCTCTTGGGGGTGTCACTCCATATGAGGTTCTAATTGGGACGAGAATGTGGGTAGCTGATCTTGAGTATGAAGGCACAGTGGCAGATGAGAAACCATTTGATATCGATGATCGTTTGGCTGTTTTACAGGATCTAAATGAATCCAGGACACAACAAAGCAACGTTGTCCAGAAACAGACCGCCACTGAGGAAGTCAAGGCAAACACGGCAAGACATGTCTGGATCCCAAAGATCGGGGATCTGGTCAGAGAGAAAATAGCGGACAAGAAATAATTTGGACCATCATACAGAAAACCTGTACCAGTCCTAGCAATTCAAGGAACATGAACTGTTCTTTTGCCGCCTCTTGCCGGGAAAAAGGAGAAAAGATTTGTTTGATTTGACTTAATCAAACCACACTATGTAGCCAATACTGAACAGTAGGCCTCGTGGACTCCACAGTAGCAGACGCCTTCCTCTCGCTACAATCCAAGAAGTTCAAACAGAAAGACTCACCACGTTTGAAGAGCCTCCTGTGAGGAATGGAGGACTAAGCAACAATGCTATGGAACTCGTTCCCCTTGAACCTGAAGTTCATGTACAAAATGAAACTCAAAACAACACTCAAGTTGCAATCAGACCAAATAAGGACGTCTACGTCAACATGCCTCGACGAGAGCAAAATGCGATTTCAACAAATCCCGATGCAATTCCTACAATTGATTGAACTGCTTCTGGCTACTTCATGAACTTTGATACGTTTTCCCTGGATCCAAGCGAGCCGGAAATGACGCCAGCCAAAAAATCACGTAAACAACAAGCTAAAGACTTTTTGAACTTTCTTCAAAAGACTTACCTGGTATCACCTTGGATTGAACTTTGGGTAATTACTGGGATTCTATTTTTTCTTTTCTGGCTAGGCTTAGTAATAACTTTTAGCATGCTTATTAATGGACGATATCTTCAACAGAGCTCTACAGCCCCGAAAGTTAATTTGATTTTAAAACCACATCAATCGTCTCATCGTGAACAGAGAGACTTGTCATCAGTGAACATCACAGCAGTTCCTATATCGGATGGTATAGTTTGGGACAAGGTTGATTTCTAAATATTTGGTCCAACTGAACTTTTAAAAATTCCACATTTATTTAAAATTTCATTAAGTGATATCATTACCTCAAGTACATTTTCTGATGATTGGGACACTGAAACTGTTGATAACATGTTGTCTGATTTAGAAAAAACTGCTGCATTTCTGAACACTGAAATGTTAGAAAGTAATTCAGACTATGACACTGTACTGTTACCAACATTATGGTCATTTTGCATATGTCGCCCTAAGTGGGAAGGGTATGCCCAGACGTGGGTCCCGTGCTCACTACACCACTGGATTCAAGCTAGCCTGGCTGATGAAGGGTGATGCCCTGAAACCGGTCCCAGGATGCTTGTTTCCGGTCCGGGGAGGACCTGGCTTGGCAGTTCGGGCTGGACTGTTCCCACAAGGAACAGGGTCAAGACTGATTTGCATATGGCTGGGTCCAAACTTGGGTGGTGTGGTGAGCAAAAGAATGATGGATTAAACCCAGATCCTTGTGACTGGGGGTGAATGTTTGCATTGTCCAGCATTCCGTCCATCAATTGTTTCTTTTGCATATGTCGCCCTAAGTGGGAAGGGTATGCCCAGACGTGGGTCCTGTGCTCACTACACCACTGGATTCAAGCTAGTCTGTCTGATGAAGGGTGATGCCCTGAAACCGGTCCCAGGATGCTTGTTTCCGGCGCAGGGAGGACCTGGCTTGGCAGTTCGGACTGGACTGTTCCCACAAGGAACAGGGTCAAGACTGATTTGCATATGGCTGGGTCCAAACCGGGGTGGTGTGGTGAGCAAAAGAATGATGGATTAAACCCAGATCCTTGTGACTGGGGGTGAATGTTTGCATTGTCCAGCATTCCGTCCATCAATTGTTTCTTTTGCATATGTCGCCCTAAGTGGGAAGGGTATGCCCAGACGTGGGTACCGTGCTCACTACACCACTGGATTCAAGCTAGCCTTGCTGATGAAGGGTGATGCCCTGAAACCGGTCCGAGGATGCTTGTTTCAAGGTCCAGGGAGGGCCTGGGTTGGCAGTTCAGGCTGGACTGTTCCCACAAGGAACAGGGTCAAGACTGATTTGCATATGGCTGGGTCCAAACTGGGGTGGTGTGGTGAGCAAAAGATTAATGGATTAAACCCAGATCCTTGTGACTGGGGGTGAATGTTTGCACTGTCCAGCATTCCGTCCGTCAATTGTTTCTTTTGCATATGTCGCCCTAAGTGGGAAGGGTATGCCCAGACGTGGGTCCCGTGCTCACTACACCACTGGATTCAAGCTAGCCTGGCTGATGAAGGGTGATGCCCTGAAACCGGTCCCAGGATGCTTGTTTCCGGTCCAGGGAGGACCTGGCTTGGCAGTTCGGGCTGGACTGTTCCCACCAGTGCTTAATTTGTCAAATATTAAGTGCCAGGGCTCTGACCAGGAGGCCACTGCAGCTTGCACCACCCATCGCCCTTGACATCGCTGCCAAAACACCTACTAACCATCTCTCTCGCATGTAAATGCGACACTTCAGATTATTCCAGGTCCCCAAAGCTAAAGGAATGGCTGGGGAGGCAGATATAAGCAATTGTAATGTATATTGTATTCCTAAACAACCGTTGTTCTACTCATCTCTAAATTAGATGAGCAGCGCCACCATGTGGTTGACTGTTCTAAGAATGGTGTTGACAATTAGGTGCCGGTGCCGAGCACCGGAAACCAATTAAGTGCCGGTGCTGAGCACCGGAAAACACCAGCTCAAATTAAGCACTGGTTCCCACAAGGAACAGGGTCAAGACTGATTTGCATATGGCTGGGTCCAAACTGGGGTGGTGTGGTGAGCAAAAGAATGATGGATTAAACCCAGATCCTTGTGACTGGGGGTGAATGTTTGCATTGTCCAGCATTCCGTCCATCAATTGTTTCTTTTGCATATGTCACCCTAAGTGGGAAGGATATGCCCAGACGTGGGTCCCGTGCTCACTACACCACTGGATTCAAGCTGGCCTGGCTGATGAAGGGTGATGCCCTGAAACCGGTCCCAGGATGCTTGTTTCCGGTCCAGGGAGGACCTGGCTTGGCAGTTCGGGCTGGGCTGTTCCCACAAGGAACAGGGTCAAGACTGATTTGCATATGGCTGGGTCCAAACTGGGGTGGGGTGGTGAGCAAAAGAGTGATGGATTAAACCCAGATCCTTGTGACTGGGGGTGAATGTTTGCATTGTCCAGCATTCCGTCCATCAATTGTTTCTTTTGCATCATTTCCTGCACAAATCTATTTCGCCAAGAAATGTGTTTGAGTACCATCAGTGGGAACATTGCCCTACACCACCCAAGGGTAGTTCGCAGACATTTGCACAGACGTTTTCATATTTTTCAGGTTTTAACACCACTGACCCAACCTCATACTATTATAAGGTTATACCAACATCAGCACTGAAAATTATGTTGACAAATACCAAACAGATTTACTCTGCTTCCTTTATGGCCCAACTGTCTGAACAGGGTTTTGACCTATGGAAGGACACAATAGACTTAAAATCAGTCTGGGGTTCTAGGGACTGGCAAGTCCAGGGAACAGAAGCGCTATTTCGAGCATGCCTCATTCCGCAGCAGATGATATTTCTAAACGAAACTGTGCAACAGACATCCTGTCTTGGCTTAGCCAAGGTAAAGGACCTGAACACACCTCGATTTCCAACACCATCACAGATGGGAGGGTGGCAAAATTCGACTTCACAGGAAGGGGCAACAGTAGATGACATTTTAAAATACAATAGATCAGACCCAAATTGGGAAAAAGGGGTGGTTTGGCCCTTAGACACAAACATATGTCATAAACGATTCTTGGGTATTACCGAAGGGTACAGTATCCACAGGCCAGACCCACGTTATGTACAAAGAGAACATCCAGGGGTAGTGACATCCTACAGTGTTGGGAAGTTGTGCCTTGATTGGCTAGAGACCTCAACACTAACAGAAGTGAAACAACACTTAACCTTACTCTCACAAGACATGGATCTTCGGGATTTTTTACAAGGTCCCAGGAAACTACGTCTGAAACGTTTCATATATGCTGGCATCTATGCTGCCTATAATGAAGAGTGGAAAATATCACAACAAGAGGCTGCAGAGAGAATACGGGAAATAGACTGTATTAACTTAAAAAAATCATTGGCTGTGGTAGACAATGGGTTAACAACTTTGTCCTCCAGAATATATTCTTTGGGCAACATTGTATCTTCTGCGATAGACATCCTAGAACAAGATTTGGCCATACTACAACACGGGCAATCTCAATTACGTTCTATCGTGTTATTGAGCTGGACGCTGCAATCTTTGCGCGCAGGCTTTGTGCCTCGGCGTTTTATAAACAGTACGTCTCTGTTTTCTGAATATAATCTAACAGATAAACAGGTTGAAATGGCACAAAGGGGAGCTAAATATACAATGTTGTGTATTGAAAAACTGGACCGACTACCATTTACAGTGGCGGAAGCGCCGTCTACTGAATGGCTGATCCATGGCCACATAACTCTACCGGTCACTACTTTTCAGTTTCAATATTGCCTTGAACAACGGCAGGCGGGCAGATAGGAAAAGAGGGGTAAGGGGTACATTAGGCAATCCTGGCATTTACCGTATAGATTTCGATGCCGGAGTGGGGATCGAGAAGTGTTTCTGAGTGGTACTAACTGCAAGAACGCTTTGAGCGGTTCTCTCATGTGCCGGGACATTACATTGCACGGAGCATGTAATGGTTCGATAGCAAACTTGTCCTGCCACATGAAAGGGACTCCAGCTGCTGTGATTAAGCAGGTATTCGAGCTGCTCTCGAACGGGAGTTACTTGACGCTGAACGATCAAGGTTGCTGTGGTATGCTTCTGGGCATTGCCTATCTTGTCACTTTGAACTCCAGGGTTACTTGCTGTATGCAAGTATTGTTTCCTCCAACAAATAGAGTCAGGGAGGTGCCTTTATGGCCTTCGTTGAATGTTTCCTTTATACAAATTTAAGCAGGCTGAAAGCCATGCTTTTACAGCAGACCGTACCCTTAACCTCCGTTCGAGAGACCTTTCAACTTCAAATCGCAAGGACCTCGAGTGAGATACAGGCACTTATACGTACAAACTGCCCATTCATTTCGCAGAAATGGTGGGTCGTATCTTTAATATGTCTGATACGAGTGGTATTGTACACCTATTTAAGACCATAGGGTCAGGACTTCTTAGCACCTTTCAAACAATCCTCAGAGTTATCCCGAACTTTATACACTCCGTATTTGGAAGCATTTTCGGAGGTCTACCTCTGATCCTGCTATTAATAGCGGCAGTCCTGATCGTCATTTACCTACTACGCAATGGACGGCCCAATTACCAACGAACTGGCCAAAGCGCTCCTGGAGCGGCAATACCGTGAACGCATGGTACAACATCTGGGCACTACTCGCCTAAGGGAACTAAGCGCCTCTTGGTTCCTATCGTTCAGACCAGTCTGGATGGACTGCATCTTACCTGTTCTTCGATGCCTGTTTTGCGGTGAAGAATGCATGTTGGACCTCTGTCTGACACTTGCAACGGACACACCTGCGGACTTGAATACCCGGCTGGAACCCTTGAGGGCCCACGCTCGGCAATGTCCCCAGCGCATTTGCATCTTGCTGGCTGCATTTCTCGAGAATCCGCAGGTGCCTTTTACAACTGAGTTAAGCTTTAGCTCCACCATTAGCACTGAGGTATCTACCGAGGTATCGACGGCAGCACTGGCTGCCCCTACACCAGCCATTGGCAGTACTGAATATCATCTATGCTCCATTGACGTGCTCTGCGAGGTGTTACAAGGACCGTCCCCTGCAGCAGAAAGCAGCGATGATGTTGTGTCTCCCAGCCAGGACATTTAATCTGTAATTGGCTCATCGTGTGCTGGGAAAGAATTCGGATTTTCATTTTTCTCTAAAATTAACTAAATTTGGAACGCTTCCTGAAAATTGACACTCTCTCGCTGAAAAGCATGGCCTTTTGACGCTTATAGACATTCAACTTATATAAACGAACTCAAGTAGGACTGTGGCTTAAGTGACAATTCCAAAACAGCTAATTTTAAAGCACAAATTTTAATTTTTTACCTTTTTAAACTGTTTTTTAAATTGATTTTAAAACAGGATTTTAATGAAGCTCATTGAAAAATGTTCTATGCACTACTATCTAGTAAAGAGAATAGTCCACTAGCATTTTTATCATTGTTGACTGTTCAGAAGAGGAGTGGGTGTTATGTTTCAGAAAGGTACCCTAATATAGGCCCGGGTAACATCATACCCTTTCACCTACATCACCTCCCCTACATTACACACTAAAGAGCCTTTTAAGAATTGAACGCCTTTTATGGACTGAACCTTTTACCTAGTTCTAGGCCTGTGTGCAGAAGGAAGGGTTTTTCCCGAACAATAGTGTTCTATGACTTCATCTTTAGACTGACACTGCATGAATAAAATATTCATGAGGCTACTTGGAAACCAGGCAGGGGCTATACACCACCTTCCTAATATCTACGCACTAGGTTCATCCCATACGTCATCCTCATACCCAACAATGGTTAAACACAAGAACAAGGGACAAAGGGACTCTATATACTTTTCTGTATAAATACAGCACCTCTTGCTATCAGTAGTTAGAGGGAACCGAGACTTCCAGGCCGACACACTGACCAGAGATGCTGAGGCTCCTGCATGCAGACGCTCCAGCTGACAGTGGTCTGAACATCCCTTGCGGGGTGTCCAGCTCGAGACCAGGAGAGGCTCCTACATTCTCACTTCAGGTAATGGGGTTCGACCAAATCCTAGAGGGATTCTTGGCTGCACACCTACTCACATGCTAGGTACACTTAGGTACATCTAGACAGGCATCGTAGGAGTACGCACTTGCTTTTATCAATGCATTTTATATTCATGTATTTATTCATGCTTATTGCAAGATGATAGAACTGTACTATCCTTTAATATTCATAGTACTGCTAATCATATATCTCTGCTACTGTCTAATGGTTGTTTTAGCTCATATACTTTACACGAGAAAAACAACTGTTCAATAAATCCTTATTGAAACGCCCAGACTGTTTATTCTGTGTACCTCTGAGATAAACTAAATAAGCACGAGTGACTGAGCGAAAAGTAGTACATTGTTTCTACGATCTTGAGAGATCAGGGTTGTCATGTTCTGAGGTTGCCAAAAACTAATCTCTCCCCGATAAGAGGAGACACTAGTGGCACTGTGAGCTAGCTTTTGCAAACAGGCTAACATTTCTCGGTGGGGGTGTACAGAATCAGTCTGCCACCAAGCCCACAGTTTATGTTATCCAAACGCGCAGGTCCAGCATGAGTACTATAGGAACTACACGACAGAGTGAGCAGGGCAAGTGAGCCCAACTCCTTTAACAGGGACCCGAGTGGTTCTCCACAGCAGCAATTTTGAACAATAGATTTTTAAAATGTGCATTCTACTCAACGTTTTCCCATGGAAATTGTATGAAAAGGTAAGGCCAATTCTGAAGTGGTCCTCTTGAGGACACTAAGATAATTTATGGCAATAGTCGTAATACCAACTCCCAGCACCCACTTAACCACACTGCCCTAATCCTCAAACTTAGGGCAGTCAGAACTCCCATGTGTAGTATAAAGCTGTGAAGACATCCCATGTCATGCATGACGTCTTCAGAAAGAGCTGACTTCAGTGGTGTAGCAATGATGCCACGGGTCCTGATGCAAGCAAAGACAATCCCTCAGTGGTATAAAAAGTCAGAATTGGGTTGCAGCAGGTTCATCACTGCCCTAGGTGCTGGTGCCACTGCTCCTGCTGCACTTACACTGGCTCCAACTATGCCTGCCTACAGGTGCATAAAAACAGACGCTTGCTTGGCTCTACCCTGAGTTAACGCAGCCCATCATGATACAGCCCCTTAGGTCTATAATGAATATACAACTTAGGGGCATATGTACAAGCCCCTATCGCCACCACGTCACCTATATTGACGTTGTGGTGGCGATAGGAGCTGCGCCTTATGTACAAGGCAGCGTTAAGCCACTTAATGTGGCTTAACGCTGCCTTGTACATAAGGCCCCTTTCACGCTATGGTTAGCGCGAAAGGGGTGGGCAGTGGGTGTTGCAGTGGGCGTTCCACCGCAACACCCATTCATTTTGACGCTGCCACCTATGTACAAGGGTGGCGTGCATAGGAGGCAGCGCCAAAATTAAGACCAGGTAAAAACTGGTCTTAAGATGGCGAAACAAGGAGAAATGCATTATTTCTCCTCGTTTTTGCTTTTTCCATGTGTGCTGCCTTGTGCAGCACACATGGAAAAAGCAAAATGCCATTGTTTGTTTATGTACAGGAAGGTGTCCCTTCCTGTACATAAACAAACTTTTTTTTAAGAATGCCATTTTGTGACTCATGTGTGCTGCTTATGCTTATGCAGCACACATGAAAGTGACAGAATGGCATTTCTAGGATTGTTTATGTGCAGGAAGGGACACGTTCCTACACATAAACAATCCTCCCCTGCACGCAGACACCCTTTCACTCTGGTGCAAGAGTGCCTGCGTTGGCGCTAAGTTGCTAAACTTAGCGCCATCGCAGGGGGAAACGCAAGGCTGCACCACATTCTTGTAAATATAGTGCAGCCTTGCGTATCAGAAGTGGAGGAGAGAGCCGTTAAGCCAGGAAGGCTAACGCATCTCTCCTCCACTTCCTTGTACATATCCCCCTTAGAATGTCTCTGTCCTCAGAAAGACTTAGGTCAACTGTTTTTGTGTGAAACCCGTTTCCCACTGTGTGTTTGGCACCCTGCGCTCTACAACTAGTACAAAAGTGGGAAATAAAATTCAAAGTTGTTATGAACAGCAGCCCCCAAAATATGGGTTGCGCAGGGCCCCAAAAAGCCTTACGAAGACACTGAATATATGAACTTTAGACAAAAAGCAGCAAAAGACAGGCACACAACTCTCCAACAAAGCCCCTCCTCCACAGGAAAAGCTTTTTAACCAAGTGCAGCCCCCTGTGACATGCAGTCGGATCACTTCTAAACCAAAGCGTCCTTGAAGATACGTCTTACTTTACAGGACTACACCGAAGCTTTTATCTTATTGGTTTGAAAGAGCTGACGCACTATCAGGAGTAATTGATTCAAAATCCAAACAGCTATTTTTTAAATGCACATGCTGAAAAGCCCACGAAGAACAAATACATGTGCGACTGAAAACCTTTCCCCCCCATCTGATCCTGGTTGAACCCAGCATGTTGCCAGTACCGGGCTGGTCCACAGGGCAATCTGGCAGTGCCTGATGGGCTGGAGTGACAGGTTAGTGCGACGGCTGTTTTTTTGGCTGGTTGAGGGCCGGTTTTATGGTCTGCTAGGCCGGTTTTTACTGTTGGTTTTTCTGTATTTAAGCAAACACTGCCTGGGGCAAGCTCAAATCCATGCAGCCTTCCATTTCTTACAAAACACTTATGCATCGTGTCTTTACAATTTCAAAACTGTGGCAATTTGCAAACTTGGGCTACTTTTTTAGCTATCTAGTTCTCTATTGGTGGTCACTTTTATTTTGCTGGCCGAGTGTATTTTCTGTCCCAGTTTGACCCTGCTTGCTGCTCAGTGCATAATTGGCCGCTGTGAAGCCCGTACATTTGGACATTTTTCAAGTCTGATAAAAAAAAAAAGCACATTGATGGTGGGAGAACTGGAGGTGGGAACAAACACATGGCTTGCAGCCAGGGAATTAGGAGGAAGAAGTCTAGTCACACAATGTTCAGCCAGCAGGCTGCGGCCCTTCGTTAAATAATCACATTAGATCAAAACGGAGAGCATTTGCTTCACAGATTCGGGTTACAAACTCGAGGCAAAACACTGCTACCAACAGAACAAATTGCTTTCCTCAGGGCTTATCTTAGTTCGGTCCAAGTCACCACTCCACGCCATGTGCTGTAAAGCAAAGCACCACTGTCAAACCAGAGACACTGGTGCCTGAATCAGACCTAGATCCCTCCTCCGCTACCACCACCAGATTAAGTACAAATCTGAGGACGGCATCAAGAGCCAAGTACCAGCAGCACCGAAGGACAACAAAAGAAAATGCTTCAGTCCAGTTCCCTGTTCTTTGTGGGAGAAGGCAGCCTGGCATGGGGTGCCGAATGGCAGAGCCTGCCCATCTTAGCCTTTAATAATCTGATGAAGTATAGTCACTCAATCAATCAATCAGGGTTCGTATAGAGCACGGCTAATCACCCTTTAGGGTTTCAAGGCGCTGGGGGGGTCTGCAGTTCAGTCAAAGAGCCAGGTCTTGAAGTCCTTCCTGAATTGAGGCAGTGAAGGTGATTGCCGGAGATGTAGAGGTGCCTGAGAAGTATAGTGTGTATTACCTCGCCTTACTGCTGGGCAACATCGACGCAGAAATCGGCACTCAGGGACGATGCTTCGAAAATCCAGACATGCTGTGTTGATTCCACAGCCACCAAGCGGGCGCTGCGTCAGAGTTGGAGCAGTGCATCACGGACTTCGGTGATGCAGTGCTCTAAGTTCATGCTGCAGCAGTTCTTCTGATGCACTGCGACAGAAAGCTGGGGCCCGCGGTGGAAACCCTGGTTGATACGCCGATTGGGATTGGGAATCAAGCTCCAGGGCTGGCAATTGCGATGCGTCAGTTTGTAGCGAAGCATTGATGCATAGATTTTCTCTTTCAGTTTGCCAAATTCCACTCAGGACTCACAACAGAAGAGCCCAGGCACTGATAGGTCAAGCCTTTGATGGCCCTGAGACTTCTTAATAGTAGGCAAGCACACACAAGCCCTTGGAGAACCTTGGCAGCAGGATACAGGAAGTAAAGTCCAGGACTTTCACTCCCAGGACAGAGGCTGCAAGCAGCAGGCCAGCACAACAAAGCGACAGGCAGAGTGTAAATTCCTCTACAGCATCCAGCTTCTTCCTGGCAGAATGTCCTTTAGTCCAGAAGTGTTCTGATTTGAAGTAGGAAAACTTCAAAGAAAAGTCTTTGCAGTGCACAAGACCCTGCCTTTCCCTGACCTGGCTCCAGACATGCTAAAGGGGGGTAGAGACAGCTTTGTGTGAGGACAGGCACAGCCCAATACTGGTGTTCGTGACAACTCCTCTCACCACTCTAACTCAGGAAGGCCCATCAGGATATGCAAGGCACATCTCACCTCCCTGTGTGTGATTGCCTAGAGGGAATGCACAAGAACCCAACTGTCATCCTACCTCACACATGGACTCTACAGACAGGAAGAGGCACAGAATGGTTAAGCAAGAAAATGCCCACCTTCTAAAAGTGGCAATTTAAAAACCAACGTCACCAAAAGATGTACTTTTAAATTGTGAGCTCAGAGACACCACACTCCAAATCTCTATCAGCTCCCAATGATATTTCAATGCAATCCCCATGTTACCCTATGGGAGAGATATCCTTGAAATAGTGAAAAACAAAATTAGCAGTATTTCACTATTAGGACATGTAAAACACACCAGCACATGTCCTATCTTTGAAATACACTGCACCCTGCCCGTGGGGCTGCCTTGGGCTGCCTACCTTAGGGGTGCCTTACATGTAATACAAGGGATGGTTTGGGCCTGACAAGTGGGTGCACTTGCCAGGTCAAAATGACAGTTCAAAACTGCATATACAGACACTGCAGTGGCAGGTTTGAGATATGTTTGCAGGGCTACTCAAGTGGGTGGCACAATCAGTGCTGTAGGCCCACTAGTAGCATTTGATTTAAATGCCCTGGGGACACCTGGTGCCCTTTACTAGGGACTTACTAGTAAATCAAATATGCCAATCATGGATAAACCAATCACCAATACAATTTACAGAGGGTGCACTCACACTTTAGCACTGGTCAGCAGTGGTAAAGTGCCCAGAGTCCTAAAACCAGCAAAAACTAAATGCAGCACACAATAGAAAATTAGGAAGTCAGAAGCAAAAAGACAGAGGCAATCATGCCAAAGATGCCAGGTCTAACACAGCTATTAATCAGCAAGGGCCCATACACATTATTATAGCTCTCTCCTTTTTACAGTAAGTCAAGCGAGATGTGCTGATAGCCACAATTTCTAACTTGCTAATCAAAAAGCAGTCAGCACTGTGTAATGAGCTGGTTGGGTATTGTAGTACTTTTTCTCCTCTCCTCCCATAAACGATGGGGCACTACCTCTGACATCCATGCATACCAGTCGCAGCTAATAAGTAGATTGTTTTAAGTAAGCTCTGGTAATATGGAAATGTGGGACGGATAAAACAAGATACCAAACCCTCTATCACAATAGTCTTTGGGCATTGAAAAAGATCATAGTTCAGATCCAGCATGCTAATCCCTTCTACTCTTACAAAAAAGCTAAAAGAAATCATCACTCTACTGAAAAGTCACCCTCAGTGCCACAACCCGGACAACCCCAAAGAATTTTCTTCTTTGTTTATCCTCTTCCTCCTATTGCAGATCATGTGCAACTTTCCCTGCTTATTCTACCAGCACGCCCTCAGTCTCCAAATTGATTCCACCCCACCACCCCTCCACTCAACTTGCACATCCTTCCTACTGAACCCTTTCTGCGATACCCTCTTCATTGCCATGCCCTAACCCCTCTGCCCCTCCCATATTGTTAGCCCTTTCCTTACAGCACTTTAATGTTTTTACAGTCCTCCCTCCTGCTCTCTCTGCTGCTACTTCCAGCCTCTGGTCTGTTTTGCGTTTTACCGACTGCCGTGCTGTTCTCAGGACTCCTGTGCTGCATTTTCTTTTGCTGCCACAGATTGTCTTGTTTTGCCATAGTTTCTCCTGTTTCCTGGTTTTGCACTGGATCGCACTCTCGCTGATGTCCTGCCTGTTTTCTCTCCCAGTTTTCCTCCTGCTTCCCACCTGCCCCCCTCCCAGATGCTACTTGATGGAGGCCGCAGCGCGACCCCATTGAGCAGGTTCTCACTCCTTCTCTCCCTGCTGCTGCTTCCAAACTTCGGTCCGTATTGTGTTTTGCCCCTGTCAGCCATGCTATTCTCAGTACTACTGTACTGAGTATTTAGCATTTTCTTTTGTTTCCCCAGATTGTCATGTTTTGCCATAGTTGTTCCTGTTTCCTGGTTTTGCACTGGATCGTACTCTCGCTGCTCTCCCACCAGTTTTCTCCCGCTGGTTCCCCGCTTCCTGCCTGCCCCACCCATCTCCCAGGACCTACTTAATGAAGGCCGAAGCACGGCCGCACCACTGGCATGCCAATGGCATGGCAAAGGCAAGCCTGTCTACTCCCATTCATGTCTGGATCACACCCAGTACCAGAAACCCTGACTCTTCCATTCCACATAGCTACACCGCCGCAGACCTCTGAGCACTAGATCCCGGGCACATTGACAACAACTGCTGCTGTACATCTCCGCGCACCACCAGAGGACTACTCTCCTGGCAGCACTGCCACTTCACCTACACCACTGAAGTGACCAACACGTTAGAGACACTGCAATCACGACCATGTCCTGCACGCCGGCGGAGCCTGCCGCTGCACAACTCCAATGCATTCTCCTTAACGCATGATCGCTCGACAAACACGCCACAGAAATCTGCGTCACGATCTCATCCCTCCCCGCAGACATCATTTTCCTCACAGGGACCCAGCTGAACCCTGCCTCTGTGCCAGACATTGCCATCGCCACCCCCGATGGCTACAAGAAAACACAATGGGACCAACCCAAAAAACATGGAGGTGGAATTGTCATTTACAAGGACACTATCTGCTCCACCAACTCTGCAGATGACTCCACCCCAATAATGGAGCATCTCAATTTCCAATCCACACAGACAGAAAAAGAAGAATCACAGGCACCCTCACCTACAGACCACCAGGACCATGCCCTAACTTCTGCAATGTCATTCCTGACCTCATCACCCCTGTCACCATCGACTCCAAGCATTACAGCTTCCTAGGAGATCTTAACTTCCACCTTGATGACCCCAATGACACAAACATTACCGACCTCCTGGAAAGCATGAGCAACATCGGTTTCAAGCAACTTGCCACCGACCTCACCCACATAGCAGGACACACACTCGACCCCATTTTCACATCAAGCGACAGAATCAAGTACACTCACATCTCACAGCTTACCTGGACCAACCACTACAGCATCCACTTCACCATTTCAGAACCTACTAACTCCGGCACCATGCCCCCCAGCTCCATGTGCAGAAACTGGAAAAAGTTATCAAAAGATTAGTGGAACAACACTACGAAGAACTTCTCCCAGTGGATATTAGAATGTGCAAACACAATCATCCCCACCATGCCAGCCGAATCCAAAGGGCCTATCAGAAGTGCCAGCTGATTCACTGTGGAGTTGAAATCCACCAAATGCAACTACAGAAAACTAAAAAGGCAGTGGCACACCAGTAAAAAGACAGGAGATTGCACCACCTTTAAGACAGCACTAAACCAACGACATTGCCTCATGAAAGAAACAAAGAATGCCCTAGCAAACTGCATAGAAGCCAGCACAAACCACAGCAATTGTGAAGGAGTTCTCCAACCCTGTAACCACTGGAAATGAAGTCACCCCCTGCCAAGAACTGTGTGACAACCTAGCAAACCTCTTCCGCAACAATATCGCAACCATCTACTAAAACTTCAAACCCCAACCCTCCGCCGCTGACAGCATCAGCCTGCTCACACCCACGAACACTAAACCTGAACACTTGTTCACCCATTGGGACCCACTCACGACTCAAGTCACTATCTCCATCATGAAATCTGTGCACTCAGCAGCATCCACAGACCCATGTGCCCACCACATCTGCAACCTCAGGAGTAAAATGATTGGTGTTGAGTTCAAGAAAGCCTTGAATGCCTCCATCACCACGACCCCCTTCCCTGAGGACTGGAAGCACGCTGAAGTGAGGCCCCTCCTGAAGAAACCTTCAGCTGACCCAGCAGAACAAAAGAACTACTGGCCCATTTCCCTGCTCCCCTTTCCAGCTAAGGTTCTTGAGAAGGCAACCACCCAGGAACTCACCAAGCACCTGGAACACTACAGCCTCCTGAACCTGTCACAATCAGGATTCAGAGCCAACCACAGCACCGAGACAGCCCTGATCGCAGCCACTGATGACATCAGAGCCCTCCTGGACCCGGCCGAAACAGCAGCCCTCATCCTCCTGGACCTGTCAGCCACCTTCGACACCATCTCCCATAACATCTTGATCACATCTTGATCAACAGATTCTACCACATCAGAATCCAAGGAGATGTTCTCAAAGGGATCGCCTTGTACCTCACTGGAACAATGCAGAGAATCCTTCTCCCACCATTCACCTCAAAACCCAAGAGGACCATCTGTGGCATTGCAGGATCCTCCTTCAGCCCCACCCTCTTCAACACGTACATGATCCCCCTGGGCGATACCGTCAGATCACATTGAATAAACATCATCTCCTACATCGAAGACACCCAAATCTTCTTCTCACTGTCAGAAGATCCCTCTCCTACCAGAGTCAACTTTCACAGAGGAATGATGAACGTTACTGAGTGGATGAAGCACAACTGTCTCAAACTCAAGACGCACAAGCCGGAAGTACTCATCTTTGGGAACAACAGCTTGCTATGGAATGACACATGGTGGATTGCTGGACTCAGCTCTACCACCAACCCCCGAAAAACTACACCCGGACCCTCAGCTTCATCCTGGACAGCAAGCTATCCATGAAGAAACAGGCAAATGCAGTCTCATCCGCCTACTTCCATACTCTATGCATGCTCCAAAAGATTTTCAGGTGGCTCCCAGCCAACACTAGAAGGACCATCATGAGGACCTTGTCACTAGCTGGCTAGACTATGGGAAAACAGTCTATGTAGGAATCACCGCACGCCTCCTGAAGAGACTACAAACAATACTCAGCCGGAAGACTCATCCTCGACCTCCCCAGATGGACCCAAATCACACCCCACCTCAAGAAGCTACACTGGCTCCCGATTAAAGAAGAGATGCCAATTCTAGATGTTGACTCACGCATACAAGACCCTGCACAAGAAGGGACCAATTTACATCAACAAACGCATGACCTTCCACCAACCAACCAGACACCTACGATCTGCCTCCCTCCACCTCTCAGACACTCCCTCCCCGAATCCGCCAAGCCAACAGCAGAGGACGCTCTTTTTCACACCAGGAAGCCAAAGCTTGGAGCAACCGTCCCTTGCACCTCAGGACTGCCCAAATGCTTTAGTAATACAGGAAAGGACTCAAGACCTGGCTGTTCGAATTAAAAAGATCACCACGAAGAAGCTAGCATCCACAGCGCCTCGAGACACTAACGGGGTGATATCCCGTGCTTTACAAATCCTGATTGATTCATTGATTGATTGATAGTTATAATTATGCTACAGAAATCATGCACATACAAACAAAGCTCAGAATAAACTATAAACTAAGTACGAAAAAGCAGAGTGTAAAATGTTTCGAACTTAAAGAAGGAGGAATCTGCACAAAGGTTGGTTCAGAAGTAGAAGCTGTCGCAGGGGATATATATATGAGGGCTTCAGATTATTGTACATCAACTCAGCTATTTTTCATCCAAGAAACTTATAGAGTCAATTCCTCTAAAATTCATTTATGCATGAGATACATATATGAAAAGTAGGGCTTCTGGAGTATTTGCAAAATCTGAACGAGGGCCAGGCGGCCAGTTGACTATTCTGGAATTTCCCATCAGGCTGCCATCACCCAACCCTGAAAGCACCTTGAGCAAAAACTGAGTGGTCAGCTTGCTCCTCTGATTCATAAATAGAACCCATTGCATGTAGCTTTTTACTGGGTTGGGACAATATTCAACAAGTTAAATAGTGCTACAGGCCCTATGGGTGCTGATATGCACACAATGTTTTATTTCCAAGTGATTTGCACAGCAGCTTGGATCAGGAGGCCTACTCAGACTCCTCACAGGACCAAAAAAGAAGCACAAAAGGAGAAGAAGGACTGCTCTCTACTCCTCCTGTGGCATACTGAGTGACACACTGAGCAGCAGGTCCTCAGTATGGTAAGATTGTTGGTCAACATGCCCTGCAGATTCAAGTGGCAGCAGGAGCCAGCATCCACCTGTCATCATGTATCACTTACAACAATGAGTTTGTTCTGGGAATGAGGTCTAACATCAGCATAATGCACTCCTGCTAAGTCTATGTCCCTTGGCTCTGGTTTTGGATTGTGTGGACAGTTACCGGCTCCACACGCTCCACACACTGAAAAGTTTGGGATCTGATGGGTAGGACTATCTTGCCCATGCACCATTCTGCCTGTGTTTATTAGCTCTTACCTCTTCTTCATCCACTTCCATCTTTTTGATTGTGTAGATTCACGTGGAGCAGGAATATCCTGACTTGATGTAACCAGGATTGGTTTACCACAATAAACCTTCTTACAGTCTGCCACCAAATCTTTCACTCTGGATGAAGTCTTAGGGGCATATTCTCAAGGATATAGCGGCACTTTTCCGCCACGAAAGTGGCGATAGAGTTATCGCCCTATTCACAAGCCTGCGCTAACAGCCGACATCGTCAGTTTACCTGCGATAGCTGCCGCTAAAAACATCGCCAAGGCTGACAGAGACAACTAACGCTAATCATATGCAGAGTAGGCGTTCCCGTGCAAAAACTCACGATAACACCACTTCGCGATATTCTCAACGACCAGCCAGATCGGCGATGCAGTCCAAAAACAGGCGATAAGGCACGTTAGCAGCAGGGACTTAAGACCTGCTTTTTTCTGGTCTTAAGTAGGACGAAAACCTGCAGTATAAAGGGAGCCCAGCCCAGAGTCACATCTGAAGACCAACAGATGCCATGGAGCTACTAATCATGCAGCTTGGAGACTCAAGAGGGCCACAACACCCACCGCCACCACCCCCCGGACCACCTCCACCCCCAGGACCATCCACCCCCCCCCGGACTACCACCGAGGCAGCGCAGAACAAGACAGCAGACCTTCCGAAAACGCACCTTTACGGATGTGGTCCACACTCAGCCACCTCAGTGTCGTGGCGTGCACCATGTCATGATAATTGGACTGCAGCCATGCTAATCGTCATGCAGTGTCACTTGCATTGTCAGTGTGGCTCACGGACCCGCAGCTTTGCTGGGGTCAGCACATGTGCATGGGTTTGTTGTGAGATTAGTGATGTGTGGGGAGGGCCCCCTCTGGGCACATTGTCGACGGGGGCCTATTTGCTGTTTCTATGTGAGCTGCAGTATGCCAAGGAGATCAGGGGCATGATCCAGAGTCATTGTGGGTGTGCACTGTGCCATACTTAATTGTGCATATGTGCCATTGTGCCCATCTCCCCCTGTCCCCCCAGTCCCTGGTCGTTACTCACCCTGTTGCTGTTGGGTCAGGTCATGTTGAGCAGTGTCTGGTCCCCCAACTCCTGCCACCGTCTCCCCACTGATGACTGTGGACACCATTTCCTCCATCTCATCCAGCTCCTGCTGTGGCGCTGGACTCCCACCTCCAGTCTGCATTGCTGCTTTCCGGTTGTTAGCGAGTTTCAGCTTGGTTATGCGCTTCACATTATCCCAGCGCTTCTTGAAGTCGTCCACTTCCCTTCTCTTCACTCCGACTGCATTCACCTTGGCCAAGATGGACTGCCATATTGCATTTTTAGTTGCCAATGACACAGTGGAGGTGATGAACAGATGTTGGTGGTGTTCTATCACCTCCGTAATCAGGATCTTGTTTTCCTGCGGACTGAATCGCGGGTTCCTCTTCTTCTTCTCCTTGCCCTTCTCCTTCCCCGAGGTCCCTGGCTGGTCCTCCGGGGGGTTTGTGGGGTTCTGGTTGGCCTCTGTAGTTGCTCCAGCTTTCTCCATGGTGCTTCTCGTTGTTTGGGTTTTGTTTTTATTTATTTATTTATTTTGCAGCTTTTATGGTGATTTTTCCCGCCTGACGTGGGAATAACAAGCCTGGCGCTGCTTATCGCTGATATTTTTATCGCTGTTGGGCCCATCACCACTTTTTTCACGTTCGGGTTTCCTTTTTTATCGGTGTCCGGGAGTTTATACTGTTTTGCATTGAAATGCACTGTTTCTCATTGCATAACAATAAAACATGTTATAGAAAATTACAGAATTGAGATGCTGGATTTCTCATCAAAACCCATCATTCACAAAAAAACTCTTTTGAATGCTGAAAGTTCTGTTGTGCCACATGGGTTCGCTGCATAGTTAGTGTGTTGTATATCTCTGGTTATCAGAAAAGTGTTTTATTCACCACATCTCTCCTGGGACATTGCAGCACATTCAAATACAGCAGAAAATATTCTGAACATCACCTGGGGCATATTTTTTGTAGGTAAATAAAGGGAATTTTGAGATGCACTCTTCCTGATGTTATAGCATTTACTATATGTTTCATTGCTCCTGGTGCTTCTCGTGGGTGGCATGCTGCCAAGTCTCCTGCATCTACATCTCAAGTGGAAAAGATTCAGGGCCTCATTTACAAGTGTTTGATGCAGGGCAGCACAGCAATTTGCTTTGCTGCGCTGCCCTGCGTCAAAAGTTAAGGCCAGGAATGCACCATATCAACGCAATACAGCGCATTCCTATGCTTACCCACTATGGTGGCCCGTTTTGGCTGCCTAGTGCCAATGCAGGCACTCTTGCACCATGGTGTTGTTGGCAAGATTGTTTTTGTGGAGAAAGGGATACCTTCCGGCACAAAAACAATCCATGGAGGTGTTTTCCTCTTTCTATGTGTGCTACAGAATGCAACACACATAGAAAGAAGAAACAACAAGGAGAAATAAACATATTTCTCCTCGTTACGCATGCCGTGGGGAGGCGTGCAGTTTTGACCCATTCCCAGGTTTACAGATCCTTATAAATCTGGGAATGCGTCAAAACCCATGGGTGATGCGTGGGAAAACCCACCGCAACACCCATGGAACGCCCCCCCCTGACGCAGTGTAAAGCAACCTAGCAACTTGGCTGCATTGACTTACACCATATCTACGAGGCCATGAAAAGCCACACAAAGTCCCTATGTGTGGTCTCGTAGATATGGGTCTGCACTCCGCGCCGCCGTAGCGTCAAAAAAAGTGATGCACCCGCGTCACAAGGGACTTGTAAATAAGCCCATCAGAGTCCGCCTGGGGTCGTTTGCTGTTGCACATTAACCACCTATTTCAGTTATTGTTGATATGCATCTGGTTTCTAAATGAAGATTTCCATAGCTTGGAGAGAAAGCAATATCCCACTTCTGACACCAAACTGTGATTGAACCTTGTCAGGTACACACCGAACTCTGGGAATGCCTGTGAAGTGATACAGTGAAATAAAGTTTTCTAAAACATTTATTCATGTGCTTATGATAGAGTGGATAATATTCAGTGTTCCTGTTTGCCCTGATATTCTCTTACCAGAGGCAAGGCACATCTCTGTGGCAGCCTATGGGGTGAAGTATTTATACTTGATAACATAGAGAGAAAAAAGAAGCCTGTGAGTGACCTTCCTGTGTATCCTGCGAGGACTGGATCCACGCCGGACTGTCAGGATCTCACATTAGATGAATGTATGTACTGAATTTCTAAGTGGAATTTGCTTCAATTTGCATCGGCTGTCATGAAATTCAGGCATGAATCTAGCTATCCTGGAACTAAGGTGAGCACTCTTGAACCAGGGCAGTGTTACTCAATCCGTGGCTCTCACTAACACAAATCAACCCGCAGATCTCATCAAGTCAATAATGAGTGGGCGGACAGGGCCGTTTCTACCACTAGGCCGGACTAGGCGGCTGCCTAGGGCGGCAAAAGGTGGAGGGCGGCCGGCGGCCGTGCCGTGGCAAAAGTTAAAAACATGAGAGTTCTTCTTTACTCTCTTCTCTGTCCTGACTTCGTTCTGTTGAATGAATCTACCAGGTAGTGCAGGTGTAGCGCGGACGCGGCTCGCCTTCAAATTAGACCGTTGACATCATCATGACCAGGGTGACGTGACGTGAGGTCACGTTCGGCCGCGCCACGGCGGCCGCGGGGGCTGTGCCTATGCGCGCGCGGCCGGCAAGAAGAGGCAGGCAGAGCAGAGAGAGTTACCGCGGTGCTGCGGCCCGCCTGCAGGCCTATCAGGTACCGGGGTCCGGGGGGAGGCCGGATGGGAACCGGGTCGGCTGGCAGCGGCAGGCAGGGTAGATCAAATGTAAAAAAAATATAGGGGGCTAATTATTTAAGGCCTGGTCAGGTACGCGCTGTACCAATGCCATTGCCAGTCACGATAAGCGTTCCTTCAATAGAATGCACCGGCTAAAAATCTATTTACGGGCATTCGGGCAAACTTATGAAACTTCGGCTTCCTGCTGGTCGAGTAAACAACAGCCCGTTTAGATTTGTCACGCATATTATTTGATTTTGAATGTTTGTAACTTTGTAAGACTGCTCACGGGAATGCCGATTACATACAGGGAAGTATTGACTGGACAACAAGAGACAATTGTGTTATTAAAAAACATGCTTCGAGGCTGTGATTTATGAATACCTTTTCATTAACAAAAGAAGGACAAAAATGCGAGGGTAAGCAGTAAGACTCAGTTAGGTCCTCCTGGCTAAGTAAAGTATGACTAGTCGGTTTGCTAATGTTCTTTACAACACACGTTTTTGGCGACGAGTGGCTCGAGCCCATTTGAGCCCTGAACAGCATCTGAACAACCGTTTGTTGGCTTTCATTAACCTTCAGGCAAGTGCATAGTTCGGCATTTCTTTACCAAAGCTGCGGTGCGGAGCAGTGTGGGACTACTTTCAGGCAAGTGTGGCATTTATTTGGCAGTGCAGGACTTTTGTTAGGCTTTGACTGCCTGTACGGCAGTTGGGGGGCCCCAGGCCTATGCGTGAGCTGACTCTACAGGCAGCATTAAGGGATGTCAGGGCTACGCACATGCTGCTGGTGTTGCCGCTCTACTTACTGTTGGCTCCTACCAGTGCACGTGGTGTTTGCGCGAGTGACAAACTCAATCAAAACGTTTGTCAAAGGAAACTCCACAATTGTTAGATATGCCAAAAAGATATTGTTTCCCATGAATCCGTAAGACACACAACCTAAACTAAAGGTCCCAGAAGTAAAACAAACATGCTCTCACGTGATAATCACTGACTTTCATTTCTAAGAGATTGTGGGGAAACCGCCAGAGCTGCTGACTTTAGAACTGGGAAACAGGCCGAGTCTCAGCGTCGGCTCAGCAGCCTGTGATTCTGAGCAAATCGCTTAGTCTCCATATGACTTAAAAAACTAAAATGAATGTTTCCTTGTGTAATATAACTGGTGCTCATGTAAAGTGCTCCAATACCTTTGGGCCAAGTTCGCGCTATATAAAACTGCTAAAACAAATACCATTGGTATTAAAGTTTCCTGAAATACATGCATTGAAGACTACAGATAGACACACCACGAGAGATGGTCCTGGGTGCGAAAGTCCATTTTGGATTTTTAAAAAGTACAACAATGGGTTACTCCTCTGTTGGGCAGCTGCTCCTTAGAAGTGGGTTTGTCAATATTGTCTAGGAACAGAGTAACCACAATGACGGGTATAGACAATGTCTGCATTGAGACATATAACGTAAATGTAATATATACTGAAGCAACGGTAGATAAGAGATCATTAGATATTGCCGAATGTAAATCAAATGGATTACTAGAGGAAATGGTTTATGAAAAAGGCAATTTACTTCGAAAAATTCTGCTTATTAATTATTTAACTTCTTTGCCAACTCTATTTAATAAAGTGTATAACTAGTATTAAGTGTCTGCTCCCGGTGAAGCCCCAGTTAGAGCAATCTGCTTAGTGTGGCCCTTTTTACAATCCATGAAATTCCTTTTGATAGATCTCCGTGGAAAAGCAACTGTTATATTACCCTGGCTTGCAAATGCCTTTTAGGAGCCTGCAAAATCAATACAGTCCTGTAAATAAAAGAGAGCTGGGAGCCGCTGCAATAAAACTATACACTGGGCAGCCAGAGGAGGTATTTTTAAACCACCAAACTTGCCTTTAGAAATGAATAAGCCATTGATATTGGTGAATTATCAATAACCCGGCATATTTACTCGTGTAGACCAGACTTTGAACCGAATCTTGGGATGTTTGACGTTTGATGGCGAGGATTTCCGAAGTACCACAGAACTGGGCTTCTTCTTGTAAGCAACATTTCTAAATCTGCACGTAGGCTCCATTGTGAATTTCTCGTCCCTTCCATTGTTTCTCTACGTTAGTCAAATACAAATGCAGACATTTATAGTAATTATATTTTTTATTTATAGAGTTTTTTATAGCGCAAACTTGACCCAAAGGTATCAGAGCCCTTTACATAGATGGCAAAATCTTAGTTACAAGAGTTAAACATTATGTAAATATAAACAGGTAGTAGGCACAATATATAGCACAATATACACGAAAGGTATAAGATAAACAGTAGTAGTTGCACGAGTTACATGTGGAATAAATGTTTAGCCACAATATACACAGGAAGTATACAGTAAACAGTAGCAATAGCTCGAGTTACATATGGAGTAAATGCAGTCATAAGGAGTAAGCACAGATACATAGCAACAGAGTATATGGGACGTATATGGTGAACAATATGAAAAGTGGTCCGTAAGGTTCTGAGGTAGTTACGCCAGAGTGTGTTGACTTGGGAAACAGTGTATGCAACATTGTGCATAGGGGGTATTCGATAAACAGTAGCAGTTGCACTAGTTACATAAGGAGTATATGTCGGTACATGGGGTAAGCTCAGATACGTGGCAACAGAGTAAGCTGGAGGCATGAGATGGACAGTAGGAGATGTGGTCTGTATAGGTTTGAGGTAGTTACGGTAGGGTGTGTCAGCTTAGACCGGCGCGGTGGTTGAGGGATGCTTTAGGTTCTGTTTTCTACAGCCGTATGCCTGGAGGGTTGTGTCTACAAGTTTGTGTTACTGCAGTCATAATAATATATGTATTTCACAAATTGAAATGACTTACTCATTATATAACACCTTGTTAAAAAAAAATCCTTCATCCAAGTCAGCTGACACTTAGATAACAGAATTAAACACGTTAATCAAATGCATTGCTCATAGATGTTTGGATCCTATGCTGCCCCTTATCTAAACTTTAGTGCTTATGTAATGGCAGGAAGACCTTAAGCTGTTTAGACCTGCCTTTGTGCCTAATTACATCCGAGGAGCCCTGCTGGGATTGAAAAAGGTAATTTGCAGTCTGCGCATCTTTCACTGGGTGATCAGTATTGTTGTTTCAGAAATGAGTCATGACCCAATATTTTATGAGGTTGCTCTGGTGTTTGCACTTCCAAAAACACGTGCAGATTTTGACAGTCAGTGGCTCTTGTGTAGGTCTTCTGTAATAGTTCTCCCATTTAGGCCATAATTTTGATTGCCCGGTGCATTTCTGCGGCTGCGGGTCTAGTGACGGCAGTTACTGGGCCTATTGAAACGTATGCCCAGTTTTTTAGGAGGGCATCCTAAAACCTAGTGTGAAATACTGGAGATAAGGGCAAAAGCTGCAGAGAAAAACTGAAAATCAGACCACTTAAATAAGTAAAAAATAGACTCATGAAACTGAAGAGAGAAACTTTTTCAAGGATTTACAGAAGGAGTGATGGTTGGTGCTACGCCTAAGGGAAGGTGGGAGAGTATTCCAGTGTTTTGGCTACCAGGTAGCAGTGGAAGAGCGTGTGCCTGTCTGGGTTTTCTGAATTGCAGGGAGCCAAAGTAGATGGTGAGAAGCATAACCGAGGATATGAGAGGGAACATATAGCAAATAGCCTCTAGAAGTAGAGGGGGCAGTTTTTCTAGACCTTAAGAATTGAAGGGGAAGTGAGGAGCCCGGATTATAGTTACTGGGAATCTAAGGAGCCAAAGAAGGTTCCTTGAGGAGTGGGACTACCATGAACAGTGCTTATTTAGTTATTTATTGTTTGATGTGTTTTTTGTTTAATGTTGAATTGCAAGTTCTTCAATATCTAATGTATTAATTCTTCTAGCCTGGATGACCGGGGGAGAAAGTGATGGTAGTAAAAGGGAGGGGGCGGCATTTTTCAATTCTCGCCTAGGGCGGGCAAAACACCTAGAAACGGCCCTGTGGGCGGAACATCATCTAAGATGGTAATATCAACTGGATGTGTGCTATACAAATTTTCACAACTCTTACATATATAAGTATGCAGCCTTAGAGAAATGAATGTCCAAATAACATTCCTTATGCCTCGGCTGTCCGATTGCGCTTAACAAAATGTTACAATAATGAGACAATTGATAGTTATTTTTGACTGCAATCTAAGAAATCTTATAAGAATTATGTAGATTGTCAGCAGAGGATAGGAACATGTTTTTTTAGTTTTCAGGTTTCATGATTCTCTTTTTAGGCTTGGATTTAATAATGATTTTGAGCGATTCATTGAAAATGTATTGCAGAAACAAGAAGTGTTTCTATGTGAAAGAGTAATCTTTGCGGCTGTTGAAAAATGGAGTTTAAATGTTGCGCCAGTAGTAGAAAGGTATTCTGCAAAATGCCACTGGCGCATTGTCTCAAGAAGCGACTGCCTTCAGAGTCACTGTGATGGGCTCACTTCTTGTTGTAATTGCTGGTATGCATTTTACTTCATGCCTAAAGAAAGAGTAGTAAACATAACTATGTCTTGTAAGAAGTTGAGATTTTTACAATTAAATCATTCCTTTCCACACAGATGAAACATGTAATGTAAGTTTTCACTTTCAATGGTTCTAACAGCAGGATGGATATTGGAAACCTTCTTCAGTTAGGGAGATTGGCATTTTATGCAGAAAGAAGAAAAAAGTTCCTCTGAACGTCCTAGCCAATGATGCAACGATAACTGCAATTAAATGTTAACAAAGGAGACACATTAAATCCTATGAAGGAAGTAGTACCAAAGGAAAATAAGTCGTGAAACATCTAATGAAAGAATTAGAATTCAAAGAAAAATCATAAACACCAAGTGCGTTTTTTTACATTTTCCATCCATCCATCCTTTCATCTATCTCTCCGTCAGTCTACCATCTGTCCGTCAGTCCATCCATCCATCTACAAACCCATCCAATAAATATGTCTATGTATGCATTGACATCATCCACCCACATTTATGAATCCTTGTACTCAAGCATGAAGCATCCATTCATTCATTCATCCACCTGTGTCAATGCATGCCTGAATACGCCTGTGGGTGTGTTGCGTTGTTAAGTTACCCTGTGTGAATGAGCTCTATAAAGGTCGCACCAATTGGTTTTGTCGATGTCAGTTTTAAATCGGACGACCTGCAAAGACTATGGTTTGTCTCCAGCCTCAGCCACCACACTTCAGTCTGACGCAAAGAGACACTAAATAATTCTACAAACCAAATTCAAGCAATGCATAGTTTGTAGTTTAGCATTTCGTTATAACCCTAACCCCTGTGTGCCTGAATTAATGTTTACTTCTGGTATACATTTTGCAGGCTGCTGTGAACCCTATGTATTCTGCAGCGCTGAGTACAGAAAACAGACAATTTTTAATAAAAAGCACCTGAACCATGTTAGGTCAAAGGTGATGAAAACCTTTCCCCCAAACCAAAGCAGAAGGCCGCCGTCTTCTCTGTACCATCTGCTCTGCCAGCAATAAACAGAGCTCATATGCTTTTAGCTGCTCGTGGGTAATGGGTGAAAGTAGAAGAAAAATCCCACGAGCGCGTTGTGGATCTGATGATTTAGAGCCCGTAATGCATGTCGAGAGAGCTCAGGCTGGGCTTTCTAAAGGGCTTAGCGGCGTGATTTAGCCGACAGATGCTCCGTCGCTGTGCACGCCTGTTGTGCGCAAATGCGCTCTGGAAGTCCCCTCCTCGCTGTTCACTGCTCCACTCTGTGGGAAGGAAGGAAAGCGGAAAATCCATCAGAAAGAAATTGAGGAGTCATATAGAGCAACCATCAGTACCTATCAAGAGGACAGTCTTCGCTCTTAGCAGACTCGCTTACACTCGAACAACTCCTCTTTTCCTAGAATCCTGGCTGCTCCTCATTATAAAGCTAATGGCCGGCCTCAGGTGCCCTCTGCTCTTTGCAACTCAAGTATGCGCGCAATGTCTGCCTCGAGGTGCTGAGCTTTGGGTGACGTGGGTTATGTTCAGTTCTCATGAAAGGATAGGAAATCTGCGTTCTTGGTTTTGTTTCTTGATGGATGGTGTTGGACAAAGGCGCAAGGACACAAGAGAGCACGCTTCTCCGAGCTTTAATCCTGTCCCATGGACCTTCTTAACTACTAGTATGTATGTATATGGTATGTCTAGAGGATGAAACTAGCTAAAATGGCAAAGGCAAGGATAAATTCAATGAGTAATAGGAGAGAAAGCTGTGGACAGTTAATGCATACTTGGTGTTGTTTTCCCCCAACTTTTTGCCTTCCCTCCTCCTGTTTTTGCTGGCTTCATTTTGGCTGGCTTTAGGACTTTGCACACTCTACCACTGCTAACCAGTGCTAATGTGCTCCCCCTTTAAACATGGTAAATGGTCTCACATCCAACTGGCACATTTAGTCTTCTTGTAAGTCCACAGTAAATTAGTAATACATGTACCCAGGGCCTGTAAATTAAATACTACAATGGGCCTGCTTCAATTATTGCGCCCTGGGCCGGACTGGGAACCAAAACTGGCCCTGGCAAAGTGCTTGGCTGCCCCCCCCCCCTCAGGGGTTTGGGGGTGCGGCCGAGCTGTTTGCCAGGGCCGGTTTCGGCTCATTTTGTTACGTGGGCCGATATTGCAGCTATGCTGCAAAAACGGCCCTGTAGCAAAAACGGCCACCCAGGGGCCCAAAACCGGCCCCCACCCTGGCGGCCCACCAGGAAAATGGCCAGTGCCTGCTACGGCCAGTCCGGCCCTGATTGCGCCCCCTACTTAGGAAGCTCTTTAAATATGTCTCAGGTCTGCCACTGCAGCCTGGGTGTGCAGTTTGAACTGCCATTTCAGCATGCCAAAATAAACCTGAAGCCAGGCCTAAGCCTTCCTTTTTAATACATATAAGTCACCCCTAGGGCAGGCCCTAAAGAGCCCAGAGGAATGGTGGAGTTTATTTAAAAAGTTGGACATGTACGTTTAACATTTACATGTCCTGGTAGTGAAAAACTCAGGTACAGAAAAGGCTCCAACCACCTTGAACCCAACACCTGGACTCTGTCTGCTGTGAGTCTTGCCTCCCAAGTGATGCCACCCCAGTCCTGGACCCTTGGAAGTGGGTCTGAAGGTGCTCTACCAGCTCAGCTGTGGTCTTGTGAGCAGAACTGATTCAGTGTGACACCTCTCCACCCAGCCACTTTAGAACCTCCGCAGTGCAACATAACCTAAATGCCAAAACTCGCATTGACGCTTGCAGTCTAATTTGAACCGCCGTTGCGCGATGCATCCTCGACGTAGGACTTTGCATCGCAAGCCCCTCTTCGAGGGCACCCTTGACGACGATGCAGGACTCCGCATCACAGCCCCACAGCTTCTTCGGAACCGCTGGTGCGTGATACATCTTCGACGCAGGACTTCCCATCGTAAGCCCCTCGTCGACGGCATCCTTAACTACAACACAGGAATGCATGGCAGCCCTGCAGCTTCCTCAGAACCACCGCCGTGCAGCGCATCCTCGACGCAGGATCTCTTAACGCTCTGCAAACCAGGAAGTTTCCTCAGCAGGCCTAAATAGGTCGCTGTATCAGCCTGCATTCCATCGCAGTTTGCCTGAATGGCGTGATCAGATAGCCACATATGGTGCTTTTTGCTTCTGACTACTGTTTTCACTAGCTTCCTTTAAATTACATACCTCCAATTCTACTGATTGGATTTTTGTTGTTTTGATCTCAAATAATTTCTTACATTTTACTCTATTTTTCTAAATTGGTGTGGGATTTTTCTTGTGTTGTGTTTTTACTTTATTACTGTTTGAAGAGCTGCATAAATACTTCACACATTGCCTGTAAGTTAAGCCTGACTGCTTGTGTGTCAAGCTAGCAAAGGGTTAAGCACGGGTTAATTTGGGGTTTGCTTGTGTTTCACCCTGACAAGAATTATGGTTGTTGCCCAAGTAGGGTTTTATGCCCCTCAACTAGTAACCCAATTTTCTATAGGTGTGTTATTCGAGATCCTGTGTGCATAGATGGAAAAGGTCTGCTGCCTTGGTTTTTTTTTTTACACTTTGTCTGCAATCTGATGATGTCCTTGCTGCTGGTGTGATGAGTATCAACAGAGATGGGGATCTTCCCTACAAATAAGTGGGGGTGCTGGTTGTAAATGATGCAGCTAGTTTTGAAGAAGTTGTGGGAGCTCCATCACGATTAGGGGTAATGTGATCATATTTCTTTAGGCACTGGATGAGACGTGCTGTGTCATGTATGATGCCCCTAGGGGATGCCAGTGCAAAGTTTAGCATAGAGACAGTGTTTATTTTACATACTTACTCAGTCTAATATCTTTCTTGAGCAATGTCATGTTGCCCTTGCTGATCCTGTAACAGTTGCCCTCATCATACTGATGAGGTGTTGTCATCGCTTTGTAGGGTAGCAGGTCAAGAAAGAGAAGTGTTTGTCAAGAGGTAAGTTTAAGCTACTCGCCCTGAGGGCACATAGCAAAAGTGCTCCTCTGACTGTTAGCCAATATTAACAGTGTTTCTTCATTTGTCTGCATCCTCAAAAGATCGCCACCTCTTGATAAAAGATATTAACAGTGCTCCTAAACGAGTCTACAGCATCAATAGCTTTTCCCCTCTTGATGGTAGATGTTAACAGTGTCCCTCCTCCTGCCTCTAGTCTCAATAGATCACCTCCTCTTACTAGCAGATATTAACACTGCTTCTCTACCTGTCTGCAGTCTCAATAGCTCTCCTCCTTTTGATAGCAGGTATTAACACTGCTCCTCTTTCTGTCTGAAGTTTCAGTTGATCTCCACCTTGCGATAACAGATAATACCCAGCATTAATAGTGCCCCTTCATCTGTGCACAGCATTAAAACTGGTTCTTATCCTATTGACAGCTTGAGTTGATTGTGCTCCTCACCTTGGGTGATAACAGAGTTCTCCGGTGCTTAATGTGAGCCGGTTGTTGCAGGTGGGGCCCACCGGTACTAATTTTTGGGGACCGGCACTTACTTTTTGTAATAATAATAATAATACTAATAAGGTGTTTTGTAAAGTGCACAGTTATATCACAAGACATTTCCCAGTGCTGCGGTTCCCTATTTCCTTGTCAAGCAACAAAAACTGGAGGGCCAGGCTAGATGGATCTAAAAAAACAGGTTATCAGTTTTTTCCGAAACAAGATTTCTGACTTCTAACTGAGTAAAAGAGGTAGTGAGTTCCACAATTTTTCTGTTAGGAAGCTAAACAAGCATCCTCCTTTGCAAGTTTTTTGATTTTAAGGATGAGTGCTAGCGAGGGGAGTAGGCAGAGATAGGGTAGAGGTACCTAGGACCCTTGCCATTAAGAATTCTGTGGCAGTAGCAGAGGGCCTTGAAATAGACTCGTTCTTTCAGAGGGAGCCAGTGCAGTTTGGCTAAGGCAGGAGCTGAGGGGGCGTGACTGAGCAAATTCAGCAGTAAACATGCTGCCATGTTCTGTACTTGGAGTTGCATAATGGGTGCCTGCGAGACTTCTGAAATAACACATTGCAGTAGTCCTGTCTGGACGTAAAAAGAGACTGGACCACTGTTTTTCTGACTTCATCTAGCAGGAATGCTAGGATTTTTATCAAGGATTTCAAGATCCCAAAACACTGTCATTTGGCTTTCGGCTGACATTTTCGAATCAAACCAGATGCCTAGATGTTTTACTTTGGGCTTGGGCATTGGAAGTGATCCCCGAATATTAGGCCACCATGCCTTAGACCAGATGGATGGTTGTTTCCTGAGGATAAGAACATCGGTTTTACCCACATTCAATTTAAGACAGCTGAGGTTCATCCAAAAGCTACCTCTGTCAGACATGCGGGCAGCCGTTCCACCGATTCTGAGGAGCTTTGGGACAAAGCCCCAATTAGCTGCGTGTCGTCAGCGCACAACACAATAGTGCAGCCATATCACTCTATAATATCAGCTAGGGGGCGCATGTACAAATTAAACAGTGTCAGGCTCAGGGAAGACCCTGGAGCACCCCCTGCTGCAATAGGAAGGTCTTCAAGATGAAAGCTCTAAGTACCACCTGGAAGGTTCGGTTTTGCAAAAAAGACGATAGCCACTTTAGAGCCTTGCCACCAATCCCATAGTTTCACAGCCATTCTAATAGAAGGCTATGTGACACTGTATCAAACACTGCACTGAGGTCCAGCAGGAGCAAAGCAGTCACGTCCCCTCTGTCCCCAGCTTGGCATATAGATTCAGTGCTGTACTGTGGGCGAAATACCAATTGCGTATCATGTAGGATGTCATTTGCTATGATGAAGGAGGAAAGTTGCAGGTTTACATATTTTTCTGCTGCCTTTGAAGTAAAAGGGAGCAATGAGACAGGTCTAAAATTCTATGGTTTGGTTGCGTCAAGCAATGGCTTTTAAAGTAAAGGCACTGTATTGGCGTGTTTCCATGTCTGAGGGACCTGTCCACTCCTAAAGGAATAGTTTATATTGCCCAGCACAGGAGAAATGCATGCAATGCCACTTTCCAAATCATGGGGGTAGTAGGGTCAGAGGGCGCCCCGAATTTTACATTTGCCATGATCCGGATGACTTCCTCAGTCATAATGGATTTAAAATCTGAAAGTGCTTCCCTATCTTCTATTGATTCGTACCAGGTTTCCAGGCAGGAGGCCTTTCTGGCTGCTTCTGGAGAAGTGTCAACTGGATAGCCACCACTTTATCAAAGAAGAACTGCGCTAAGATGTTACATCTGTCTTTAGAAGGGGGAATCACAGGAATTACATGCTCCAATGAGGAGAGGGATTTGACTATAGAGAAAAGTGTGTGTGGTGCATTTTGTGCTGTCTCAATTTTCCCTATATAGAAGTTGCGTTGAGCAGTCTTAATTTGCTTGTGATAGCTTTTCAAAGCTTCACGATACTGGATCATATCACCGGAATAATACTTTTACGCCAAATGCGTTATAACCGTTTGCAACCTTTCTTTAAGATGAATAGTTCTTCATTGAACCATTCAGCCAAGGATTTCCGCCTTTTGATCACATGTTCATGACTGGCTCAATTTGATCTAGTGCGCCTGTAATCCACTCTGCTACTCGAGAGTCGTCTGCCTCTACACTATTTTCCAGAACCAGGCGATTCTCTTCTAATGCTTGAGTAAAAGCCTCAGCGGTTACTTTTGCCCATCTCCTGGTTTTGGATGGTTGATTCGCAGTGGCTGCGTGCATTGACGGACAAGTAAGCCAGCACATGGGGACTGCAAAATGATCAGTCCATATGAGCGGAATAGGAGGGTCAATTCCTATGTTCAACAAGTTAGTAAAAATAGGGTCTAGGGTGTGGCCCAATCTGTGAGTCAGGGCAAGTACCAATTGCCTCAGTTGGAGTGCCTCTAAATCAGCTACTAATGTAGCAGTTGTCGGGCAATTTGCATCTTCGACATGCAGATTTATATCTCCAGTAATGGTGAAATTAGAGTACCAAAGGGCATACTCTGGTACTATGCTCATTAAAGAGGCACAGAAAGTTATCTTATGTTAATGAATTTGTAAAGCTCATGGTTGCCCCGGCAATGGGGTGTCCCAGCACTAGTTCCAGGTCATATTGCAGGAGGAGAAACGGGGCTGAAGGATTAGGCCGGCAATAATCAAGTCTTTACGGCCTTTCTAAAAGCCTAGTGATTCTGGATGCTCCTGATGGTCCGCGGGAGAGCGATCCAGAGGGCCGGTGCCATAGCTCGGAACGTGTGCCCTCCTGCTCTTGCTCTTCTGACTCGAGGAACACAAGCCAGGTGAAGATCTGCAAAGCACAGCACATGGCGTGGGACGTACAGAAGTAATACGTTGGATAGAATAGGGGGCGCTTGGGAGGTAAGGATTCTGTGTGCAATGCACAGGATCTTAAAGTGAATTCTCTTATCCACCGGAAGCCAGTGCAGTTTGTGAAAAAATTTAGAGACTGAGCACAATTTAGGAAGTGCGAATAGACTTCGCACCATGGTATTTTGAGCCTTCTGAAGTCGTTTGATCACTGTTTTATTCGCGCCCAGACACAGAGAGTTGCAAAAGTCCAGTCCAGAGAGTATGGTGGACTGGATAATAATCTGGCGTGTCTGTGGGTCAAAGAACCCAAGCAAAGGCTTAAGTCCTCGTAGAAGTCTGAAACAGACACCTGCCACTGATTTCATCTGCGCTTCAAAGGACAATGCACTATCTACCCAGACACCCAGATTCTTTACAGCCTTCTTAGGCAGAGGGGGTGACCCTAGCAGAGCGGGCCACCAATGATCGCCCCATAGATGGGTATCTCTTCCTAGAAAAAGAATTTCTGATTCATTAGCGTTTAGCTGCAGACAGTTGGCCGACATCCAGTCTGCAATAGCCACCATATCATCATGGAATTTGAGCAGGCTCTGGTTAAAGTTGTTGGAAAATGAGATCACGAGCTGAGTATTATCGGCATAGGATACTAATGATAGCCCCCTATCTTTTGCTACCTCCGCAAGAGGTTGTATATAAATGTTAAATAGCGTGGGGGTCAGAGCCGATCCCTGAGGCACTCCATGATGTACAGTGTGCACCTGACAGTGATGAGGGGAAGAAACAACCTGAAATGATCTCTCAGAAAGAAATGACGGGAACCAGGATAGGGCAGCACCTCCAATGCCTATCTCCTGTAAGCACTGCAGCAGGATCTCATGCGATATTGTGTCGAACGTGGAACTTAAATCAAGTAGGATCAGGGTAGAGGTGTGGCCTTCATCTAGGGAGCCCCACAAATGTTCAGTAACCACCAGGATAGCAGATTTGGTACTGTGTTGAAGTCTAAAACCGTTCTAAGAAGAGCCCAGGATTTCATTGGACTCCACAAATTTGGTTAAAATAGAATTGATGTAGGAGTCAGTAGTTTTAGCCAAAAAGGGAAGAAGGGAAATGGGACAAAAGTTTTCTGGTTTAGATACATCCAAAGAAGGTTTTTTCAACAGAGGAATTACTTTGGCATGTTTCCATGAAGCGAGTACCAACGCCAACAATGACGACAAGTTAATCAGCTTGCAACAGATAGGTAGGAGATGATCTTGAAATTTCTGGAACTGGTCAGGTTTGAGTGGGTCAGCAGGTGAACCTGATTTGATTTTACTGCTGAGAGTGCATAGTTCCACATAAGATGGTGATGGAAAAGAAGGTATTAAAGGGCCTGGTAAACTAGTTCGTGCCTCTTGCCTTGCAAAGCCAGTAGTGTCGGCAAATGTTTTGTAGATATTCTCCACCTTACTAATAAAGTAGTTTGGCAGATCCTCACACAATCTGCACTGGGTGGTCTGTATATCAGAAGCCCTGTTAACGCGAGATTGCCTGTGAGTGAGAGGGAGAAGATAGCTGCCTCGCTATCCACGATTGCAGTCTCTGCTAGTGTGCAATGAAAGGTGTCCGTCCGACAGGGGGCCTGGCTCCTGGTGCTGTCCAGGCGTGGACAGGCATAGAAGGGCTTGCCTTAGGCGCGCCTTCGGTGTGTCAGCCGTGCACCCGCTGCACACATCCGCTGCGCGGCCGCACAGCTGCTATCATTAAATAGCCTGCCTCAAGAAGGAGGCGTGGCTACGCTGCATGAGCGCTAAAACAGGGGGGTCAACGCAACACAAACTGGGGCGCAACAGCCCTGCTCTCCCTGAATGGCTCCCCAACTGGCGAAATTAAAAGCAAACGTAAATAATACAGTGAGAAATGAACACATACTGACTTTGACACAGAGCAAGAGAGATAAAAACACAAAAGGGAGAAAGAAGAAGAAAAAGAAGGAAACCAGTGACAAAGAAAGAATTCAGGAGTGAAAAAGAACCTACAAAAATTAGATAAAGAGGCAGGGAGTGTCTGGAGGTGGATTCATAAAGCATGAGGTGGAACCAAGACTTTGCAGTCTTGTATTTGGTACCCTAACCTTCGATCACGAATACCGTGGACTTCTGAAATTAAGCACTGGAGTTTTCAAGTACCTCCAGTTTTAAAAATACATGGGGGCATATTATCAAGAACGGCATTAAAATTATCGCCTCTTTAGCGGCAGAAAACTGCCGCTAAAGCGGCGATAATCGGCTTGATAATATGCCCTTGAGAATTCCAATAGAAGCCCATGTTGACACCAGAACATGGGCTTCTATTGAAATTCTCAAGGGCATATTATCAAGCCGATTATCGCCGCTTTAGCAGCAGTTTTCTGCCGCTAAAGCGGCGATAATTTTAACGCCGTTCTTGATAATATGCCCCTTACTGTCCTTTCTGTGTATTTTTATTAGAGTTCCTCTACCTGTGCGCAGCGTTAAACGTTTCCCTAAGCCCAGCAACAGCTTAAATAATACTCGTGTCTAGTACACACGTAGAAACACTGCTGCGCCACCTACTCACATCTTGAATAGTACTTGTCTCTGTGCCTTCAGGTGCTTGTAGAGCACTTGTCTGTACCCACTTTAGTGCTGCTCGTCCTGTCTGTAGCGGTAATAGCGTTCCTTAAAGCCCACATCTTCTTGGCCTTAGCATGTGTTAAAAGTGCACCTTAGCCTTTATACAGCTTTCTACACTGTGATCCTGTAAGAACTAATTGCAAATCAATTCAAATCAAAATCTTCTATTCTGAAGTTGGTGTGCATTGAGAGGCGGGTTAAAATGCCCGTTAATCGGATTTCAAATACATTTATGCTACATACCATTAAGTAACATTACTGGTTTTACTAAGATTTGAAGCAGTAATGCCACTTTTTGTGCAGTATTACCATTGATCCCCTGTTAGCATCAGGGATGTGCAGCTTTTTGTGGCCAGAGTAGACATGTCATACTGAGAGATGAGAACAATCTTTCTGCTCATTTTGATTGTTAAGGACTTACTGAGGAATTTGATAAACACCAAACCACTAAGCAAAACACCGCAAAGGAGAGCACAAACTGCAACCCTGGAGGCAAAGAATGGAATAGTTTGATGGAAAAAAGTAACGACTGCAAAAAAGTGAGGTTTGGTCCTGAAACCCATATGAAAGTTCCTAGGTGGGACAGATGGGAACGTTTTGTGACTTGTGGTTTGTACTAACTCAGCGCTATTCTTCCTTGTTATTGTGATGTTTTACTGTTGAGGGAGAACAGAAGAAAAGGCTTTAAGCACTTCTCCCCCCTTTATAGTGGATGAGGGATATCATTTCCACCTCCTAGCCTTTCATAAGATTGTGATTTTCTCGCCTCAAGCTAGGAAAATCTCCACTTTATGGAAGACTAGAGGAGATATTTACAATAAAATGTCGGAGCACGGTGTTACACCAAAATTGGTAATGCCATGCTCTGACATTTTTTAAACTCAGGGATGCGCCACATTTACAAAAATACGGCGCACCCCTGCGTTTCCCTTAGCGCTAGTGCTAAAAAAGCTGCCTGGCACCAGGGCAGGCACCTTGTCGCCATGTTGCATGGGTGCCTTCACTGCAGGGGTAATTTATTATGTGCAGGAAGAGACACCTTCCTGCACATAAACAATCTTTAAAGGCCCTTTGCTCTTTCTATGTGTGCTGCAGAAGGCATCACACTTAAAAAGAGCAAATACGAGGAGAAACTAATAATTTCTCCTCATATCACCATCCTAAGACCAGGTTTTGCCTGGTATTAGTTTTTGGCGCTGCCCCACCCTTGTAAATATGGGGCAGCGTCAAAAAGCAATGGGTATTGGGGCGGAACGCCCACTGCAACACGCATTGCACGCCCCTTTCACGCTAAGTGAAGCGTGAAAGGGGGCCTTATTTACAAGTCACGTTAAGTGGCTTAACGCCGCTTTGTAAATGAGGAGAAAGGGATATTGCCACCAGAACGTCACTAAAAGTGACATTCTGGTGGCGATATCCGAACGTCACTAAAAGTGGCGTTGCGGTTGGAGATATCCCTGTGTAAATATGCCCCTGAGCGTGAAGTAAAATGCTATGAGAAGGAGATCTGCCTGGTTGAAACTCTTTATGGAGGCTTTAGAAGATTATGGGCCATATGTATCACAAATCAGTTTTGCGAGTCCTTAATAGCGATTTTTGCGAATCGCTATTAAGGACTCGCAAAATGAATTGTATGTAGGAATCGCAATATTAATTGCGATTCCTATGTATTCCTTAATTGCGAATCGCAAATTGCGATTCGCAATTAAGGAATACCTTCCCATTCATTCCTATGGGCCTGGAGGCCCATAGGAATGAATGGGAAGACATTCGCAATTTGCGAGTACCCATTAGGTACTCGCAAATTGCGAATGCAATTTCAAGGGTGCAAGGGTGTCAAAAGGACACCCTGTTGCACCCCTGAAATATGTATGTGTGCACATGTGGCGCACATACATGCCCTAAAGGCATGTATGTGCACCACAGGCCACTTTGAAAAATGCAAAAAAGTGCATTTTTCAAAGAAATCGCAAATTACCACCAACTTGAAGTTGGTGGTAACTTGCGATTTCTTAGGGCAAAATTGCACAACTTGGGTGCTTCCTGCATTGCATTTAATGAATCGCAATTTGCGATTCCTTAAATGCAGTCGCAAAATAGGGAATCGCAATTTTTGCGATTCCCTATATTGCGAGGGCCTTTTGGGATGATACATCCCAAAAGGCTTTTTCCCGTTCGCAAACGGGCCGATTCTGAGAATCGGCCCGTTTGCGAACGGGAAAACGCATGATACATATGCCCCATAGCTCTCAGATAGGAGTGTGCACCAAACCTAGAAATATTCATCTCATCTTCCACCATTACCTAAAAGGGCCCAGAAAACAATAGTAGGGGTGGAGATAAACAAGTGAGGTTTTCTGAAGGAAATAAGAAGCTGAGAGACTGTGCAAAAATGGAGAGGAGATTCACGTCTTATATTCTTTGAGGCAATTATGAACACAAAAATTGGGGCACGTCGGGAAGTAAGAATAAAGGGCATAACGGTTGCTGTTGGCTATTCGGAAATGCGAAAGACAATTCCTTGAGGGGAGAAGTACTGATCACTGATGGACAGGGCTCTGACTTCAAAGACCCTTTTAATAGAGACCAGGGAAGGGAGCTCTTTTAAATGGAGGTCTGAGTTAGCAAGCCAAAGGGACAAGAGGGAAAGAACAAGTTTCACATCCCAAGTAGAGCTATATCTGTGTCGAGGAATACGAACAAGGCAGATGGCTTTCATTGAATTGCAAACCAAGGGTTCCTTTCATAAGGGGTAGGGCCTATGGGACGATGGCCAGAAAAAATCAATAAGCGGTAAACGTTAAAGTTGCAGAAGAGAGGCCCTTGGCATGACAGGAGGCTAAGAAGTAGTGTGAGAGTGGAAGCAAAGAGATGCATGCCACATTTTAAGCACCAGTCCACCTAACCTGCGCAAACCGACTTGTAGGCTTGTCTGGTACCATGGGTCCACAACTTGAAGGTGACTCTTGAAGCTTCCAGGAAAAGCATCGCCTGAGAGTCTTTTTTTGCTCGAAAACCAGCCAAGCTAGAAGGGGCAGGTGGCCCTGAAGGAATAGAGGATGAAGATTCCCCATGTGATTAAGAAGACTGTTGGGGTGGTAGGGGAGAACAAACACACAGGAAGTTTGCCACACATTCCAGAAGGTCTGGAAACCATGCTTTGGATGGCCAAAAGGGGGTGATCATTACTGGATGAGGCAGGCATTGGCAAAGGTGAATCATTTTTCATGGAATCATGTTAGATGGGTGAAGACTCATGCTCAAAAGGAGCTTCAATCCTAGAATAAGGCGTCTACTTGCCAGGCTTGTGGGTCGAGACACCAGCTCATAAAAGGTGAAAGATGGCAATTCAGGTGAAAGGTGAACACGTCCAACTCCAAAGAACCCCAAAGGTGAAAAAGTGTGTGAAAGATAAAAGGATACAGCATCCAGTAACTGGAGGACCGAATATTCTTTGAGTGCCATTAAGCAATAGAGATAGAGCAACCTAGTAGGAACTTTGTCTGAAGGGTGAGATGGAAAGCAAGGAAATAGGACAAGAGTCCTTGGAGAAGGGTGGTCAGGTTCTTTGACCTGGACCATTGAGTTTACTGATGAAGCAGACAGCAGAGATATTGTCCATTCCCAGCAGAGTGGTGCAGTGAGGCAGTTCCTGGATAGACTCTTTAATGCAAATATCCTGGGCAACAGATCTAGACAGTTGATCAAGAGAGAGGGGCTTCTTTGTGGGACCAGAGGTCCCCTGTTGAGTGGTCCTGCAGGTTAGTGTCCCAAACCAACCTGTCCAGGTGAGACTCTAAGATAGCCTTACCATTTAATGCCTCCACATTGTCCAGCCACCACCAAAGCTCTTCCAGTGAGCTGTCACCCAGAGCAGTTTCTACTAACTCTAGTTCTGTGTCAAATCAAGAGCTTTCCAGTTTTTGGGGGACAATTAATGGAGTCTTGGAAAGATTGCTTGAATCGATGAGGAGTGTGGGCCTATCCCGTGGGCAAGATTCCTGAAGGAAAATCATTTCCTGTTCACGGTCTGTTATAGTTCCCTTTTTAGACAATGTAGGTGCTCCTATAGAAGCATGAAATGACAGAGGTTGTTGTCCATGACACAGCAGAAGAATTCCATCAACTGAGATGGGTGAAGACTGATTTGTTTCAAACTTTGCAAGAAAGTTCAGGCAGTGAAGGGAGGAAACAGTGTACTGAAGTATTCCTGGGGACAGAGGGATCTTCACAAGGATATCATCGCAAGAGTTTACGAGACAGAAGCCACAAGTGAGAAGATGACTCACCACCAAACGGGAGTTTGGTGAAGCATGACACGGCAGAGAAGAGGAAAAATAGTAGAACTGCTGAAACTCGCAGTTGCACTGGACATTAAGAATTTGCTGATGGAAAGTGAAAAATAGGTGATTTTGAAACCCAGACCTAACATTCAGTCCTTGGCAAGAAGGAGATACGAAGGGTATCTCTCAAGTGATGGATGAGATTCTCTCCACCTTGAAGATACGCCTGTTGAGGGATTTGAGATTTATTGTAGGGTGCAAACCCCTGAGCTTTTTGTGCACCAGAAAGATTGAGCTGGTGAAACCCTGTGGGGTAGTCAAAAAGGCTTGCTCCTTTCTTGATGAGTTTTGCCACTATCTGATTCATTATGGCATTTTCTTGGAAAGAGAAGAGATGAAAAGGCGGTCTTTGGCACAGAATGGGCAAACTTATGAAATCTCCAATATAGCTAGGCACAGTTAAAATAAAGACCCAGGCTTCAGGGATCAGGCACATCTATTGCAGGAGGAATAGAGAGATGTGTCCACTGAACTTTACCTGAGGCGATAAGGGAGCAGGGCTTACCTGGCTGGAAGGGTCTAGCAGATGCAGGAAAGGTGCTCTATTATTGGCATTTCTGTTTCTTTTGTTGAAGAAATGGTTAGCACGAGAGCTGGGTGCTTTTGTGGATGATCCATCTAAACCAAAGAAGCAACTAGGAATGGCACACACTTGTCTGTGACTGGCTTCGCCAAACATTCTCATAGAAAACCCACGAGATGTTGGCATGAGCCTTGTATAGGGTCATAAAGGTTGAGACATAATTGAAGATTTAGTTCAGAAACTGTGTGCAAAGAGGAGGCCACTGGTGTAGTGGGACTGAGGTGCTGGAGACATGTCGGTAATATTGATACCCATCAACTTAAGAAGGATGGATTTGCAGCACTCTAAAGTAATGATAACATTGGCGTCACCTAGGCGACAAGAAGATTTTTGTGCTCAGCTCCCATGGATAAAGAGCCCTGTTCTAACATGTCAAGGAGGAGAATTAAAGGGACAAGTATGTCAAGGAGGTAATCCTCACAGGGACTAAGCGCACAATCTATGCATTTCCTCGTATTTCTGCTACATTTCAACAAAAAGCACATCAAATTAGGGTCGAACTCTGGGGTCAGGCATGGTTTACCTACAAGTAAAGGGCTCAGACATAATTCCTGCAGTGTAGCTCTAGGACAATTATCTAGAGATTGGGCAAGTCAGCAACCTTTAAACTGGTTGTATGCTAGGTAGGTGACAGTTCCTGGACATATGATGCTGGAGATCGATGGGTTGAAATTATGGCCCCCATCCATTAGAAAATGTTGGAGGCTGAAATAGCAAGGGGATCTCCTATGGAGTTGCAGCTGGGCATTTCAACATGTGTCTCCTCACTGGTCACCTAAGGTCAGGAGTTATGTCTCTTGGAATCAAATTTGATAAGGCTGCACCTATGATCAACAGTGGCAGCAGTTCACTGGTGGCAATAGAATCAAATGGGAGCAAGCCCCAGGTCTCTCTAGCACCTTCATGGAAGCAGTCCTTAGATGGGGTAAAGGGGGTTGGGGAAGGGGAAGGGGAGACTCAGGTTTGCCCAAGTTATTATGTTGCTGTGTCATTTTCAAGAAATACAACACACTGGATGCCACCTCTGTTCACTTTGGTGACTCACGGGCATGGTTGTTAACACCATCAGATGTTTCTGTTATTTTTGTGCATCCATTCTAAACATTTATTGAATAAGCCCTTTGTTCCTAAAAATAAAGGGTAAGTTTCGCAAAGAAAGTTGTAAATCTACACCCACAGTTATACACCCACATGTGAGTGTATATTTGTAATTTTCTGCAAATCACAAACATTTCCCAATAATAATAAACATCGAAAACTATACCAGGCTCAGGTTTCCAAGTGTATTCCTAGGGAAGGGTATGTGACATTACCATCTGGATCCTATACATGCTATTCAGAGATTTCCATAGCAGAGTACTCCAGACAGGGGGAATAAGCTCTTCTGTGCAACTGCACATTTTTTGTTTGCTTTTTTCTCCACTTGGAAAATAATTTTCCTCATGAAGGAACCTCTTTGCCTACAACCACAGGAAATATGAGAGTAATCCACTTCCCTCCACAATTTGATGGATGGCTTACACCAGCCTTTTGCTGCCAAAAATTCCACCCAATTTAGAAAGGGTAAGGAAAGGAGTTTGTGAAAGCAGACATACACCCATGCTTGTGGGCATTCACAAACTTACATCGCTAACCACGTCTTGCCTGGCCAAATTCCCACTCCTTGAGTGGGATCCACAGATTCAGTGTTCTGCAATTTTGGAGGAGATCACTGCACATGTAAATTGCATTACGTCTGCCAAGAATCCCTTTGTGAATTCCTGGCATGTGTAAGTAAATTCAGTTATAAAAATATTTTAATGACTGAATTTAGCTCTATCCAGGTGTGAACTATAGTCACTCCCATGTCATGTGTTGTGTGATTATCAGCTTTGGAGACACTCCTGCTGGGAGACACTGCTTTTTAGAAGGAAGAGGGAGCATCAAAGCAAACACTTCAAAAGAAGCAGAACCCCAACACAAAACTTCAAAGACTCAGACCCTAAATCAGATATTTTGTCTGGAAATGGACCATAAAAGGGTAAGTTTGAGACCCCAAAAACTGTCATCTGTTAAGCAGCCAGACAGGCTGTATGAGGAGGTGAAGCTTTGCAAAACATCTACCTGTGACTAGGACTGGGCGCCAAGAACATCTCTCAGGGAATCCAAGAGCAGTGTGCCCTGTGAGGAAGAGGAGACTGTTGACGGGAGTGAGTTCCAGTGGGGAGACCTGTTGAGTGGATTTCCTGTGCGAGGTGTGATGAAACGGCTGCTGCACCGATTTAGTAGTTGCCCATGTGCAGGAGAAAGTTGCAAAGCCCCATATGCCAGGAGAGGGCTGCTGTGAATTGAGCCATGTGTCACACTGCACCAATCAGGCCGAAGTCTGTGTGCAGTGCCAAATTGGTGAACCCGTGTACCAGGAGGGGTCATCATGGAAAAGACTGCCATGCGGAAAGGCTGTAGCCATGTGTGGTAGTGGATGATGACCTGGTGTTCCAGGAGGGACCGCCGTGAAGGATTTCACAGTGCCTATTGGACAGGAGCCCGTGTGCTGTGAAATGCGGCGACCCCGTATGCCAGAGGGGGTAACCAACAGCATAAACTACTGTGACCTGATCTGCCATCGCTTGCCGGAGAAGTGACGATGCTGTGGGAGCACCAGTGCATCATCACCAAGGCGAGGGACCCAAGACAGGATCGTCACAGCCACCCCGCGCAGAAAGAGGAACTGGACACTTACCATGCAGGAGGAACCACAGAGAGCCTGCAGTCACTTCAGGAGCGACTCTGCACCTGATGAGTGTAGCCGCCTGGGCTGCATGTGGCCAACTCACCTGAACTCAGCTGCAGTCGCAGAAGGGGCGCACTCAGGACTCATAATACTTCATGCCTGCTGGTGCGGATAAGACTGGTTTTGGTCTTGTCAGCCCCAGGGGAGCTTCCTGATGCTAGTAGCGCTGTGGTGCTGAAACACTGTTGACTTTAACTTAGAGTCAAAAGTAGACTCTTGAGGCATGGACTCAAGATGGATGTTACTAATAGTGAATGGAGAATAATCACTATCACTAATACGAGGAGTGAGTGGGACAGGGAGTCGCCAAGAAACACTAGAGCCTCGACCTTTGCGGGGGAATGTTTGATGGGTTGTCAATGTCAAATCTTTCCTTTGTGTGGTTAGCAGAAGATAATAAAATGCTTGTTAGACTTGGCATCTTTTGGCATGTTTCCCCTGAGTTTTTGCTTTCTGACCTCCCGGTTTTGACTCTGTTTTTGCTGGCTTAGTGTTTTTGCGCACTTTTCTCACTGCTGATCAGTGGTAAAGTGCAGGTGCTCCTGTGGTAAAATGTGTTATGGATTGGTGTTTCCATGATTGGCCTATTTGATTTATGTGTCAGTCCCTAGTAAAGTGCACTGAGTGTGCCAGGGCCTGTAAATCAAATGCTGTTAGTGGACTGCAGCACTGGATTGTGCCACCCACACCAACAGCCCGTAAATGTAACTCTTGCCTGCCATTGCAGAGCCTGTGTGCAGTCTGGTACTGCCATGTCAACTTGGCAAGTGCACCCACTTGCCCGGCCCTAACCTTCCCTTTTCTTACATGTCAGTCACCCCCAAGGTAGGCCCAAGATACCCCTGTGGGCCGGGTGCAGTGTATGTGAAAGGTAGGACATGCCCTGGTATGTGTGGCATGTCCTGATAGTGAATTACTGCCAATTTAGTTTTTCACTATTGCAAGGCTACCTGTTCCCCATAGGACAGAATGGGGAGTTTGTTTATAACATCTTATAAACATAACTGGCCCTGGGAACTAGGTAGGAAAATAAAGTTTAGTATGCCTGAACTCAGAATCTAAAGATGCATCTTTTAGTGAAGGTGATTTTTACATTCTGTGTTTGACTTTTAGAAAGTGGGTATTTTCTTGCTCAGCCATCCAGCAGGCCTCTGCTGGGTTTGTGGATTGACTGTCTGGGTTTTGGATGACAGGGGCTGGGGAGCAGCAGAGGCTCCAGATAGTCTAGGTGGGTCAGGAAAGGGCTGAATAGACCTGGGTTGCATTTAGAGTAGGGGGAGGATATTTCCTTGCACCTGAATGGGCCTGGTCTGCCTCTGACAATGCCGTCTCCACCTCCTGCCAGGAAGCCACACCAGAGAGGGCAGAACTGGTTCTGGCTGGGCACAGACACTCTCTGCCTGAGAGGACAAAGGATTTTGGGCTATAAAAAGTGGAGCCCAAACCCCTGAACTTTAGAACTCTTTTGGACCAAGAAGGCTGCCAGAAGAAGAGCTGGAGAAGCTGTGAGGAGGAACTACCACTTTGCTTTGTGCTTTGCTGTGTTGACCTGCAGTGGCTGCTTCTGTCTTGGGCAGTGAAAGGATTGGACTGAACTTTCTGCAATCTACTTTTGTGAGTTTCTCCAAGGGCTTGAGGTAGAGCTTGCCCCCTGTTCAAGAAGTCTCAGGAACAGCAAAGACTTCAAGTTCTTCTGCCCTCAGCACTGTGGACTATGTGTTTTGTGCTGCAACAGAAGAAAAAGCAACCGACGCTGTCTACGATGCCGCTGCCGACTCCGTGTCCTGAAGGCACCGCAGAGGGCAGCGCCGCAACGCCGCACAGCGACCCTGGTCTCACCGACGACGCCTGCTGATGCCGCCACCAAGCCGCTGCTCGCACCGTGACCTGTGGGCACCGCACTCCGCATCGCATTCACAACGCCGCCTTGGTATCCCTGACGACGCCGCTCCATGCCGAAATCGATGCCGCTGCTTGCACTGTGGTTCGAGGGCACCGCTCGTAGAGTTACACGACGCACCGCCCTCATCCCGCACCGCAGCCTTGGCCTACCGACGCCGGCACCATCAACTCCAGTTCGTCAGCTGACGACAGTGCTTCAGCAACAACGACGCCGCTGCTTGCACCGTGACCTGCCAGCAACGTGACAAGCACCGCATCACTTCGCACCGCAACCCTGGTCTCACCGATGACGCCATCTGACGCCGCCACCGAGCCGCTGCTCGCACCTTGACCTGAGGGCATCGCACGCTGCACCGCTGCACTTCGCACCACTGCACCCGACACCTGCCGACGCCAGCGCTCCTGACTTCAACAAAGAAGAGTTCGATTTGCAACACGTGTGACTTCAAGGGCCCGACGAGTCCTGCACCGACCTCCGGAACCGACCCCTGCGGACGCCGTGCTTTCGGAAGCTCAACGAGAGGTCGCCGGCGCCCTGCATTTCTAAAGGTACTGTTTTGCGGGTCTTCCCGACACCGTAGCTGGCCCGCGACGCCGCGGTCAGCCAGAACTGTTTGGATTTGTTGTTCACGACACCGTGATAGCCCCAGACGGAGCTATCGACTTCAAGGAACTGTTTTTCAAGGTTATTTTGATAACTGAAGATTCCTAAATACTGTAATGTGGATTTTTATCATTTTTGGTCTTGTCTTAAGTATATAAAAATATTGGATATTTTTCTAAACTGGTGTGGTGTCCTTTTGTAGTGCTTACACTGTATTACTGTTGGTTAAGTGCAAATGCTTTACACACTGCCTCTAAGATAAGCCTGACTGCTCGTGCCAAGCTACCAAGGGGGTGAGCAGGGGTTATTTTAGGAGTGTAACTCCCTTATCCTGACTAGGAAGAAGGGTCCCTATTTGGACAAAGGTACCTACCTCTGCCAACTAGAGATCCCCATTTCTAACAATGCTTCTCTTTTTTCATAAAAGTGAGCATTTGGCTGAACAATGATGTATTGCTGCTGCTGTGCGCATTTTGAGTTGTGAGCCCATGTTCACTATCCTGTATCCATTCTTACCCCCTGAGGGATCCCTGGACTTCTCAGACCATGCATACCCTGAGGGTCAAATGCAGAAATGTGTACATGGCCCAGTAACTCAGAATCCATGGTAAGGTGGGCCCCGGGACATCAGGAGTAAAAGACCTACCCTCACAGTTGGGCACAGTAACCCCTGCTTGTCCCGTGGCCCTCTGGAAGGGATTATGATATTCTTATTATTGTACATCATCAGATGGATCTGTTGCACATCACTCTGTTCCACTTCCCTGCTAATCACACTGTCCAGTGTTCAATTCATGTACACTGTCCAGTGCTACCCTGATGAACTACACCCAATGCTGCCATGAATCATATAAGGAGTGTTTTAAATAAGGCACATCACCAAGTGCTCCCCTAAGGAGCATCATCAATGCACTCTAGTGGTGCATCACAGGTGCGTTCCTGGTGCACGTTACCCAGGATTCACTACTGCACATCTCTGTGTGTCGCTTTATTTATTGCTGTGACCAGCTCATGCACATCACTGTGTATGCCCAGTAGCTCATGTATGACTCAGTTATGCATTGATGTTTGTATGTCTCTCTGTGGACTTTGAGAACATGGGTGTCTTCATGGTGGTCTGTTTACATATGTGCATCCTTCATGAATGCATGTGCATCTGTATCTTGTATGCTTTGTGTGCACACTACACAAAAGCCAAATCTATTTGATTTGTCAATGTTTGGTGACCTCTTTTGTCCATAATATATGAATGTATTTGCAAGAAAGGAAAGCCATGGGGACTGGATTATTTTAGCAGCAGTTGATTAACTGATTGAAAGTCAGTTGGTAGATCATGAAATCGCTTTGAAATATTGGCTTGAAATCAATGAAAGATTTATTAACATCCGTTACCATAAGCTCACTATGTTTTCCAATTTCCATAATGAGGATGATTATATGGGTGCATAGCTGTTACTTCCTCAGACATTTGACTAGCTCAGATGTCTCTGAATCGAAATCAATCCCGTTTCTCCTCTGTAGCAGGCATACCAAACTGAAGCTAATGGGACCTATATATCCAAATCTCCCAACCCCAGAACGAATAACTTACACTACATTTTATGTTCTAATAACCTCAGTGTGGTTTAATTTGAAGTGATATTTGGCAGGCTGTTAGCAAATAAGTCCAGTGCAGGAATCTCATGCAGATCCAACGGAGAGGGGGTGGCTTACTAAATTGGAAGACGGGGGAATGCAGGACGAAAATCATGGATTTGTTAATAACTTTGGTTATTTTTGTCAATTTGCACCACACTTGGCAGACACTTCCCATATTTAGCATACTTTTGATATTTTCAGTTTCATGCAAATCCCTCAAGAAGGTGAGCACTGAATGGGATGGTCACAAAAGCAGTGTTTCAGATTTTATCTCTTATAGGAATCTTTGGTCTCAACTGCAGAAAAGATATCCTGAATGGAATTGCATTAGACATCTAATGAAACTAGAACTTTACTCAGGAAGGGTTATTTGCCTAATGTACTGTAAATACATTCAGTAGTTTTTGAAAAATTAACATCACAAAAATGTGTGTGTTGGTTTGAAAGGGTAAAATGTTAGACATATCTGAACCGTTAGTTGGTGGACATCCCTTGAACCCAGGTTGGCAGACGGTCCACAGAGCTAAACCTAAAAAAATGAAAGCAGCCTCTTGGACGAGGGACTTTCTGTTTCCATCATCCATTTAGAGTCTGTGGTCTCAAACTTGGGTCAAAACGCCCAAAAGAGGGTCTATGAACCCTTAATTGTTTTAAAAAAACAAATATAAAGCTAGGCCACAAGCAATGCCCTGTGGACCTCTGCTGTACACGGTGATGCTCTGCACAGTGAGAGTGGGCCACCTGCTGTGGTTGGGTACAGCACCTAGCCAAAGTCCAGGCCTGTGGACATCAAACGCTGAACATAGCCTTCCTCCCCACAGGTGCCCCAGAAGGGCTCCAATGGGCCTGGCCAACTCCCATTGCACATAGCCCCTTTACCTGTGCCCACTCCTTGTTAAACTGTGTTGAAACCTGAGCACAAAGCCCAAACTGCCAAGCCAGGTCCTCCCTGGACCAGAAACAAGCATCCTGAGACTGGTTTTGGGGTATCACCCCTCATCAGCCAGGCTAGCTTTAATCCAGAAGTGCAGTGAGCACAGGACCCATGTCTGGGCATACCCTTCCCACTTAGGATGACAAAAGCAAAAATAACAAATGATCGACGAAATGCTGAACAATGCAAACATTCCCCCCCAGTCAAAAATATCTGGGTTTAATCCATCATTTGTTTGCTCAATATGCTACCCCAGTTTGGACCCAGTCATATGCAAATCAGTCTTGACCCTGCTCCTCATGAGAACAGTCCAGCCCCAACTGCAAAGCCAGGTCCTCGCTGGTCTGGAAAAAAGCACCCTGGAACTGGTTTCGGGGTATCACCCCTCATCAGCCAGGCTAGCTTGAATTCAGTAGCACAGTGAGCACAGGACCCATGTCTGACCATACCCTTCCTCCTTTGGGTGACAAAAGCAAAAAGAACAAATGATGGACAGAATGCTGAACAATGCAAACATTTACCCCCAGTCACAAAGATCTGGGTTTAATCCATCGTTTTTTTGTTCACCACGCCACTCCAGTTTAGACACCGCCATATGTAAATCAGTCTTGACCCTGCTTCTCATGGGAACAGTCCGGCCCGACCTGCCAAGCCAAGTCCTCGCTAGACTGGAAACAAGCATCCCTTCAATGAGCTTAACTTTCTAACAGCCTATCAAATAACATGCAGCTTCATGAACAAGCAACAGAGTTATAAGTAAACAAACCATTTTTGGCCTTTAATTGTTCTCCCTCAAGACAGGTTTGAATGAAACTCAATGTATTAGGAGAAAGCTAAGCTTTGTAAGAGTTTGACAAACTTCATATTGATCCATAAAATGGCACCACAATAGAAAATCAATAATTTTTTTGACACCCCTTTAACATTGCCCTGTTTTGGGATGGGAATGTCCCTTGCATAGTAAACAGGTATGTACCCAAGCCCTGAGTGCCTGAGTAAGAGGGATACTGATCTCCTGACTTTTACTTTGTGCCTGGTGTCAAGCTAATCTAGCGTGTGCGCAGAGGCCTACGCCTGTCCCTGACAATGCGAGGTCCAAGACCTGCCCTGTGATCTAGAGGGGTGCACCAAGCATGCCCTCCTAGTAGGTAGCGGAATAATGTCCATGCCCTGGATGTTTCACATAAAGCAGTGTTGGTAGTGTACCATGTTTTTGAATCTATAATGTAACCAGAACGTTTTCCTGTGTCAGGGTCTGCTGGCCCTACCTGTGTAAATTTCAGCTATGCTGTGAAACCCAGAACCTGCTGTTGACACCCCGTGTGCATGGTGTGGTTGTGTGTGTATGTGCATGTGTGTGTGTGTTCATGTGTTCACAGTGGATTTGTTGCACATATATGATAGTAGGACTCTGTCCTTTATTAGTCTGAGAACTGGGGCCAGTAGGGTCTTTTTTGGATTTCCCTGTTTTAGCATGATACAAGATGGATGATGAGGATAGCTTCCCCTAGACAGTATAAGTGTAATGACTACCGGGAGGAATCCCAGGAATGCCTTTGAAAATTCAATCAGGTCTCTGTTAGCAAAGGACTGCGGATTAGTTTTACCTTGGCACCGCCAATGATAAATACTAGGGATTGGAGGTGGTACTGAAGTTTCTTTTATTAGAGGTGAGAAAGTTTCTGGGCATGTCTTTTTATTTTGTCTGTTTCTGATTGCTGCTTTGGGACAGCTGATGACAGCCAAGTGTAGAAAACTCACACTTCATTGTGCCCATTATTTGGGCACTCCTGATTGGAGCCAGTCGTATCACTACCTGCTGTGAGAGCCACTGCTCAATACAATGGCTGTGTCTGGTTAGTAGTCTGAAAATGGTATTTAAAAGAAAACCATCCCAAACCAGTTCTAAAACCTTAGACAGAGAATCCACATCCCCTGTCTTAAAGATGTGTGTAAAAGTGAGGTCCAATGCACACACGTTCTTCGTAACCTAGGAAGGGAGTGCTCTTCAGAGTACTTGAAGGACTACTGTGTGTCCAGGGCTGGTGTCTGCCTGACTGCAAATCTTCCAGAGGTGATAGTATACCACCTGAAGTTTGCATTTTCTGCTGGAGGAGCTGAGGGTCTGCCTAGAAGCCTTCCTGCCTACCGGCCTGCTGAGAGAGGGAAAGATTTTGCTCATCCCTTCACCAGGGAGTGAAACATGAGAGACCTGTGTATCAAAGTGGTCCTCCCTTCTCCCTAAATGGTTGTAATCAACAACAGTATCAAGCCTTCAACAAAAAGCATCCACAGAGTGAAATCAGAAGCCTGTTGAACCTGAAAAACTGGAGCCCCCCCTCATGGGAGCCTGACTGTTGTAACACCACTGAGGTGTGAACTCTGATTTTCAGTGGCCAAGAGGTTGCAAATGCCAATACTGTCTGCAAAGTCAAGATGGGCTTGGAGGCCACAACTGCTGAACTACCGTCTCTCCACAATATCTCCAGTCCCAGGCATAGGGAGGTTGCAACTGCCAAAGACAAAAACTGCACAAGGAGGCCACCACACTGAGATCACCACAGTCTCCACGTCCCTAGTGATGCCGCTGCAGCCTCGAAAACTCCCAAGTCTCAGTTGGATCAGGACCAAAGCACATGTCTGTCTCCCACCCTCCAGAAGCACAACTGATGAAATCTGGTAACCATGGGGTTGTAGAACCTGCGTGACAAAGACAGTGAGATACAGTCAAAAGCCTCCTACATGAACAAAGACATTTTCCATGATAAGATCATATTGAAGGGAAACATAGCTATTAACAATACTCCCGACGTCACGATCACTACCTTGTGGGTCGCCCTGAAGGCTGTCGTTGGAGGGGAACTAATTGCACTCTCGGCTGCAGATAATAAGCTTTGTCGGGAAAAGAGAGAACGCCTGTCCCATCAAGTCTTTGAACTCGAACGTATCTCCAAGGATCTGGAGGCAGCTAGAGGCTGCTCGTGCCAAACTAGCGGATATTGATATGGATAGGGTGGAATATGCAGCACTTCGCCTCCATCACCGGTATTACGTTAGGGGTGATAGGAGCAGGCGTCTCCTAGCCAATAGGCTGCGTATCCAGCGTCAGGAGACTGGAGTCGATGCAGTGATTGACTCTGACAGATGGGAGCGGAGGGATGACCCACATATAGTAGAGACCTTTTAATATTTCTACCAAAGCCTCTATACAGCACAGGATCTGCCCCAGGATGCCCCCACTGCATACCTTCAAGAAGCTCGCACATCCACCCTAACGGCAGAGCAGGCGGCTGAATTAGACCACCCCATCCGGATTGAGGAAGTTATCTCCAGTATTGCCCATCAAAAGCCATCAAAATACCCTAGTCCTGATGGTTTTCCCACCACCTTTTATAAGACCTTCTTCCCGATTTTAGCACCCCTTCTCACTAAACTGTTTAATGTGATGGAGGACTCTTCATCACTCCCACCCTTAATGTTGATGGCATCCATTGTAGTGATCCCTAAGCCGGGGAAAGATACATCTCAATGCTCTTCGTATAGGCCTATCTCCCTCTTGAATGTTGACCTAAAGCTCTTTACGGGCATTTTAGCCGCCCGTTTCAATCCCCTCTTGCCAGGCCTTATAGACCGGGACCAAGCAGGATTCATGCCCCAATGGTAATGTAGTGATAATACAAGAAGGATTCTTCACTTCATCGATCTTTCAGCCACTCTTATACACTTTGGGCTTGGGGACTGCTTCAGTGGGTGGATCCTTAGCAGCTACAATCTACCTACTGTGGTGGTTCGGGTGAACGGATACTCCTCCGCTCCATTCCCCATCAGTAGAGGTACACGGCAGGGGTGCCCTTTGTCGCCACTACTCTTCGCTCTATATATGGAGCCTATGGCGCTTAGAGATGTGACTAATCCTATGATACAAGGAATCCTATTTGAGTAAGAGCACCATACTATTAGCCTATACGCAGATGACTTCCTAGCAACCCTGGAGGAACCCTTCCCCTATCTACCTGCCTTTCTAGATGAATTGAATGTATTTGGCCAGGTGGCAGGTTTTAAAGTGAATATCCACAAATCTCAGGCACTTAATTTTACCCTCCGGCCTCATATGTTAGACACCTTACAACAGCCCTTTCCCCTTCAATGGGCAACAACATCTATCCCCTACCTCATGCTCCATATTACACCTACAATCCCGGCAACAGTGGCTCTTAATTACCAGAACTTAACCTGCTGGATCAAGTCCGACTTACGCCAATGGCGGCCCTACTCTCTCTCCTGGCTTGGACGCATTGTGGCTGTCAAGAAGGAGGTTCTCCCCAGGGTTCTGTTCTTTTTTCAAGCTCTCCCGGCCGAGCCACTTCCTGGGACACTGCGATCCTTCAGCGGGAGCTCAACCGATTGATGTGGGCTGATAAAAAACTCAGCTTGCGCAGGGATCTCAGCTACAGACCCCCAATTGAAGGAGGTCTACAGAGGCCCAATCTTTACCGCTACTACCAGGCTACCCAACTCTGGGTCTTGACGGAGTGGTCTGGTGAGGAGTCTGAGAAGCACTGGCTTTTCATGGATAGGGCCTTAGCTGAGCAGCCCCTGTGGAGAATTCCTTTGCTCCCCAAACACACCTGACTGAAGAGCCTTTACCTTTATAAATTTCCTCTGGCTACCTGGGATAAGGTGGCGATACGGGAAGGCCTCACCTCCTTTGCTTCCCCCGCTCATAGTTGGGAACCCGGACTTCACTCCGGGCTTGAATGATCCTGCATTTCACTTCTGGAACCAAGCGGGCTGCAGGTCTATGGGCCACCTATTCGACCTGGAAGGGTCTGCCACCTTTGAATCCCTGTACGCAGAGCATGCTCTTCTGGAGTCTCAGCATTGGTATTACATCCAGATCCGCCACTGGATGACATTCCCATCCATGCGCCCTGGAGCACCGCATTCACTCATCCCCTTCGAGTGTTGGTTGCTCTCTAGGACTTCCAACACCTGACTCATTTCTGAGTTACATTGCTTTGTAAGCCCCACGGCTATGTCATCCAAATCCACTAGCCAGAAATGCTGGAAGTTAGAGATAAGTCGAGAGCTTACACTGAACGAATATCTATTACAGCACTAGGCATACTGCCCGTAATGTGGCCAGTATTGAAACGGTGACAGAGATTGTTACATACTGGTATCTTACACCCACTCGACTACACAAGTGCAGTCCATGCAGAGCGCCTGACTGCTAGTGCCAATGTGGGTATCTGGGCACGCTATTTACTGTCCAGCACTCACGTCTTACTGGACGCAAGTTCTTAATGACGTTAACACACACTTTGACACACAACTTCTCTGATTCCCCTCCTACATTATCCTGAGCCTACCAAATGCACTTACCTTTCCACATAATTCCTGTCGGGGCAGACAGATCGGATTGGCGTTGAGGGCGGCATTGCAGAACATCTTAACACACTGGGGCACGGGCCACACTCTAACATACTAAGGTTGGCTGCACCAAATTTGGTATATACTGGGGATGGAACGCATAACCCTCACTTTATCAAGCCATTCCCAAGCTATGGAGTCCCTTTTTGAAATTATTAACATCAGAGTTCCACAAACTCACCTGTCCCGAATCGTACACTTAATAAGTAGTCAGGTTATCATCTGGAGGTGCAGGCATGGCCCCGGGACCTGTCCCACCCAGGGGTCCATGTTTAAGCAAGGCAGGAGACTGCACTTGCTTTTTAAAAACATATGCCACAAATTCCCAAATCCATCTCGATTTTCACTGCAAAATATTTTTTTAAATGCCTTTTTACCCTGGCAGGGTCCCTAGGAAATTCCAGGACAAGGGCTATGGGGTCAGTGTATTCCTACCCTGCACCCTTTTGTTTTTTTGCTAAAGTTTTTTCTTGGACTCGGCTGAAGTCGATTCCCAAGATGGCTGCCAGCACTTCCTTGGCAGCTAATCAGATCTCAGCACAAGATTGGGAGGGTTCGCGGAGCCTTCGCGTCCCTATATATATATATATACACATTTGGATTTCCTTTACTATCTCAAAATCTACTGAACGGATTAACCCCAAACATAGCAAAACAGAAGCAAACGGTGCACCACTTATTGAACAATAACACAAAAGTTATGAATTCTGTGTCCGAGGTTATTCTTCAAATCTTCCTTTATTCAATCTTAGTTAGTTTGAACATATCAAGTCGAGTAGAACAGCCAACGCGTTTCGTCCAAAGAGATGGACTTCTTCAGGGCTGTAGAATAATGAATATATACACAAAAATCAGTACACAGAAAAACATTTAAAACATTAAAACATTTAAAAAGCACAACCTGTGCATTGTGACCAAGAAAAGTTACATCTTAACAGGACTGGCCGTGTCCTTGTGCAATTTTGGAGAAATACTGCACAAGGATTTGTTAAGTGAATATACAACATACAAAATGACAACATCTACAGTGACAGACCAAGACGGAACTCTATATAACAATATATTTGCAAGGAATATATATTTACAAACAAGAAAAAAGAGAAAGAATGGCTGAATCCAAAAACATTTTTTCATCTAGTGTTGAACACTGTCATGCTCCCCATCAAAGAACATTATTTGATGAAGAGCTCGGGAAAGTATTGGGGTGTCCTTAAGTAGAGACAAGATTCTAAATGCACAATAAAGAAAAAAATATAGATTTCAAAGCGGAAATGCTTCATGTGGAATAAGAAAGCCAAACACCAAAGGAACAAAAAATGAGACACAGAAAGAATAAATAACACTAATCATTTGCCAAGAGCCAGCAGTAAGCATAGTATGTAAAGAAGTTCTTATATAGGAAGTCTCTATTTGAACATGAATAGAGAATAAGCTATCCCCGGGTGTAAATAAAGAAAGGGTAACCAGAGAGCAAAGGTGGTTCCAACAAGCACATAAGGGCAAATAGTACTAATACCCACCATATGCAAAGCACTCCTGACCTATCACGTGAGGGTGTCCATGGTAAAAAACAACCAGCGTAAGAGAAATAGAAACCTCCGTAACCCGTCTATCTAAACAAAGGAAAGAAGGAAATAACATGTCTCAATTGCCACGAAGGATATTCCAACTAGATATACGGCACAAGAGCAAATCTGAACCGCTATCCAGTACTCACTTGGTTTGGATGTAACAATAATTTTGTGTTGATAAAAAGAGCCGGACTTCGGGGGTGTCCAAGTAGCAGCTAAATTCGTGTGGTCACGCACATATAGGGCGGGCCAGACCAGAGGTAACGTTCCACACCTATAAGCGAACAACGAGAGTGTCATTCATGGAGCTTGAGATTAATTAGCGTGTATGTAATGTATCGGAGCGTTAAAACCGCCTTTATGGTGCACGCACGTATTGAAGCCTACTTGTCTCGTCGAGCAAGCAAGAATATTACTCTGAGATGTGTCTATGGATATGGACAACATCTCGATATTTTTTTCTTTACATCATAAAGCAAGATCTATCTACATTTTTGACCGAAGGACCCTGGGACCACAGGAGGCCGGCACCGGGGGAGAGAAGAATAAAAAGAGCCAAGGACTCCTCCCTCCCCCCCACCTTCAATCACCCACAGTTATGACCAAAAGGGAAGGGGAATCCCTTCCTTGCTGGATAATAGTAATTAACCCGGGTGAGCCTCTCCCCCCACCCCGTATCGTATACGGTCGGTGCAAACCTCCCGTAAGGTGACCTACCATGGTAAGTGTTAGGAGACGCAACGGTGTCTCGCCTCCTTTCGCTGTGTCGTCGGGAGAGACTGACATCGCGTAGCATCACCATTTTTAAAAGCCTGAGTCAATTACAAATACGGGACAGCTGTGGGGGTTGTGTCACAGTACTGCAGGCACACACGGGTGCCGTAGCGATCTAACCGGGCCGCCATCTTAGAATGGAGCCCGTAACACACACTTAGGAAGGTGTTCCCCTGTGGGGGAAACTAAAGAACATAGGGGATAGGATGTGAGTCACAGAAATAAACAGCCTTGCGGAATGGGAATGGAATCAGCCTTAATAAGGAAAACAATTACGAGTGGCAAATAAATAAATGAGTATATTTGTTTTAAGGAATATGTCAGAACCCGTCCACCGGGATATAAAAAATCTAAAAGCACACATCCAAATAAGGGATGGCAGAGAATTCCAGGACCCAGCGAGTCACTCCATTAACACCAAATAGCAAAAAGGGTTCTTTTTGGAAAGAGCTGTCAAATTTGGTGTAATTCCGTCCAGCGGTTTGGGCTGTAGTCGCGAAAATTAACATTGGAAAGACACTTTTTTTTAACCCCCTGTTTATGAATTCCCACTTGACGGATCGCCCCGAAACTTTCCATGCACAACAAGAATCACCGGGACACTTTTTTGGGAACATTTTGTGAAGATTCATCAAATGATGTCAAAGATGTAGGTAAGTCAAAAAAAGCTTTTCCTATGGAAACATGGTTCGATACTATAACTACCTACTGGTGACAACCAGTATATATATATACAAGTAGTCCATTGAGGTAAGTAACTCCCAAGTGGGATGCCTGCCACAGAGCAACTTAAAGCAAAAAGTTCTTTAAAAAGAAGGAGCGTGAGCACTGCTGAAGCCGTTTACAAGGCAGCCTCCAGGCCACCCGTACCGCTACCTCAATGGACTACTTGTCCCACAATGCTTTTTTGGCTCACTTGAGACAGACTTCCTGTTTGTATAAATTACATGAAATAAAAGTTGGATTTTGTGTAGCCCTATTGCCTGCCGCATTGTCTCTTTGATGATCCATGAGGAAGGGATTGTTCCCGAAACGCGTCGGATCAGCGCACAAGAGGGGGCGACGCTGATCATTGCTAGCCTGAGAAGAGTCTTTATCCTATCTGCCTGTGAGTGCCGGCCACGAGGGTAACTCTTTGTTTCAGAAATGTGTGGCTCTCACCCGGCCATGGCATGGCACCGCTGCGAGATCCTTGCGGAACTGCTCCTGTTTCACTTGACAGGGTAGCGGTACGGGTGGCCTGGAGGCTGCCTTGTAAACGGCTTCAGCAGTGCTCATGCTCCTTCTTTTTAAAGAACTTTTTGCTTTAAAGTTGCTCTGTGGCAGGCATCCCACTTGGGAGTTACTTACCTCAATGGACAACTTGCCCCACAATGCTTTTTTGGCTCACTTGAGTCAGACTTCCTGTTTGTATAAATTACATGAAATAAAAGTTGGACTTTGTGTAGCCCTATTGCCTGCCGCATTGTCTCTTTGATGATCCATGAGGAAGGGATTGTTCCCGAAACGCGTCGGATCAGCGCACAAGAGGGGGCGACGCTGATCATTGCTAGCCTGACAAGAGTCTTTATCCTATCTGCCTGTGAGTGTCGGCCACGAGGGTAACTCTTTGTTTCATATATATATATATATATGCACCAAACCCTTCCAGTCACGAAAGGTAGAGGCCACACAGGGGATTTCTTCAGAAACGTTTTAATGAAACAGCATATGGCATGATGCATTTCGGCTGCCTTCAGCCTTCTTCGGATGCCGCTGTGAATCAAGGTGCTGCCCCACCTGTGTCCTCAAATAGTCCTGCACCCTCCCATTGGCGGAAGCTTTGGCAATCCCCCATCACATGACCAGCCAACAGCGGGAGTACTGTGAGTACTACAACTCCCAGGGATCACCTTACTGGGACGGATGCTGCGTGGGGATGGACTCGATGATATCAGTCCAGATAAATGCTTGCTGCGCAGGACTGAACGCAGAGTGTCCGATCTTAAAACTGTCCTTAATGACAAAAAAACGCTTCCTTGAGTCCCCATAACATCCCAGCCTCAAAAAATAAGTATCCACCGGGCCATGAACAGGAGAACAATGTGTCCTGCTCCTCGTGAAGTCACGAGCTGTAAACACAGCAGCCCTTGCATAGCTCACTCGTAGAGGCTGGCTAAGGTAAATCCAATACCTTGGAAAACAGAACACTGCAGCCGCAGACGCCAGTAGTACCTCAGCCAACTTGCAGGATGGGGCCTCTAAACACGCCTGTGGCCGGTGTGAAAATATGCACCAAACCCCTCCAGTCCCGAAAGGTAGAGGCCACACAGGGGATTTCTTCAGAAACGTTTTAATGAAACAGCATATGGCATGATGCATTTCGGCTGCCTTCAGCCTTCTTCGGATGCCGCTGTGAATCAAGGTGCTGCCCCACCTGTGTCCTCAAATAGTCCTGCACCCTCCCATTGGCGGGAGCTTTGGCAATCCCCCATCACATGACCAGCCATCAGCGGGAGTACTGTGAGTACTACAACTCCCAGGGATCACCTTACTGGGACGGATGCTGCGTGGGGATGGACTTGATGATATATATATATATTCAAGCTGTTGAATTTATTGTAAGCAAATGCATTTCGGCACACAGCCTTCTTCAGTGCTTATCATCTTGGCATCAAACATAGCACATGTTTAAATTACATCCAGGTTGATTTCATTGGAGCACCACAGAAACACAGCCAGCAACAAAGGACTTTCAAAGTTCTTGGTCTAAATACCAGTTTCACTGGCTGCCAGTTTTTCCTTCTATATAAGATGAAATATAATTTGTCTATAAGAGACTTTGAGAACGAAGGAAATAAGTGAAGAACGAAGTGTGCATGAAAGGTCAAAGCAAGGAAAACACACGCTGACATAGTAGCTAGTGAAACTGGTTTGGTGTCAGAGTTTCTGTTGCAAAGGCATTCTTGTTTTCTTAATTCCTTTAACTCAAAGAATCTGCACTACACTTTGCAACTATCCACAGTGGCGTAGCAAAGGGGGGGGCGAGTTTTGGGGGCAGCGGCCTCTACCACTCCCCCCCCCGCTCTAACCAGCGGCCGTCGCAGGGCAGAAAAGGCAAGAATCGCCAGCATCCCCGCTCTGATATTTTGCCGCCGTCGCGGCAAACGAAGAGGCCGTCGTGGGCGGCATAAGGCCTAGCTACACCACTGACTATCCAATAAAAAAGTTAATCTGGGTTTAGCATGGTAAGCTTAGTGCAGAACCTTTCAGCAAGGACTAAAAAAGTTGCATTCCCATTTAAATTCCATAGGTTTCCGATACAGAAAAATACAGCTAAACAGAAATAACATTTACAATTTCTTCCTGGTGTGCTTGAAAGGGTTAAAAAGTTGTAGATATCAGTGTTTTCCTGATGATGTCTTTTAGGATGTCATTAATCATGTCATCGCATGTCATATGTGAGGTCGTAAGCAGTGTATGATGGGATGGGAGTACAAGTTACGGTTCTGGCTAGAAAGGCTTGGATTCTGCTTTTATCCTGCAGGGGCTGAAGAAGGCCTGCCTTGTGAGTTAGGAGAGAGTGGGGATATTTTAGGTCACGCGCACAAGCCAGTCCTTTTGTAAGATAAGAAAACTGTGGTCTGACTTAACACCATGAAGTGCCAAGCTAGAACAAGTACTGGTAAAATGTAAGAGGTGGATGTGCGGGAATTATCAACTAATTCACTTAAAAAAATTCACCAGTCACAGTTGAGTTCACATTTTAAAAATGACTGCAGCCACTTTGAAGGCAGAAGTTCAAAGTTCACAGAAGGGGAGGGGATGGGATGTGGCCAGAGCTGCCGACTGACCTTGGTACTTGTGAACCACGCTTGAGTCTCATCGTCTGCTCAACATCCTGTGAGTCTGTCCAAATTCACTTCATCTCTCCCGTGCCTAAACAAACATGAAGGTGACCATGTGCAGGGCCGGACTGGGAACCGAAACCAGCCCTGGCAAAATGCTCGGCCGGCCAGCGGGGGGCATGGGGGTGTTGCTGCCGAGCTGTTTGCAAGGGCCAGTTTCGGCCGATTAAGTTACAGGGGGCCGATATTGCCGGCCCCGGTAACAAAAACGGCCCCCCAGGGGCCCAAAAACGGCCCCAACCTGGCGGCCCACCGGGGAAATGCCCGATGCCCGCTACGACCAGTCCGGCCCTGACCATGTGTAATGTAACTGGTGCTCATGTGAGGTGCTCACATACCTTCAGGTCGAGTTTGCGCTATATAAAACGGTATAAACGTATGCTAGAAGCCCTCTGTCTGGTAAAGGGACTATGTAATTACTTTGTCCTTAATTCCTGGACATGAAGAAGATCCCTGAGGGTCAGTAAAACCTTCCCTTGTTGAATGGCAAAGGTAAGAAAGGAGAGGTCTGCCTTGAAAGACTCTACTTTTCAGACCCGGCCATTTGTTGCAAGTTAGAGAAATTGTATATTTAATTAACTGCATTGTTCCCAAAACAATTCTACTTTATGACTGCTTCCCCATGGTATTGCTTTATTTCAGTGCCACAATGAATGCATTACTTCTCTCTCTTGGCTGATTTTGGAAATTACAGCCAACTTATTATTGTGTTCCAATTTTTACTTTCAAACACTGGCTTTCATTATAAAAGCATACCAATGCATATTTATTAACTTCTGATCCCTGCATCGCATGTACTAAATTTTTGTGTCATTTTAAATATTAAAGTGCATTATTCAAAACTAAATGAGCCCGATAAATGTATTTTGTTTATTATTAAAATGTAATATTGTTTTGTAGTTCATGTACTGCTTCTCTCTCATCAAGGCCTTGCTGCCTCTGCAAATATGTCAAGGGTAAGCTTGGTATTGCTCACAGACACAGATTTAGTTAATAAGAGCTACATTCATCCGACTTTGTGGGAGCACAGCCAAAGCACAGATTAAGATTGTCATCTATATCTGTAATATCTAAAACCTTGTTTTAGATATTAAGTGTACCTTTGAAAGTGCACAGTTACTGTCTATTTCCTCATATCTTAAGTAGCAAATCTTATCTCGTAGCAGAGTCTCAATCAATCAATCAATAAGGAGTTTGTATAGCGCGGTTACTCACCGGTGAGGGTCTCAAGGTGCTGAGGGGGGCTGCTGATCCATTTGGGTGTGGAGGTTCAGTCGAAGAGCCAGGTCTTGAGATCCTTCCTGAATTGGGTCAGCAATGGGAATTGCCAGAGGTGGATGGGCAGGGTGTTCCAGGTCTTGGCGGCGAGGTAGGAGAAGGATCTTCCTCCGGTTCTCGTCTTGTGAATCCGTGAGACGGTGGCCAGGGCAAGATGAGCATAGCGAAGTTGTCTGGTGGGTACGTGGAATGGGAGGCGGTGGTTCAGATATGCTGGTCCTGTGTCGTGAAGAGCTTTGTAGGCATGTATGAGGAGCTTGAAGGTGATTCTCTTGTTGACTGGGAGCCAGTGGAGTTGTCTGAGGTTTTGTGTGTTGTGGCTGTGTTGCAGGTATTCTGCGCAAACACAGAACTATGCATGGGATTATGGGACCTTAGTATGTAATGATTGAGTTATCCTACCACCCTAGTACCCATGTGCCCGGGACCGACTAGCTATAGTGTCTCACTTGCCATCCTACTCACTCACAGAGGAACAAGTGATTAGACACCCAAAACACAACACTCCTGACTCTCAGGAATTTACAAGACACACCCTTTCGCTTACGCTCTTGTACTCGTCCACAATAAGATCTGACAGAGACACGAACAAGTTTATAATATTTATTTTAACTAATGTGCTCTAGTATGCATTATATGTGCCACAATCAGCAGAAAAATATATAACACAAATGCGGTCAGCATAGCAAGTAGTCCGTAAATCATGATGAATGCGTAACCTAACCTCCCTCCCCTTGTATAGAAGCAAGATAAGTATATATTAGAAGATCTCTGGACGTCATCAGCAGACACTGTGCCTCAGTCTATAGATGGTAGATCTACATCATAGGTGCTGTCATGCTGTTTACCCTGGAAAGGTCCGTCTCTAAGTGTGTCCTACCTATCCGTGTATTCCAATAAGACCAAAGTACGTGTTCTCAAACAATAATTGCATTGGCATGTTTTGTCTAGGTGAGTCGGCCGGACCAGAACAGAATAACAAGGGGCATTGTTGTTCGACCTTGTTCACTAAATAGACTAAATCCCAGGAACCTGCAAAGCGTGAAAAAACTGTAGGTTCTATGTGGAAGTTTCAGAATGGCACATGCAAAATAAACTAGTGTAGTAACGTGCGCAAAGCAGCAGGCAGCTTCCTCATGCTAACATAAGGAAAACGACCTCATGGGCCATGTGACAGCTAAGTCTGAAGCTCTTACCATTGCTCGTTAAGCAATTGCTTTTTTAAAGAACCATGGTTCCTCTGCAACAATTTGTAATAAGACCTATAGACTTTTGGAGCATTGATGGATCTCTTCTATCTCTAATAGCAGTCTTGCTCATTGTTTGTAATTAAACAGATTCCAGATATTTCTCTGAATAACATAAACAATGTTGATTGTAAAGATAATAATAATAACTAGAACATTGGAATGTTGGGAGCTCCATTGAAGACAATGGAGTGCTGCTGTCTTCTAATAGCTGGTAGAAGCCCGGAGCATTAGCATTTCAACGTTTGTTCACAGCTGTTATAGTGAACAAAGACTCCCTGAAGGCTGAGGGGATTTGAACCCCCTCGGGCTCCATGAGGTCTTTGTTTTCCAAATTAGAACATTCTGCCCTCTACTGATGGAATGTTGTAATAGCCTTAGAGCTCTCTGTAGCGGGCTCTACAGGCCATTAAATGCTCGCTCCCTTGTTAAAGGCCCAAGCTGACTGGAGTGGGCCTTTATTGGCCAGTAGAGCCCGCGACAGTGGGCTCGAAGGCTATATTAGTCACAATTATGAGAAACGGATGTACAGGAAGCACAGCATATAGAGTAGCAATGTTTTTGCTCTGACATTCCTAAGTGCACGCATTTCCAAATGTGAAGCGCTAGCCCGCTCATAATCACGCAAAGATATGGTCATAGAGGAGCATATCATCTGCTCCAAGTGATCAGGGAATCAATATAACACAAACAATACTGTATTGAGCATAATCAATAGAGCTGCCTTAAATCAGTTCTGTCCTAGTCTATTTCTTTCCATTGATGCTTCATCTCTTGGAATGATGTTTGGGTCATCATCATGACAATAGATTTTGAGCAACTGTGCCCAATGGCTAAAATATGATGGTAAATTGCTTAACATCAGGTAAATAAATCATGTACTTAAAAGCGAATGGATATGAAAAAATCTTATTGTGTCAAGTATTGAGACTACTGCAACCCAATGGAAGCGTAGGCAGGATTGCTGCCTGAATTTGGTATAAAGAAATTAAAAAAACGAGTATGACAAAATAATGCCTGGCCATCAGTTTCACTGCTTCACAATTGATCAAGAAAATAAACACAATAAAAAATACGAGCTCTGAAGTAGAAAATATATCTACAATAGTGTGAAAATAAAGGTTATAGAGAATATGAAGCGACAGATAATGTACAGAGATACAAAGCGGGATCATTGCTCATCACAAGAGGTGAAATTAAAGGGAATGCTTTCAGTAAGTCCTTAAGTTTGTCTGGGAAATCAGGTCAGTGGGGAATGTGGTATAACTGTAGGTGGTTTCCTACATAATAGACTGTATAATTAATTCTGAGATTAGTGACTGAACCAATTGCTACAACATGCTAGGTAATTGATGCAATTGTGCCAATACTCGGTGGTTGTCCTAGCAAAAAAAACGAAATATAATATACCTGGTCTGCATCTTCGCGAAGATGAAAAGGCATAGCAAAGCTGCCTCTCTCTGCAGCACGCTTCTGAAACAATGCACGTCTCATGATTAAAATGCAGTGGTCCCTCCTTGCAGGTATACTAAAAATGAGGCTGTCTGAGAAAATATAGAAATCGATCCGAACAGATCTAAAAATTACCAAAACTGCTGATTAGTCATCACAAGAATTAAGAAGTCAATGAGAGTAATAAAAAAAAGTTTTGATTTGAGTGAAATTTTTGTCTTGGGAAACAGCATTTACAACGTGGGCTTAACAACGCTTGCCTTAACCACGCATATGCCTTAACCATGCATATGTGTGGTTAAGGCAGTCAGCACTCTAGATGCAGAGCGGATGGGCGGGAGAGGAACAGGAGGGATCGGTACAGGAAGGACCAGGGTGTGGCTTGGTAAGTAGGGATGGGGTTGGGGTTGGGGTTGGGGGTGGGAGGGGTCGGGGTCGGGGTAGTTTTTAGGGCTGGGGCCGATTTTAGGGCTCAGGGCGGGGGCTGAGTTCGGGGTCGTTTTTTGCGCTGGGGGAACATTTTAGGGCTTAGGGTGGGGGGGTCAGGTTAACTTTTAGGGCTGGGGCGGGTAGATTGTAGGGCTGAGGGTTGGGTTTTAAGGCTCAGGGCAGGGGGAGCTGGGGTGTGAGCTTTACCGCACATATACCTTTACCAATCATGCCTTTACAACGAAATTCATTGTAAAGGCATGCCTGGTAAAAGCATGCGTGGTAAAGACACTGTCGTTGTTAAGACCGCGTTGTTATACAACAGTTTGTCTTTAGTAGTTACAAACACAACTATGTGTATATTATGGTACGGCTATTGTTAATTGAAGAGGTTGGCACTGCTTGTGATATTACGTGGTGTGCTGTCAGTCCATCACAATAACTGTCCATAACTCATGTTGTCAGTGGTGTAACATTAGAAGGGTAAAAGTCAAATATTTAATTTATAATTAAAATCTACATGCCTGGAAGCACAAGAATGCATAGTAGGTAACAATCCCCCACTCTGTGCAAGGTACCATCAAACATGTTCCAAAGCTATGGTACCATGTGCTGTACTTAATCAAGCAAATCTACTTGAAACATGATTGATGTCATAAATTGAAATAGAAGGGAATATTAGGCATGGTGAACCCAAATTAACAGTGTTTTTTGTCTAGTGATGTATCTCCTGGACAGATCACAACATTTGAAATATGTAGAACGTTTTGACCTTTAGAAGAGTGGCATTAGCAAGAGCTTTGTATGCAGAACACGAGGTTTCAGAATATAACAGTTTCACTCCTCCAGCTCTTTTACACTTTCCTTGGTTGTTGTGTCCTTGGAGAGAATGAACAACTAGCTGTCAGACTAGAAGCGTTTCGTATTGTTACTTAGTGGGGCCTTCAGCCAGCCGTCTGTATCCACTGGTCCAGGGGCGGCTTCTCCATGTGGGCGAAGGAGCATCGCCCCACAGCTTTCTCGCGGTGCGAGAAGCAGAAACATTCTGCTTCTTGCACTGCGAGAAAGCAGAAGGGTTTGGTTGGGGGCCGGCAGGTAGGCGGTCCTGCTCGAGGGCAGTGGAGGAGTTGCTTGCCCACTCTGAGGTCGCGGACTGTTTGTGTGGAGTGGAGAGGTGTGGTGCAGCGGCCCGGGCAGCTGACTTCGGAGCACAGGGCTCACGGTTCGATTCCCGCGGCAGCTCAACTCAGCACCATGTGACTCTGGGCAATAGCTCACTTAATTTCTACGACGGCCCCCAGCGCCTTGAGACCCGCAAGGGTGAGTAATTCGTGCTTTACAAATACGGATTGACAGCCTACATGGAGAATATGCCATCCCCATAGATGCCTGTGTGGTCGGCGTCCCAGCCAATCAAAACACTGCCATTGGGAGTGGCTGCCATTTGGAGTGGAGGGAGGCTGCCCGGGCAACTCCTGTGTGGAGCAGAGAACACGTTTTTTAAAAATTAAACCCCCTGCACTGACCCCCCCCCCGCACGAGTCATGCCGGCCGCGACTGCACTGGTCACTTCTGTTTCATTCACAATTTTTTCAGTCCATTATGGCATGTAACATGGGGGCAATAGGCCAGCCCACTCCAGCCACCAGTTAACTTCACTGTGAGTGATGACATTCTGTTCTTTCACAACCTATGTAGTTTCTTTAAGTGCCAGGGACTAATATGGTATTGTATGCTGTTTGAGTCTCCAAGTTAAATCAATGTTTGTCTGGGATTTTTTTTGCTTGATCAGGACCCGCAGCTTCCCCAACAATAACGTTTTGAGACCATGACAAAAAAAAGCAAGCACTGATGAACTCAAAAGACTGGTGATCACCATCAAAACTATTGGCTGTGCCTAAGCGAGTTCTCTAGTGTTTTCTGAAAGAACGTGTCACAGAGAACGCTGTCTGCTTTTTAGGTTGAGCCTAGAGTAGCGCGCAAGCGCTGCTTCTGGCGAAGCATTATGTAGGGGGTTTTCAAAGCTGACCAGACGCTCGTGCGTCATGGCCTTTTTCGGGCGGTTACCCGCGGCCGACATCTGTTTCCCATTATCGTGCCCAGACGCGGGCGCGATAATTGGAAACACATGCCGGGAAAAGACCATGACGCACGAGCGTCTGGTCAGCTGAGCAGGCTGCCGCGCTCGCTCGCCCCCGCTCCTCCATTGTTGTCCTTGTTAAGTGGCAGGCGCTGGACAGCTGGAGCTTTACGTCATTTCTGCATACCCCTGCCTACAATCTCCACCCCACCTCCCCCCAAGCTCCAGACATTGAGATCACACAGAATGAGAAGAGGCGCTTAACCATCATCTATCGCCCCCCAGTAGCAAGTTGCGATAGCAGAAAAAAACCAATACAGTATCCCGGTAGGAAGACGCAGGGGCGTAACACAGGCCCCCGCAGCCCCCGCAGTGCGGGGGGGCCCACGCTCCAGGGGCCCCCTCCGCGGCTGCGCATCCTTCTCCGATGCTGGGACTTAGGTAACTTAGGTTACGCTTGCCGTAGTTGCAAGCGCAGCCGCCTCATCATAAATTAAACGGTGCGCGTGCGCTGCCGCATCTGCGCGGTCTTCACCGTTAGAGGGTGGAGCATACAATGGTCATTGATTCTCATGCGCATATGCGCCACTTTGCTCAATTTAAAGTGCGCGTGACGGCGTGAGGTGAGGCGGCTGAGAGGGACCGTGCGGCCCAGGCGAGTCAGGAAGGTAAACAACCGTGCAGGCAGAAAATGCGACAGGGCGAACGAGGACGAGTAATTAAAACCACCGAGGACATGCAAAAAAAGTCTATTAATAACAAAAGGAATTGAATCAATATTTCTTTTAACAAGAGAGCTTTGAGGCCTTGTCCCGGTCTCCCCCTGAGCGCGCCAGGCCCGGTATCATTTAAACGCAGCACTGGAAGGCGCATCAGTCCAAGTGGCAGCTGCTTCGCGAGAAGGCGCCAGTTCTTTAGCCAAAAGCTCGTCCAAGCATTTCTCCAAATGTTAACATTGGCAAATTCCTTTTTGTGGGACATGATGAGGTGTGAATGCAATCTCCAAGCTCACCTCTCTCCTTTAATTTTCGTGAGCAAAATTTGCCAGCTGTGCCATGCCACATCAGAAACGCCGGTGGGCCAGTATCAATGACAAATGCTCTCCCGGGTGCGGAAACTGGAGGCCCAAAACTAATTTCAGGGGTCAACTTCATTTTGACTTCATTTTGGTTCATATCATCAACTGGATGTGCAAATCATGCAATAGCTGCTTGTTTAAACAACAGCGCGCGTCGAAGGAGATTATTGTTAAGCAAAGGTAATATTTCGGTGTTCTTTTCACCTTACAATCATTTCATATTTTAGCAAAATTCAAAAAGGGAATCGCAAACCCAGATAGTTCCCCAAAATACTTTATTTTTACTGGGTGAGTAACAACAAGCACAGTCAATTTAACTTCATCAAACGGTTGACACAGGAACTGATAAAAGGATGGAAAAATGTAAGAAGCAAGAGCAGCCAAAATCGCATGGCTTATATCTGCATTAAAACCAGATGTTTCGCTAATGGCTCAGTTTGATAAAGCTGCAGACATAGTACTCAGTACTTTCCGCTGCTCGTTTTTCAGCTTGCTGCAGTATTCACAAACGTTTCTTTATTTCATTCTTTAAATCAGAAAGCATTTTCTTCTTGGAAAGCAGCAAATTCATATATTTTTCGGATTGACTTGCTTTCCTGCGGTGTCTTCCATTCTTCCAGGACGGACTGGTGCGGCCTTAATTTAAATATTGCCAATGCTAACCTTGCCGGCCTTCTGCCGCCCGCTCGCGCCAGCCACTGAAGTTGCAGGCCATGCCTCAGGTGAGTCAGTCTGTCGCCTACACATTCTCAAGTTTGAAAAGTTGTCTCACACAGCATAATTTTCAACCTCCATGTCTTCAATGGAATGTGTGTGTATTTGTATGAAAACAGATGGGAGTCAGGTGCCTGCTGCCAGGGGAGGCACGGGTCAGGCTCCAAAGGCAGGCCATGCAGGCGCTCCAGGTGACTGAGCCCAGGAGCGCAGGCAGCTGCCGTCGCCATTGGCAGGATATCCCTCACTTGAAAATCGCTAGGGGGACTCAGGAAATCGCTTGTTAGCAGGGTGTGTGCTTAACAGGCATCTTCTGTTACTTCTGGCCGCCTTGTTTTTAGGTCTCGCCTGACCCAGCGCATGCGCTGGTCTGGCGAGACTTTAGTAAGGGCTTCAAAAAATGCTACCATGGCTGGCCTACAGCTTGCGTGCATGTGCGCGGCGCGCGCTTACGAGCAGAGGCGCCATATGGCTTTCCTCGTCATGCTCATTAAGCACATCGCTCGCCGCGCTTGATCGCGATCACGATCACTTTCACTTTTGCGGCCGCTTTGATGTTCTCAGTGAGCCAGTATTTTCACGGCCGCGCGGCCCCGTTACTTTTACTGTTATGCAGACCGCCCGATACGTCTGTGCTTGGTGGTTTAAAAGTGTTTACTATGGGTTCTCCTCTACTGTTCCTGAGTAGTTGCCCTGTAATTCTCCTTGGTGGTTTGAAAGTGTCTCTAAAAGAGTTGCTTCTCTATCACTCTTGTGTAGACTCCCGGTGGTACTCCTTAGGGTTTTAAAAGTGCCTCCAATGTTTTGCTCCTCTATCACTCCTGGGTAGGCTCTGTATAATGCTCCCGATTACTTGTGAGTGCCTCCAACTGTTTGGTTCCATAGATACTATTGTGTAGACTGCATTTAGTAGTGCTTGTTTTTTAACAGTGCCTCCAGTTGGGTGTTCCTCTGTTGGTCCTCTGTAGTTCCTGGGTGGACTCCATATAAATCTCCTTGGTAGTTTAACAGTGCCTCCCATGGGTTGTTCCTCTATTGCTGCTTTTTTAGACTCTTTATAGTGGTTTAACAGTGCTCCTACTGGGTTGCTGTACTGCTGCTCTCCTGTTGCTATTGGTAGACTTAATATAATACGCGTTGGTGGTTTAACAGTGCTTCCAGTGGGTTGCTTCTCTGTTGCTCCTGTCGCCCCTGGATAGACTCCATATAAAACTCCTTGGTAGCTTAACAGCGCATCCAGTGGGGTGCTCCTCTGTTGTTCCGCTGTATTTCTTGGGTCGACTCCATATAAAACTCCTTGGTAGTTTAACAGTGCCTCCCACAGGTTATTCCTCTATTGCGTTTGGGTAGAATCCTTGCTTGGTGTTTTAACAGTGCCTCCAATGAACCTCTCCTGTAGCCCTGGATAGACTTTATATATTACTTGTTATTGGTTTAACTGTGCTTCCAATGGGTGATTTCTCTGTTAATCCTGGATATACTCCATATAATGATACTTGGTGGTTTAACAGTGCCTCCCATGGGTAGTTCCTGTATTGCTCCTGAGTAGAATACTTATAGAGGTGCTTGGTGGGTTAACAGTGCTTCCAATGGCTCCTCTTCTAGCACGCCTATGAAGCTCCTCTCTTCCTCCTGATTAGATTCCTTATAATACTTCTTAGTGGTTTGACTGTGCTTCCAAAGGGTGATTTCTCTGTTGCTCCTGGATAGACTCCATATAATGATACTTGGTTTAACATTTCTTCCAATGTCTTGGTTCCTTTAATGCCACTGGGTGAGCTCCATATACCACAATCAACCCCACTGATGCACATCAACAGTGGTTTGTATATATGACACTGCTCACCCCAAAGATGAACCTGCATGTACTGCCGCATCTATTTCACACTCCTTGCAGCACCCATTCTTATGTACAACGACACTGCACAATATGCACCCACCACGTACTCACACCTGATGCACCGTACCAACCCATTCCAGATAGGAGAAATCATAAGGAACCCCTTTCAACCATGCACTCTGAAACCCTATGCAATGACCTTGCAAGAGGTATGAGCAGTGCCACTGGAATTATACGATTGTGCCACTGCAGCGTTTTTCTCATAATTGTCGATTTGCCACATAATCCATCATCAGCTGTGTAGTCTGCAGATTTTAACAAAAAAATGTTTCTAGCTTAAACGGTTCAAAAGTTACTAAAAACTCAGTGACACGTGTTGCCGCCCAGTGAAAGGTCCTTTGCAAAGGTTGACTGGTCACTTTTCTGTTGCTTATTTCTATATTTTGGTGTTAAACTGGTATCATTGAGGTGCAACCAAATGCCCAGACAGTGTTAACAAGAGTAACAAGCATTGGCAAAGCCAATAGGTCTCGCTTTGGGACCTTATAAGTATTTAGTTTTGCAGCACAATATCCTTGGTGCAACAACATCAGCTGTTGCATGGCTAAACCTTGTACCTTATAAGTGTTTAGCCATGCAACAGTTGATGTTGTTGCACCAAGGATATTGTGCTGAAGTTATCCAGCACAATATCCTTGGTGCAACAACATCAAGTGTTGCATGGCTAAACACTTATAAGGTCCCAAAGGCGAGACCTATTGGCTATGCCAATGCTTGTTTAGGTTGAGCCTAGAGTAGCGCGCAAGCGCTGTTTCTGGCGAAGCATTATGTAGGGGGTTTTCAAAGCTGACCAGACGCTCGCGCGTCATGGCCTTTTTCGGGCGGTTACCCACGCGGCCGACATCTGTTTCCCATTATCGTGCCCAGACGCGTGCGCGATAATTGGAAACACATGCCGGGAAAAGGCCATGACGCACGAGCGTGTGGTCAGCTGAGCAGGCTGCCGCGCTCGCCCCCGCTACTCCATTGTTGTCCTTGTTTAAAGTTAGCGTGAAGCACTCTGCCAGGAATGAATGGCAACAGTCAGGTGGTGGACCTTGGCAGGGTCGATGCTGAGTAATATTAGAGGACATTCAGAGACACCGCTTCCGGGAGTGCAAAAACAAAGAAACAAGAAACAGCGCAGAGGCGGGCAAGTCAACTCTTGTACTTACACGTCGGGTCAGCTAAGTACTGATAAGGTGTCATGTCTAGCAGAGACGTCACATCTCACGCATCCCAAGTAACAATAACACAAACAATTGTACAAATCAACTATCATAAGGACAGGGTCGGCCACAATCAGAGGGAAAGAGACAGGACGTGGCTTCCCGATGTCCAGAGTGTGCTGGACCCGCCAGGTCCCTCGTTTCCGACCGTAGTCATGGGCACACCGGTAACTGCTGGGTGCGGCAACTTAAACGATTATATCAGCACTGCAGCTCAGACACGCTGGGGAGATCACCCAACCTGGAGGAAACAGCGCGGCCCACCGAGGACACTGGGTTCCACCCTTCATGTTAAGAGGTGCTGCCGGTACCTCACCTCTGGCACAGAACTTACCTGCTGGACATACCATTTTCCGTCCGCAGACAGGCTTCCCTACTCTTCTGTGGTTTACCTCCCCCCTACCCGTAAACCGGCCACGGGCCCGAGCCAACTGGAAGACCCCTGTGATCGGGAGCAGTGCTGGTGAGCGGACATATGCCAACGAGGGCCACCCGGGCTGTACAGTGCGTCACGGACATCGGTGCAGTGGCCCCATGCAGCACTCCCTCCAGTGCACCGTAACTCTGCCACTAGGGTGCTGCCGCCTTACATTTTACATTTTTAAGGGACGAGGAACCCGGTCTTTTCGGGCGGCGCCACCACTCTGGCAGTTAGGTTACTGAGCAGGAGACCTGAACAGCATTTCGTTTGTGAGGTGTCTCTGACAATACACTGCCTCTCTCTGACACACGATTTACCTGCTGCACGCCCGGCCTCCGTCCGTCGACGAGCTCCCTAACTCTTCACTTTGCCAGCCTCTCTTAATTCTCCGGCGTCCAAGCCCGGGACAGCTGGAAGCCCCATGAACACTAACAATAACAATGTGAACGGAAGGCCAGTGACTGCTATGTATCCACCCCATTGGTCTGGCTACTCTTTAAGAGGGACAAAGGGGTCACTCATATTAAGCAGAATGGCTACTCTCCAGGACCCCATCGTGAAACCACCTTGGTAGGCGTAGGTGTAGCCGTACCGGGTAAGGAAAGGAGTTTTATTACCTTGGAATTGTGTCTCTTGGAGAAATAGAACATATACCTGCGCCCTCTTTGCCACCTTTAGGACTGCTCTCCCTTTATTACGTGAAGTGCAATGGCTGAATTATGATACACTAGTTTATATGTTGTTTGCCATATTTTCAGCTGAACACACATCTCTTTAGTATATACATTACATCAGGATTAATTTGTGCAGCATGTTCTTCCTCTATTAGGAGGAATGAGGAATATGGGATCTATGATGTAATGTGTACCCTTGGTTCTTGAGAAGTGTGGTAGTTATGTAATGAGGATGATAATACTTGTTAATTTACAGTTTTCTTAGGATAGAATTATCAAAACATTTGATTGTTGAATGTATGCAGCATGAAGAATTCCTGTGTGAGATAATAAATACAACACGAACCAATGAGGTATTGTTATTTTTAATAGTTAATTGTATAGAATAGGTTATGGGAGTGTATTTGGGTTGGATTCCCGACAATAATATACCCATTTTTTATATTTATTTATGTCAATTAGATTTGGATGTGGATAAAGGAGTCTATCATAAGGAATGACTACCAGCTTATAATTTATTGCTACAATAATTGTTGTGATCCTAATGCTTAATGGATATCATAGGATATCGGAGACTTGCAGTGCTCAATGAAGGTCATGCTTTTCACCAGAATTGATGACTCTCATATGGTTATGGTTTTTCATTTGTATATAAAATATTTATAATTACATAAACATACTGAATGATGGTTTATGCACATTTTGTAGCCCTAAAGATCTAAGAAAATGAAAAACGTTGGCGTTTGATAAATGTTTATTCTGGCTACAATCAAATTGGTTTTATATAAAGAATGAAGTACTAGGTGGACGAGGTCTGGACACAGAAGATGGCGTCCACAAACTAACTCAGCTCCGCGCAAACCGACACCCTGCCTTATCCTCCCGCAAACCGTAGCCTGACAGCCATCCGAGTGGGGCATGTCACGGCCCCTCCTCCATGACACCCGTCACCCCCAAAACCTGCCTGAAGACAGAGAGCAGGGAGCCATGCACAGTCATCAGGCCTCAGTGCAACCTCCCCATGACCGATGCAAATTCCTTGGCACTGGGCGAGGCCACCAGCCAGAAGTGCCTCTAGCGCAGTACAAGCTGCACCGCCACGAAGACGGGCACAACATCTGGCTCTTCTGTGGCGCTTTGAGGACACTTGCCACCCCCACCCCCCACAGAGTGGGCACCGGGACGTACTTGGGCTCGGCCTGGGAGGGGCCCCAGCACTGCAGACTTTGCGGCTGACCTGTAATTGCAACATAGCCTTGTTAGAAATGGGGGTCTCTAGTTAACAGAGGTAGGTACCTTTGTCCGAATAGGGATCCTTGCTTCTAGTCAGGATAAGGGAGTTACACTCCTAAAATAACCCCTGCTCACCCCTTTGTAGCTTGGCACGAGCAGTCAGGCTTATCTTGGAGGCAGTGTGTAAAGCATTTGCACAAAACCAACAGTAATACAGTGTAAGCACTACAAAAGGACACCACACTAGTTTAGAAAAATATCTAATATTTTTATATACTCGACAAAACCAAACAAGCATTGGCATAGCCAATAGGTCTCGCTTTGGAACCTTATAAGTATTTAGTTATGCAGCACAATATCCTTGGTGCAACAACATCAACTGTTGCATGGCTAAACACTTATAAGGTCCCAAAGGCGAGACCTATTGGCTATGCCAATGCTTGTTTATTATACGAATATGTGTGAATCGTAAATCTTTGCTTTTTCCTTTCAGCCTTCTGATGTATTTACCTAATGCATTTGAACTCCCAGTCCATGTCTCCGTAACATCATCGGTAGGCCTTTTTCAAAGGGTATTTTGATAATGAAAGGATTACGTTGGCAAATAATCTGTTACAAAAGAACGGGGGCACAAATCCAAAAAGGGTAAAAGCATGTGTCTATCAATGTGACCTTCATTCGAAAAAATAATTTGTGATTGAATTAGCAGTAATTCATTTAACGTCATGAGGACGCCATCCCATCACTGAAATCGAGTCTGAACTCGCCCAAATAAATTACCGGTTAAGCACAGAGTCGTTATAAATATTTTATAGTATTTGCCCAATTATTCCAAAATAGACCTACAACCAGAGACAGTCGTTCTCCACAGTGAATTTGCAGGTCTTTATGAATTTTCGATTAGATGTGTATTCCCCGAGCCCTGGGATTCTCGTTATTTAGGAATAGAAATTCTTTCTTAGGCATTCTATCTTAATTAATGACAATTTGTATTTGGTGGATTATTTATTGTGACAGAGGAAGAGGGTGGTCTTTTATACATTTCACATAACGATGCTCATTAGACAATTGCAGGACTCCTACTTATTCTTCTCCCCTTATCTACTGAGTCCATGGTAATTGCTTTATGTCTTTAACCTCATTAGTGCATATCTTTTGTGATATTAAAGGGACCATACTGAATTCCTTTGTCAACAATAATTAGGTCTGGCTTGAAAGGACAGCTACCACTAGGCTTTGAAGGGCATTGGCTAGGGCCACATGTTGATCTTCCTCCCTACTGGATATGATTAATCGGAAGTTGTGTGCTTCCGCTGAAAGAGTGCTTACATTGCAGATTATGCTCAGTAAAGTGAGCTTGAGAAAGGCATTTTGTGAAGCCACTGATCAAAGCTGTATCCCCGATTTGTACATTGGAAAGTTATGTCAGATGCCATAGGTCCTAAGTTAAGGAATGGTATGGCAAAGGCAGTAGACCTGAATTATTTATTGCGATTGCTATTGCACTGTGTTAAAGCCTATATGCAGGTATTTTTCAACACAGATTCTCGCATATAATCTTAGAAGGTAAGTGTTTTGGCTACATCCTCTCACAGAGAAGTACTTAGTACAAATATTCCTTTTAAGTTAAGCCACAATAATTGCTTTGAAGCACCAAAAGTGATAATGTTCAAGACAATGTATACTTTTGGTCTGCCAAAATAGTTTGAAGGGTTTTTCTAGACAGAGACTATCTTGTCATGTTTTTGGTCCTGTGAAAGCAAATAAACGTTATTGATTATAAAATGTGGTGACAGACGCAGATTTTTTATCATTTGACATAATACACAGTTTGAAGCAGCCTGTATGTAACTTAACCTTTGTGTTTGTGAAAAGCCTCATCTTTTCCAATAGGCAATATGAGATCATTAGTGTTATTTATGACTTGAGCCTGCTATTGCACAATTGTCACATAGAAATTCACAGATAATGTGATTAGACTACATTTACATGGCTTGTTGCCCATGATATTTATTTGGGGTACATGGTTTGCACCCTGGTTAATTCGCACATGAAAAACTTGAAAGGTATATGGAATTTTTATAATATTATTTACTTGTGTGTGCATTAGTATACTTTTCCTTGTTATTGAAAAATCACTTGCTGAACATTGATTTATTAAGAGTTAATTTTGTGCTTTGATGTGTTCGGCATTTCTCGCCCACAGCACCTCCCTCAGCCTTGAATTGATCTCTCTAGTTACCCTTAGAGGCAAGTGTCTTGGTCCCCAGTTTGATAGTCTATCGGCCACTAGTAACTTCCTACTGCGCTAGAATCGCCTGAAATGGATTTCTCAAATACAAAAGGTAGGAGTTTTACTTAGTGGACTCTCTCCCAAATACAATAGGTAGGGGCTTTACATTGAAGACTCCTTACCAAACACCATATGTAGAGACTACACATTGTGAACTTTCTGATAAATGTAATAGGAAGGGAATTTACATTGTGGACCCACTGACTAATGAAATGGCAATGGTTTTACACTGTGAATCCTCTGTTAAATACAATAGGAAGGGGTTCTACAATGTGACCACCATGACACACACATTTTTTTAAAAATAATATTTATTTATTACCACCATGACACACACCTTGAGAAGAGTTTTTACATTTTGAACTATGTGACCAATACAATAGGAAAGGGGTTCTAATTTTGAACACTCTAACAAATGAAATTGAAAGGGCTTTAGCAAATATGCCAATCATGGATAAACCAATCACCAATACAATTTACACAGGGAGCACTTGCACTTAGCAATGATTAGCAGTGGTAAAGTGCTCAGAATTCTAAAACCAACAAAAATGAAATGTCAGGTCTAACAGCCTGTAAATTCAATGCTATTAGTAGGCCTGCAGCACTTGTTGTCCACCCACGTAAATTGCCTGGCAAATCTATTTCAGTCCTGCAATTGCAGACTGTGTGTGCAGTTTTAAACTGACATTTCGACCTGGCAAAATGAACCTTTTGCAAGGCGTAAATTTCCATTTTAATACATATAGGGCACCCACAGGATAGGCCCTATACAGCCCATTGTCATGACCTTAGGTTCCCATGCGGTGCTCTGTATCGTCTGTGCATTGGGCTAAAGTTACCGGGACCATATGGCTATCCCTGTGACCCGTTTTGCTGTTGCCCTCTGTGATATCTCCGAGGGCCCGTAGACTTCTTCGCTATACTGAGCCTTACTGTTTATGCTATTAGATTCCCCAGGGCCGGCCCCTATGGTTCTCAATGAATAATATCCACTTCAGCCATAATTGTTGAAGATATCAGTGTGCACGTATATCCAAAATGCTTGTGTCTCATGCTCCAAGACTATTATGCGTCGTGCCTGGATAACCGTTGGTGCCCCATGCCTATTGAAGTGCTGCAAGACTTCGGAGACAAGTGCCAGGCTCTCTTGACTTCGGGCGTGGTCCAGGTGTGGCTATAAATATTGTACCCGAACCTTGAGGTGGTGCTTTGCTTCGAACCCGGCGGAGAGAACTGATCTTTCCTTACTCCCGCTCTCCTGAAGACCCCTTGCCCAGGATCGAGGATGCCGCCCGGCGCTCCCAACTTATATGAGACTCCTGTGAGGCCCGCGATCACCATCCATCAGTGAGGCGCTTCTCTTCTTCAAGCCCTGCTCCCGGATAATCTTGACAGGCCATCAAGACACCTGCAAGAAAGACAAGAAAAAACACAGTTAAGTATAAGACTCAAGGTTAGTGCAATAACCTTTTAACCATTTAAAAAACTGTAAAAAGATGTTGGACCGTGAGACAATTAATCTGAAAGCACGAATACTGGCGCATGACGCATTTTTAGTTTATTCATTTGCCTGCATTGTCTCTATCCGCGAAAGACTCAAGCCTGGTGCATAAAGACACATTGTTGTGTGCAATTGTTACAATTGGGATGTGCTTGTGACAACTCAATTGTATTGAGCAGGATAATGCTTTTTATGTGAAACCTATTCAAATTTATTGTTTGGTAATATTTGCATTCACTGAGAACTCTCTAAATAGTCCCTGGAATATTTACCAAGGAATTGGTTAATGGTAGATTCTATGCTGTAATAGAATAGATTACATGTAAGTGAACAAATTCATGTATGTACTTGAATGTGTAAAATGCACATATGAAGTTTGAGACGTTTTAGTCATTCTTTATTATTTGTAGCACAATCCATTAACACTGCTCAGAAGAAGTTGTCCAAGGGCTTGAAGAGCTGGTTAACCTGGCACTGCAGAAGATTCGTGGCAGATCCAGAAGACGGAAGTCTCTCTCTTTCTTATTTTGTCCCAACCCCTCTTCCCTCATCAGACATCACTTGATTTAAGGGTTCCATTTCCTTGATCAGGCGCTGCCCCTAGAATGAGTGGAGGTCCAGCATCGTCTCCATAGACAAGTACTCCAGGTGAGTGGTGCGATACCCATAGGGCAGGGCGCAATGTATTTAAAAGGTAGGACTTGCACTTTTAAGGTTCTCTTTAATCTCTTCATTCTTCATTTTTCATTATTGGAGGCCATACCTTTCCCTTAGGGTAACATTGCCAATACCTTATATCATTTAATAAACATACATTTTAAATGGGACCAGGTAAAAAGTTCATTTTGGTGTCTTTGGGATTGTAGTGAAAAATCATCTTTCATGGTTAAGTTGGATTTTGAATTACAATTTTCAAAATGCCACTTTTAGAAAGTTGGTATTTTCCTGCCTTAGCCATTTAGTGCCTGCAGCCTGTCTCTGGGTCATATGACAAGCTGTAGTTGGCAGTTGGTCTTTGTGTATTCCTCCCAGACAGCCACACACAATAGAGAGCCTAGGTTTGCCTGGATTGGCCATCATTGGCAGGATGGGGCGGGGATGAAGCAGGGCACTGTCCCACTTACACCTGAATAGGCTGAGCCCTGCCTTCATATACCTCCTGTAGTTAGTCTGAAGCTAGGGCTGAGGAGACAGGAAACATGATCACTTTAAAAAGAATCCTCTAGAACAGAGGTCTTTAAACTTTTTTGTTCCAAGCCCACTAAGCAAAATGTTTAGAAGTCCGGCAGCCCTTCAAAACGTTATGGCAAGGTCTAGGGGTGCAAGCGGGTCAAGGATAAGTTCAGGGCATGGAGCTTATGCGATTATTTCAGGAATACTTTTTCTGTAGCTCATAATCCACACTAAATGTGGGATTTATTAATGCATGAAACAAAACATATACTGTTCAAAAACACTGTTCCCTGTAATTGGGGTGTTGTGAGCTGTGAGCAAAACACCTGCTGCAATAATGATAGCTCTGACTTGAGAAAAAGGTTGTCTGCTTTCCCACTTTCACCCCTTCCCCGCTAGGAAATTATGCCAATCTTGAAACCGGCTCTGTGTTCTTTTCAGAAATAAATTAGCTTCAAATTGTTGCCCCCCTCTTTGCAGCGAGTGCCCTCAGCCTGAAGTAAAATGAGCCCCTATGCCCCTTTTGTAAAATAGAACAGTCATAATTGTGATGTAGTGGGCCCCTAACACCCCAGGTCCCAGTATCACTTTAACTGCCTCACTAATGATAGCTACAGCCTTACAAGCAGACTATCTCCTATGCACTTTGTTAAAAATATGGGTTTCCCATGTTATCCCATCCCCCGCTATCTCAATGTGGCCCAAAGGAGTCTCCTCTGCTTCAAGTTTCCCCTCTCTTGGGCCATGCCCAGAGGCCCCAAGCAACACTGGCACTGCAAGAGTGCAATGGACCCTAATGTAATCAAGCAACGGTGGTAGAATAGCCATACGTGGGGTTTAGTTGGCCTCTCACACCAGTGGACCTGTGCCATTGCACCTGCAGCACCAATGAGACCTACAGCCCTGCAAAGCAAGGTGCCAGAAGCAAGCTACCTGTTCTGCTCACTTCTCTGGTACATCAGACCTAGACCTGAGGCCCAAAACAGCGTTTGTGTAAAAAACAAAACAAAGATTTAAATTTAAAAAAATACCACATATTCTGAACCCCCTCACCCCTCCCCCCACCCCCGTTGCTTGGGCCTTGTTCCCTGTGCAGCTTAAGTAATCAGGGCTCTAAGGCTAACAAGGGAAATCTGCATGTAACCAGAGGTCAAAGAGACCTATGGGACTGAAGTATGGGACTCTTATTAATTTTATTAAAACAGTCTCCATAATGTTTGTTAAAATGCAGAGCTTGAGGCATTTCTGACTGAAAGTGAAGGGGAGAGAGGTGAGGTAGGTCTCCTGTGCCAAGAGAGGGACAGAAAGCTAAACACAAAACAGGCCTTCTCACCAGAGTGCCTGCTACCTGAAAGAAATGTAAATGTGTGCAATTGGTTAATCATCAAAACCAAAGGCTGCTTAAGAGCCAGTATATGCTTTAAATGAGTGAGTCACTCTAACCTTCATGATGACAAAGATTTATTATTTTTGAGATTTAACGTAAGGGCATTATCAGTCAAATTCGACAATTCGTTCTTTCAATAGACACTTATAAACATCTTGGCAGTTGGTACAATCTGATAAGTTATTACTAAAATATTTTATTTAACAGCACTTGTCATAATCAATAATTTTACTGCAGCTATACAATTTTAGAATAACAACTGACATGTTCACAGTGCTTTCTGTCACAGGCTGTGATCTTGAGCTCTATAAATATGTTATTAGGCCTATAAATACACAGTCACTATTCTGCACTGCACCAACTAGGATTCAGCTCTGTGACTCTAGTCACATACACAGTCATCTGCAGTGATCTCATCAGCCTTTTGAGATTTCATGAGGTAAAATTGTGCATTAACCTCTAATTAATTCAATGTGCCTTTAGTTTTCATTTAAGGTGTGATCATTATTTTATATACACTTACTTTAACGTGAAAAAGAAATGAAATAGTTACAGAAGGGCATATTAACAAGGGGGCGATATGAAATTATCGCTGCTTTTGCGCCCGTTTTCGGGCGAAAAGCGGCGATAATTTCATCGCCTTATCAGCAAAGACACGCTATCGCGTGTTTTGCTGACATAGCGCCCGTTCCCAGCACGCCTAACTTTGCATCGCTAATGAGATGCAAAGTAGGCGTGGCTGTGAAACCAAACAGGCATAATATCGCGAAGGCAGCTTCGCGATATTATCAAGGAGGGTTAGCGATCTTTTAAATCGCGTTAAGTATGCCTTAACGCAGGAATTTAACGTCTGTTAAATTCCTGACTAAGGCATACTTAACATGAGGAGTGGATTCTGTGGCTAAGAATACAGGCCCTATCATCTAGATATCGCCGTTTTCCACCATGGAAAACGGCGATATCCACGCTATCTCTGGAATTTTATCGCCTCGGCGATGCGCGTTGTTGATAACGCGCTAACCGGGCGATAAATCACAGAGATAGCCGGCGATAAATATGCAAGCGCTAAGCGCGCTTTGCGATATTTATCGCCGGGCCTTGTTAATAAGCCCCAGAATGTCTTTGACCCTGCCACTACATTCACTCACCCCTCCTCCATGGTACTTGGGATCACAGTTCCTAGTCATTTTTATGCTTTCAAGGACTGCTTGTAAATTAACAGCCTGGTGACAAATAAACATGGTCGTGCTTCCAGTTCTTCTTCATTTACAAGTATTTGCACAGGCATTTGTGCCCCCTGGGAATGTAAATATGGACCCCAGGGATACTTGCACCACAGCTTATAGACCCCTGCTCTAGAAGCTTCTCCCACTTCAAAGAAAGCACAAGGTACAAATATTGGACCTCAGACACCACCTCTTCGGTACACTTCTGGACTTGTGGAAAGCTCTGCCAGGAAGAAGAACTGCTGTGCTGCTGAAAGGACGGCCAATCTGCTGTATTGATGCCCTGAAGGACTACCCCCTGCTGTGCTGACCTGCTGCCATGTTACTCTCTTGCTTGGGTGAGAATGACTGGACCTTCAACCTGTACCCGTTACCATCAGAGTGACTCCCATGTCTAGTCTCCTGAAACCAGCATCGGGACTCTGCAACTGTTAGTCCTACCATGCCAAGTGATGCCATCCCAGTCCTAAACACTTGGAAGTGGGTCTGAAGGTTCTCTGACAGTCCATCTCTGGACCCAGCAGATCCAACACATCTCCTTAGCTGCATGTCACACCACCAAGCAGAGCTGACGCATCGCCGCTGCTGCGTGGACTTTCCTGACTCAAGAACTTCGCATCGCCTTCGTAGCACGGACCTTCATCGGAATTGCCACTGCACACCGCATCCCAGCCTCTGGCCCTCTCATCACAAGCCCGTCATCGAGGGCATCCTCGATGACGACACAGGACTCTGAATCGCAAGCCGCATAGCTTCTCCTGAACCAGCTGGTGCGTGATGCATCCTCAACGCAGGACTTCGCATCACAAGCTCCCTTGTTGATGGCCTCCTCAACAACGATGCAAGACTTCGTATCGCAGCCTCTCGACTCCCTGGAACCGACGCTTCATGACACATCTCCTAACAGAAGCTCACATCCGCACGGATGCATATTGCCTCCTTGATGCAGGACCCTGCAATGCTGCGCAACCAGGGTTTAAGGTGCATTTGTTCAGCAGGACTAAATGGGTCTCTGTAACCGGTCTCTGATCCCTCATGGTCGGCCTGAACTTAAGACTTTGTCCCATTCCGGTGCGACCAGATAACCATAGTTGGCACTTTGTGCTTTTTGGCGATATATATTTCCTGAAATCTATAATATTGCATATGTCTGGTTCTACTGCGTGGATGTTTGTCATTTTGACCTTGTTTTATTTAATACTATTTACTGTATTTTTCTAAATTGGTGTGGGATTTTTTGTGTGTTGTGTTTTCACTTTATTACTGTTTTAAATTGTGCATAAATACTTCACTCATTGCCTCTAAGTTAAGCCTGACTCCTCTGTGCCAAGCTACCATAGAGTTGAGCACAGGTTAATTTGTGGTTTGCCTGCGAATTCACCCTGACAAAAATTGTGGTTGCTGCTTGGGTAGGGTTTCACCCCCCCTCACCCAGCAACCCAATTTCTTACAGAAGTTCTTGCCATAAAGGTGCACACAATGGTCCCCAAGGAGAGGGGCGGAAGGGAAGAAGACAGTGAGCTATGCAGAGTGGCTAACTCTTTCGACCTCCTAGCCTCAGCCCTTAAGCTGGAGAGGTAGAATGTGCTTTTCAATGTTCCCACCTAGGCCTTGCAGTATCAGCAAATCATTTGTTGTTAATATGGTGTCTAAATTATTGTACAGAACAGTATCACCCCTTTGGAGTTAATAAAGAAATCTGCACTGACTGGGATGACGTGTTTGCAAATGATGAGAGGGAGGAAAAGGCGTAGGAGGGTGAGAGGAGAAGAGGGAAAGCAGACGGTGAAATGATTTAGAAAAGACAAAAGGACAGAGTAACAGGAAAGGGGCATGAAGTGAAGGGTTTAGTGAAGGAAGGAGATAACAAAGGAAAACATGACCAGGCAATGAACGATCTTATAGGAAGGAGCAAGAATGAACTGGGGAGGTCCAGCTCACTTAGCAAACCAGGAATTCTCAGAATATTTTATGAGAATTCCTTTAGGAGTACATGCAAAAGCTATTGGCTTCTGGTCAATTTATTAAAGCAATTGAACTGGAAAATTCATGTTTTTCCAGAAATTGTTCTAGGGAGGGGATGACTCACCCTCCCCAAGCCTCCTTTGCAACGGCCATGCATTTGCTCTGCCCTTGGCTTGCACAAGCAAACTCATGGTTTGCTCTTATGCCCCACCACTTCAAATTCATGAGCCGCCACTATAGCACATGGTCTTTTGAAAAGTGCCATGATAAATACTGACCCTCACACAGAGCAAGGGTTAGAGTGATGGCTTGATAGCCCCTGGCACTGACTGCAATAAAATCTTAAAAAGAATTAGGAGGCAATGAATGGGGGGGTGGGCCCCAACACCCCTAGTAAGGACCCGCGACTGGGGTGCTCTCACAGAAAGTTTTACAACTGGAGAGAAAGGACAGAGTCAGCAGGAGAATTTGAAAAGCCATTAGATGGAAATGGAGAAGTGTCAATAGATGTAGGATATAGCAGCTGGCAGGAAAATAGGCAGACACTAATGGACTCCAGACCTGCCATCTAGAGCAATGTTTTTCTGATAGCAGAAGTATTAATTCCATGTGGGTTGGATGTCTGGATGAAATGGTGCATGCTGAGTTCGACATCAGGCCCAACATGCCTTGTAAAGTAAGAACTTTGGCAGACGTCACCTTCATTATCCTGAATCATTCCAAATGATCCCTTGCTGACTCAAATCATATTGGCTACAATGTTTCATGCCCAGTGGAAACTGTCAGAATTTCTGACTGCGCGGCTTGCGTAAAGGCCTGAGGTAGGGGACTGCAATGCCAAGAGGTTGGAAGTGGATATAACTGTGTGAGTGTTCGAGTGGAGCGACAGCTCAACCCTTTCAAGATGTGCAGAACTGGGTGGCATTGCACCGCTGTCTCTGTCTGCCCTAATGGTAGGAAGGCGCCTGCCAAAAATCAATGACCGCTGTCGGGAGGTGGCCATACACCTCTGATCTGGAGTCAAGACACCTACAGACAGACAAACAGGATTGCAAATATCTGCGGGCAGTCATTTGCAGTCAGAGGGGCTAGTCACTCTACAATATACAATACAGCTCACCAATGTTTGCTCTGTGTTTCACATAAGCTCTTATTGTAGTCAGTAAATATGCGCAGCCGTTTGGTCGTATATTTTTGGTGCACTAGGGCTTCCGAGGATGGGGCACCACATTCTGGCCTATATCATCCACGTTGGGGTGCTATTTATACAGAACAGATGCAGCCCTCCATTAAGACCTTGGCTGGCTTAGGAAAAAAAGCTAATTATTCTGAGACTGTATGCCTCTTCCAAAAACATCCTCTTTCTGGATCATATAAAGTGAGCTTGATCAGTTTGTTTTTTTGGGGGATTTTTGATCAGCTTAAAGGGATTTTGCTGATTGATCTTGAAGACGATGCAGTACTAAAAAAATTAGGCATTTTTGGCAGTAGGCATTGTTTTGTACGGCATCCCTGATATAATATGCTGCTTTTGAATGGAAACGTCTCATGAGTTGTTGAAGTCTGTAAAGGAAGCCATGTTACATAATCACGAAACACCACACAATACAGCACAAGAAGTTCAAACAATAACATAGTACAAAGAAACACAATAACAGAACAATTGTAGCAGAAACAAATCAATGGAATGCACCAACAGACCACAGCACACCATAAAAAAAACACAATTCGACACAATATTAAAATCACATTAACATTAACACAGCAAGACACTACAACACAACAATGTGTTATATAACACAAAACAGCGCAACTCAATACAATTGAACGCAAAACACAATAGCACAAAAACATGAAATACATTGTTAAGGTGTTGAGTTTTTATGCTGTATTGCTTTGTATTTATGCACTGTTTTGTTGTCTGTACTGATTTGTTTTGCCTTTGTAATTTGCTGTTGTAATGTTGTTTTGTATTGATGTGGTATGGTTTGTCATGCTATGCCATGATGTGCGTTTGTATTGTGTTATTGATTTGTTATGACATGCTATGGTTTTGTTCGGGTTGTGTTGAGATGGTGTGTTATTATATTGCTATGATGTTGTTATTGTGTTAGTTTAAGTGACGACGTGTTGTGGTATTGTGCTGTGTTGCTGTTGTTTGATTTATATACCTCATCTTCAGCCCAGCTGCTTAAAGATGCATACTCATGCCCAGCTACAGCAGGCTCACAACTCCACCTTCCTTCTATAGTGGTTGTGTCTCCACCAAACACTGTCCAAATAACACTGCCGACCTGTGGCAATACCGACCACATGTTTTGTGATTCAGCTCTTTAAATGATCTCCTATGCAGATTACTATTAGTCTGAGCCAGGCACCTTGACATACTTTCCCTTCTAGCCAGGAGCAAGGCTGCCATGCCTACTTGATTTACAGCCCTGTAATTAGCTGGCAAGAGTTGATGGTCCTGTTTGGGCATGAACATAGGTATCCATTCTCATGAAATATGTATAAGGTTTTTCATTGTAATTATCTGGCAAAAAGGTACACATGGGCAATAATATATCTTAATTAAGCTTGTAGGCAGTGAACGATGTTCTCAGAACTTTGCACAGAACGTTGAGTCCTGAAGCCATTTGGAACAGTGTGGCACAGATGCCACTGTGGCCAGCAACTCTTTAGCAACAGTCCCCTTCGCCGTATCCGCGCCATCCAAGCCTTTTCCAGGAACACAATTTCTGGCGCCACTTATTTCCAGCTGCTGTCTGTGGTAATAGAAGGTATGAAAGGTGAAACATGCCCTCTCCTAGATACTGAAGCAACATTTCACCTAAATTGCATCAGGTTATAAAAAAGCTATGCACTCTTTCCTCTCAACACACACATGTATTGTTTGTTTTTCCTCTATTAGACCAACCTTTACTTCCTAGTCAGCTGATGTGACATTTTTGACAACAAAACAAAGCTTCAGAGTAGAGTCCTTGGTGTGACGTCATATTCCCTTGAATAGAATGCATAATTGTGCAGTCTTTCTCTTTTCATTTGTCTGGGAGACAATTAGAGGTTTATGGAGAATTCAAAACAAAGAAGAGATGGAAATACATTAGGCATTTCGTCGTTCAAATAATGCAGTAGAAAATAGAAGATCTGAATCTCGGTGATTTTCAGCATTCTGAAAAAAATGTAAACCTGCACTCCCTTAATTAAGTCACTTATACTTGAAAAGAAAAATGGATGGCAAAGTGAGCCACGCATACATTCTTTGCTATTCATAAAAATATAGGGGTGTATAGTGACAGGTTAGAGATTATGGTAGGTAAACCTTTATATAATTCCTGGCTTTTATCTTGTGTTTATTGGTATTTATATAACGCTTTCCATGATCCTTGATCTCTACTTGTTAAATACCTAGCCCCTCTGGTTATGGCTGGAAGGGTGTTGGGGTTAATTTGACCTATGTGGGAACAGTTCTGATTGATGCATGAGGTATGTTGGAAGGATTGAATTAGTCCAGCGCATGAGCATCGATGTTGCAGTAAAGAAAGGCACAGAATTGCCTATGGGTACTTTTTCTTTGGGTATTAATTGTTATAAGAAAAGGTTTCCTTTGATCGTGTCTTTATAGTCCACAGTTTACCATATATTAGGTCAGACACATTTGTCAGAAGCGAAACTGTAGTACCTTATATTATGTCAGACACATTTGTTAACAACGAAATTTAAGTACCCTCTATTATGTCAGATACTGTTAGAAATTGGGTTTCTTGTTGACAGAGGTATGCACCCTGTCCAAGCAAGAACCACAATCCTAGTCAGAGTAAGTCACCACACACCATAAATTAACCTGTGCTCACCCTCTGGTAGCTTGGCATAGAACAGTCAGGCTTAACATGAGGAAATGTGTAAAGTATTTGTGCAACACTTTAAGCAGTAACACAATGAAAACACCACAAAAAGACTCCACACCAGGTTAGAAAAATAGAACTCAATTTTATAAATAAAACAAGACCAAAATGACAAACAAATCAAATAAGTAGAAGTCGAGAAATGAATTTTTTAATTTTAAATGTGAAAATAGTGCTTAGAAGCAATAAGAGCCTATTTGGGATATCTGGTCGGGTTGGACCGGGACAAAGTCAAAAGTACAGACCGACCGCAATGGAGCATGGGTCAGCTATCGGGATACCTCAAGGCCAGCTGAACAAAATTACCTTGATCCTTCTTGCAACAGCCAAGATGAGGGGTGAAGCCGAGCGATGCGGCTGTGTCGATCCCACAGTTGAGGTGATGTGTCAATTTTCTCCATGCAACGATGACAATGCGCTGGTTCTGAAGACTAAGTGCTGGTTCTGAGATGCAATGGTTCCGAAGCAGATGCACTTGGTTTCTCCACGCAGTGGCGGGGATGAGTCGGTCGTCTCAATGCAGTGGCAGCATTGTGGTGGTTCCATTTTGGCGCTTCTGATGGCAATGCGCTGGATCTGAGTATGATACACTGGTTCTGTTCCCGCAACAGTGGCTATGCATTAATTTTGATACGTCAGTTCCGCTGGAGCAAGCACCTGGGTCCACTTCCAATGGGACAGGCCTAGGAGCAGGGTGGAAGACTGTTATATCCCTAAGTCTCCAAATCATGAGACTAGTCAGCTTTCCCTTGGAGTCACTCTGGGTTCAAGTAATGTAGATTCAGTCTTTACCCAGAGAGCAGCAGGCAACAGGGCAGCACAGCAAGGCAACAGTCTTCCAGAGCAGCAGTCCAGCAGAGTGGCAATCCTTAAGCACAGCAGTTTTTCTTCCTGGCAGAGTGGTTTCAGGTCCAGAAGTGTACTGAGTTGGTAGTGCCAGAGGAAGCAGTGACTGGGGGTAGAGGTGGAAACCCCACACCTATAGTAGGATCCACCACTGGGGTGCTCTCACAGAACGTCTTACGGGAGGAGCAAAAGGGCAGAGTCAGCGGGAGAATTTGAAAAGCCACCAGATTGAAATGGAGAAGTGACAATAGATGTAGGGCATAGCAGCTGGCAGGCAAATGGGCAGACTCTAATGGACACCAGACCTGCCATCAAAAGCAATATATTTCAGATAGTAGAAGTATTAATTCCATGTGGGTTGCATCTGGATGAAACGGCGCATGGTGAATTGACATCAGGCACAACATGCCTCATAAAGTGTGAACTGTGGCAGACGTCACGTTCATTATCCTGAATCATTCCAAATGATCCCTTCCTGACTCAAATCATATTGTCTACAATGTTTAATTCCCAGCGGAAACTGTCAGAATTTCTGATAGTTGTGCCTTTGAAGTTGGGGTGACTTCAAAGACCTTTGAGGTGGAAGTGACTTCAAGAAAGGTCTTTGAAGTACACCCAGTTCCTCCCTTCCTGCCTTAGCTCCAGACTCACTACAGTGGGATATGCAGCCTTCGTATGTGGAAAGGACACAGCCTATTCAGGTGTAAGTGTGAGGCTGTGCCCATCTCCTCCCTTCCATCCTCCCAGGAAGATCCATCAAGTCACATCTAAGTTCCCTTTCTGTGTGGCTGTCTAGATGGAATACACAAAGTCCAGCTGTCACCAACCCCAGACTGATCAGAGACAGGCTGCAGGCACAAGAGCTAAGAGCAGGAAAATGCCAACTTTCTAAAAGTGGCATTTTCAAAGTTGAAGGATAAATGTGACTTTACTATTAAAGAGAATTTAGTATTACAAATCCATAGGTATAAACAATGACAGATCTACTCCCTCTCAATCAGGAATTACAGCTTATTAAGTGTAACAAGGAATCCTCAACATTGTCCTATGAGAGGGGTAGGACTTACAGTAGTAAAAAATGAATTTGGGAATTTCTCACTAACAGGACACATAAAACTTAAAAGTACACATCCTACCTTTGGATTAAATTGCACTTTGTCCAATTGTCTACCTATGGCCTACCGTAGGAGTGGCTTATATGTATAAGAAGGCTGTTAAAGGCTTGGCAAGGGGTTTTCAATGCCAAGTCAACATGGCAGTGCAGAACAGCACATACAGGCTCTGCAGTGACAGGCCTCAGACAGGTTTTTAAGAGCTACTCAAGTGAGTGGCGCAATCAGTGCTGCAGGCCCACTAGCATTATTTAATTTACAGGCCCAGGGCACATGTAGTGCACTTTACTAGGGGCTTATATGGACATTAAATATGCCAGTTGTGGATAAGCCAATATTACCACATTTTAGAGAGACAGCACAAGCACTTTAGCACTGGTTAGCAGTGGTAAAGTGCACGGAGTCCTAAAGCCAACAAAACCTAATTCAGCAAAAAGGGGAGGAGGAAGGCAAAATGTTTGGGGGGAGGGGGCGGCAGAAAGGGCCATTTCCAACAGAAACATTTGTCAACAGTGAAACTTTACTACCCTATATTAGTTCAGACAAATTTGTCAACAACGAAACTTTAGTACCCTATGTCAGGTCAGACACATTTGTCAGCAACGAAACAGGTATCATCCAAATTATATGAGGTCCAGCTACATGTGCTGAGGGTTTACAAGCTAGCCCATTGAGAACCATCTGGCAGTATTTTGCTACATGTGATAAAAGAATGGCAGTGCCCACCCCCTCTCACTGTATAGCTGGTTCTTTGGGGGGTGTCAATAGGATCAACTTATGCCATGTAATGAAACTGAGATCGTAGATGATGTTGGGGAGGTTTAGCCATAATTTGGGCAATCCCAAGCCTTTTTTGCTTTCCTGCATTCCAGGTGGTGTGTATTGTATCTGACTCATTGCCCTTATACTGTTGTTATTCTAATGTATATTTTCAAGTCTTTTTACATGTGTTACATTTTAACTCTACCACTACTTCAGGAGGGTTAACTGTGAACCTTGCCTCATTTCCATGCAGGCGCGGCTGGCACAGGCAAGAGAGGTGGGATGGGGTGGGGCGGAGTCGACAGACGACGGGACAGGTAAAATTAAATTAAAAAAAAAATAAAACTACTTACCGAGTTGGCGATGCCGCAAGTGCAAGGCAAGTGGTTTTATTTTCTTTTATTTAATTTTACCAATCCTGTCGTCTCTCGACACCCCCCCCTCATGCCCTGTCCTCACCCTGCCCACCACTCTTACCACGCCTGTTTCCATGGAGACTCACTTTCTTGCTTTTCTGAGTTCAGTTTTCTTTATTATGAGTTTTATATCTGTTGAGTTATAAAATAAGAAGCCTGGGAAAGGCTTCATGTGTTACAAGTCATCACCATGCTGGCCAGATGTAAACGAACACAAGTGAACAGTAAGTCAATAGAACGGGTGGTACCAATAGTGAGAGAGGAAAGTAGTGGAGCAAAGGCGAAAAGAGTGCCAAGGAGAACAGGCGAGAAGGAACAGTAGATGCATTGCATCTGGCACAAGAATAACAGAGCATAAGATTAAAACATCAACATGACAAACCTTCTTGCTAACGAAGAAGAGTTCAGTCCATAATATAATTACCATGCTACGTGGGAGTTGTACAGACACTACTCAACGCCACACAGCACTCTCTCTTGCGGAGTTCCACAGCGAGTGACAGAGGTGAAGGTGGGAGGTCAGAGCTGGTCCGCAACGGGTTGCATTTAGAAAAACTCCTTGCATTGCAGTATGCTCTTGCTTCATCAATCAAAATGATTTGATGTATAATTTTCCTTTGTGGTACCTGTGGCAAAGTGGAACTCCTGTAGTACTCTTTTACATAGTCTTACATGGCATTGTGAGTTGGCCCCAAAAATCAGAATAGGAATATTCATATACGATTAGTACAAATAGAAAGCACAGTGCCCTACTTGAACTTTTGCGAGTAGGAAGGTATATTTCGAAGATGATGATGCACAAATGCATGTAAGAGATTGTGAAAGGGTAATCCGGTAGTACCACTTTCTGTGCTCATAAATGCTTCGGTGAATCACGCCCCCTCGAATCTATTTAAAATCACCAAACACTCATTCATTGTCCTGACATATGACTCATTCATTGTCTTAACATATAACCTCGATGTTCTTATCAAATATAATATCATTTGTGTCTATATAGGTGTGCTCTAACAACCTCTTGAAATTACATATGCGCTGTAGAAGAACTAAAATAAATAAATAAATGCTCCTTTTTAAATAGGCTGTTCCCGTTTCCATCATCAAAATATCCTACATCTTGACATTCCAATACCTGGAATTTCAGAGCCTTCAATTTTGGTTCAATGCTAGCTTAGCCAAAAATAGCAGTGCGTCATTATCGTGCTAGATGTCTAACCTAGTGTGAATACATCAACTTTATGAGTAGCGCCAAGAAGGACCATGAGAGGGCTAATGGAAGGTGTAACTCGAGAGATCATTACCTCTCTTTTCAAATGATTTGTGCTAATAGACATGATCAGCAGACATGAAAGATGTCTTGGCAGTGCTTACATTCTCCAAAGCATGTTGTAGGTGTTCTTCTGTGGATCGAGTAAAGGCTAACTGGGATCTGGTACAATCTATGTATTACGTTGGCACAACACTTATATTTCAACATAACACGGTGGTGTGCAAGCAACAACCATCGTGAATTCCCTAGATACCTTCTATTATTTTCACTAAATTTGCATCTACTTTGGCTGAGGTAATCATCGATTTCTTGGATGTCCTCCCACGCCTCCAACTAAGCCCATGTCATTTGCTAATGGGGTAAAATAGTAGATTGGAAGCTCCAAAGCCGCATTATGAAACATAAGTTACCATGGGCCATATGATGATGGGCTTTTCTGTCACAGCGCAGAGCCAAGCGCCTGTTTTATGTGCCTGCAAGGTATAAAGTGAATTCATTTGAGTCATTTCTCTGAGCTAGTGCTTTATTTTCAAACATTACAGCTTGGAAACAGTGGGCACGGTTTGTCTTTTTGTCTGAACTGTGCCCTCTGAATTCCACAGGGTTGATTCTATGTATGCTGAATGTCATCGATGCACAACACATTTGAAATGAGCACATAAAAGCCTCTTATTGGACCACAAATGTATTTATAGTTGAGGTATAATGTTTCTGGAAAATAATGAATGTTTCAGCATTTTAAGAGGTTCTTTTAGATCTATCTTCTAACTCAGCACTTTTGAACTTTTTACAAATAAAACGTGTTCAAAATATTTGCTGTCTTTGTGTGTGTTTAGTATTTTATCTGAAGAGCGCCAACATGCATTTTATATAGCCAATCAATAAGTGCCAGATTCGCTCATGTAATTGTGCTTTCTCCTTGAAAGTCAAGTTTAAGTCATCCCTTAACTAGCATACATAGGGGCTTATTTACAAGCCCCTTTCACCACTTTTGCGTCACTTTTCCCATGTTAAAAATGACGCAAAAGTGGCACAAAGGCTTGTAAATCTGCCCCATAATATTCATAAGAAAAAGCATTGTGAACCAGACTTAATGAAAACATGTACCTGTACACATCACTGGCCTTGTTAAAGAAAATAAATCCTTGGGGACTAACCCCTCATCCCCATGTAGGGATTTACGTAATTTCGATCAATCACCGAATCGCAATCTGCTTCGTTAAAACAATGCACATTTTTGGGAATTGAATTGTTTTTTTTTTTTAAAGTGTAATTTTTCAAAACCGAAGATGGTATTTATCTTCAGACTATATTCTGATTTTTCTCCTCCCAGTACATGCTGAAATATTTTATATGTTAGTGCTAATACATATGAAGGGTAATTTGTGATCAGACAGTAGACTATGTGCATCAGATGGCAAAAGTATGAAGCTGAAATGAAGCAGTTGTCAATTTAGAGCAAAATGTGTCTTATGTGAAACAGTTGTACTGGTTTTTTACCTATGTCTAAAAATGTAAGCAGTTTCACCTCTGCATTTATTTATGTATTTATTAAGAGCTTTCAAAAAGCATGAATTAGACCTACAAAGTGTTGGAGCGCAGCACAAACAGAAAAAGAAAAAGTTGCACAATAACAACTGAATAAAATAAAGTTACCATAATGGTCATAGCTATTTGTCCAGAAGGGGTAGAGAGGTCAGATTTACTCCAGGAGCACTAACCTATGGAACAGTAAATCTCCGACATCCTTCTTGAATTGTTGAAAGTTTGGAAGAGTTCCAAACCCTGATCTCATTTCTCCAGAACGATTGTTATTTTGTCTTTTCTTTCTTGAAGGCTAGAATTTCAATCAACATGGTGTCTGTGCTTTGTGCGTGCACAGTGGCAAAACACTAGGCTTGGGCAGAGCTCACAGAGTTTCAATTTGTAGAATTTCGCGAAGTGACCAAAAAACTTCACCTAATTCCACTGAGTTCCGCACCGGGCGTAGTAGGCAACCTGATGTAAAGTGCCAAGCTCGCTTAGGTGTCAGAGAGCAAGGGGTGCTACGCCGTTGGATCACCACCCGTCTCAGCACCCCAGCTCCCTGTTGGGACTGGCGTGTCCCCGGAAAGGAGGCATGAAACGTTGCACAAAGCACTTGGAGCACGTGACATAATGCAAGTTAGGCAAATGAGGTCAGGCGACATGAAGCACCGTTGCAAGCCACACAATGGTGCAGTGGTGCACGTAAGCGCTGTCGAGCAGCCTAAACAATGAACACCCCACCCCTGACATACAAGCGAGCAATGCATCCAGTCAGTGAAGGTTGCTGTGCTTACTGGGGTTACTCCAAAGCTGCTCCAGCTCCATATTACAGCCACATCTCGAGGCCTGTGCAGTGGGATGGTGTTGGAGTCTGCGCTGCTCTCACTCTACGGCGCTGCCCATCATGTCCCAGGTACTGCTGCTGGCACTGGGAGCGGTGGGTCACCTCCTCGCTGCACCTGGACTGTAGCTCCAGCGGTGCAGCCAGGGCCCTCGTGCTACTATGATAACAATGTGTGGCTGGCAATGGGTTCTCCTGGCTACCAGAGCCCGTAGCTTAAGTGTGCCCCTGCAGCTGCTGAGTGTGATCAAAGCAGCCAGCCCTACATCAGGGGCAGAGCTCAAGCAATGACATCACAGCCTCCCTCCACACAAAAGGGCCTGGGAACAAGTGAGGGGCAGGATGAGCCATGAAAATAGTTTAAGAAGAAAAGGTTGTCTGTAGTGTGGAGGGTGCCCTTCATGGACTTTACAGGGCCCCCCACTCAAGTTTTGACACACCACTGCACGTGCATTGCCTGCTTGGGATGATCAGTTTATCGGTGTTGATGCAGACAGCTTTAGCTGGCTGGTGAGATTGAGCAGGCGCCCCCCGTGCCTAGGGGAGGGGTGCCCTTAGTAGCGCCACCGGACTGAGCCTCCTCCGGTGCCAAGAAAGGGGGCTGGAGGAGGAAGGGGTCAGAGGTGACGTCATTGGGGTGCGCAGTATGTACGAGAAGGCTTGGGGGGTGTACAACGCAACGTTCAGAGCAGGCGCGGAAGCAGAGAGGTTCACCCCAGAAGGAGTACTGGGTTTTCTGGTGGGGCAGAGGGACGGGGGGAAATCGCTGTCGCTAGTGTGCCGGCAACTGTCCGCCATTGCCTTCTTTGCCGGGTTACAAGGAGTCAGGGATCCTACCAAGGACTTTAGGGTACGAAAGGCCATCAGGGGTTGGGAACGCATGGTACCGGGCGTACAGGACAATAGGCGGTCTATAAACATGGAGAGGCTGGGGAGGCTTTTGGGGGCCTTACAGCAAGTGTGCCGGTCCCAATATGAGGTAGCGCTATTCAGCCTTGCATACGTGTTGGCATTTTTTGGGGCCCTGCGCATCTCCGAGTTGGTAGCATCGTCAAAGAAGGGTGAAGGGGGGCTAGGCATGGCGGATGTCCTCCTTGAGGTAGGGGTGATCCATCCCAGGATCCGGGGGTCAAAAACAGACCCGCTAGGGAAAGGCACGTGGGTGAAATTGCATGCGGCGCACGACACCGCGTACTGTCCAGTGGCATTGGCAAGGGATTACCTCAGGGGGCGCCCCGTGGTGGCCTCAACCAGGCTGCTTGTACACAGGGATGGGGCACCAATAACGCAATACCAGTTCACGCAGGTGTGTAGGCAGGCATTGGCTTACCTGGGCGAGGATTTGACGCAGTTTAGCTCCCACTCATTTCGCATAGGGGCGGCCACCACAGCAGCGGCGATGGGCTTGCCAGCAGAAGCAATCAAAAGGGTGGGTCGATGGCGGTCAGGATGTTTTGAGCGGTACATACAGCCAAGTCTCGTGTAGAGGGAGGAATGATGCCCAGGGGCCCACCAGACATGGTCATAACAGCAATTCTTTCTCTCTTTCAGTTGATGCCCGCAGCCCAGTACAGGTATGTTGGTGTGGGCATTCCTTTATTCGCAGAGCGGAGCAGCAGTTCTGCGGGTCCAGTCTGGAGGAAGCACAGGGGGCTGCTGGGTTTGCACACCATTGGATTGGGGTGGGGGGTCTAAGATTGCAGGATCTGTTTGGTCGGCTTGATCAAGCAATAGAATCTGAAGCAGTTCCTCGCCCGGTCATTTTAGTCATTCACGCGGGCAGGAATGATATGATACCACTAGGCAGGCGTGGGGTGAGGGAGGCCTTGTTCGCAGCCATGTCTAGGATTAGACAATACTTACAGATGACGTCAATACTGTGGTCGGAAGTGATACCGTGGGCGGTATGGGCTGGGTGGGCTCCGGTGAAGGCAATGAACAAATCTGTAAAGAAGCTGAACCATTCGATCAGAAGAATCTTAGCAGGGTCCAGGATGGGCACAATTCGGCACAACTTGCCCCATCCCGGACAAAGGGAATTGTTCCAGCGGGATGGGGTGCATCTGTCGGCAAAAGGGCAGGAAATCTTTATCCAGACTATACTGGGGGCGATTGTGGAGCACAGTCAGCACCAGGGCAGGGGGAGGGCGTGTGCACCAGGGAGCTTCTCACCCTGTGGCGGAGCGATGACAGTTAACAACAAAGCGGGATGCACAACAATGGAGGTTCAGCGACTGGATGGACCCCAGGAGGGGGTAGGATTGAAGTGTGCAGAGGGTAGGCGGGGAGGCGGGACTGACCTGCTGGTGGTCCTGGACTCTACTGCCCTAACCCGCAACGTATGGACTGTGTAGAATCTTAGGGAGGCGGCTTGTGTTCAGGTACCCGGTGGGCGGGTGCGCTATGCAGTGCCCTGGATTTCAAGTAATGCAAATGTTTGCTGTAGCGCATTGGGGCCTGCTGGCACAATGTGCGCAGCAGAGTGGGTCCTTGGGGGGCCGAGTCGGCCAAGTTCAAGTGTACGGCCAAGATAAAGTTCAAGTTTAATGTCGCGCATAATTTTCTTACTGTCTTTGACATGCAGATGCCGCTAAAGTGTGATGCTGTGAATGTTATATATCCAAGTAGGATACTTTTACTCTCGTAGTGGTTTGTGGTGAATTACCTATTTACCTGGTTTGATGTGAATAAAAAGTCTACGCCTTGGACAACATAACCTGCTTCTGAGAGTTCTTGGGCACAGCGGGGCGGAAAGGTGACGCAAGTGGGCGGGGGAGTGAATGTCATGTTGCGCGCATACTATTCGTCTTGACCCCACACACAGAGCACACAACATGCACATATATAGAGATTTGAAAACTTTGAAATTAAAGCAGATGACACTAGCGATCACGCAATACTCCAGGTTGTACTGAACATTGCTATCAAGGAACGGGGAAGTATTACTACGGTAGCTCAATCGACAGGTATTGAGGAACATGCCCTGGTGAGAAGAATTAAATGGAACAAGCATCAGGAGACGGCATTTAAGGCCTGGAAAGAAAAACAAGAACGCACAGGCAACAACTCTGGGGTTGAGCCCAATTTGGAAAATTGGACAGAGTGGACCACTGCCCTGAAAACAGCTTTGAATAAAAGCAATGAAACAGAGCCCAAATCAAAAGAGAAAATTAATATACAAACAGTGCATAACAACACAAAACTTAGGGACATTACTCGCAACCTAAACAAGGCAAAAAGAGCACATAAGATCGCAGCCTCGAAAAAAACACTGGACAAGCGTAACAAACTGCATAAAGAGCGGAAACAATTGCTATGGACGCTCAAGCAAAATAAACTGGAGGAAGAATGGATCAAGATCCACGAGCTAACAAAACCTTATAAACATCGACAACTCTGGCAATACATAGCCCAGTTGGATAATGATAAAATAGATCGGCGTAACTCTGTACACACCGATGCATGGTTGAGACATGTATCAGCAATTTATGTGGAAAAGGAAGTTTGCACAGAACTCGGAAGGATCATGGACGTCCCCACAGAGAGCACAAACAACGGAGTGGAACCTACTTCTGCACAGTCGTTAGTAATGACCAAGACGTAACAGCTGTTGAAAAAGTAGTTAAAAATATAAGGAAAGACGGGGCACCAGGGCCTAATGGCCTCCCGGGTGCAATGTTTAGGGAAGATCCAACATACTGGGGGAGAGTTCTATCCAATTTATTCACCGAATGCCATCTACAGGCCATGGTGCCAGACTCGTGGCGCGGGTCAATTCTACAACCTATATATAAAAAGGGCGATAACACAGAACCAAAAAACTACAGATTAATCGCCCTTCTGGACATCGAAGGGAAAGCCTACGCAAATACCCTATTGACAGAACTGAACAGATGGGTTGAAGAAAATGAAATCCTTCCCCCTTATCAAACAAGGTTCTGCAAAGGCTGCTCGACAATAGATAACATCATGGCCATATCATATTTAAGCCAGCAAGCCAACATAAAAAATAAAAAAACAGTCTTTGCCTGCTTTGTAGACTACTCAGCAGCTTTCGACGGGGTCCCACGCGGCAAGCTCTGGTCCAAATTGCGCAATTGGCAAATTCCATCAGGCCTCCTCAACGCCATTATCTCCTTATATATCAATACTTGGATCAAAGTGAAATTAGCAAATAACACCGTTACAAAAAAGTGTATTACAAATCGAGGCTTAAAACAGGGATGCGTACTCGTCCCAACCCTTTTCAATTTATATACAGCAGATCTGGGCAAGACGCTCCACAACGCCAACCTCGCAGTCCCAAAAATTGGAGCCAACAAAATTCAAATTTTACAATATGCGGACAACCTAGTGGTGATGGACCACACAAAAATTGGATTACAAAGGGGGCTAGACGCTTTAAACACCTACAATCAGATCAATGAATTAATAATAAATTCAGAAAAGACCAAAGTATTGATCTTCTGGAGTTGTATAAAAAAATCACTGCTCAAATGGCACGTGGGCAAAGAGACAATTACTGTTTCAAAGTCGTACAACTATCTCGGGTGCTGGCTGTGTGAGTCGGGCAAAGCGACTTTGCATTTACGCAAAATGAAATCGAAAGTAGAGTCTACAATCTACGCTTTGTGCAAACTACACGAGAAAATGCAAAGCCCAACGACCATCCCAATCAGAAAGGTGTTACAATCTAAAATAAGGGCAATCGCGAGTTACGCACAGCAGGCATTCCCAGGCAAAATGAACACAATGATGGAAAAAGCGCAATGCCGGGCGTACAAACGCGTCTTCAAACTACCTAAATACACTCGCAATAGCTGGATTCGCTTGGAGTTTGGCCTGGTACAACAGAGTAAAGAATGCTTGGGAGTGCACGCAAAATTCTATTATCAAGTACTCAAAGCTCCGGATGGGAGCTTGAGGAGCATGCTAAAATCCATCTATGGAGGACCTTCTAACCCATGGCAGGCCTACATGCAGGCAGAAGCAGTAGAAATCTTAGACTTGGCAACACAGAATTGGGGTCAAGAGGACATAAACTATCCGGTTATCAAAAAGGTAATCAACAAACAATGTTACCAATTATCAAGAAAAATTGATCTAGTTCATTTCGAGAGTGGGAGAGGACCATCTGGGATGATCGCCACATACATAGAGCACAAATCCCAGCCTTACCTACACCAAGCATTGGGGAGAAAGGCCCTAAAAAACATTCAGTGGGCCAGACTAGTACCACTCCCAATAAAAGAACTGAATTCGGGGTGGAAAGCCCTTGAACACAAAATCAGCTGCAGAATTTGTAAATTCAAAACAGAATCATTACTACATCTGATGTGCTGTTGTCCAGGCCTGTTACAATCTCGTCTGAGGCTACTAAAGCCAATATGGCTACGCAAAGGTGTTCGGACAGTAAAAGAAGCTGTTGTGGCTCTATTTTCTTGCACTTTACCGACCGACTTGGCCAGATTTGGAAGATACATGGAGGAAGTGCGTTCCAGACTGGTTAAAGAATAAGATCTCACCTACTGCAAGAAAATAGACTTGCAGTGGACAGACGAAGGAACACTTCCTGTCATAATGTTTTATATACAATTAACTTTTAGCTTTTATATTTTAATTGCATTTTTCATGGAATGAAATTGGTTATAATCGTAAATGAATTCCTTTTAATGCTCTGATTTTGATCACTTTCCTTTTTTTAAATTATGCTGTTACATTGCAAATGGTTTTAAGTAACTGTGCAATAAATAAAATAATATAATATAAAAAAAAAAAAAAAATAATAGAGATGGAGAAAGGAACTTTTGGATGGTTCCTTTCATCAGTACAGTTGCTTTTAGGTACTGACTTAAGGGGTTATGCATTAGTGTTGGTATCAGCCCATGGCATTTCGTGGATGTGAACTGCTTAGAAAATATTTCACACACACATTGCAGTTGATTACTTTTTTGATGTACTTTTTTTAAACTTGGAGAACTAACGACCCCCTTAGCACCTCTCAGCCTGTATAAATGTCACTGCCTCCAAACCTCCAGTTACCCTGAAAGCAGTGATGCGCTTTATTTGCGGGTGTAAAACTTCAACTGCAACCACGTGCCTTAAAGGTAAAGCATTTGTAAACATATACTTCTGAAAAGAAGTTAACTATGATTGGCATTTCATGAATATTCACTTGCAGACTTTAATACCCCTTTAGGGTGGCTTGATCCATCAATCCATCTAGGAAAATTGAGTGGTGTCCCCTGGCCTGCAAATGCTTTAACTGTCTTTATATTAACATTTCAGTAAAGTGCAAAGTGTGAATGTAGCTATGGGGTAGTGTGTAGGGCTCCCACATGTAAAAGTTGAGGTTTGATTCTTAGTAGTTAGATTCTTGCTATTTTTTTAAAAACAAAATATCTTTATTAGTTTTACATTTTCGATACCACTCGATGCATACATTCTCAGCCTCATGGTAAACACTCATGCTTTTGAATTGTTTCATCTGCTTTGTTTACAGTTCTAAGGCAGTACCTCTTTCTGTGAGTCCAAAACAGGCCCTCCCCTTTCCTCCGGTGGTTATCACAAAGCCACATGGCCATCTCAAGGGGAGAGAACAATGTGTTGCTGGGGCAGCAGAGATAATTCAACTGTATATAATGAACAACAAACAATACCCCAAAAGAAGTAACCCAACTGCATGTGTGACCCCTCAGTGCACCCTTTCATCTCTGAAATGGCTCAGGAAGATATTCCAACCCTGGTATTGTCCCCTCGTTGATCCTAATGATTATATGTATGGATTTACATATGTGTATTTCTTTGTACAAATATGTATAATAACTATGTTTTTTAAAATATATAGATATTCTTTAGGTCTACTTAACAAATAGAATAATATATATCTTATGGTTAAATATATATTATTCTATGCTTAACATGTATACAGATCAATGCATAGTTTTCCTATAAGTTATTTGATTAGATTCATATGGGTCGCTGTTTTATTTATCTATCACAATATGTGAATATTATCATAACTATTTTATCTACAAGTGGTTCACTATTGAAATATTGTGAAAAAATAACATTAAAATAGAATAAAATTAAAAAATTGTATAGATCTTGATATATTAGCTTCCTTATACATGTATACCCTTTCTATGTAATTATGTATCTATACATTTCTTACTTTACTCCGACTATAGAAGAAAAAAAAGAAGAAAAAAAACTTTGACACTCGCCAATGCACTGCTCTGTCTCACCCTATACCTCTCTCAATATATTCTCTAACTCCACTCTCTGATTCATCCCAAACCTCATTATACTACTATGATCTCTAAAATAACTCTTTTTAGACTCTTCTCTCCTCTATCCCTGCTTGGCTCAGCCCAAACCTCATTTTACTATGATGATCTTCAAAACAACCCTTTCTAAATTCTTCCATCATGTAGCCCTCCTATGACTTATCCCAAACCTCTTTTTACTACTATGATCTCCCTAATCCCTTTCTAGAGATTCTTGCCCCCTCCATCTCTCCTTTTACTCACCCCAAACCTCATCTCACTACTATGATCTCCCATATAACACATTCTAGAATCTTTCCTCTTCCATCCCTTCATTATCCTATTCACTCCAACTAACAGACTTGCATGTCTCCTGCTCAAATTAACTCATATTTCCCTATAGTAATCTACCACTAATCTTTTTTTGGTTCCGGAGTAGCATGTCACTCGCCGAAAAGTGCTTCAATGTCTTGTCATGGGAAGTAAGCGCTATTTAAAGACAATTACAATAATGTGCTGTCAGCACAGCAAGGACTGCCCCCTCCATCACCCTCCTAAGTTTCATTCTTTCCTTAAAGCAGCATCCTAGAAAAACTCTGCTTTGCCTAGGAAACAGGCTTTCCTAGCCTCTTCATTCCACTGCCACCAGTCACTTTTACAAAATTCAGTTCACCCAGTGGCCCCCTTGCTGCTCCAGCCAGGCTTCAGGGGCCTGAGAACACCCATATCGCAAACTCACAGCTCGAGCTTTCGATACTACAAGAAGATGTATCGGTAACTGCTAGACAATCATATACATTTTTCCAAGGTAACTATTTTTACCATTCTTAAAAGACTTTGGGGCATATTTACAAGCCCCTTGCGCCACTTTTGCGCCGCCGTTGCGTCACGCATGTGACGCAGCGGCGATGCAAACCAGGTGCCGCGTTACGCTATATTTACAACGTGACGCATCTAGGGAGATGCGTCACGTAGTAAACCCCTGCGCCACATGAAACCTGCGTCAGGTTTCATGTGGGCGTACCGGCGCAGGGGGGGGGGCGTTCCGGCGCAGGAACGCCTCGGAAAAGTGACGCAGTGAAATCTACAAGATTTCACGCAGTCACTTTTCCGACGCTGGTGTGTCAAATCCTTACGCCTGCTTCAAGCAGGCGTAAGGATTGACACACCATGTTAGGGATAGGGAAGGTTGAAACAGTGCTGGAGTTGCGTCGCGCTTGCGACACAACTTCAGCACTGCGCCAACCTTCCGCCGGCAGATGCGTCACGCATCTGCTTATCCTTGCGCCACGATGCGCCGTATTGTAAATGCGGCGCATCGGACGTGGCGCAAGGGTAAACTTGCGTGACGCATTTTCCCTGGCGCATCCCTGCTGATATGCAGGGATGCGCCAGGGAACGTAAATATGCCCCTTAGGGTTGTAGCTTTCGCATGCTTTTCTGTTAATAATAGGAAAAGAATTCACCTCAATGGAAGGCTCTGTCACAAACAACCCCCCAAATGTATTTCTTTAACAGGAAGAGTGCATGTTGACTGGAGTTTATTATTTGCATCTTTTGTGACTTTTACTATTCTGTTGCTGGTTTGACCAACAGGGCAGAGAATAACCTTCCAAGCACAGCCTAGCACACATTACCAACTGCATTCTCACCAATTCACAATCTAGCAGTCATGCTTCAAAAACAGTGCTCTCATACCCCTCTCGAACTATCGGTCACTCTACCAACAGCACTCTCACACCTCTCTCAGTAGCCGTCACCCACTACTGACAGATATTTAACATGCTTCAAAGTCTAACAGTCTTCAGCAACCAACAGGCTTGAGAGACATAGCAGTGTCACATTAGCAATGGCACTCTTGCTTTCTTGACTGATTACCAGTCATACCCTACCAGGCATACTCCCTGCCAGCATGCAAGCAGTCCCACACTATCAACAGCACACTCACATTTATCAAAATAGCACTCAGTTTCAGTTTAGAAACATTTTATTCGGAAGATGTTTTCATCCATAAAAGTAGCATAGATATAACAAATAAAACATTACATACAATTAAAATGCTGTCCACAGAAAAATGAATGTGACAAAAATATCAGGTACAAAATTTTTAAAATAGTAAAGTGCCATGTGCTCTTATAGCATGAGTTAAAAATGAGCCTACATGTAAACAGGTTTCCACACCAGACAGTTACATAAGCAATGAAAACACGGCTCTAGACTGCCTGATATTGGGATACTTCTTTTTAAAAAGAGGAATTAAAAACAGCCTGATATAAAATTCATAAAATTTACAGAACAATAAGAAATGTATCATTGTTTGGCCGGTTTTACCACCACACAGGCACAGGATAGCAGCATGATTTGACTGATACTCAAGCTCGAAAGCTAAATAACACAGAGTGCTCCCATCTTCCACAGGGCTACCACATATAAACAGGGGGACAATCGGGGGCGCTCAGGGACAAATATGCAGCAATCTGGGGCTTCCCTGCTATATTTCTGAGACGCCTTTCCTGCATAGATTCATAAAAAAATGAAACTACTTTTCTTTTACTCAGGATTGAACATGAATTTGGCTCAACAAAAGCCCTCTGCATACCAATTTTACCCAGTTCTGATTCCACATATGCCAACCACGGAATTCGGAGGCTATTGTCGCAAGAGAGGCAATCAAGTATTATATCTCTAGTTAATGATGCCTTCTTGTTGCTCCAAATTGACAACCAAAAAATTAAGGGTCTCAACCTAATAAAATCCATTATATATTGTAGGTTCAGTTCTTCATGGCATATAACGTGTGAAGTGGAGATGGGTTCTTCAAGGAGTCGCCTGCAAAACCTATTTTCTTCATATTGTATGGCTTCACAGTTTGCAATCCCCCATATTTCGGCTCCATAGGTAGCAATGGAAGCACGTTGACATTTGTAAATCTGCAGTAAGAGTACCAATTTCCCCCCCCCCCCTAGGTTGAGAGAGACAAAATAGAGAACCAATTGCCTTTGAGAACTGTGTTCTGCGGTGTACAATCCCAGGTGCCCCTACTCACAAAGCAGAAAACATAACTCCCAAATATGGGAAACTATTAACACTAATATCAAAATGGCACTCATTTATTACTAACAGCACTCTGACATGAATGGCAGACTAGCAATCACACACTACTGGGTCACACCCATCACAGACTAACTGTCACACACTGCAACAGCACTCTAACACCTGTCACTGACTAGAAATCACACACTACTGACAGCACTTTCACAGCCCTAATAGAATAGCAGTCTCATATGTCCAGCAGCACATTCACCCCTCTCACAGAACAGCTGGCACACACTGTCGGAAGCACCTATGCACTTTTCATAGACTAACAGCCTTGCACTACGGATAGCACTCACACCCCTAAGAGTAGAAGTCAAAAAGTACTGATGCCTTGTTACACCCAGCACAGACTAGGAATCACACATTACCGAAAGCACTCCCAGACCCATCACAGATTAGCAGTCACACGCTGTGGCAATACCCTCAAACCCTCACAGACCGCACATCATACACTAATGACAGCACTCTCACAGCTCCTACAGACTAGTAATCTCATTCAATTGTCAAGTGATCCTATCCCTCAAATTGACTAGAAATAATGCACTAGCAAAAAGACTCTTACGCCCCTTAAAGACTAGAAGTCAGACAGCACTGACAGCATACTTGAAACCCTCATAGAATAGCAGTCACACAGTACCAACAACTCTGTAACACCCCTGAAAACTGGGGGGTGTATTTATCAATCTTTCACGCAGCGCAACGCAGCAAGCCACCTTACTGCACTGTGTGAAAGGGCAGGAATGTGCCATATTTAATATTACATGGTGTATTCCTGTCCTTTCCTAACGCTGGTGCACTTTTGGATGCCTAACAACAATGTAGGCACCCATGGGTCATGTTCTAAGGGTGCCTGCATTGTTGGCAGGATTGTTTTTGTACAGGAAGGGACACCTTACTGCACAAAAACAATCTTGAGAGGCATTTTCCCCTTTTTATGTATGCAGCAAAATGAAGCACTCATAGAAAGAGGAAAAACCGAGGAGAGAGAAAGATATTTATCCTCCTTACGCCTCACCTGTAGAGGCATAGCATTTAAATGCATTCCCAGGTCTACCACTAATGGTAAATATGGGAATTTGCCAAAACCCATGGGTGGATGTGTGGGAACACCCACACTCTACCCATGGAATGCCTCCCTGGGGCAGAGTAACGCAAGGCAGCAATTTGCGCTGCCTTGCTTTACCCCAGATGTATCAAGCCATGCAGGGCCATGCAAGGTGGCCTTGCGTGGCTTGATAAATCTCACTTAGGTTTTGCATCGCCCTTGCACCTCCTTGGGTGGCGCAAGGATGATGCAAAGCCTTGATCATTCTGGCCTGCGATGTCTCACACTACTGACAATCACACCTGTAATGTTCTAATAGAGCTAGCTTTAAAGTGTTAACACCCGTAAACACATGCATTCACAAAAGCAAACTCAGGGATGTTTATAGTTGCACTGCATCGTGCTCCTGCATATACTTATCTTTGATGGGAGTGACCACTAGTAATGGACTAAGGGGTCCAGCCTGCATCAGGAGAGAGCTGTTTCCACCTTTTCGAAATTGAGATGGCAAGAAAAAGAAACATTACAAAAAACATTGTGGTAAAACTATTGTCAACAAAAAGATAGGATTTACATTTTTTGTAATTAATTATGTAATTCATTCCCCAAGGATACAAGATCTCCAGGAAGGACCGCCCCACCCGCCCGGGAGGAGGAATCGCCATCGTCCACAAATCCACCCTCCGCCTCAGCACACTCCCCGACGAGCCCACAGACCTGATGGAACACCTTCACTTCAAGATACTGGCCAGCCCTACCACCACCCTCCGAGGAACCCTCATCTACCGACCCCCTGGACCCCGCGGACTTTTCGCCAACTCCATCACAGACATCGTCTCCCCGCATGCCATCGCGTCCACCAACTACACCCTACTGGGAAACTTCAACTTCCACCTCGACAACCAACTGGACCCCAGCACCACATCTCTACTGGACAACCTCCACAACATTGGATTCCGCCAGATCGTGACCGAATCCACGCACTCAGCAGGACACACCCTCGACCCCCTCTTCACAACAGGAAACTCCATCACCTTCAGCCACACCACCGAACTCCCATGGACTGACCATCGATGCGTCCACTTCACCTTCAGAACACCCACCATCCACAGACACCAGCACCTGCTCCCACGAAGAAACTGGACCAGAATCACCGACGACCAGCTAACCTCATCATTCAGCAACTCCACCCCAACCATCGCAGAAAACGACGACCCCAACACCGCAGCCCAAACCCTGCACAGATGGATCTCCGACTGTGCCAACACCATAGCCCCCCTCAAGAAAAACAACAACACCCACACCAAGAAAGCCAGATGGTTTACCACCGAACTTCGAGAGTCCAGACGCACTTGCCGCCGCCTCGAAAAGGCCTGGAGGAACACCAAATCCACAGAGGCCCACAACAACTTCAGAGCCGCCACCAACGCCCACCACCAACTCATCAGAAAAACGAGGAAAAAAGCGATTGAAGACAGAATCTCCACTCACGCACACAACAGCAAAGAACTCTTCAACATCATCAAGGAGTTCGCCCAACCCACCAGCGAGTCCACCGACATCCCTCCCTCACAAGACCTCTGCGACAAACTCAGCACCTTTCTCCACCACAAAATCAAGAGCATCTACGACAACTTCGACGAAGACAACCAACACACTGAACCCTCACCAACCACCCCCGACACCCTGAAGCCAGCGATCGACAACTGGACAGCCCTCACCACCGAAGACACACTGAAGACAATGAAGTCAATCCACTCTGGGGCCCCCACGGACCCCTGCCCCCATCACATTTTCAACAGAGCCGCCGACACCATCGCACCCATGCTCTGCCACACCATCAACCGCTCCCTGGCAACCGCCTCGTTCCCCGATGACTGGAAACACGCCAAGGTCAATCCCCTCCTGAAGAAACCCTCGGCAGACCCCACCGACCTCAAAAACTACAGACCCATCTCCCTGCTCCCGTTCCCAGCGACAGTCATCGAGAAAGCCACCAACAGCCAACTCGCCACATTCATCAAAGAGCACAACATCCTCGACTCCTCCCAATCCGGCTTCAGAAAAAACCACAGTATGGAAACCGCCCTCCTCGCCGCAACAGACGACATCCGCACCATACTGGACAAAGGAGAAACAGCAGCCCTCATCCTCCTCGACCTCTCAGCGGACTTCGACACAGTCTCTCACCGCGCCCTAATACGCAGACTCCACGACGCAGGGATCCAAGACAAGGCCCTCGACTGGATCCGCTCCTTCCTCTCCGGCAGAACGCAGCGGGTCAGACTCCCCCCTTTCCTCTCGGACCCTACACCAACCACCTGCGGAGTCCCCAGGGGTCCTCCCTCAGCCCTACGCTCTTCGACGTCTACATGGCTCCACTCGCCCCCATCGTCAGAACCTACGGACTCAACATTGTGTCATACGCAGACGACACCCAACTCATCCTCTCCCTATCCAACGAACCCAATACCACCAGGCACAACTTTCGAGAAGGCATGGAAGCCGTCGCCAAATGGATGAAAAACAGCTGCCTACAACTAAACACCAACAAAACAGAAGTACTCACCATGGGCCCAAACCCCGACACCTGGAACGACACCTGGTGGCCCTCGGAAGCCCGCCCACCCCCACGGACCACGCACGCAACCTGGGAATCATCCTGGACTCCAAGCTCAAAATGGACCGCCAGATCAACTCCGTCACGACCTCCTGCTTCCACACCCTCCGCCTCCTATGTAAGACCTTCAAATGGATCCCCCTCGAACACAGAAAGACCGTCACTCACACCCTGGTCACCAGCAGACTCGACTACGGCAACGCACTCTACGCCGGAATCAACAAAAACCTCACCCGCAAGCTACAGAACATCCAGAACGCTGCCGCAAGACTGGTCCTCGACCTGCCAAGACACTGCCACATCTCCCAGCACCTGCGCACATTCCAATGGCTCCCCATCGAAGCTAGAGTCACCTTCAAGATGCTCACCCACGCTCACAAGGCCTTCCACGACACCGGACCAGCATACCCGAACAGCCGACTCAAATTCCACGCACCCCAGAGGACCCTACTATCAGTCCAGCTCTCCTACGCCGTGGTCCCCCGCACCAGAAAGACCAGATCAGGAGGCCGCTCCTTCTCCTTCCTCGCGGCCAGAGCCAGGAACGCCCTTCCGCTCCACCTCAGACAGACAACATCGCTCCCCATCTTCGCAAGAAACCTCAAAACCTGGCTCTTCGACAGACCCCCCCCCTTGATGGACTGGAACCTGCTAACCCCCCAGCGCCTTGAGACCGTTACGGGTGAGTAGCCGCGCTTAACAAACGCCTGATTGATTGATTCATTAATTGCTATTTACTAACCCGCTCCTATCTAAGGAACAGTAGGGGAAGGGATGGACTTTGGAGGGGTTAAACTTATTATTCCCACTCTAATGTAAGAAAAAGCAGGGGATGTGTTGGACTTTGGAAGAGTTAGATTTACTATTCCCACTTAGCAACAGTAGGGAAAATATACCATTCCAAATCCTAAACTAAAAAAAAACATTTAAATGCATAACAAAATTAGAAAAAATTACATGTTCAAAATAAAAAATTAATTCATTATAGATAAGTAAAATACACATGAAAGAAAAAAACAAATTTCATAATAAAAAATGAATTAAAAAAAATAAAACAAAAATATTTAAAATAAATATACCTTCCTCCATACTACCCAAATTAACACTCCATCATACAAAAAAAGTTATAAATAAAACATTATTAATATTAGATGAATTATTAAATAAAACAAATAATTAATATACAGCTCTTACGCAAAATCTTAGTATTAAATACACTGACTAACAAATTAACAATTGATTAAATAACACAAAATTAACATAACAAGTAATCAACTAAATAATTTACATAATTAATTGTTAATTAATATTTTATTTAACATACCAAAATATAACAAATATAAAACAATAATTTATATTTTCAGTAACTTCCCACCTAATCAGCTACAAACTAAGCCCACTAATAAATTAAAAAATACCAATTAAATCATAAATACACATTACAAACTATACTAAAAAAATAAAAAACAATTATCATAATACTAATGCCTACAAATAATACATTAATTAATGCACATTAAATTAATTAAATACAATATTTATTATAACTAAATTAAAGTAAATGAATGTAAACAATATTGTATACAGCCATATTAAAAGAAACAATATTTCATACCTAAAAAGCGATATTCTTGCTATGTTTGAGTTGACAATGTTTTTGACACGATATCCTTGTATCAGAATTTTTGGTTTCATTATAGTTTGGTAATTAATCTTACAGTCTTTTAACTCTGATCCATAGTGGTCAGATTTTTGTGATCCATGGAGAGTTGGTTGAGTTTGAGATGGAGGTATGTCATTCGGACTTGTATTTAATTTACTACTGAGGCTCGTGAAATGTCACTTGGAGATGAGATTTTCAAGTAAGGCTGAGTAGCAACAGAGTAGAAGTAAAATCAAATATCGCCAGGGCTTTAAGTGGGCCGGGTCTGTCCGGGTCTGAGCACCGACAGTTATTTTCAGGGGGCCTCGAAACGGGTCTCTATCAGGCTCTATTTTCGGGCCTCGCAGAGGTAGTCCGTTATCTTTTTTTTTCTTGGACTGCAGTGAGTAGAACTAGAAGGTTTACAGCTGTGTTGGAAGATAGGAAGCGATGGAACGTGAGTAATGTGGTGAAGTTGAGAAAAAGTGGGGAGTGCGTCTGGACTCGAGGTTAGTACGGAAAGAATCTTCTGGTGATGTACAATATGCTGATTTAGAACAGCAAGCACCTTTGGCTGGTAAGCAGGTCTGAATGACAGAACGAGTGGATCTGCGAAGGAGTGCACATCAAAGGAAGATACCATCAAGGTTGAACGATTACGCGTGAGGGTATGTTTGTGGTCCTGTGTTGTTTCCAATGGGCATTAAGTAATAGGTAGCTTTAGTTGCATTATTTTCACGCTTAAAATGAATATATCTGCATTTATTGTTTTATTTCCTATGGGTATCATTCAGTATATAGTCTCATTTTGTATTATTGTTCTTAAAGACAGATGTGTTGCATTTTACGTCACCATTCTAGAATAGAGAATCCGAATGTATGAACGAAAATGTTCCCCTCCTCAGCAGTTGAAGTTGGGAGATTGCTCGGGCTGCTGGCAGAGGCGCAACTAGAGCCACATTTCGGGGGGGGGGCTAATTCTTCCAGCGATAGTCAGAGTGGAGATGCAGGGGCTCTAAGAAGGGGTGAAAAAACAACAAAGCCTCGTTAGCAAGTAAATGGTCTTTTAAAGACCCGTGAAGTACTCGGGTGCGGCTGTGTGTGTGCCTGGGAAGCTGTCTCAGCCCGGGCTGACACACACGAGGGGGGGGAGTGAAGCCATTTACGCCCAATGGGCGTTGCGCGACTGGCTGCTGGTGCGTTTATTACTTTTATAAGCAAGTTCATTTTTACAGCATCGCTTGGAATATATTTAACAAGTGACGTTTCACACAGGAGCCAATTTCCTGTGCTAGAATTAGTGCCCACTTCGCCCTTACTTGAACCTCTGCCTGACATTAATCAATCCAGCCATAACCCAGCCCAGAGCCACTCACCTGCTAGCAACCAAAGAAGAGATGGCAGGAGCGTCGCTATCAGCTTTTTTTGCTTAACGGCAACCAACATGTGCATGGCAATTTGCAATGCTTGTGGGGGATCAGAGGAAATTAGTAACATATATTACTATTTAACCGAGACGCGTGCACTCGGCAGGGCTATGAATGGCCGCGCTGCGAACCACCCCAGATCTCACGAACAAGTCAATCCTATTCGCGACTGCTAGTTTGACGCCTCTTATTTATGTGTTTTTATAAAGTGCGTACTTTACCCAGAGGTGTCAGAGTGCTTTAAAATAGAGTGAAGTAAATTACATACGGAGTTCGGAGTAACATGGTAGTAGATGGCACTACTCAGGGCTTTAAGTGGGCCGGGTCTGTCCGGGTCTGAGCACCGGCAATTATTTTCAGGGGGCCTCGAAACAGGTCTCTAGCGGGCTCTATTTTCGGGCCTCGCAGAGGTAGTCCGTTATCTTTTTTTTTTCTTGGACTGCAGTGAGAGCATGCACATCGATGTGTGCATGCTCATTTTACTCACTACTGAGTAGTGGAGGTCAAGGCATGACGTCATGCCAGGTGAGCCGTGTTGTAGGAGGACTCTGTGGCATGTTTTGACGGGGTTGGTGGCTCCGTTAAAACTCACCCCTGTGAAGCCGCGTTGCCTTCTGGGAGCAGTGCTTCTAGTACACTCAGCCTCACGTGAAGCCACCCTATACGGGAGGTGTCTGCCTGGGCATTTCCCGGGATGACGACACCGGTCTTGGGGTACTGGGGAGGGTGTATGGCATTATCCATACATAGCCTTGCTGTAATAAGGAGGGGAAGAGAGTGAGCCTGAGCAGGGTATTCCAAATCTGATGACACTCTGAGGAGTCCTAGAGCTGACGGCTTGTCAGAGCAGGGGGTACTGCTACACTAGTTATCTTTATTTAGACCACGCCCCTACTAGATAGGCCACACCCCTTTGAGGTTTGCCCTACCCCTTTTAGAGCACCCCCAGTTTTTTTTCCCCACTTAAAGCCCTGAATATTGCTATTTGTCAGGAAATTGACCTAGCGGTTCCATGTACTGGTTAAAAAGCATAGGTGAAAGGATTGAGCATTTTGGGATACCGAGATCTAATCTCCAGATATTGCAGAGTGTGTTTGGTATTTTTATTTTTAGGCATCTGTATCCAGAAAGGATATAAACCAATTTGGAACTGTACGTCCTAGACCCATTCGGTCTCTCATCGTCTTTAATAATGTGCGATGGTTAACTGTATCAAACACCACATGGAGGTCTAGGAGTCTCCTGAATCCAAAATTCTCAGGGCATCATCAATAATACTTAGAATTGCAGAATTTATGCTGTACCCAGTTTGAAGCAAAAATTATATTCCTCCAAGAGGTTGTTGTTATTGATCTATTAGTTGAGTTGTATCAACATTTTACCAAAAAACAATAGGTTCAAAACCTGATGGAAGTTATTAATATAATCTGTATATTCTATTTTTTCAGTAAGGGGTGACATAGCCGATTTTGAAACAGACAAGAAAACAAAGTACTCATGACACTCATTCAAAACAGAGCAATGGAGTGCAAGATTTCTTTTAAAGTTAATGTTTCAATGGGTTCAGAAAAGTAAGAGAATGATCTAGTTGACATGATAGTTTGCATGCGCTCTGTAAATAGGACTAACTTCCAAACTAACACTTCTAAAAATAGCACTTCTCAATATTTAATTCTAAAAATCAAAACTTTGAAAAAAGAAAAGTTCCTAAAGTGCAGGTTCCCAAATTATACTGAAGCATGGACAGTGTAAAAGGGGTTAAAGTGATTTTTTTGGGGTATAGAGGTTAAGGGTATGGTTTAAAGTGTTATGTTTAATGGTAGAGGTTATGTGGTATATCACTGTAATTACTGCGTGCCAGATGACAGACCACCTTCAGTAACTATTATGGGGTCGATTCCGATCTCGGCCGGTAGGGCACCGAATCGGATTCGGCTGTACCGGATCCGATTCGGAGCCCTCTTTTCCGACCGATTCGTGCATGCGTCCGGGCGAGCGAGTATGATGCGAGCGTATGCGAAATCGCCGACCGACTCGTTCGCGGGACCCAACCGCTCCGACCGACTCGCACGGACACGACTCGCACCGCGCAATGGAGACGTTCCCCGACCGAGCAATTACGATGCGCGCCTCGAGCAGTCCGACCGACTCGCGCCGTCCGGCTCCAAAGAGCAGTCGGAGCCGGACTTTGGGGGTCCGTGTCGGACCCCCCTGCACGCGTAGCCGCGCGAGTCGCACACAGGGGGGACCCATGGGCCCCCCTACCTGTGCATGTACGGCGCGAGCCGCTTCGACGCATACCCGCTGTAGGGGGCGCCCTTGTTCGCGTCGCACCCATTGAGTCAATGGGAGCCCGTGTACGCGTTGTACGACCGGCTCCCATTGACTTCAATGGGAGTCCGATCGAATCGAGTCCGATTGCATGCGTACGCATCATACTCGTTCGGTCGGGCTGCTAGAGTCCGATTCGGTCGGAAATCTCTCCGGGTCCGGCTCGGTCGGAGAGATTTCCTGCCCAAATCGGAATCGGCCCCTATGTGTCTACCAATAGGAAGCTATCTTAATCCATCCATCTCACCCGACAATGTAGTGCCATGAACTGGGCAGGAGAATATTAAAACGCCATGGAAGGATCCAACAATGGGTTTCATACTTATAGAAGCAAATGCTGATTTAAGAAGCTCAAGAGACTCCTTAAAAACTTGCTGACTGGTAAATTTCAACCACTCATCAATAGAACTACTTCAACAAGTTCTAACCTATTTCCATTATTCAAACAATGAGCTTCTGTGACTCGAGTTTCACAGACAGCTGATCGCTCAACACAAACTAAAACTGTTATTAATAGATCTTCAGATATCATCATACCAGGAATTTGTTGGCCACCATAATATCTATGGTAGAGAATAAACAAATTCCCATGTATAGTCAGGCAGTATTAAATAGCCTTACCATCGATCTAACACCTCAAACAAACCTGAACTTTGGATAGGATTTATCTCACTAAAGATAGTTAAGGACCAAGGCCTGATTCACAAGATAGACTTACACATTTGTGTAAGTAAATGCTTTTTTCAGTATTCACAAAACTGCATTTTAATAGTAAGTTTATAAGTGCGAATACTCCGCAGTCGGGCGAAGAACTCTGCACATAAAAAAGATAGGCCAGGCCTAGGATCAAAAAACAATATTACTGGTATTATGATGACAGTAGGGGAGGTCAAGGCCTTCTATTATGTGGATGACATCCTTCTGACCTTGTCACGTCCTTTGTCCTCAGTGGTGTCCTTGTTGACTCAATTGGATTTCTTTTCTCAGTTCCCCGTATATAAAATAAATTGGTTCATATGTGACGCTCTACCTTTAACACTTTCCACTATGAGTGCCTCTGTGGCTGTGCTGCCCTTTAAATGGCTAGATAATCATTAGAAATACCTGGGGATTTATATAAGCCAAGGTCTGACAATGTACAACCAATTATAGGTACTATGAAATGTGATTTTCAGAGGTGGTCGACTCTGAACCTAATCTTTTGGGCTAAGGTCCAGATCATAAAGATGAATGTCATCCCTAAATTTAATTATGTATTTGATATGCTACCCCTCCACACACTTCCGTCCACCTTTCAGGGCATTACACAAAGCATTTCTCAGTTCATCTGGGGATCGGATAAACCATGGTTTAAGGGTGCTAAGCTGTTTGCCACCATTGTAAAGGGCACAACACTTGGAATGTTATTGGATGGTGTTACAGTTGGCTCATTTGGTGTATCTTCTTCCCACATGTAGAACAACACCTATTTGTGTCTTACTAAAGTAACATATTGTGCATACCTCTGAGATCTTGGCATATATTACACTTCAAGATAAGCTCTAGCTCCCTCTCTAACCCCATCTTCCATGCTTTGCAATATGACTGGTGGTGGGCCCACACTATGATAAAAGTCTTGGACTTAGTGCACTCCAAAGCGTCGCTCTGGCATAATGCAGCCATTACCATTGAGGGAGAGAATATTAATTGGTCTTCATGGAAAACACATTGCATTTGCAATATCGATTACCTACTCTCTCCTGGCTCCCTCAAACCATTTCCTGATCTCCAAACTTAGTATGACCTCCCAGGTTCTTAGTTCTGGTGGTACATCCAATTGTCTCATGAATGAATGAATGAATGACAGAATTCGTAAAGCACTAGAACCACCCCCTGAGGGGTACCTCTGCGCTATGGGAGCAAGGTTACCAGACCAGGACGATCAGTTACAGAAGAATTCAGTCTTCAGGACTTTCCTAAAAAGAAGGAGCTCAGTATACTTTCAAAGGTGTAAAGGCAATAAATTCCAGTATTGTGGAGCAAGGTAGGAGAAAGCCTTGCTCCCTGCATGAGACTTCCTAAAACAGGGGTAACAAGAAGGGCTTTCTCCCCTGAACGAAGAAGTCTGCTCGGCTGAAAGCGGATCCGTTTTTCAGTTAGATAGCTAGGACCCTTGCCGTTTAGTGCTTTATGTACAAAACAACAGATCTTAAACTTAAGTCTTTGGCGTATTGGTTGCCAATGTTGATGACACAAAAGAGAGAGAGAGGTTGTTCTGGGTGGCATACTAAGAACCAAACAGGCAGCAGTGTTCTGAACCACCTCAAGCTTATTCAGCAAAGATTAATTTGTGTCCGTTAAAACCGCATTGCAATAGTCTAATAGTCATGCTGTGTCTGCTATATTGGGGAAAGAACAATTTGTTCTGTCGAGATCCCCCATTACTCATTATATCCACACTAGGAATCACTTTAGTGGGGTCATATCAAGTATATACACTATTTTGATTGATCACTGATTTTCTGAAGCTACATCGGAGTCGCCATATACCTGGTGGGAAGCACAACTTAACACACAATTCCTTGAGGATGAGAGGGAAACACTATTGGCAGATTATAGTAAGGGGTTACGAGCGTCACAGTTTCAATGTAGCTATTTCAAGCTCCTTCATCATTGGCATTGGTCTCCGGCGAAATTATGCACAACTTATCTTAGTGTTGACTCTTGTTGTTGAAGATGCGGTGATCGAGACTGTGACATTGTTCATATGATTTGGGAATGCATCAAGATATACGGTTTTTGGATATTTTGTGGATGCAGATTTTGAATCTTCTGAAAGAGGAGCTACAGGTGTCCAGGCCGTTGACTGCCCTTCTAACTCTATTGCATGACACCTCCAGCATTCCTCCTTTAACACAACATGGTAACAGAAGACTCTCTACTACCTTAGGTGTGGCCAAAATGACAGTTTTCTGTCTTTGGAGGTCACCTAGCACTCCTTTCAGACTTGGCTGGAGGGTATGTACGAGGTGGCACTTTTTGAGAGACTAATTTATAAATTGAATGATAAGTTGCAGGTTTTCGAAGAGATCTGGGGTGCCTTTCTCCGACATTGAGGAAATTACTTATGGTATACCTGGATTATTAATTGTAAATTAATAGAGAAATGCAACCCAAAAGAGGATAGAATTTCCCCATCCTGTAACAGGAGCTTTTTTGGCACTTTCTTTCACCTTTGATGCTTCTGGAGTCTAGAGTCAGTCTTGTGAAACTTATCTGAGCATATTTATCTTGGCATAATGTACTGTCTCTCCCTTCATGCCCTTTTTTCTGATGACTGGCTTATGGGGTGCATAGGTTTGATGAAGACCTGAGTAACCCGGGTGCCATGACTGTTGGGGTGAGCAGGATCCGAGACGGGTTTTAAATTATCCTTAGGTGAAGGGTTCTCTTATCTTTCCTTCTTGCTTTCTTTCTCTCATTATGTCATTCTTTCTTTCTTTCCTTCTAGCTTTCTTTCTTTTTTTCTTTCCTTCTCTCAGTCATATCTCAGGAATTTCTTATTCCTATGGTCTTATTTTTTACTTTTTTTTGCTTTGACAATGTCTATTTTTTTTGTATACATTTAGAACCGATTTTAAAATTATAAAATATTTTACAATATCTAAATGTAAAAGTGGTTCCTTTTTTGTTTACTATGTATATATTTTATGTTTTATATTAATATTTAAAGGTCAGCTCTATAACTTTACATAGAATAAAGTCATATCATTTCAACCCAGAGCCTGCTTTTAACTTTCATCAATTGATCGATGCGCTCACTCATCCCTCCACTGTAGACTCATTCTCACAAAGACCCAACCACACAATTACACACACACAAATCCGTTCAAAGAAGAACCACTTTAAATGAATTGTCCAGAACTGCTGGCTTTGCAAATGAAATGTATAATGTGCTGTTTAGGCAAAGCCATATAATACAGTCATGCAATCAAATAATAAATATCAGTAAAACCAGGAGTCTTTTAAACATGTAAAATAAGAATAAGAAAAAGAATACAAAGTCAAAATAATAAAAACATGTCGATGAACTGGGCTTGGGACTAGCCTAAGTAACATAGCTTGTGATGAGTGTGCTAAGACTGAAACTATTATTCTGATTACATCTGAGTCCTGTTGAAAATTTCACCACCTACCTTACGAGAGTGTAGACATTTTTTCTCTGCATCTTTTCAAAATCAACAAAGATGATGTGCCTACGGCCCTGCTTGAGGTTTCTCAGTTGAGTCGGGAGGAACTTCAGTATTTCAGCAACAGAGACTACTCCATCTCCGCCACTGACATTCACCTCCTATGCCCTGACGCAGTAAGAGCCATTGGTAGTTTGGTCATTTGACTGCCCACCCTATTTAGAGTGGACAGTCAAATGGCCAGTCAGTATTCACTGCCCATCACCGACAGGTAAAACATGGCAGTTAGAGGCAGGGAAAACTGCAAAACAACCCCAACACCAGGGGAGACAAGTCCCATGATGCGGGTGTTATTAGTTTTATTTTATTTTCAAAAACAAAATCCTCCTTTGGGATATTGTTTTTTCAACAAAAAAAAACAGGCTAAACATTTGATGGATGGTACAGTCATTCTGACATAGCCATTCATCACAACTTTAATATTGTCGTGTAGTTCCTATAGTACCCCTGCAGGACCTGCACGTTTGGATAACATAAACCGTGGGCTTGGTGGCAGACTGGCTCTGTGCACCCCCACCGCGTATGTTAGCCTGATTTGCATTAGCTAGCTCACAGTGCCACTAGAATCTCCTCTTATCGGGGAGAGATTAGTTTCTGGCAACCTTAGATCATGACAACCCTGATCCCTCAGAATCGTGGAAACAATGTACTACTTTTCGCTCAGTCACTCGAGCTTACTTGTTCGGTTTGTCTCAGAGAGTTACACAGAATAAACAGTCTGGGCATTTCAATAAGTATGTATTGAACAGTTGTTATTCTAGTGTAGAATATATGTGCTGCAGCAACCAGCAGACAATAGCAGAGATATATTATCAGCAGTACGATAAAAGTGAAAGGATAGTACAGTTCTACTATATTGCAATAATGATGGTTACATACATGAATATATGAAATGCATTATAAAAGTGTGCGTACTCCTACGATGCCTAACTAGATGTACCTAAGTGTATCTAGCATGTGTGTAGGTCTAAAAGCCTAAGAACCAAGAATCCCTCTAGGATTTTAGTCGAACCCCATTACCTGAATAGAGAGAGTGTGGGACCCCGTCCTGGTCTCGAGTTGGACACCCCACAAGGGCTGTGTTAGACCGCTGTCAGCTGGAGCGACTGCATGCAGGAGCCTCAGCGTCTCTGGTCAGTGTGTCGGCATGGAAGGATCGATTCCCTCTCTCTTACCGTGGCAAGATGTGGTGTATTTATACCCTAAAGTGTCTCGTCCCTTAGTATGGTTTGTATTGGTCTTTGTTGGACATGAGGAAGACATCAGGGGTGAACTTTGTACATACATATTATGCAGGAGATATAGCTGGTGAATGCTCATGCATAATTTATGAGTACATTGTAGGCCTGTGTTCGGGAAAAACCCTTCAGTGTTCAAACCACAGACTAGATAACGTTCAACCCTCAGAGTTCATTGTGTACTGTAGGGAACTAATGTAGGTGAAAGATCATGCCTATATTAGGGCATAGGAGATCATGACTATAATAGGGCATAGACGATCATGACCATAATAGGATATACGATTATGACCATAATAGGGCATATACGATTATGACCATATACGGCATTTATGAACGTGTCTATATTAGGGCCTCTATACGAAACATAACACCCACTCCTCTTTCGAATTGGATGACAATGACCATACTTAAAATCTGGACAATTTAAAAAATATTCTTAAAAACTTGATTTTAAAAAGACGTTAAAAAATATTTATAATGTTAAAATTAGCTATGCTTTCTTGCCACTTGAAAAAGTAAATTCTGTCCCACTTATAAAAGTTGCATCACTACAAGCAGAAGAAGGCCATGCTTTTTCAAGCAAAAGTGTCAATTTAGGAAATGTTCCAAATTTTGTTTGTTTATTTATGAAACGAAGTGGAGAAGCCGAATTCTTTCCCAGGACGCGATGAGCCAATTCAAGATTAAGGGGCCGATTACGATTCAGGCCGGAAATCTCCCCGACCGAGCCAGATCCGGAGAGATTTCCGACCGAATCGGACTCTAGCAGTCCGACCGAACGAGTACGATGCGTTCGCATGCAATCAAACTCGATTCGGTCGGACTCCCATTGAAGTCAATGGGAGCCGGTCGTACAATGCGTATGCGGGCTCCCATTGACTCAATGGGTGGGAGGCGAACAAGGGCGCCCCCTACAGCGGGTACGCGTCGAAGCGACTCGCGCCGTACATGCACAGGTAGGGGGGACCCATGGGTCCCCCCTGTGTGCGACTTGCGCGGCTACGCGTACAGTGGGGTCCGACACGGACCCCCAAAGTGCGGCTCCGACTGCTCTTTGGAGCCGGACTGCGCGAGTCGGTCGGACTGCTCGAGGCACTCATCGTACTTACCCGGCCGGGGAACGTCTCCATTGCGCGGTGCGAGTCGTGTCCGTGCGAGTCGGTCGGAGCGGTTGGGTCCCGCGAACGAGTCGGTCGGCAATTTCGCGAGCGCTCGCATTGTACTCGCTCGCCCGGACGCACGTTCGAATCGGTCGGGAAAGAGGGCTCCGAATCGGATCCGGTAAAGCCGAATCCGATTCGGTGCCCTACCGGCCGAGATCGGAATCGGCCCCTAAGTGTCCTGGCTGGGAGATACAGCATTATCGGTGTTAGCTACTGCAGACTACAAATCCAACGCCTCACAGAGAACGTCAATCGCACATAGATGGAATGTAGCACTGGCAACAGTCGGTGCTATGGCAGCTTGTGGGGCAGTTGTTACCTGGGTGCCTGTGGAGGAACCACCTAACCCAGCAGGAGCAAACGGCACCTGTGGATTCTCAAGGAATGCGTTCATCAGAATTGGAAGATGCTGGGGACAACGCAGAGCATGGGCCTTTAGGGGGTCCAGCATAGCATCCATGTCCGGAGGCGTATCTGATGGAAACGTTAGACAGAGATCCAACGCGCATTCTTCTCCACAAAACATTCATCGAAGAACAGGTAAGATGCTGTCCACCCAGACTGGTCTAAACGATAGAAACCAAGAGGCATTCAGTTCTCTTAGGGAAGATATACCCAGAAGCTGCACCATGCGTTCACGGTATTTCCGCTCCATGAGTATGTTTGCCATTTCCTCGGAAATTGGGCCGTCCATTGCTTGGCAGTAAGATTACAATCAGGACTCCTGCAATTAGGAACAGGATAAGCGGGAGACCTCCAAAGACGCTTCCCAATACGGAGTGTATAAAATTTGGGATTACTCCGAGGACTGTCTGAAAGGTGCTTAATAGTCCTGACCCTATGGTCTTAAATAGGTGTACAATACCGCTCGTATCAGACATATTAAAGATACGACCCATCATTTCTGCGAAATGAAAGGGGCAGTTTGTACGTATAAGCGCTTGTATCTCAGTCGAGGTCCTTGCAACTTGAATTTCAAAGGTTTCTCGAGCGGAGGTTAAGGGCACGGGTTGCTGTAAAAGCATGGCTTTCAGTCTGCTCAAAGTATCAAATTGTATAAAGTAAACATTCAAAGAAGGCCATAACAGCGCCTCCCTGACTGTGTTCAGTGGCAGAAACAATACTTGCATACAGCAAGTAACCCTGGAGTTAACAGTGACCAGATAGGCGACGCCCGGAAATATGCCACAGCAACCTTGATCGTTTAGCATCAAGTAACTCCCATTCAAGAGCAGCCGGAAAACCGGCGTGATCATGGCCGCTGGGGTCCCTGACATGTGACAGGATAGATTCGCTACCGAACCACTACATGCTCCATGCAGAGAAATATCGTGACACATGAGAGAACCGCTTAAAGCGTTCTTGCAGTTTGTACCACTCAGAAACACTTCTCGATCCCCACTCCGGCATCGATATCTATATGGTAACTCCCAAGATTCCTTAATGTAACCCTTACCCATTTTTTCAAATCTGCCTGCCTGCCTTTGCTCAAGGCAATATTGAAACTGAAACGTAGTGACCGGCAGAGTGATTTGGACATGAATTAGCCATTCGGTTGATGGTGATTCGGCTACAGTGAATGGTAACCTTTCCAGTTTCTCAATATGCAGCATTGTATATTTAGCTCCCCTTTGTGCCATTTCTGTCTGTTTATCAGTTAGATTGTATCCCGAAAACAGAGACGTGGTGTTTATAAAACGCCAGGGCACGTAGCCTGCACGCAAAGATTGCAGTGTCCAGCTTAACATCATAATAGAACGTAACTGAGATTGCCCGTGTTGTAACAAGGCCAAGTCTTGTTCTAATACGTCAATTGCCGAAGATACAATGTTGCCTAAGGAGTAAATCCTGGAGGTCAAAGTTGTTAACCCATTATCCACTACAGCTAACGCTTTCTCTAAGTTAATATGGTCTATTTCCCGTATTCTTTCTGCGGCCTCCTGTTGGGATATTTTCCAGTTTTCATTATAGTAGGCATAAATGCCAGCATATATGAAACATTTCTGACGTGTTTTCCTTGGGCCTAGTAAAAAATCCCTAAGGTCTACATCAGGTGTGAGTAAGGTCAAGTGATGTTTCACTTCTGTGAGTGTTGAGGTCTCTAGCCAATCAAGGCACAACTTCCCAACACTATAGGATGTCACTACCCCTGGGTGTTGTCTCTACATAGCGTGTATCTGGCCTACTGATACTAAACCCCTTGGTTGTACCTAGGAATCTCTGTTAACATGTGTTTGTGTCAATGGGCCAAATCAGCCATTTTGTCCAATTGGGATCTGACCTGTTGTACTGGAGAATGTCATCTAATCCTACCCCAGGTGTAGTTGAATTCTGCCCCCCACCCATCTGTGATGGTGCTGGAAACCCAGGTGTGTTCATTTCCTTGTTCTTGGCTAGTCCAAGACATGATGTCTGTTGCACAGTTTCATTTAGAAATATCATCTGCTGTGGAAAGAGGCATGCTCTAAAAAGTGCTTCTGTTCCCTGGACCTGCCAGTCCCTAGAACCCCAGATTGATTTTAAATCTATAGTGTCCTTCCATAGGTCGAAACCCTTCGTAGACAACTGGCCATAAAGGAAGCAGAGTAAATCTGTTTGGTGTTAGTCAACATAATTTTCTGTGCTGATGTTGTTGCCACTTTGTAATAAAATGACTTCGGGTCAGATGTATTAAACCCTGAAAAGTATGTGAATTTCTGTGCAAAAGTTTGCGAACTACCTTTTGGAGGTGTTGAGCAGTGTTCCCACTGGTGGTATTCAAATACATTTCTAGGTGTTATAGATTTGTGCAAGAAATGATGACCATAATGCTTGTAACAGTACAATGTATCATAGTCTGAAGTACCTTCTAACATTTAATTGTTCGGAAATGCTGCAGTTTTTTCTAAATCAGACATCATGTTATTCACAGTTTCAGTGTCCCAATCATCAAAAAATGTACTGGAGGTAATGATATCACTTAAAGAAATTTTAAATACATGTTTAAGCTTTAAAAGTTCAGTCGGACCGAATATATCGAAATCAATCTTGTCCCATACTATACCGTCCGGTATAGGAACTGATGTGATGTTCACTGAAGACAAGTCTCTTGGTTCACGATGTGAAGACTGGTGTGGCTTTAAAATCAAATTGACTCTTCGGGCTGTAGAGCTCTGCTGGAGATATCGTCCATTAATAAGCATACTAAAAGTTATAGTTAAACCTAGCCAAAAAAGAAGAAATAGCATCCCAGTGATATACCATAGTTCTATCCAAGGTGACACCAGGTAAGTCTTTCTAAAAAAGTGCAAAAAGTCAATGAGTTTCTGTTTGTGTGATTTTTGGGCTGGCGTCGTTTCCGGTTCACTTGGATCCAGTGAAAACGTATCAAAGTTCATGAAGTAGCCAGAAGCAGTTCAATCAATTGTTGGAATTGCATCGGGATTTGTTGAAATTGGATTTTGCTCTTGACGAGGCATGTGGACGTAGACGTGTGTAGTTGATCTTATTGCAACTTGGTTGTTAAGTTAATTTTGTTCTTGAAGTTGAACTTCTTGTTGAAGTGGAACGAGTTCCATAGCATTGTTGCTTAGTCCTTCATTCCGTACAGGTGGCTCTTCAAACGTGATGAGTCTTTCTGTTTGAACTTCTTGGATTGTAGCGAGAGGAGGGCGTCTGCTAATGTGGAGTCCACGTGGCCTACTGTTTAGTATCGGCCACATAGTGTGGTTTGATTAAGTCGATTGAGACAAATCTTTTCTCCTTTTTCCCGGCAAGAGGAGGCAGAAGTACAATTCTTGTGCCTTGGATTGCTAGGACCGTACAGCTGTTCTGTATGATGGCCCAAATTCTTTCTTGTCTGCAATATTTTCTCTGACCAGATCCCCGACTTTTGGGATCCAGACAGGTCTTGCCGTTACTGACTTGACTTCCTCAGTGGCGGTCTGTTTTAAGTGGACGTTGCTTTGTTGTGTCCAGGATTCATTTAGATCCTGTAAAACAGCCAAACGATCATGGATATCAAATTGTATTTCATCGGTCACTGTGCCTCCACAATCAAGATCAGGTACCCACATTCTTGTCCCAAATAGGACCTCGTAAGGAGTGACACCCCCTAGAGAGCTTCTTGGCTGGTTGTTAGTTGCTATTTGGAACCCATAACGGTGGCTGACCCATCTACCGCCCTTGCCTAATACCCTAGCTGTTAAAGATTGCTTTAAGTCACGGTTTTTCTTTCCTCTCCACAACCAAATTTCCCTCAGGATGGTACAGAGAGGAGTACCGCAATGATACGCCCATTCCTTCCATGGCCTCTTTGTAAGCCCGAGAGCTAAACGCCGGGCCACGGTCAGAATGTAACGTGCCAACTGCGTATGTGCCGATAAAGACTCACAAATCTTTTATAACAGTTCGAGCGTCAGCCGAGCGCTGAGGCCAGACCCATAGCAATATAGAGCAGGAATCCACTGCAACCATGATATATTTATTGGCCCCATCAGATTGTAGGGGTCCGCAGTGGTCCAAATACACACATGCGAGAGGTTTGTCTGATTTTAGTAATGGTGTCTGTGCTGGGCGTGCTACGGTGGAGCCTTTCATCTGCTGGCAGATGTCACACTTTAAGACGTAGGCTTTGGTCTGCTTTTGTTAACCCTGGCCACCAGTAGCACTGTTTCAATAAAGAAATAGTCGCTGTAACGCCTGTATGCGCATAACCCAAACCCTTGTATGCTGCTTGTATTAAACCTTGCCTACGATCCATATTTGGTATTACTCTATCCCCCACTCCAGGAATCTGAGCATATGGAATGTTGTTTGTATCTAACTTATAGGTGTACTTGAGTGGAAATTTCTTTGGTACTGCTGTGCTGCCTTTGCCTGAAGCAATGACAGCTACCATAATCTCGCCGTCTATTCACGTTCTTGAACAAGTGATTGCAGCTACGGATGCTGTGCGTACAGCCCCCTGTGCGGCTTCATCAGCCAATGAATTCCCTTCAACGTGAACGCCATCACGCTGATGACTCAGTGTATGTATCACGTGAGCCCTTGGTAGTTCGTTTCTCAACTCCACTACCTGTTCCCTTAGCATTTTATGCTTAATTGTGCCACCTTTTGCGCCTTTAACCCCGTTTTGTTCCCAATTATGTAAATATTCATTGTACGACTGAACACAGTAAAAGGAATCACACACAATTAGTGTGGGGAATTCGTGTTCCGTATTTACAAGTGCCAGTATCATTGCTTTTAATTCTACTAACTGAGCCGTGCAGTCTCCTAGAGATTGCGTTTTAGTGCAACTTGGATGGAGCTTTCCATCGCGCATGCGACCTTTAACGATTGCACACGCTGTGCTGTAAGCTTGCTTACTCCCTATGGCCGGTTGAGCAAATCCGTCAGTGTAAATAATGTATTCATACTGATCTAGAGGCAAAATCTCATTTGGTAGAGGATATTCTTGTTCGTATTGCAGAAATGCTTGTGTTTTTAAACTTGGATCAAATCTGTATTCAACATCCGTTGCAGTAAGAGAATTAGCCCATTGTATCCATCTGGGATGTAAGGCTTCGCATTTGGAATGCTAGCCTTTGTAACAGTCTCTAAGGCTGGTACTGGGGTCACAACTATTATGTGCTTTCCCTGAGCCAGAGCTCTTTCTCTTGTTACAGCGGTCTGCACTGCTGTCAGGATTTTTTCTGTTGAAGTGAAACGCATCTCTGCGTTTGTGTATAGGTGTGATTTGTATGCGATTGGTACCGTTTCACCTTCATTGAAGGTTAAGTAAGTGTACCCGCATTGACCCGCTATTACTTGGATAACTAAGTTGTGTACATTTATGCTTGTCTGTAAGTGTTTTGAAGCTATCATGTCTTCTTGTAGTGAACTTAGGATGTTTGTATGTTTCTGTGTCCATTGTCTGACTGAAAAATCAGGTTTTATTAAGTTGTAGAAAGGTTTTACTCTTTCTGCGTAATCCAAAATGTATGTTCGACCAAAATTTAGGAATCCCAGAATTGATTGTAAATTCTTTAACGATTTTGGAGGTTGGAGCAGCGCACACTTTTCTAAAAAGTTAGCTGCTAGGCTTTTCCTTCACTTGACAGCTCATACCCTAAGAACAGGACATTGAGATGGGCAAGTTTTCATTTTTTTATAATTCAATTTATAGCCCTCAGAGGAGAATCCCATGATAATGGTGATCACCCTGGTCAAGTGCCTCAGTAAGTCATCGTCCGTCAGATAAATATCATCCACATAGGACAATGCTTCTTCATCCAAATTTTGGAGTAACTCTGTTACCCTTGCTGAAAACAACCCCGGGCTATTTTCATACCCTTGGGGGAGTCGAAAAAATTGCCGTTGTGACCCTAGCACTGAGAATGCGGTCAAATACCTGCTTTCAGGCGCTATATTTTGGCAGAAAAATCCATTTGAGATATCAAGTGTTGTTTTGTATTTTTTCCGCACAATGTTATTCATTAATGCGGCACTGTGTGCATTTTGAACTGCAAATGTCTTTGTGCAAATGTTTAAATGTCTGTAATCCAAAACTAAACGATATGTGTTGTCAGGTTTCATTTCGGGAAACAAAGGATTGTTCAAGGTGAAGTGCAATTTTCAATCACCCCCTGGTATTCTAGTTGATCTAGGATCTCCCTGACTTGTTTTTTAGCTTCCTCCTTTATAGGGTATTGCCTTTGAGCATTTGGGGAAACTTTTAATGGGATCACGTGGTGAGTTGAATCCTCATCCCAACCAGCATGATTTTTGTACAATGCTGGAGCTAGGGCAACCGCCCACTCCTGCGCATATGCATGTTTTAAATGTATGGGAACGAGGTCGTAAAATGCTGGAAAAATTACCATTTCTCCCTTAGGGCACTCCATGACGAATGCTGGCAGCCAGTCTTGCTCTGCTAATAGGATGTCATATCCAGATGACAGATTTTTCCAAAATAGACCTTTAACTTTCCTGGGCTTGTCCCCCTCCATCCGGAGTGTTATCTCATGTAACTGATGTGGGACACTTACTCGAGTATCAGGTGTTTCCACCGTGATATACTCACTCAACTCCGCTGTCGCCAGAAATTCCTTCAGGTTCTGGGGAGCTATTGTTACTTCTGCCGCGCTGTCTAGCATCGTCAGAGCCCATTCCCCCTTCAGAAGCTGTGTCCTCAGAATTCTGGGCATGTCTGATCTTGAGACCTGCTACCTTCTTCTTTTTGAACTGAGGTTTTGGTTTTTGTTTATCTTCTTTTTTAGGTGCGTAGTCCGCAGCGCGCTGCGTGTCTCTGGACTTTGTACGCTCCTCTTGTCTGTGTTCTGACCGTCCTTCCCTCTCAGAGTTTTTTGATGAACCCTGAAAGGAACAGAGAGGAACGTGTATCAGTATCCTGATACCTGTCAGGTTTCCTAATATTATCCCTATTCCTGAAGTTATACCTCCTTTCAGAGGGCTCCTGTTGAGGAGACCTGCCTCGGGATTGAGATCTGCTGTCTTTAGACTTTTGTTGCTTTTTATTTTCCCACTTCTTTTTAGAAGAAGTAGGTGTCTGCTTTGTAGTGTCCTTCTCAGAACAGCCCACTAGTTGTGGTTTTAATGCTTTCCCACCTAAACTGTCTCTGCCTAATTCTGCATATGCATTTTCAATTATTTTGGGTAGTTCGTGTTGTTGATCTACTGGACTGAACTCCCTTAGGCGCTGGTGGATCGGCACTGAAGCTGCTTCCCCCTTAATGTTAGCTACTATTATGGCTGATACCTGTTCGTAGTTACCTAGTAACTTCATCCCTAAGTTAAGGGCAGGCTCTGCTCTGTACTCATTTTGTATCTGTCTCAATACATCAGGTATTACTGCTAATGATGGGATACCATGCGTTCTGGTATATATGGCAGCAAAGACTGTACCCCAAGAGGTGCAGTCCTCTATTTGTGGTGTGATCCCCATGGACAAGCAGATTGTTAGTATTCCGTGTTTATCACAGGTGGTAGTATTCGGGAATACTGCCTCAAGCTGAGTTATTTTCTGAGCTATCCAGAATGGTATTTATTTGCGTTTTGCGGGCATTTTGCCCATTACCGCGTGTAATGTTTGAGGAGTAATTTTATTTCCTGTACCCTGAGCTGGAGTACTATTTGCTGCACCTGGTGCAGGTTGGATTGTTAAAGTCCTCATGACAAATTGTGTCAGGTTTCTGTAGATTTTAATTAAATCTATGTGTTGTACAAGTAAGTCTCCTGGTGGCATTGTGGCAATGTCAGGATGTGGTGTGTAGGCCGCTAATATTGGCCATGTGGCTCCTTCTCCTTCGAGTGGGCCTAACCTTACTCTTCTTCGTACGTGGGGTAGGGCGCGTTTAAACCAGTAATAATGTTCCTGGTAAGTGAGTGGAATCTCTATGGGGCACATGCATCAATGTAAAATTTTGCGAATCCTTAATTGCGAATTTTAACGATTCGCAAATAACGAATCGCAAAAACAGATGTAACAAAAAAATTGCGAAAAAATAAAGAATCGCTAAAAATCGCAAACGCTACTGCGAATCCGAAATTTGCGAATTCGCTAATAGCGATTTCGCAAATAGCGACTTCGCTATTTGCGAATTCGCAAATAGCGAATTCGCAAATAGCAAAGTCGCATTTGTGATGCATCTTGATAACATCAGAACCAGGAAGTGAGCAGCACAAGCCCCATTCCCAGTGCACAGTCAGAGGGAGAGGAGGGAGCTGGCTCTGGGAGCTAACTAGCAGTGGCATTGAGCAATTGGAAAAACCTGGTAACTGCAAGAAAATGGAAAGCACACAAACAGCAGAGGACAGCCATCCAGGCAGGAAGCGGAAAATGAAATTCTCAGAAAAAGAAAGTGACACACTCATTGAGGGAGTTGTCCACAGCCATGATAAGCTGTTTGGGAAACAATCATTGAAAGTGGCAGAGCAGGAGAAAAGGAAAATATGGATCCGGATCCAGAACCGGGTGAATGCCAGTGGGGTGACACACCGCACCATCAATGACCTGAAGAAAAGATGGTACGACATGCGGAGTCGGGCCAAGGAGCGCATAGCTGCCCGTCTGAAGGAAGCAAGGAAGACAGGAGGGGGAACACCGATAGACACTGGGAACACTACCATGGAGGAAATGGTTGAATCCACTATCCAGCCTGAAGCTGTTGTCGGTGTGACACAGCTAGACACGTCAGGAGCAGCAAACACATCTGAAGGTAAGATGACTGCATGTTACCATTGACCTAAATAATAAAGGTAGTACACCACCCCAGTACAGCACAAGTGCACACTCAGAACATCCAGTACACAATGTATCCATGAAGGGAAGTGCATTATGGGAGATGTAGGCAGGTCAAGCATATACAATGTCAAACACACAAATAGGCTAAGAACAACTCAGAACAGTGAACATATTCCCAATTTAATGCCAAAGTAAAAATATGATCACTGTGACATGACATCCCATACTTAAATTAATGCTGGTTTTGCACTGTTAAATCTCACAGATGCAGAACGTGTAGAAGCTGAGGATAGTGACAACCAGGACATACAGGACATCAGCGCAGTTGAGGATATGGACACACCGGTGTTGCCAACAAATCCATCCAGTGCCCCAAACACACGCAGGGCAACTGTCCCACCACTGGTCACCATGGAGTCTGACGATGAGACAAATGCACCACATGAGTCCAGGCATGGCCCAGCCACATCCATCCCAAATCCACAAACACAGGTCCGCAGAAGTAATGTCAGTGTCCGGCGTAGAAGAGCCAGATCACGCAGAACACAGCAGGAGGAGCAACCAAATGATGTCTGGGGTGGTCTTGAGGGACAGATGCTCCGCATGCAGCGCCTGCAGACCAAGAACACACGTTTAGTGCAGTTACAAATTGGGAAGATGGCAGACAACATTGCAGTACTGTGCGATAGTGTGCAGCAAATGACCAAGGTTATGCAGGAGGGACATGCATCACAGAGAAGAAACCATCGGCAACTAATGCAGCACCTCAAAAGCTATGCCAAATCCAACAATAGGCTGGCCACATCAACTGCACTGCTGGCACGTAGGTCTGTGACCTTGCAAACAGAAATGTGCCATTGGAGCGGGGATGTGGCGAAGGCACTGGACCAGGTAACCAATGCAGTGGAACTGCTGAATGCTACCACAATTGGGGCCAACATGTCCACGCAGGAAGAGGGTAGTGAGGGGGCCTCAAGCTTGAGTAGCATAGCTATGCCAGTTGCCACTGCAGGAAGACGCAACACACGCAGCAGTACCCCCTCAGCTTCCAACATGAGGGATGAGGATGCTGTCTCTGACAGGCGTCTGGGTGTTCGTGGAAGAAAGCGCTAGCCTGCTATATACAATTGCATACCGATATGGTGACGTAACCATGGATGTGATCGGACCGTTTGACTGATTGACAAGTCATTATTTATTTTTAATACACTTATGTCCATTACTTAAGAATCCTGTGCCACTGGCCACATTGAAAGTGTGCTCCGACACTCATGCCATATTTCCTTTGAATAAACCGTTCTGTGATTGTAATATACACTGTTTGTGTCATCATTACTCACCTCAGAAATAGTTTTGTGTGATGTCCAATCTTCTCCTGCGCCCTTCTGCTGCGCTTGCCCCTTGTGCTGCACGGCGCTGTGGCACTTGCTGGTCCTCATCCTCGGAGTCGCTGTCAGACACCTCGATCTCCATTCCACCCCTCGTTGCTATATTGTGCAGCATGGCACATGCTGCTACTAGCTTGCAGCATTGTTCAGGGTTGTATTGGAGTGCTCCACCAGTCTTATGGAGGCATCTGAATCGGCTCTTCAGCAGCCCAAATGTGCACTCTATGATGTTCCTTGTTGATATATGTGCAGCATTGTACCTCTGTTGGTTGGCAGTTGTGGGATTGAGGTAAGGCGTCAGAAGGTAATTACGCAAGGCGTATGCGCTGTCACCTGCATGTGGGTAAGCAAAGGGTCAGTGGCAGTTTGACATTGGCATACGTACAATGACTGTGAGTATCACCTACACATATTTACCAAGCAGATGTGCCTCTCCAAATTCTCCCCTGACCAGACGGGTGTGAATGCCACTTTGCCTGAAAATATATGAATCATGTGCACTCCCAGGAAATTGAGCCACTATATCAGTGATTATGTATTTGGCATTGCAAACAACCTGAATATTAAGGGAGTGATAGCATTTTCTATTTCTGTATATGTATTCCTGTGCTGCAGGGGGACATATTGCCACATGTGTGCAATCGATGCAACCTATGACATGTGGGAAGCGAGCTATCTGGTAAAACTCCTGTTTTGTTTTCGCAAGGTCATGCGCGGTGGTGGGGAAATTGATGTGTGAGCCGATCCTGGCCATCATGGCATCAAGGAATGCTTTGAATATTCTTGAAAGTGCGCTTTGCGACACACCTCCAGCTACTGCAATGACCCCCTGGAAGCTGCCTGACGCCAGTAGGTGTAGGCAACATAGGACCTGCACATGCGTTGGGATAGCATTGGTCCTACGTGTCTGTCGTTGCAGTATGGGATCCAATTCATTGATCAGGTCATGGATCATTGCTGCATTGAGCCTATACTTATCGTATATCTCATCCTCTTGCTGTCCTAGCAAAGTTATGCGGACTCTGAAGATGCGCTCATTAATTCGCCTCCGTCTGTGTCCAGCAGCCAGCAGCCTCATCCTCCTCGCCATCAGGTACATCCCTGCCATTGTGAGATGTGGTAGCTAATTCTGGGTGTGTTTCAATGGGTTTAAGTAGAATTTCAGCTGTATCTGATTTGCACTCATGATTACCACCTGGTTGTGATCCTTCTTATTTTGCACTCGCAAAATTGCGAATTTCAGGTAATTCGCAATTTGCGATTTTCATGCATCTATTTTGCGATTCCTTATTTGCGAATCGCTATTTGGGGCGCAAATAGCGATTCGCTAATACTATTCGCAGAATGTTTTGCGATTCTTTAAATTAGCGAATTGTTGAGTTTTCGCTATTTTGCAGTTGATGCATTGCGAAACGGTATTTTGCGGTCGCAAACGCCATAATTTAGCGATTCGCTAATTTTGCGATTTTTTTAGGCTTGATGCATGTGCCCCTATGTCCTCAAACGGACAATATTCCTGTGGTGCATCTCCTTCTATATAGTAGTGAAATGTATTTGTTATTGCATTTGCTGCTGGGAATGTAACCTATGAATAGAATACCTCTGTTTTGTTTGATTTGTGTGCCTCAATCACGAAAACTACCATGCCACCCCTAGCTTGTAAACCATTTCCTAATAGTCTTAGGGGGACTGTCCTTCTGAATTTTGGTGCAATCTGTATTGCATACGTAGGATCTTCTTCTTCTGAAAAATTCAGTTCAATCCTCTCTACCCTTACCTCGGCATCAGTCATGTTTAGAGGAAGAAGTGTTCCAAGGAAACTAAGATAAGGTGTTATGCACAATTTTTAGGAACACTGTAGGACTTGGCCTTTTTGGCTAAAGTTCCCTAAACTTTTTTGCTTTCCCCCTAGACCGTTTTCCTGACATAGAGTTGCCAATTTAGATGCTTTGGGTACTTTGCCACTGCTGATCAGTGTCAAAGTACAAGGTTTCCCTATGTAAAGTACAATGGTAATTGGTTGGCCATGATTGGAATGTTTGCCTTACTAATAAAAGTCTCTAGTGATGTGCACTGTGTGTGCAAGGGCTAGTAATGCAAAGGCGCACAGAGAAGGGAACTCAGGCCTTCAGTGTAGGGCCTGCGTGCAGTTTGCTAAGTTAGCATGTTGTCCTGACAAGTGCAACCACTTGTCAGGCCTTACTTTCCCTTTTGTGTACACCCCTGTGGTAGGTCCCGGGTAACCCCTGGGCAGGGTGCAGTGTAGGTAAATGGCAGGACATATACTGAGGTGTGTGCTATGTCCTGACAGTGAAAAAACACTCCATTTCGCTTTCACTGGTGATAGGCCATTCTGCCCATAGGACAGAATGGGGGAGGCTGGGTATGGTGTTTTGTTAGCCTAGTTTCCTATAAGTTTATAATGGAGAGGTGAAGTTTAGTATGTATGAACTCACAGTGTCATAACCCATCTTTCTATGAAAGTGGTTTTGTCACTGTGTGTTCAGAAACCACTCTTTTAGAAAGTGGCTGAGTTTTGTGCTTTAAGCATTTCTGTGTGTCTCTGCTGAATGTGGATTGACTGTCTGGATCTGAGATGGGAGGGGGTGAGATGGCACCTGGCTGACCTGCATCTGGAGAGTATGCGAGGAGAAACCTCGGGAGGTGAAGAGGCCTGAGTTGCAGCTATAAAACAATTGACCCATCTCCTGCTGAGTGTTTAAGGGTCCAGACCCCCAGTATCAAAGGGAGAAAGGTGACACTGGGAGGGAGACACCCAGAACTGATTTAGGCAGGAGTCAGGGACCCCTGAGCACAACGAACTTCAAAGACATGAAGGGGTATAACTAAGAGAACTGAAACCCCTAGAATTTGGTGTAATTTTGAATGGCGAAATGGACAGGTTGAGTCTGCAAAGGTTTTGACCTCTTTCGTGTTCAAGAAGAACCTCTGCCAAGGAAGACGTTGCTGAAGAGACTGCTGGATAGGACTGACCCTTGCTTCGTGATCTGGGGCTGGCCTGCAGTTTGTAGCTTTTACTAAGGAAGAGACTGGAGGGACATTGCAGTGGGTGGTGTCCCACCCTTCTTGAAGAGGGCTGTGCTTTGTGCTGTGTCCTGAACCCCAAGGGCCTGAGGTGAGCTGGCTCCCTGTTTGGAAACACAGGAACATAAAAGTTTCCGGAGAAGTCCCAAGCAACGCGGTGTGCGCATGCTTTTGCAGCTTGAGACCCTCAGAAGTTGTGCCTTGTGATCGTGGGCACGCAGGAGTAAACTGAGTCTCAGACGCATAGGGTGCGTGTCGTGGTGCAAGCCGAGGCATTGGTGAGGAGCGCCTGGTCGTTGTGTGCACCGGGAGATGAGGTGAGACTCGGACGCGCAGGGTGCGTGTCGTGGTGCAAGCCGAGGCGTTGGTGAGGAGCGCCTGGTCGTTGTGTGCACCGGGAAAAGAAGTGAGTCTCGGACGCGCAGGGTGCGTGTTGTGGTGCAAGCCAAGGCGTTGGTGAAGAGCGCCTGGTCATTGTGTGCACCGGGAGAAGTAGTGAGACTCGGACGCGCAGGGTGCGTGTTGAGGTGCAAGCCAAGGAGTGGTGACGATCTCCTGGTCATCGTGTGCACCAGAGAAGAGGCGAGTCTCGGACGCGCAGAGTGCGTGTCGCGGTGCAACCAGAGGCGCTGGTGAGGAGTGCCTGGGTAGCGTGTGCACCGAAATCGAAGTAAGTCTCCACATGTGCTGAGGGCGGGTCTCGGTGTCCACTGAGACCGCCGGAAGGAGGGCCAGGTCATTGGGCCCTCGGAGTGCAACAGTAGCTGCCAGGAGCGGAGAAATCGGCTCGAGCTCGCCGTGCCCATTGACGGAGTTCTGGATCAAGGCCCAAGTCGCTGAAGGAGGTGAGGAGAGTGGGGTCGCGCCCCCCCAGTTAACGTGGATCACCACCTGGGGTAGGGTGCGGGCTCGGAGGGACACTCTCTCGGCCTCTCACTCCTGGCAGCTGCGTGAGCCTCTTGCTTCGGCTCGGATCGAGGCCCGTGCTGGCCCAAGGAGGGGCAGTACTGGGGGCCGGAGTGAGAACCAGTACTTTTGTGTCATCATTGATCCATGTCGGGGGCAACTGTTAACGGAGCACCTAGACTGTCGTATTACACTTTGCATTATTGCTGCTAACGAACTATCGAACTGTCGTATGACGCATGACTCTATTTGTGCCTGACGAACTACATGCTGGGTGCGCTACGCACTGCATTATTTTCCCTTGCAGAGTACATGATTGTAAGCGTGGCGCATTGCATTATTTCTTCATCGCACAGAACCTGATTATAATGTGGCACATTGCATTATTTCTTCAGTGCACAGTACATGATTGTAGCGTGACGCATTGCTTTGTTTCTTCCTTGCACAGGGCATGCTGGTGGTGATACGCTTTGCATTAGTCCTTCTATTGCAAAGTACATGACTGTGGCGCTACGTATGGCATTGTTTCTCTATTGCACAGTTCAGGAGTATATCGTTACGCATTGCAGTATTTTGTGTCTTTTGCAACGTGTGTGTGATTCTAGCAATATGACCTACCTAACCTTTTGGAAACGGTTAGAAGTCAGCGTAACTGTTGGTTAGAAGCAGTGGTTGGGATTAGAACCTACCAATCCACCGGAAGAAATACTACCCATTATTATATGTTGGTTTTGTATCGTGTGGTCATATCGTATATCTTCTTGTATAAAGATTGTACTCGTTTTATAAAAACTCGTGTGGAGTCTATTTGTGGTGACATCATTGGGTTGCTGTGAGTGTGGTTTCACATACTGTACACTCGTGCATTGGAGATAAGCCTGGCTGCTTGTGCCAAGCTACTAAGGGGGTGAGCAGGACTATCTCAGACAGTGTCCTTACTTAGCCTAACATTGAAACGAGGGGTCCGGATCTCACACCTGGCAACAGCGGTGTGGGACGGGGACTCCCGCCTCCAGCATTTGGTGGCGGCAGTGAGGGATAAGGACCCCCACTTCCAACAAACACTATGTCCTTTCAAGCTTGAATAACCAACAGCCAATAAATAGTATTTTTGTACTACTCAGCTGCGGCGGATTTTGTGCCCACCCACTCCAGACGTCTCTGGGGTTTTGTGAGTAGGTTCTCTGAGAATAGCACGACTGAACTACTCAGATTCTACTGTTAAATAAGTACCCAACCAACGTTGGTGGCGCCATGTCGTGTAGTTCCTATAGTACCCCTGCAGGACCTGCGCGTTTGGATAACATAAACCGTGGGCTTGGTGGCAGACTGGCTCTGTGCACCCCCACCGCGTATGTTAGCCTGATTTGCATTAGATAGTTCACAGTGCCACTAGAATCTCCTCTTATCTGGGAGAGATTAGTTTCTGGCAACCTTCGATCATGACAACCCTGATCCCTCAGAATCGTGGAAACAATGTACTACTTTTCGCTCAGTCACTCGTGCTTACTTGTTTGGTTTGTCTCAGAGAGTTACACAGAATAAACAGTCTGGGTGTTTCAATAAGTATTTATTGAACAGTTGTTATTCTAGTGTAGAATATATGTGCTGCAGCAACCAGCAGACAATAGCAGAGATATATTATCAGCAGTACGATAAAAGTGAAAGGATAGTACAGTTCTACCATATTGCAATAATGATGGTTACATACATGAATATATGAAATGCATTATAAAAGTGCGCGTACTCCTACGATGCCTAACTAGATGTACCTAAGTGTACCTAGCATGTGTGTAGGTCTAAAAGCCTAAGAACCAAGAATCCCTCTAGGATTTTAGTCGAACCCCATTACCTGAAGAGAGAGAGTGTGGGACCCCGTCCTGGTCTCGAGTTGGACACCCCGCAAGGGCTGTGTTAGATCGCTGTCAGCTGGAGCGACTGCATGCAGGAGCCTCAGCGTCTCTGGTCAGTGTGTCGGCATGGAAGTCTCGGTTCCCTCTCTCTTACCGTGGCAAGATGTGGTGTATTTATACCCTAAAGTGTCTCGTCCCTTAGTATGGTTTGTATTGGTCTTTGTTGGACATGAGGAAGACGTCAGGGGTGAACTTTGTACATACATATTATGCAGGAGATGAAGCTGGTGAATGTTCATGCATAATTTATGAGTACATTGTAGGCCTGTGTTCGGGAAAAACCCTTCAGTGTTCAAACCACAGACTAGATAACGTTCAACCCTCAGAGTTCGTTGTGTACTGTAGGGAACTAATGTAGGTGAAAGATCATGCCTATATTAGGGCATAGGAGATCATGACTATAATAGGGCATAGACGATCATGACCATAATAGGGCATATACGATTATGACCATAATAGGGCATATACGATTATGACCATATACGGCATATATGAACGTGTCTATATTAGGGCCTCTATACGAAACATAACAATATAGTTACAGGAAGTGCTGTAACAGTGGCCCCTCCCATTATAGGACATTCCACTAGGCTGGTGGACATCTCTAGATTCCGTACTCTGTGAGGGCGATGGAGTATATAACTTCTTTGCCCTGATGGAGTAGAGACCGTTCTCTGCAGACTTAATCGGCCTGTAATTATTTAAAGGTGAATATGAAGAAGACTGAAATCTTGATGGTGGATGATATTGTTCCTTCTGGTCACTCATTTCCATGCCCTACAACATGATGCCTCACCAGACCAGTATTCAAGATGAAAAATCTGAGAGTGATAATTAATGCACAACACAATGGCACCTCAGTTCTCCAATGTCCTGCTTTACTGGTTTGTAACATCTCAGAATTAACAAAAAATCTTCTACGATCTCAAGTTTCCAATGGATGGTCTAGGTGCTGCCGAATTTTGATTATGTAGTGCATATTTTGGCAGGTGTCAGGAACATCTATAAAGTATGCATTACTTGTAGTCAGACTAGGACAGATTTTGTTAGGGGGCTAATCAATGTAAATGATAATGCACATGAGGTCCATTTACAGTTTCTTACATTTAGTCATTCAAGAACATTTATACTTTGACTATTGTTTTCATATATCTAATATTGATTGCAGATCTAGGTATATGTTCTATAATTTTAAGGTGGAAGTGATAATGGGAGATTTTTGGTGTATCCTTCCCATACCAAGATGTGACCCACAAAGTGAAAGTCAGATTCCAAACAACAACAAATGTGATGTAGAATGTCACAGACATCTTTAACTCTAGTATGGTAATGCACTTACCCTGGAGAATCTTGCTTCCAAGTGGCCAATTTTCGTATGCTTTCATCTTGCTCAGTATGAATACTGAATTGTGTTGCAACTTTTTCTGAAATATCCTCTTCATATAATCAGCTGAATATCTTCAGTGGACATGATTTTTGTTGGGGTTCCACCATCTGTGCTTGTATGGAATTGGACATTATTTCAAAGGCGGTATTGTTTTGTACCGGATTCTATTGAACAAAAGTTACATATTTGTGTAGAGCATGGGTACTCCCAAACATTTTCTCAAGGGCCAAAAAGTTTGATCTGTGATGTGCACGAGGGCCACATTGATGCCAGCCTGATGGCGGTCAGGCGAGTGGGTGTGGGGGATTGGCGTACGGTAGGTGTAGGCGAAGCGAACAATATACATCTAGTGGCTGAATTGAACAATGTGAAACCAGAAAACAGTGAATTAATCCCGGCTTCCCCAATTTTCCAAATTGTGTGATCCTAGGCAATTGTTTAATTTCACGTTCCTCTCTTTTCTTCATTATCACATATAAAGGACGACGAAATACATGATTTCAGGGTAAGCACTGTACAAAACCTGCTCCTGTGTTTGATTTAATAAACTATAATGTTGTTCATGTATAATAGGAACCCAGCCCATCCAAAAAGTGCACAAAAGACCTGACTTGCCTCTTTAGTTCACTATTGGCGTTGTTGTCAGGGTAGGAGGAAGAATTAATGCTTCTAAATTCATGTTTGAAAACTATCACATTAAATTAATAATTCTCAATGCACTGATATAATCAATTGTACTAAGGTGAAAAGGTTCTGCATGCCAATTAAATAGACTTTTGAATTCTGCAGAGAATATCATCACACTTTTGCTGCAAGATGTCTTTAAAAATAAAGGCGTTTGTAAAGTTAAGCACAGGACTCACTAGTTACATCCTTTCTTTAACACCAATTATCCTTGAAACAAATGATTGCCTATCTGTTTAACATCTTTTTATTGTTAGTGCTGAGCCACAGTGGCCCAGTGTTCCTGTTGACCAGAGGGCCGCATGAAAAGGTCAGGGGGCCCACATGCGGCCCCCGGGTTGCACTCTGAGTATCCATGGTCTAGGGAGTTACAATCTCCCATTTCTTGTAAAGTCTTTGGGCCTGGTTCACAAAGGTAATTTACACTATTGAGTAATTTATGATTTTGAGTTAGCCTACTACTTTTTGTTATACATAAACATAAACGCCGATTCACAAAGGTAATCTGAAACAAAAGTCTAACTTTACGACTTTTGGTATTCACAGACATCATTTACAAGTCGTATCTTTACATCCGCAGTCGGGCTGGAATCTCCGCACTGAGGCCGTACTCTCTGCACCCGAGCCCTACTCCCCAGCTCGGGCCGTAATTTCCGGCTCGGGCCGTAATCTCCGGCTCGGGCCAGATGAAGTGTAATCAATGGGCCAGAATGCAATTTTTACAAAAGGGAACATTAGGAACGTGTGATAAATGGTAGAGGAGGTCATGAAAATCAGTTTTGGAAGGGAAAACGGTGTGGCCAGACACTACATTATATCCCAGAAAAGTTTGCTCCTTTGCATCATGGTACATGCAGTGTACAATTTGCGTTCCTCTCAGTGTTGACTGTAGTGTCAGGGGAGCACCCTTAGTGTTGACTGTAGTTTTAACACTACAGTCAACCCTGAGGGGAGCGCAATTTGTACCATGATGCAAAGAAGCAAACTTTTCTGGGATATGATGTAGTGTCTAGCCACACCCTTTTCCCTGCCCAGACTGATTTTCATGACCTCCTCTACCATCTATCACACGTTCCTAATGTTCCCTTTTATTCACCCTCTGTCTAAAGCAATTGACTTACGCTTGTGTGAATGGATGAAATCCCTCCCAAAAACCTTCCCTGTCCCTGACTAAACCCCTCTTACTCCTCCCTAATCCCATCCCCTTTGTAGTAAGTCCACCCCTTTTTTGCCCCACTCTCTCTAGTCGGATGTATGAAGTTACAACACATGCAATTACCACATATGCCTTTACCACTCATTGTTTACATTGCATGTCTTTACAAGGCATATGCCTTCACCACGCAGGTAAGTGTAAATAAGGTAAGTAAAATACATATATGTATATATACATTACTATCTATACATATAAATAAAAATATATATATACAATATCAAAGTCAAGTAAGCTCGCTCTCAGGATGCAGCACAAATGGACCCAGTTATTGCAGGAAACTGTTTATTCACACAACGCGTTTCGGCTGCCCAGCAGCCTTGGTCACATGTGCTTACATCACCACTAAGATTTCCTTAAAAGATGCATGATAAACATAAAGGATGGACACAAGAGGATCTAATATGTCAGCCAAATTGGAATGGTATACATCTGGTCAGAGAAAAGGTAAAAAACAACGTTGTGGTGAAGATACAATCTTCAAAAGGAACAAATCATACGAAATCAAGGCATATTAGCCACATATGTACAAAAATCAGAATTCCAACCCCAAAGTGGTAAAGTGTATGTGGCAATCAAAAAACTACTCGCGGCAAAGTGCTTCAAGGTAGTACTGGCATAGTGCTAAAACCCAGAACAAATAGCAGCATACAAACAGCAGGCCAGTAGGCGTGAAGGCATAGTGCCTGTACTCAACTGTGTTGCTGGATCACTCCCCAACTAATGTGGGTCAGTCCAGGCCAGAATGATTAATGCCTGACAATGAAGAAAATACTCAAAGTAGTAGCACCATGGGTATCGGACGAATGTCCTGGCTCCCTCTGACTAAGAAATGCAAATTGCACTATGATCCACAAATGTTAAATAAAATCATGCATGAGGTGTCTTATCTGTGATGACATCCCAGGAGTGAAGACGAAGAAAAGGGTAGGGAACCTGTGCTTGTGAGTGTCTTGGTGGTGGGTCCCTTCCTTTCCTCCTACAAAGAAGAAATACAAAAGAAAAATGTCAGCATCAAACGAATGAACTTAAAAACACATTAAGCATGTCATAACATACAAAATGAACAGTTTGGTTTCTCATGCAGATGTAAGAATAGTAGGAATAGAGGCAAAAGGTATTATTCCTCTTTAAGATGGACAGCATTGTTTGATTTGCCTTTAACTTTGGCGTCGTTTGACCAATCTTCATGAAATATTCCAAAAGAAGTGTCAAGGTAGGTTCTGGTTGTCATAGAAAGTTTGGGGGTTATCCATGCAGTGGGGACCGAGAATTTGGGGCGCGAAATAAGGGTGCGTTTGTAATGTTAATTCCCATAGGAACCTTTAGCCACACCTACAGCCCGAACCACTAAACAGACTTACACCAAATTTGGCAGGGAGGTAGATGTTAGTTCAAAGAAGTGCCTTTTTCTCATTTGGTATAAATCTGTTCAGTAGTTTTTGAGAAATGTAAGTTTAAAATTATAGTGATATCTCTGGTTGCGAAGTCTTCACGAACAAAGACGAGCTCGTGCAGGGAAATGCTTCACTGAGTCCCCCCCCTCAAAAAAGTGAAAATAAGGAAAAGGGGGCAGGGTAGGAATAACCTGACCCCCAAGCCATGGTCTTGGGGTCCCCCTGGCACCCCGCCATGGCATACAACCATTTAAAAAAACAAAATTGCAGGGAATTCGTGATATTCGTGAATTTGCGGCAATTTTTTATTTTTTAAAAGCAAGCGTGGGCTCCCGCACTTGTTTTAGACTAACAGCCGGGTGGGCCAAATCCCGGGGGCATGGTTCCATTTGATCCTTGATCTCTCCAGACCTTTAGATGATTATGAAAAGCTTTCATACAATTGTCATATTCAGTTCTCTGAATGGGCAAAGAGCATTGTTGATCTCTCAGTTGCCTTATGGCTTCATTGTAATATTGATCCTTGTTGAACAGGATGATGTTACCCCCTTTATCCGATGGTTTGATCACCAAAGAATCATCATTTTTCAAAGCTTGTATCACTCCCCATTGTCTCACTGGAATATTGTATTGCCTCCGACATCTTTGTTTGGTTTTCAATATTTTCAAATCCAGAATGACCGCTTCATTAAAAACATCAATGGCATCAAGAGGAGTCTGCGGGATGAATTTGGATTTTTTCTTTAGTTCACTTTTTCCACTAGATTGTGCAATGCCAGCTCATGAAAGACATACAGCCATATTCTCATTCTCTTTGTTTTCTCTGCTGTTTGGTGAGTCCTCTAAAGCTTGTAAAGCTAATAATGCTCCCAAGTCATTTCCAGTTAGGAGATCAGTATCTTCCACCTTGGCAGATTCCCCATGATGCTTTGTTTTAGGATGTAAAAGATGGATATTTTGCAATTTGAGCTTTCTTACATATTTAAATAGGTTGATTAGACTTTGAGCATAATTGAATTCTGAAGTGGGGCAGAACGTCAAGCCCAATTTCAACACTTGTGTCTCATCCGGGTTGAGTTCTTTATCCAACAAATTGATAACTTTTTTTTCCTCTGCGGGTATTACCATCTGCCCCACTTCCCCTTGCTGCGAGTTACCCTGGGTGTAATAGATTCTCCCCCTTCCTTTCTTGCCCCTTCTTGTTTGTCATTTTTTGAGTCGGGGTGTGGGTTCTGGGGGCTGGTCGTTGTCGGCACTCCCTGATAAGTTTGTATTCCCAAAAATAAGTGGGTTCATTAATATTTTCTGTACTCCTGGTCAAATGTGTTGTTTGTTCCCTTTCGGAAGTTTCAATTTCTGATTCAGAGGTCTCCGTACTCATCACCATGTTGCTGCCTCTTTGTTGGTTTAGTTGTTTACTAGGGATCACTGACAGAATATCGACAGCAAAAATGTCGAGCTACAAAAATATCGGGACAAAAATATTGTTGTCCAAAATATCGAAGTCCTATCCTCATAATGGTAAGTACAAAAATATCAATAAAAAATATTGTTGTTTAAAATATCGTTTTTTTTAAATGTTTAAAAAATAGTGTAAAATAATGCAAATAATACATATATTTAAAAAAAGATATAATTATTTAAAAAAAAAAAATGATAAGTAATAAATATTATGTAAAAATAAATTATACCTACATATATATAATATAATATATATATTAACTTAATATAACTAATAAATAATGATTTTAATAAATTATAAAATATTAAAAACATATTAAAAATAATAAATACATATATGTACGTACACCAATAAATTAAAAATAAAATTAAAATATATATATAATAAATTAAAATATTAAAATATTTATATTTTTTTACAATTTCATATGACACTTCATTAACTGCAACAGTAGTGAAAATGTTGGATAGCGGAGGGGATAAAATTACTATTTCCACTCCAGGAAGTGCAACAGTAGGGAAAGTGTTTGATAGCATAGGGGTAAAATGTACTATTCCCACTCCAGAGAGTGCAACAATAGGGAAAATGTTGGATAGCGTAGGGGTAAAAAGTTACTATTCCCACTCCGGGGAGTGCAACAGTAGGGAAAGTGTTGGATAGCGGAGGGGAATAATTTACTATTCCCACTCCAGGGAGTGCAACAGTAAGGAAAGTGTTGGATAGCGTAGGTGTAAAAATTACTATTCCCACTCCAGGGAGTGCACCAGTAGGGAAAGTGTTGGATAGCGGAGGGGAATAATTTACTATTCCCACTCCAGAGAGTGCAACAATAGGGAAAGTGTTGGATAGCGTATGGGTAAAAATTACTATTCCCACTCCAGGGAGTGCAACAGTAGGGAAAGTGTTAGATAGCGGAGGGGAATAATTTACTATTCCCACTCCAGGGAGTGCAACAGTAAGGAAAGTGTTGGATAGCGTAGGGGTAAAAATTACTATTCCCACTCCTGGAAGTGCAACAGTAGGGAAAGTGTTGGATAGTGGAGGAGAATAATTTACTATTCCCACTTCAGGGAGTGCAACAGTAGGGAAAGTGTTGGATAGCGGAGGGGTAACAATTACTATTCCCACTCCAGTGAGTGCAACAGTAAGGAAAGTGTTAGATAGCAGAGGGGATAAAAATAATATTCCCACTCCATCGAGTTCAACAGTGGGGAAAGTGTTGGATAGCGCAGGGGATAACATTACTATTCCCACTCCAGCAAGTGCAACAGTAGGGAAAGTGTTGGATAGCGTATGGGTAAAATTTACTATTCCCACTCCAGCAAGTGCAAGAGTAGGGAAAGTGTTGGATAGCGGAGGGGAATAATTTACTATTCCCGCTCCAGCAGGTAAAACAGTAGGGAAAGTGTTGGATAGCGTAGGGGTAAAATTTACTATTCCCAATCCAGAGAGTGCAACAATAGGGAAAGTGTTGGATAGCGTAGGGGTAAAAATTACTATTCCCACTCCAGGGAGTGCAACAGTAGGGAAAGTGTTGGATAGCGGAGGGGAATAATTTACTATTCCCACTCCAGCAGGTAAAACAGTAGGGAAAGTGTTGGATAGCGGAGGGGAATAATTTACTATTTCCACTCCAGGGATTGCAACAGTAGGGAAAGTGTTGGATAGTGGTGGGGATAAAATTACTATTCCCACTCCAGGGAGTGCTACAGTAGGGAAAGTGTTGGATAGCGGAGGGGTTACAATTACTATTCCCACTCCAGTGACTGCAACAGTAGGGAAAGTGTTGGAATGCGCAGGGGAATAATTTACTATTCCCACTCCAGCAAAATAATTAACATTAATTAACAAACAATTAATTAATTCTAAATAACTTACCTGCCACCATATTCCCCTATAAATAACACCACCAATGTTGTAAAACATAACACAATTTACATAATTAATTAACAATTAATTAATTAATTATTAATAATTAACAAACAATTTCAAAACAATCAATAATTAATTATTTCACACAAATAACACTAAAAAACAACAGAACATACATTGTATAAAATAAATTTTAATAAATATATTAAAATTAAATTAGTTTCCTACCTACTCCCCTATCAACCCACAACCCGCTCTTAAAAAAATAACACAAATAACATAATTAATTATTAATTATTAATAACCAATTAATAAATAAATAAGAATAAATTATTTACCAAAATTAACAATATAAAATATTGAATACATACAAATTAAATATTAAAAAATATAAATTAATTATTATTAAAATACTTCCCACCCTACTCCCCTATAAACCCACAACCCGCTCCTAAAAAAATGACACAATTAACATATATACCAATTATTTTTAATAATTAACAACCAATTAATAACTAATTAATAACAACTTAATTACCACAATTAACAATATAAAATCTTAAATACTTAATTATTAAGTAGCAAAAAATTATTAATTAATTAATTATAATTAAATTACTTCCCACCCTTTCCCCTATAAACCCACAACCCGCTCCTAAAAATAACACAATTAAGATATTTACGAAATATTTATTATTAATTATTAACCAATTATTAACTATTTAATAATGAATTAATTAACACAATTTATAATATAAAATATTAAATACCTAATTATTAATTATTAAAAAGTATTAATTAATTAATTATAATTAAATTACTTCCCACCCTATTCCCTATAAACCCACAACCCGCTACGGAACAAAAACACAAAATTTAATTTAAAAAAATTAATAACTTCTAAAACTTATTAAATACATTTATAATAATTAAATTACTTCCCACCTTATTCCCCTATAAACCCACAACCCGCTACGGAACTAAAACGCAAAATTGACTTTAAAAAAATTAGTAACTTCTAAAAATGTAACACATATATTCAAAAACAAATGCCATACTGCCACAAAACAATAGAACACATACATTAAAAATACACACTAAAATACATAACACTAAATAAAACAACAATATTTTTAACAACGATATTTTAGAAAACGATATTAATTACTTCGATATTTGGGAAAATGATATTACATACCTTCAACTCGATATTCTTGACAACGATATTCTGACTGTAGATATTTTTGTATGTCGATATTTTGGACTCGATATTAGTGTTAGTCGATATTTGCAACTCGATATTATGTCTGTTTGCCGTTTTCTAGGTGCATCAAATTTCCGTTAGGATCCGACCTGATTCGTAGTCCTTTTCATCCCACTGAAATTTAACTTGTTTCCGGCGGCTAATGGTGCTTTCATATTCCTTGAGCCGTTTTTTCATAGCGGTTTTTAATTTCTCACTCTGTTTGGTAACTTTACCCTTTTCTATCATGTCTTCCAGTTTTTTAATCTCCTCCAGTCGTTTCGCTCGATCACTCCATGCTTATTTCATAAGTATCCTGACCATACCTTTTGCTGATTCTGTGGTATGTTCTGCCCAGTCTTTCAGTAGTTGTAGGTCAGGATTTTCATATGATGGAACTGTATAAATGTGCAAGCCCCTAGGTATGCATTCCACGTCTGGGTACTTTTGCAGTGAAGTTGCCCCCACCATTTTCTGATTTCTTTTTCGTATGTTTTTTCCATAGTCTAATCCAATAATTTCAAATGGCTGAGAGGTTTTTTAATAGAGTCTTCCCCCTTCGGCCCACTTTTTCCACGTCCCGCTCCATGTCCGAAAATATCAGCAGTCGCCTCTTCACATTCCGTCACACTGAACATGTTCCACTGAGGTTACCAGACTTGCAACCATAATAAATATCCAACCTTCGGGATTATCGCTGATCCAAATCTGTTGAAAAACATAGAAGAAAAGAAGCACTCACCGACGGTTCATATTGGTTGTCTCGAGTCCTCTGACCCGGGTCCAGTCGTCCGTTCCAAACGGTGAGAAAGCTCCCACCAACTATGTCACTTCCACTATCCTTAGTAATCGCCTGAAGTCGTCAGACTGGCATATCCTCCAAACAGACAACATTATGGGTAGGGTCATTACTCCTCATCCTCAGATCACTTATAGACGTAGCTCATCGATAAAAGATCACTTGGTGCATAGTCATTACCGGTCTACTCCTGCCAAGAAAGATATCTGTTTTCTTCTCCGGCATGAAATGCAAAGCCTGTAAATACAGTAATAAAGTGAGCAGATATGAGACTGCAGAACAGGGCCCTAACAAATTTAAGAGAATAAATAATCTGTTAAACTGTAATTCTGAGTATACAGTATACTGTTTAGAGTGCCCCTGTCCCAAACAGTATGTGGGAAGTACCATTCATCCCACAAAAAGCATATGGGGAGCATATGTGGCAATTACCAAGAAAGACCATAGTTACCCGGTGACCCGCCACTTTGAAACTAAACACAACAGTAATCGTGATCTGTTGAAATTCTTCTCTATAGACCAGGTGCAAAAAGATGAAAGAGGAGGGGACAGAGTTAAGAAATTACGTATCTTGAAATCTAAGTACATAATTGATTTAAAGACTAAGGGGCACATTACGATACCCGGCGTAAATAAATCCGCCAGGCATGGAAGCGGCAAAAATCCGCCCGCACACACCGCCTGAACACCAACCACGCCATTATGAGTACACAAACCGAAAACCGCCATCGGCGGAAAAATCACACAAAATACCGCCCGCCATCATCCGAGTCGGAGTCAAACCGCCCGCCACGGACGGAAACACGGACGACAACACAAAACCGCCCGCCCACACGGCCGACACACCGCACGTGAAATTACGATCGCACCGCCATGAGCGCGGAAAAACAACAAATATACCGCCCGCCAGCGCAAACAACGCCGATGAGAATCGACACGGCAGAAGCCATGGCGCCCACGTACCTGCACAGAAACCATCCGCACACAAAACTAATAGCACACAACATGGCCAACAAGTCCACACAGCAAGGCACGCACAAATACACAAGCACAGTACACATCCCGAAAACACCCCCCGGACAAACAAAAAATACAAAGGCCAGAACCCCAGACACAACACACCTGAAAACAACAGACCATGAGGACACACCCACATAGGTGAGTACAAAAGCAGCACTCCCACAGACCACAACCCCTTGCTACATTGCAAACCAGAGAGGAGAGGAGAGGACACAGTGACACAGCAAGGACAGCAGCACACCACAGAAACGCACACATCACAACCACCACCACCACCACCAAACACCGGCACCACAAACCCCCTGCACATTACACAACACACACCGCACCAGCACCACAAACACCATGGCACCACAAAGGATGCCCAAGTTCACGCCCATGGAGCTGACGGTCATGGTCGACGAGATCATCAAGGTGTACCCACAAATCTATGGGAACATGGTCCAGCACACACCACTAGCCACCAGAAACAGAATGTGGAACCGGATCGTAGACCAGGTCAATGCAGTCGGGACCCTGCCCAGGAACAGAGGAGAAATTAACAAACGTTGGAATGACGTAAAGAGCCTGGTCAAGAAGAAGGAGGGCAAAAACAGAGAGCTGGCTGCCGTCACTGGCGGAGGGAATCCCGCGCTCTTTAAGACCTTCAAAGCGTGGGAGGAGAAGGTGCGAGTCGTAATCCATCCGGAGATCCTCGCCGGATTAGCAGGGGAGTGGAGGCTGGTAAGTACAAACTAATGTATACTAGCACACCGCTATGTACTCACATGCGCAACTACCATGCCACAGCTCCCAGGGACAAACACCCCCATGTCCAGCACACAATACACAACACAACACACGCACATGCAACAGACACTACCACACACAGGCCAAACCGAACAACTGTAAGATGCGTGGGGACATGTGTACACTAAGCCAGCCACGTAACCACCAACAGGTCCCCAAATATGCCAGAAGCGCCACAACGAGCACCCACCACACCCATGTGTCCGCCACAGCTGCACTAACCGACAAGTAACAGGTAAGTGGCAGGAACACAAAGTGCAGTGGGTGGGACGGTGGACAGCCCAAGTACAACACACACCAGGCCCCAGTCCCACAGCACAGCAAGGAGGAGCATCCCCACACCCCACAGCCACGTGTCAGCCACCGCAGTGCACAACGACAGCCGAAAGGCAGACATCACGGTCCACAGCAATCGGTGTCAGTGGGTGTACAGCCACCCCCACGACCCACTACACCCCCCACCCCCACAGACCTGCAACATGGAGCACCCCCGCTTAGAGCCATGTGGCATCCAGTACAGTGCACGCACGAACAACTTGCAGGTGGGAAACTGGACAGGGCTGGATTACTGGAGGCATGAGGACCATAACACCACCAACACATGGGACATGTCACGTAGCACACGAACACGCAGCACCGCCCACCGTCACGAACAAGTGAACAATGTGCACACGGACATGAACAGCAGACTCACACCCCACATGACCCATCACAGACATAGCAACACCCAAGGAGCCACGTCTGCATGCACAAGCCACACTGAATATAGTCCCACACGGCAGCCACTGTGCAACTCATCACACACAACCGAAACACCATTGAAGTCCTGTCCATGTAGCCCCCACTGCCTGTCAACCCCACACCCCACAACTACGCCTATGTAAGACAAACAACACTAGACGCAACAGAGCGGAACAACAGAAATGCACACGAACACCACTGAACCCATCAAACTCACAGACACACCATGCACATACAACATACCATCCATCCCATCCGTCAGCCCCAGTCACATGAAAGGCATGTCATCCGCACAGCTGCCACACATACAGCAGTCACGCTAAGACACATGCCCATGACCAACCATGTGCCAGAAGTCAATTAAGCGCACGACACACTGTGAGCAACAACACACAACATGGGCCACACCCCCGAGCACTGCAGTGATGCACATGGCACAGGGCAGCACGCACACCAAGGAGATGGGACAACTGCAATACGTTGGCTGGCACACAACTATCACTCACTCATAACGATGCGTCCAATGCCATGTCCAGTAACCACAACAGACAGCAAATATGCAGGGCATGTCAGGCATGCACACACCTCAGACCATGCACTGTCATGCTGCCACAACACATGTCACGTTCGGCACCCATGGCTCACAGCATGTACCCCAAAAGCATATCCCCTCCCAAATGCGAATCTGGGGCATGGCCCCCATGTTGCCATATGCGTTCCTAAGCGTTCCATTTGAACCCCAAAAGCATATCCCCTCCCAAATGCGAATCTGGGGCATGGCCCCCATGTTGCCATATGCGTTCCTAAGCGTTCCATTTGAACCCCAAAAGCATATCCCCTCCCAAATGCGAATCTGGGGCATGGCCCCCATGTTGCCATATGCGTTCCTAA